>JAEQBH010000413.1:0-600000 GCA_016808115.1 Tetrastigma voinierianum | reverse complement strand
AGGATGCCATTTGGATTATGTAATGCTCCTGCCACCTTTCAAAGGTGTATGATGTCTATGTTCTCAGATTTGGTGGAGGAGGCTATGGAAATTTTTATGGATGACTTCTCAGTTTATGGATCCAGTTTTGAGCAATGCCTGAAAAATTTAAAGATTGTACATAAGAGGTGCCAAGACAAGAATTTAGCTCTGAATTGGGAAAAATGTAATTTCATGGTAAAAGAAGGACAAGTGTTAGGGTATAAAATTTTTGCAACTAGGCTATAAGTTGATCAAGCTAAGGTTTATGTATTGAAAATCTAATGCCACCAAAATCAGTTAAAGGGATTAGAAGTTTTTTTGGACATACTGGATTTTACAAAAAATTTATCAAATATTTCTAAAAAAATTCCAAACCATTATGCAGACAATTGGAGAAGGATGTTGTTCGCCTTTTTCTATATAGACTAAAACCCCTCAAATGTCTTTCTTAACTACAAGAGCCTTACAATTCTCTTATACCATATCACTTGGATTTGAGTTCTTGTAAAATAAATTTCTCTTAATGTTCGAGGATTAAAAATAAGGGTTGATCTATTTGTGCTTTGTAATTCTCACAATGTCATGAAGTAGTAAATGCGGGTATAGGTCAGGTATCATTCCCACGATTGATAGCGAATTACAAATCAACTTGACTACTAAAATTTCATACTATTTGGACTCAAAACTCACCATTGATGTTTTATCAAAGCGACAAAAATTAAAAATCTATACTATTGAATATGCTCGAATTAAACTAAAACAAAGTGAATGGCCAAAATAAATTGTATATAAAGGATGGATTGAATGATTGGAGAAAGCGAAAACCATCGTGGCCAATGGAGCAGTCAATTCCGGCCACTAAATCCGTTGCTACGATTCTACTCATGGATAAATTTGTGTGTTCCTAGTATTGGAATTAGTTTCTCAGTTTTTCAGCGATTTTAATATCCTTGCTTCTCTCGAAACGAATCAAACCAACTACTTGTATTCCCACATTCTCTTGCAGATACGGGTATTTTCTTTCTCAATACTTGACACCCATTTCTGTTGATAGCGAGAACTTTTCACTTTACCTTCACAAGATTCGTAAAATTTCTACTATATTAGTGAAATAACCTCAGATTTTAGATTTATCACTTTTTATGATGAATCTAAAAGCTAACAAGGAGTTGGAACTTACACTAATTGGTGAGCTCTAATCATTTATATTGTTAAATACACCCCTCAGACTTCAATATGGCGAATGGGGTTATCAAATGAACAGGCTCGTGGTTCATCAATGGTAGTCGAACATACCCAGAAAGAATGCTCTGCACTCTCGGGAATCTTAGTCTTTGTCCTCGGAGGGGCATCCACGGATATCGAGCAAAGATACATTCCATCGTTGGTATTAAGGTACTACCATTGGGAACTATCTATTCAAAACAACACCGTTAAGTAAAAATCGAACCCAAATTAATTCTCCATAAATGTGCAGGAAAAATTGTAACTAAATGTAAATCAAATCATATTGAGTTACTTGTGATTCTTGCATTCTTGAATCAAAATCGATCATAGATCTCATGACCAACGTAATTCTAATAAATAGAAAGGAAATGAATTCCATAGGGTGTCTAATTTCATAGAATTTCCAGCGGTATCTTGAGAAAATATATAGTAACAATCTAGCTCTACTCGTCTCTACAGTTATAATTAAAACTTAGAAAACCAAAACTATATTTAAAATTAAAAATCTATTCTAAAATATACTGCGAGTTCCTCTTCTTTTTCCCTTTCTTGGGTAGTGAAGAAGGAAAACTTCTACTATTAAAGCTATCGTTATACTATAAAAAAAGAATATGGGCGAATCTAAGTATATGGGTGAAATCCAAGAAAAGCCCGGCTCAGCTGATTACATACAAACCTCTCAGGTGATGACATGAAATCTTTGATGGCTCATGATCGATCGCGACCTCTTCGCTTTTGTTGCAACTAGTTTGTCTTGCAAAATCCACGATCGGTGAGCAGAAACATGAAACGATATGCGACATCTGCTGATGTTCCTTGATGTTGATGTCTGGCGACCTCGGTGTTATGTCGCGACATTATTGTCTTCTTATTCTTCCGACACACGTGATGCGACATCGGTTTTGGATTAAATAACTTTCTTTCTTTAATAAAAACGACTTTCATGTTGTGACCTTGATTTCTTGATACTTAGTGCATTAGTCATTTTCTTGTCTTCATAACTTTTAATTTTTATGTCATAACCTCATGGTGATGTGACCCTCTCTTTTCTTCTATTTTCTTTTAATCGAGGTTGCTCACCTCGGTTCCATTTATATGCATTCTTCTTTTCAGCCCCATTTTCCAAGTCGCCCACATCAAAGTGATGTCGCAGGCCTTCTTTCTTACGCTCGTGGCTCTCTTCTTAAGGTTGGAGCTGAATGAGTGATTGCGACATCGTTTTTTCTTGTTAAGACTGTTCTGTTTTCATGCCGCGAGCACAGTAGCATGTGTGACTTCAGTTGACCCTTTAATTAAAAACTAGTTGCGACTTCTTTACTTGCGAAGGCCTCTCTTGTGGCTTCATGGAGCTGATCCTTGTCGCGATATACCTAAGTTATACCGCGACTCATTTACTCTCTTTTAGGCGTCGCGTTTATCGACTAAATATCACGTATGAATTCTTCATTTGACTATTTCCTTTAGTCTCGACCACGTCTTCTTTGCATGACCTCCTTAACAAAGTCACGACTTGGCCATTCCGTTTGGTTTCTTCAAAGCCAAATTTGTTGATGTCGTGACTTGGAATTTCTGGAAAATGAACTTTTTGTCGCGACTTAAATTCCAGTTAGCAATGTGATCACTACTTGAGCTGATTTCTTCTTATTTTTGCCTAAAATTTGAGTTTCTCTTGTATTTTTGCCATAAAATTGAATTTGAGTCGAGTATCACTTTTTGCGGACAATTCAGCATTATTTTTCTGTCTGCATCTGAAAGCTGGTTAAAATCATGATTTTTGGACTCATCAAATTCCCCAGGCAAGAGGTACAGCGTGCAAGCAAGAAGTCCTCAAGCAAATAAGGTTAGAAAATTTTAAGGACATTTTTCGATTAGTACCCTGAGTCTTTCCCGTTCCACCTTTTTGAAGCTGGAATTAGAAGGCTAACATTATTTAAATTTGGGTTTTGATCACGAAACAGGCATGATATCCATACATCACAAATTTCTTGAAGTAAACTAATGTATTTAAGCAGTTTATTCGCAAGTCTTGTTCGTAGTGTGTGTTGAGTCATCAATCCTTTTCATCTTCATGTTGAATTTAGTTAATCTTCCTAGAATTTTGACTATTTGTCAAAGTCCCATATGCTTGTTTTCATATCGATCTCTCCCACTAATGTAGGTAAATCTGACCTTCAAAATCAATAGGAGTCTTTTAAACTATAATGTTGGGCTTAGGTAATTGGGTTGATAATGGAGAAGAATTTTAAGTTATCATCCTTTAGTTCCATCTTGTCTCTATTGTTGCCTCAGCTTTCACCACTTTTTCTTCTTTGTTTTTCTGATTCTCCTCAATCTTATTTGTTCATCTTTGAATTCTTTTTATGGAATTTCAATTCATATGTACTTGATTCGACCGATTCTTTTGTTTCTTGAACTCTTTTGCTTTTATTTTCTAAGATTTGGAATAGTGCAGTAATTTTTGTCTTCTTGAGCTTTCTAATGCTCTTAGAGAACTTTGGGCTAGCAACTCCCATGCCAGTTAGCATTAGGGTGCGAGGTGTTAAAACACCCTCACAGGCTTAATTGTTCAGGAAATAGGCCTCGAGGCCAAAGCTTATTCCTTATTTACTTTATACCTTCTTTACTTCTTCAACTCCTTCATTATCAAAATTTGGAAATATTGTTCCCCCAAATTTGTTTCTTTCTTTATACTAAACTTTTCTAAATTGGAAATTGGATAATTTGGGCTCTTTACTGCAGGTTTATTGCAAGGAAGGGAATTTGGTTTTTGATTCTTTGTTTATTGAAAGAAATGAAACATTTGGCTCAAATCAAGGAACTAGAGAGAATATGTAATATTTTGAGGAGTAGGCTTAAGCTCAACTTTGGGGATGGCCTCTATCATTTCTTGTTGGCTGTTTTCACCTAGGATTTCGCCTCGATCAGCCTGGTAAACTAGTTCTAGGACTATGGACTCTAAATCACGAATCTCCCCACTAAAAGATGTTCCTAATTCCTATCAAAAGTTCATAAGTTTTATTATTAAATTATATTATTTCTTCAAGACTGTATTTGTTACTGTTTATACATTGTACAAACATATAATGTTTGTTCATCAAGCAATAACCAATGCCAATTTTTTACAACTAAAATGAATTTAAACAATGCAGTAAATACTCATAATTTCCAGTTTTAATTATTCATGCCCTGATTCTTTCCAAATTTATGTTTTTGAGAAAGAACAGAATTATTTATTTGATTCATAAACATAAAATAAAATGACACAGAAACACAATTCAGATATCATGAACATCAATCAAATAACATCTATTTATTCCACAATCCAATTTTCATTCAACAAGTGAGAAACATCTAATAAGCAAAGAATGCCCAATAAATGAGAATTCAATCAAACAAGACAATTAGGATGAACTAAATCAGTTTCCATTAAAATTTTTTGGGGAATATGTATATATGTAGAGAACATTTCTAAACCTTCAATTCCTTTTCTTACTGTATGCCCTTTTAAGAATTTCATAATCTTACAGGAAAATTTACATCAAGCCACAAACTATTGGGAATCTATTAGAAATTTTATTTCTGCTTTTGCCTCTCTAAGCCGGGGAAACTCCTTTTCCTTTGCAAATGTTTCATTATTTGGTTATCTTTATGAATGAGCATGTCTTGCCTCTCACGATTGATTGGTGACTCATATAGGAAATACATTCAAGCAGCTTGGATAAGTTCTGATTGATTAAGTCCATACTTTCCAACCATGTTTTCCTTCTATACTCATCATCATTTTCCAGCTGCTGATCTCTTTCTTTCATTATCTTCTCAAACTCTTTGAACAGTTCCTTATATATTATGGTTGAACCCATCGATCTTTCTTAGCATGCTATTTTCCATTTCTCTCTCCTTCTCCTTCATGATGTTGATAATTGAACATCTTTTGAGCCGATTGTGAAAGCTTATATGTGTAATTCTGCCTGTCTTTCTCTATATAACTCTTCTTTTGTGTTCTTCTTCTCTTACTTCTCAATTTCCATGTTCTGTCTCTACCATTGGCGGTAGCCTCACAGTCTTCTGAGTCCTTTGTTGTTATTCCCATTTGGATTCTCTTCCTCCATTTCCTTTTTCATTGTTTTCTGCTTTATTATCTCAGCATTTCCTTCTATGCTCACAGGTTTTAGCAGGCCCGGTACCTATTGTCCGTGCCAGAAGATAAAGGATATGTCGAGACTTATCTTTAGAGTTCATCCTCCTTAAGAAGGATCCATAAGCATCTTCCACTCTATCGACTCACCCCTTGTCTATCTCTGCTCTTTTTCTTCTTCTAATACCATCACTTCCTTACCTTCCCTTCAGGCCCCATATCCTCTCACATCATAAAGTGGGGAAGGGACAGAGGACATCTTTCTTAACCTCCAGGTTTCCTTTCACCACATAGGAAAGCAGAGTCTAGTAACTCAGTGGAAGGTGAAGTCAATCCTCTTTTATTGCTATGATGGGTACTTGCTGATTGATTCTTCAATTAGCATTCCTATGTTTATTTTGTATCCTTCCAGGCGTCTGCCAGGGATAGCCTCATTCTCATTGTGCAAAAGAGTGTGAGTAAGTACCTATCACATAACATATAAAAATAAACCAAACCTTTGCCTCTTGTAAGAGCTCCCCTTTTGATAGCATGATAGAATTCTTCCCTCTTACGCTTCCATTTCCTTCTCCTCGATCCAACAGGGTTCTTATTTTTTTATAATTTGGGCTCTCTGACAATTTATTGTATTTCGACCCATGTAGCCAATCTCTCGGTTAAACACTTCATTTATCCCTTTATAGTCGAAGGCTTCAAACACCTCTCACCCGAAAACATAATCATCCTTCATTCCTACATGTTTTGCTAGATTCCCTTGGAAGGCGAAAACCGGTGCTTTGTGTTCTCGAAAAGAACTCTGACCTCTTATTACGCCGTGAAAATGGGAAATTACTTTGCAGAAACCTCTTCGCAAAACAAAGTCTTTATCAAACATCACCTTGTTCCACAATTCTTTATTCTTGTGAAATGAAGTCTTTTCTTCTTACATTTACGCTATCTCGAGGTTGCTCTCCTCCTTTGGCTGGTTTCATACCGACATTTGCTTAACATGAGGTTGAGTCTCAGGCTCCAACCTTTCTACTACTTGACATTATCGCACACATGATTTAAACTCGATCATTTGTTTAGATTGTTGACTTCATCTTAGTTTGCTGATTCTGAGTTACCTGAAATTACCAAACTTCTTGGTTCTAGAGGTTCAAAATTCCAAAATGAATCTGCGGGCTGAAGGATTCAGGTTGAATCTTGATTCTTGAAATTTGAATTGGAATAGACGTTGGGTTTATTGTCATGACGATTACCTTGAGAATCAAGACATTAACTATTTGGGCCATAAATCAATGATTGTCAATGACTTTTATTTTATTTTATTTTCTTCCTGGACGCCCAAAATTAGAGGTTTTACTCTTCTCGGGCTTTTTAGACATTCAGAATTTCATGTCACGACGCTAAAATTTAAGTCTGATAGGAAAAATTGTGTTGCAACATAAATGTTCTTTTCCCTCGCTATTTTAGATTCTTGACGCTAATTTCATGGCTGACTTTCTTTTTCCTTTTATTCTTCACTTCCAGTACTCTTGGTTGCCACTTTTGAATTAATGTTGACCCAAGAAAACATAAACACTTCGATTTCACACAATTTCAATGTATTCGTCCGTTCAAAACAACTTCTAACTCAACTTATCTATATCATGCAAAAATTAATAACTTCCATTATGCATCACATTCAACAATTAAGCATCAAAACAAGATAAAAATTCCCCAAACTTTCAATCATTACTATATCAAAGACAAATTTAGATTCAAATCAGAAGAAAAAGAAGAGCGCCCCTTTTTGGTCTCTTATCTTTGAGGTGAGGTTTTGATTCAGATGCTCTCCTTTTTTGCACAATCTTCATTGTCCTGTAAAATTAGAAATTATTGAACTATTATTCAATCACTAATGAATAAAATTAAAAGAATATATTAAAAATTTTAAACACTGAAACTGTAAAATGAAACAAGACAAATTTAAAACAACTAAATTAATGATTGCCTTCCACCAGCTATCATTTGCAGTCTTCATTTGAGACTTTCATTGCCATTGATACATTTCTTCATTTTCTTCATTCAGAGGCTTCAGTTTACTCTTCCATTACTTTTCCCAAGATAATGCTTTAATCTCTGACCATTAACTTTGAATTCCTGTGATTGCTGGTTCACAAAATTATCCTTGCCCCAAATTATTGGTATTGATACCCGCATGAAATGGTCCAACTCCATTTGGATTTGACTTTCTGGAAAGAGTCTTAGTGCAGGTTGACAACAAGACCTGATCTCACGCCTTGAATTCCCTCCTCAAAATTAGATTGATCATGCCATTTTTTGTTTTATCTTTGTAGATTATAGCCTTATCATAGGCTTCCATTTCTCGAAACTCTTCGATTCATTTATGGAGTAGCCTATCTTCCTTAGCGACTTTAAAATCAAAATTAAGCTTCTTGATATTTTATAGCTTTGTATTCTAGCTCAAGAGGTAGGTGACAAGGTTTCCAAAGACAAATCTATATGGGGACATTCAATGGGAGTTTAAAGCGATCCTGTATGCCCGTGAGTGCATCGTAAACTTAAAGACGATCTCTCCTGTAGAACTTACAGTCTTTTTCATAATTTTCTTTATTTCCTGTTGGAATTTCAGCTTGCCATTTGTTTAGAGGATGATAAATGGCTCTGCTCAGTTCTCAGTACCATATCTGCTCATGAGTTTTCAAACATATTGCAAAATGGCTTCCTCCGGCCTTTGTATTATAGTTATGGGTGTCTAATCTGTGAGAATATTTCTTTAGCAAAAACCCCCTGTTGTATTGGCATCATTCTTTGGACATGCTACTACTTCTACCATTTGGTATAATCATAGCTAGGAGTATATATTTCCCAAATGAAACTGGGAAAAGGCCCTATAAATCCATTCCCATACATCAAACAGCTGCACCACCGGGTTACCTTCTGAGGGGCATCGTACCTTTCGCGATATTTCCATTCTTTAGCATTGATCACACAACTGCCATTCAAACAATCCTTAAAATTCATTGCGGCGGTAGAATCATTGGACAATTTTATGGGGTGTTTCTATCTCTGAGTGTCCTCGTAAGGTGATGCATGACCTTTTTAAAAATCTTTCTTTGCTGCCTTGCTGATGCTGTCTCCTTATAATCGAGATCGACTCATCACCAAGCAATAATGGGTCGTCTTCGGATCAGCGAATTTTCTTGTCAATCCTTAGCTTACTGTTGGTAGCGATAGATGCGGTGGGATAGTTCACAAGCTAAGAAATTCACAATGTCGGCATACCCGAGGTGATTGGGTAATGACTGAAATAACGCTCATCGGAAAAAATTTTATCTTTATTTCTCTTACGTTCTTCTTATGGTGGTTTCTCTACTCTTGACAAGTGATCGGTTATCACATTGTCACTACCCTTCTTATCTTCTTCAAATCAAATTCTGCAATAATAGTACCCACAGTCAATCTTGGCTTTGCTTCTTTCTTTGCCGTTAGATATTTAATTGTTGCATGATCGGTGTATATACTTAACATGGGACTAAAATGTATGCTTTAAATTTTCATATACAAACACTATTGCTAGCATCTCCTTTTCAATAGTAGAGTAATTTTCTTATGCTTCATTAAAGGTTTGCTAGCATAGTAGATGGCATAAACGCACCACATCCCCACATTCTCTCTGACTCCCATTGCAAAATCTTTGGCATCTACGTGATTTCAAATTCTCATTCCAATACGTTATTATTTGATGGGAACTTAACTAATCTAGTTTGATTTCTTCAAATAACTACGAGATTCATAAAATAGAACTTAGTATCTTTTCGAGTAATGCATGATGGTCTAGCAATTTTTGAAAATCTCTGAGAATCAAATCTTCCTATAAAATCAGCATGTCTAAGAAACTTATGATTCCCTTGTTGTAGTAGGTGGCGTGGGTTTCTTATAGTGAAACTTTGCTGGTCTACCTCAAGCCCTGTTGCATAAATCATGTGCCCAAAGACAATTCCTTTTTGTAACCATAAAATGGAATTTTCCCGGTCGAAGCAAAGATTCTTGTCTTTGCACCTTTGATATTGTCCAGTTTTATACGAGGGCATTGTTCAAAAGCTGGATCCATACATTGTAAAATAATCCATGAAGATTTCCTGCTTCAACCACGCTGGGTCCCGAAAATATAGACATCATGCATCTTCGGAAGGTACTAGGAGCATTACACAAACCAAATGGCATTCTCCTAAAAGAAAAAAGTACTAGCCAGTTTATGTAAAAGTGGTTTTCTTTGATCTTGGTGCAATATAATTGGTTCCTCTCAGTATCCATCAGAAAACAAAAATGAGATTATCCACTTCGCCCTCATAAATCGATCGATGAAGGCGGGGAAAAATGATCGCCTTCAAGTTATGGTATTCCAGTTTTTCGTAGTCAATACACACCCTCCATCATGTCCATAGGTTCTTTATTAGATCAGTTCATTCTTTTTCATTTTGATTATGATGATCCACCTTTCTTGGGAACCACATGTCTTGAGGCTTTGCAGCCCATCTAATATAGCATATATAAGACTGCACATTTATATATTTAGACTATCTTCTTTCATCAACGGGTTGACCTCCTTTTGATACCGATATAGAGATTTTTGCATTATCTTCGGCAATATTTACCATGCATGCAAATAGAAGGGGCGATACCCATGAATCTTCAATTATTAAGCAATCGCTTCACTTGTATTTTCTCAAAAATTACCGGCAACTTTTGTTCTTCGACTTAGATCAATGCGGTGATATGATGTCAGTTTTCTCTTTTCACGGTTCCTAAAACTCATATTTTAAATGGCCAGGCAATTCTTTCAATGTTAGCCTTACCACGCTAGTTTTCACGCTCATGAGTTTCTTTTGCAGCATCCACTTCATCTTGTTGTTTTGATTATACTCGATTGTTCCTTGTTAAACAAATTTGAAGGCAGAACTTCATAATCAAAGCTCTCAAAGATGCGAAAATTCGGCCTCAATTTCCATTGATAGAGTGTTGAATGATACAATCGAATTCATTCATCATTAGAGAAGGCTAATGTTTCCTTCTGATATACAAAGAAATGTCTGCTTTCTTATTAGGATGTTCTGAGCTCACAGTAATATTAAAATGCACGCATCATCCCAACTCTAAGTGTCCGGTTCCACCTTTCACGTACGTCAATCAAGGCGACTCTATTTGCTAAGAAAGGCCTTCGACCAACAAAGACAGGTATCTTCCTCCATCGCTGATAACAAATCTTGGGAAAATGAATTTCCCGACCTTGACAATGCATATTCCATAATGCCTCTAGTTTGTGCCATTGATCTATCGGCCATCTGCAATGTAATTGGATTAGGGTAGTTCCAACAGTCTGCACTCTTGTCGAGGCATCAAATTTATACTCTTCGAGAATCACATAAAGCTTTCTTGAATTCATATTTCCTATGGAGCGAGGAATGGGTAGAGCGCGGGAGTCTTTCATCTTTGCGAGGGAGCTTCTGTTTGGATAATAACCTTGCAAGTAGCGAGTCAAATTCTTCTGCCCTCCCACCATTATCTTTCTTTTCTTGCTTTCAAATTATCTCATTCGAAGGCTGCATAAAGGCATTTGGCTGATCACCTCTGCAAATGGGATATTTATTTCCATTTTCTTGAAAATATCCAATAATTTAGAAAACTGTTCCTCTTCTTGACTTCTAAAAGTCTACCGTAGAATAACCTTGCGGTGTATCTGGTAGTACTCCTTCCTTATTTTTCTACTCATTACTTCCTTTCAGCTGTTCAATCTGGCTATTCTTCTATTCTTTTTTTTCAGTCTCTTCTTTCTCTGCCTCAGTCTCTTCTTTCCTTTCTGTCTTTTTATTTCTTCATCGAATCCTTCCCATACTTAGCGGAATTACCCATGCGGTCTTTGGGTTTCTTCTGCTTTCGTCACTAGAATGTACCTTGCTACGTTTAACGTATTTGACTAATTCCCTAGCATGTCAATTTGGTGAGGCACTAGCATTCTTCACGAAACATGTGAGTATCGAGACTTAGCTTCTAGTGAATCTGGATTTGTTCATGGAATTGTATTAGCCTCTGTGTTATCCCCATGACGCAGCATTTGTTCTTCAAATGGTTGGGTTCTCGACCGATATTCATTTACGCCCTCTCCTCCTTGATGTTCTTGGAACCTTAGTGGCGATATCCCTTGTTGAGGATGTTGTGTCCACGCCTTAGGCCGTGTGGTGCCTCGTATGAGAGAATTCTGTGGTTCCTGATCTTTGAATTGTAGTGTGTGGGCGGGGTTTAAGTTGGCGAAATAGTAACTTCTTTGCTCGTTCACGTGCCAACACTCCTCGACACCATAAGAATCTTCTTATGTTGGCACATCAACACTTAACTACTCATAGTTCCTCTTCAGCTGCTCTGTTTCATGAAACGGTGTAAATCTTCTTTCTTATTTGTCCATCACATTCATTATGGCATCTAACTTTGCTTCCATGGTGTCATCTTGCTCGGTTCCATGACCCCCTTTTCCCTCTCTTGCTTCCTCTTTAAAACTGGATGGGCTTTCATGTGCATTTTGCTAAATCTTCTATCAGATCTCTTTTATATCTGGCGCATGCTGAAGCTTTGGAATCATCTGACATGAAGCATTGATAATGCCCTTGGATGTATCATTTAAAGCATGATACACTATGTTCATCTGGGTCTTCAAATATATTCCATGCATCGGGCACCTCTTCAGCAACCTCTTGAATCTTTCCCAAGCTACATATAGGCTCTCATATTCCCCTTGTTGGAATACTATTATCTCCTTCATTCTCACAAGAGTGAGAGATGGGGGAAAGAATACGCCCCGAAATAGGCTTCTACCAACTCCTCCCAAGTATCCAGCAGAACCATAAGGTAATGATTCATACCATGTAGAACAGTATGTCTCTCAAAGAAAAATGGGAAGAGATGCAACTTTATCACCTCTGGTCTCCATATTCGACTTCCCTTTGTGTGCTTCATCTGAAATCGCTCCCATGTGTGCTCGTTTGGGTCTTGATTGGGATGACCGGTAAGCTGATGTTGATGAACCGTGTAATTAAAGTTTGGCTTTAGTTCCGATGTGTTGCATCCACGGTAGGTTAATACGGTGCAGAGAAAATTCTTCCTTAATAATAGGCCTCGAAATCCTCCATTGTGTCGATAATGGGGGCCTTCTGAGCTGCTGTCCTCTGTTATACATTTGGTCATGTCTCTCGTCTGCCATATTGCGTTCCTCTTATTTTGTCTTTTTCTTAAGCTTAAAGTGTTCTTTCAATTAGGTGTCTCACGGAATCGAGTGAGAATCTTTGTTTCCTATGCATTAAAGGTTTTCGTAATCAAAACACCTGAATTAATAGGATTAGTCAAACTAAACAAATATTTTCTATCTTATACTTTGTTAAAGATTAGTGGTTAGTGTAGCCCTTGCAAAACTATTTTTGTTATTTATAAATGTCAAAATTAGTATTTCCTTCTTTAGTGAGAATATTGATCTAATTAATTCTTTAAATCCCACAGCAGTAGTATAAAACTTGTTAGCCTTTTCTATATAGACTAAAAACCCTCGTCACATTCTGAGGCCTTACAATTCTCTTATACCCATGTCACTGGATAAGTTTGCTTGCTAAAATAAATTTCTCTTAATGTTCGGGATTAAAAATAAGGGTTAGTCTATGACCTTTGCAAGTGATTAACATCTAAATGGTAGTCTCAATGTAAGTCGAGGTATCATTCCCACAAATTGATAGCGAGTGCATATCAACTACCAAACCTACTTAAAATTTCATACTATTTAGACTCAAAACTCATGATGAATGTTTATCAAAGCGACAAGAGTAAAAATCTTTATACAACAGACCTGTTCAAATTAAACTAAAACAAAATGAATGACTAAAAATAAATTGTATATAAAAGGCCAGTTGAATCGATTCTTGAGAGAAAGCAAAACCATCAGTAAATACAATGAGCCCGGTCAATTCGGCCACTAAATCAGTTTGCTCTGTTCTATGTATGGATCTGAATTTTGTCAAGATTTCCTAATTATTGGAATTGGATTTCTCGTTTTCTGATTCTCATATCTCTTGCTTCTCTCGAGAACAATATCAAAACAACTACATGTAATTCCCATTCTCTTATGAATCGTAATATTTTTCTTTCTGATAACTTCACACCAAAACTTTCCTATTAATGACATAACTTTTGTTTTACCTTCTCAGGATTCTTGCAAAATTTCTACTACTTAATTAGTGGCTCAACCTCCAGATTTATGGGTTTATCCCTTTCCCTTGATCAAATATAAGCTAACATGGGGATTGGAACTTACCTTGGGTTGAGGTGCAAGACTCTCGATCATTATGTTATATTACCAGCCGCCCCTCGGAGCTTGATTATGAGGCGAGGACATCAAAATGAACTCTCGAGCTCGCTGAGTTCGTCGATAGTGATCGAACATACCAGGAAAAGAATGCTCTCAACTTTCAGGAATCTCCGTCTAGAAAAATTGTCCCTTTCAGAAAGGGCATCTGGAATCTCTGAGCAAGATACGTTCATATTGGTATTAGATGCTACCACATTGGGAACTTATCTATTCAAAACGACACGATTAATTGTGAACCAAATTAATTCTCCATAAATGTGTAGGAAGAAATTTGTAACTAAATGTAAATCAAATCCAGTGAGCAGCTCTGATTCTTGCGTGCGAATCAAGAAATGGAGTGTTGATCTCATGCGTCTTTATAGTGCAGATAAATCGAAAAGAAATGAATTCAGAAATTTATTCTAGATTTCATAAATTTCCAGGCGATATCTTGAAGAAAAATTACAAAACTAACAATCCGGCTCTGCTCGTCTCTTTTACTTGATTGTGATTCAAAACCAGAAAATAAAACAAAAAAAATTAAAAAATTAAGAAATCTACTCCTAAAATATCTGATGAGTTCTCTTTACTTTTCCCTTTGTGGGTAGTGAAGAAGGAGAAAACTACTTTACTATTCGAAAGCTATCTATTTATGCGCCAAAAGAATCGCGAATCACAAAATGCTCCGGTGGAAATCCAAAGAAAAAGCCCGACTCTTGTTCTGTATCGCGACCTCCGAGTTGATAATACAGCCATGGAATTCTCTTGATGGCTCATGATCGATTCGCGACCTCTTCCTTTTTGTGCAACTAGTTTGTCTTACCAAAATCCACGATCGGTGGTGGCGACGTAGTGATATCGCTGACATCTTGTCAGATGTTCTGCCGGTGTTATGTCGACATTATTGTCTTCTTTATTCTTCCGAAACCGTGTTGCGACATCAGTTTTAGGTTGCGACCACTTTGCTGTTGATTAGTGCCCAAAAAGTGTTATTTTGAGCCCTATTTAAGATAGGTTTTGAGTCCTTTTTGCGCACTAATCTATACCTCGTTCATAATTGACCGTAATGCGGGTCGTTACTTAGTACCCTTGATTCCATTTGAGTTTGATTTTGGTAAGTTTGCAGGTTTTTAGCGTGCCTCAGCCAATTAGTTCAAGTTTGATGTCATATAAATATCATGTGGAATCTTTGAGGATTTACAATTTTTCATGTTCAAAAATGAAGAATTGTGAAATTGGATTTAAAGAAAGGAGGATCGTGTAAATAGGGAAGTACCATGAGGCCATGTTGAAGGAATTTATTTATGATTGAAATTCCATTTGGGATTGCGAAAAACTAATGGGATTAATTTGCCCGATCATGTGTAATCCTAAGTAAAATATTAAAACAATGACTAGCCCCGAAATTTATTAGCTATCATTCTTTGTTCTAGCGAAATTTTGTAATTTCGCTATCTCACAATAATTTCGCTAGGCTAGCGAAATTTATTTATATAGTAAGAGTGACACTATGTTTTGATATTTTTGATTCAAACGACCACGTTTTGATCGATTACCATTTTGTCCTTAATGTAATCCTCTTATTTTGAGCATTTTGTCATTTCACACATTAGGGTTGGCTATATAAGCCCCCTCAGCTTTATGTAGTAGCTTTTCCATAATACAGAAATTCACGGCTTTTTCATTTAGCTTTACTTTGCTCTCTTCTCTGTCTTCTTTCTCTCATTTTCTCATTGCCGATCCACCCTTGAGGATGACCAACTCAAGGGATGTAGCTAAGCCTCATAGCTTTGAAGGAGGGTTACTAGCTTTGTTTTGAAATTTGTTTGCATGTTGCCCTCATGCTTTGAATGTATTCTGGTACAACATTTATGGTTCCCAAACTTTCCAAACTAGGGTTTAATGTCATTTTAATGTCTCTTTTGGTCAATACTTGTCATACTTTAGGGGTTCGATTGCATTCTTAATGGTAGATACCTTGATATCCTTCTAGATGTCATTCTGAGCCATTAAAAAGAGGTTAAATGCTAGGGTTTCCAATTGAATGGGACTTTGAATGCTTAGTATTTGGTTTGACTCAAATAGGAGTGGTTATAGGGTTAGGTTTTATAGCTAAACAAATATCCGGTTTTGGATTTGACTATATGTCATTTGCCCTAATGCGAGGAAATAACCCGAGGACATTTTAATAGCCCCAGCAGTATCAAACTAGTGACCCAAGCCTTCAAAGTTACCATTTCATTTCACCGTAAGCCATTCTGATTAGTAAGTGAACCAGCAAACTTCCCACATTTTAAGCAAATCCACAAAAATCCAAACAAAAAGTCTCACCATTTTCCATCACTGATGCGAATCATTAGGTAAGGATGAGAAGCCCATCCACGTGGTGCTAGACCTGAACCGCTATCACTGCCGGTAGCTTGACTACGCGATGGGAAGAATTATAGGAAACAAAATATTTGTTGATTAGAATCACCCTACCGTGCCTGGAAAATCAAATGGCGTGATTAAGGATTGATTACGAACTACGTCTGATGAGTTGATGTGTACTTGTAATTCACATTACAGTGTGGTGACCCAATTCTTTTGAATTAAGTGTCGCGAGAGCGCAAGTTTTCTTCACTTGGCGACCTCTTTGCCGCTTCATTTTTTGTTGGTTTTGTCTTCTTGCTGACGCTTCCGTTGTCCAAGCTTTGTTTGTGTGTTCTTTGTTTTGTTTCATTTGTGTAGAGTGTTTATAAACCTTTGGGATAGAGGATGTCGGGTAGATTGCAAAGAGTGAGTGCACCCGGTTGTTCAGGTTGTGAAATCGGTGTGCCACGGTGACCAAATGGATCATCTGCGCCGAAACGACAAAGTCGACAAGCACCTAATGGCCAACTGACATCTGGTCGATGGGAACACGTACACTTACTCACAGAGTGAGTGCTCGCTTCACCGCATTATACCATATGGCGAGGATGGCAATGAGACCCTACCTAATTTTGCTTCCCATTTCATGGTATGGAATGAAAATCCATATTCACATATGGGATTTTGAGGGTATGCACATTTCAAGGAGGGGTATACTTGGAGTAATAGGCTATTGAAGTTGAAGGCAAATTTCCCTTTAACTTAGGTTGGGACAAAGCCACCAATATGGCTCAATTCTAACAGGCGAGACGATTAGAAATTGGGCCGATCTTCAAGTTTGAATTTTGAAGAAATTCTCTAGTGCAGCAAGACCAACGGTTTGAAAGAGACAGATCTACACTTATGACTGCCTGTGCAATGAGAAATTCTATCGGTATTGGAGGGTTCATGAGATCTTCAGTACATGTCACACCATGGTTTGATACATGGATGTTTAGTGAATCATTTCTACAATGTATGTCACGCCATGAAACCTTTGTTGGAAACCATGTGTGAGGTGACTTCTGACAAGCATCGAGATGAAGCTATATGGACTTTGGAACTTCTGTGGTAAAGCGTCAAGGCATGGGATGAGGCAGAATCCAAGGAAGCCGAAAGATCAGGACTCCAGGAGCCGCAGGAGGGGGCATTTATGCACTCGAACAGAGATGAAAGCAAAGCCGGCCACTTTGGCTGAAGGTTGGAAGGCTTTGAATGAGAAGCCCGGCCGCAATCTGGCTTGAGCCAAGCAGAGTTACACTGCATCTACGTCCATCTTGTTTTTTATTTGTGAGACAAATAGTCATCCTGGGGAGCACTATCAAGAGCATGCCCATGCCCTTAATCAAAATAAGCCACCCACAAATGCTCCTTTACTGCGGCAACACCTATAACCTAATTGGAGAAAATCATCCAAACTGTCCTGGAAGCCAAAAACCCCCTGCATATGTTCCCTCACGAGTACGGCCGTATTTTTTGGCTCACTTGACTTCAGCTTGTGGCCGCCTCACCTTCTTCTTACATTGAAGCGAGCAATCACGAATTTAAGTAAGTGGTAGGCCCGTTTGGCAGAAAAACGAAGGTGTTGAATGTGCAGACTAATCGGCGTCACAGGCGTCAGCTCTCAGCGAGAACTAGAGCGGTGTGCACTCTGAGATTTAGGGTTGTGCAACCAGCGGCAAGGTTCTTGAAAGGAGAAATTTCCTTCCAGTCACAGCAACATCGGAAGGGAATGCGCAAATGAAGCTCAACCAATGATCAAATGTAAATTGATAAGTCAAGGCGGTGGTAGCATTAAAGTGGTAAAGAACTTGAATACCTGCCGGTCCCGGCTCTGATCAAGTCATTGGTAACCACGCCCATGAGGAGCAGTCCAACAAATAGAAGGGTGAAGATTCGATTAATGCCCCCTCGTTTCCCGATCTCCGAGAAAAAGAAAAATTCCGTTAAGCAAACGAAATGCTAGAGTTTCGCGGCAAGTGAAAGTTAACATTCCTCTCTCTTGACATGATCAAACAAGTCCCCCTTTATGCAAAATTTTTAAGGACTTATGCACGGTGAAAGAGGTCTCAATGCTGTAAAAGCCTTTTGGCGGAGTAAGTGAGTGCTATCATTGAGTGCAAGACTCCGGTGAAATGGAGCCGGGATGTCCTGATCTCGGATTAATATTGGAGGCATTAGTGTGGAGAAAGAACTATTAGACTTGGGAGCTAGTGTGAACCTTTTGTATTCGTTGTACAAACAAGCGGGTTTAGATTGAACTGAAATCCATGTCCATCACCAACGTCACTAGCCCGATAAGGTCTAGTAAAATACGAAGAGGACCGGCCCGAGAAGAATGTTTTTATTACAAATTGGACGGATTTTACTATCCGATGAATTTTATAGGTAGCGACACAGTGTTTATGGTGAAAGCCAATCATTTGCCCATCATATTGGGGCCATTCTTGGCTACTTCAAATGTCATAATAAAATTGTCCGGAATGGGGGTTATGCAACTCCACATTTGAATATGACCTTAGAGCTGATATCTTTCATTTGAGTAAAGAGCATATGCACTCGGAGAAGATATTTGTGAAGAAGTCTGCGTATAATCGATGCAATTCTTGAAGAAACGACCTAATGAAGCGGTAGGTGCAAGGTGCCAGTAACCCGAAATTATCGAATGCCTCGGAGAGCAGAGAACCTCAATGCATGAGCTTGAGGCTAGGTATTGGAAGAAAAAATAGAAGTTCTACCTCTTAATTGTTGATGAACAAACGGAACCTCAACGAGTTAGAGCTAAAACCTCTCCCAATTGAGTTAAAGTATGCATTCACGGAAGAGAATGGGCAATGCCCGGTTGTGATTTCTATCTGTGACCCTTCACAGAGCACAACCTGCTGCACCTTCTCAAAAGAAACAACGACATTGGGGGTGGAAATTTCTGATTTAAAGGCATAAACCCATCAATCTGCACCCATCATTTACCTAGAAGAGGTCTAAAGGTGATTAGCGACCAGTGGAAGGATTGAACCCCACTTGCGAGGAAGTAGTTCGCATTGAAGTCTAAAATTGCTCTGGCCAGGTATCATTTACCCCATTTTTGATAGCATGATGAAGCCCAGCCAGGTGGTGTGAAGTCGGGAGTGACAAATTTGTGAAAAATGAAAAGGGTGAAAAATTGGCTCTACCGACTTACTATCGGTGGAGAGTGTGCATAGATTATAGGAGACTTAATAGATAACAGGAAAAAGATCACTTCCCGTTGCCATTCATCGATCCAGCTCCTTGAGAGAGTTTGGACACCGTTCTGTTGCTTTTGGATGGTTATTCAGGATACTTTCAAATAGAGATTGCACCAGAGGATCAAGAAAAGACCACCTTTACTTGTCCATTTGGCACTATCTTTGTCTGAGGAGGATGCCTTTGTCATACAGCGCCCGACTACTACAGGAGATGTATCTTAGCATGTTCAAGCGATATGGTGGAAGCGTATAATGGAGAATAATACATGGATGATATCAGTATATGGGTGATTTTGAAAGAATGTCGACTAATGCGGAAGTCATCCTGTGAGAGGGTGCATGAAGAACACAGTGCTCAACTAGGAGAAGTGCCATTTATGGTTAACCAAGAGAATTGTCTTTGGGACACATTATATCAGCCGGGGAATAGAAGTTGACAAAGGCTGAAAGAAATTGAACTTATCTCAGTGCCATCTCCGACAAATGTAAGCGATTAAGGCAATTCCTTGGTCATGCGGGCTACGAGAAGATTCCTTCAAGACTTCTCAAAGATTGCTAAACCTCTCCTGCAGCTCTAGAAGATACTAAATTTGTTTAAATGAAAAGAATCCGAAACTTTGAAGAGCTTAAATCTGACTGACATTGCACCAATTGTCTGAGCACCCAATTGGCGGTTGCCTTTGAGTGATGTGATGCCGATGATCTTGCTATTGGAAGCGATTAACTTGGCCAAGAAGATGGAAAACCTCATTTAGTCTACTATGCAAAGCAGGCCTGAATGAAGCACAAAGGAACTATACACGCTCTGAAGGAAGGAATTGTTGGCGAGTGGTCTCGCATTAGACAAATTCGAGCATACTTGGTTGGGTGCGATATAGTCATTTCTGAGATCGTACCGCTTTGAAATATCTCTGACCAAACAAAATGCCAAGCGAGACTCATCCGATGGGTTATTTTGCTTCAAATTCTTTTACGAATTAAAGACAAAAAGGGGTAGAAAATGTGGTAGCAGACCATCTTTCTAGGTTAACGATAGCCATGACACTCATAGTCCACCATCAATGATTAATTTCTGAAGGAGTCCCTCATGCGAAATTTAGGAAAAAGCTCCACGGTATGCTCACATTGCCAATTCCTCGCCTTGAGGAGAAATCATATGATTGGAAAGAACGGGATATGAAGTATTTCTTTGAAAATCAGTTACTATTATTGGGAAGAGCCACTTCTTGTTTTAAATGCGTCTTGAATTAGATAATGGGAAATGTGCTATGAGGAAAAACGGCAGAGGGAATTCGAGCCTTGCCACGAGATTACTGTGGTGGTCACTTTACTCCCGGAGACGGCAATGAAGGTCGCTGCTTGATGCAGTTTTCTCTTGGCCTTCGCCTTGTTTAAAGAAGCACACCAAATGTCTTTTAGTGAGTGCGATAGATGCAGACTCGGAAGTTGTCTCGCCGTCATATGAACATGAACCCAAATTTTAGTAGTAAGAGCTATTTGTGTTTGGGGCACATGGAATTCAAGCCGGACCTTCTACACCATCTGTATGATCTATATTCACATACATTTGGTGGGAGTGGACTATGTGTTCAAGTGGGTTGAAGCAATCCCCTACAAAACCAATGACCACAAGGTGGTGCTTAAATTCTTGAAAGCAAACATCTTTTCTAGGTTCGGGTACCAAAAGTCATTATTAGCGATGGAGGTTCACATTTCTGCAACAAACCTTTTAAACTCTCTTTGCTCAAATCTGGGTGCAATCAGTGTACATACCATCCACTCGAAAAGTGGTCAGTAGAACTTGCCAGCAGGGAGGGTTAAGACCATTCTAATGAAGGTATTAAACTACCATAGAAGGCTGGTGTCGTTTGCTTGATTATTGTAAGGCTTCTGAGCGACTTTTCAAGACAATCATGGAGATGTCCCCTTATAGGTTAGTATATGGTAAGGCATGTCACGCTTCCGGTGGAGATCGAATCTGAAGCATGGTGGCGATCGAAGGCGAACATGGATCACAAAAATGGCTGAAGTCGAGATTCATGATCACCAAGACAAGGTTGGAAGAAATACGAAATGAAGCCTATTTGAATTCGAAGATTGCAAAAGGAAAAATAAAAAATGGCATGATCAAATGATGGCGCGAGAATTTGACAAGGACCCGAGTCCTCTGTGACTCCGGAAACTCCATACATTTCGAGCAAGCTCAAGTCGCGATGGACGGGTCCATTCATAGTTCAGCAGGCATATCCTAATGGTTTAGTGGACCTACTCAATCCAAATGATAATAGGGTGATCAAAGTCAATGGAGAGAGGATAAAGCCCTATGTTGTGTGACGGTAGTCAAGGTGAAGAATTCTCTTACCTGGACCTCTGAATCCCACAGTCCACCGTCTAAGGGTGGGCTAGTACCTTCAGTCCCAAATCCATGATCTCGTTGTTAGTTTTGATTAAAATTTCTTTTGTTTAAAATTGTTGGTAGTCGGAGTTTGGCGATTTCACTTTTGTTGTCGATTGATGGCCAAACCCAGGAATGCCCACTTTTCCAGGCCACCATGTTAGAGGAAGTGCAGTACCATCCTTTGGTTTTTGCGTTTCCATGCTAAACCGGGTTCAAAGTAATTTTCATATTTTGGAATTTGGTTTTCTTAGTTATACAAAATCATGCGTGGCCAAATTCATTTTCTTTAACTTTTAATAGATTTTTATTATTTGTCATTTTTGTGTTTAATTTCTTGCCTTTAGTTGAAAAATTGAAGCCTTGTATGTTACCTTAATGTTAAGAACAGTTCCATGCATGATTTAGTTTCGGTCAATTCAGTTTCAGCATATTCAACCTTGAACATTCCCCTTTATTATTCCTTTTTGGATTGTGTACCAATAGGTTGAGAAGCTTTGTACCTCTTCCACTTTAAGTGGCCCTTAACTGGTGACGACCCTTAATAGGTTTATTATTTACCCATGTATGAAGACGATGTAGTCTTAATTGAAAAACAGCAAAAAGAAAAAGAAAGAAGAAAAAGAGAAATAAAGTCGTGACGCTTTGCTGGCAAGCAGACTCGGTCCGAGAGTGTATGGCGAAAACCTTTAAGCTTAGATGCCACTAAACCTTAACTGGTTGGGGGTCGTCGACTTAGTGTTCGCTACGGGTGGATGGGTAGAGTTTAGCGTGTTGTAGGTGCCAATTGCAAGAAGTCATTGAGTCGGTGAAGCACAACGAGTTTGTGGTCAAGTGATCCTTTTATTGATGCCCTAAACCTTGGTGGTTGGCGAGTCATTGGTGGACCCCATTATCTGGACTTTGGTGAAGTCGAGTTTTTAGCATTACTGTTCACATCGAGGAAAAATAAGGTGTAGCTAGTCCTATTTAAGTTGGTCCAGCAGTTTAAGCCATGTGATAGTTAGGTGGGGAGGGAATAGCTTTACAATTTATTGGCTCAAATTAGTTATGAACAATTCAGTCTTGGTGGGAAATTCACAGGTTGACTCTTTGGAGCAGATCTTTGCCCTCGAACTTGTTCTTGTGGTCTTTGTTCTTTCATGTTGGTTTTTCGTTAAAGTGCAGAATTGTTCGTACTAAGAATAAAGCTTACACTTTTGTACACTTTGAACCTTATGCACTTTTGTAAAAGCGTATACATACCTTTATTGTTTTTAGCATTGCTAAGGGACTAACAACGTGTCGGTTGGGCGAGTGTGATTAGTGCCCAAAGTGTTCATTTTGAGCCTTATTTAAGATAGGTTTGAGTGCTTTTCTTTAAATCGCGTATCAAATTAAAACCAATTGATATAATGCGAGGTCGAAACTAGTATCGAACATTCCGTTTCGAGTTTGTTTTTTAAATAAGTTTAACGGGTTTTCGCGTGGCTCGTAATTAAGTTTCAAGTTTGATGTCGAAGATGTCATCACGGAATCTTTAGGGATTTACAATTTTTCATCATTAATGAAGAATTGATGGTTAAAGAAGGAGGATCACCGGTAGCCAATGGAGACGAGGCAGACCAGATTTCGCTATAATTGCGAAAATTTATTGAGTTAGAAAAATTATAATCTAATGAAATGTGAAAATTTAACTAGGCTAAATGAAATTTCGCTAGCTAAGCGAAATTCTTGTTCTAAGCGAAATTTCTCAATTAAACTATTTCACAAAAATTTCATTGAACTGTATTTAACTACCTCTTGAAAATTTAGCTATACTAATGAAATTTCTTTACATAACGAAAATAGGCGCCACTGTGTTTTTATATTTTGATTCCAAGCGACCACGTTTTGATCAATTACCATTTGTCATAATGCTTAATCTCTTATTTTAGGCATTTTGTCATTTTCACACATTAGGGTTGTCTCATGGCCCTCGACTTTGTAATAATGCTTTTTCCATTAATACGAGTTTCCATGACTTTTCATTTTAGGTTTGCGCTCTCTTCTCTCTCTTCTTTCTCTCGACTTCTAGCTGCCAGAAACACCCCCTTGAGGATGACAGCTCAAAGGATGATTGGCTAAACCTCATCAACTGAGAAGGGTTGCTAGTTGGAAATTTGTTGCATATTTGCCCTCATGCTTTGAATGTGCAGTACAACATTTATGGTTCCAAACTTTCCAAACTAGGGTTTAATGCCATTTAATGTCTTTCTTTTTGATTAATACTTGTCATACTTTAGGGTTGATGCATTCTTAATGGTAGATACGCGTATCCTTTAGATATCATTACGAGCCATTAAAAGAGGTTAAATGCCCAGGTTTCAACTGTTAGGACTTTGAATGCTTAGTATTTGGTTTGACTCAAATAGAGGTGGTTCTAGAGTTAGGTTTTATAGCTAAACAAAGATAGGTTTTGGCTTTGACTATATGTCATTTGCCTAATGCGAAATCAACCCGAGGACATTTTAATAGCCCATATTATCAAGCTGATGACTGACCTTCAAAGTTACCATTTCATTTCATTAAGCCATTACAGTTAGTAAGTGAACAAACAACTTCCCTTGTTTTATGAATCCTGAAATCAAACAAAAGAATCTCACCATTTCCATCCTTGATCACGAATCATTCGGTAGGATGAAAACCCCATTCAGTGTTAGATACTGAACCGCTATCTTGCAGGTATTCACTTATTTCTGCGACGATGAAGGAGTACTATAGAAACTCGCTCTGTGAGATTCTGAATCACCTAGTGGCGATAGTTGTTTGTAGACGACTTCATGTTATGACCTTGATTTCTTGGTACTTAGTGCGTTAGTGTTTTTCTTGTCTTCAAGTACTTTCCAATTTTATGTCACGACCTCATGGTGATGTTCTGACCTCTTTTCTTTCATTTGTACTCTTGAGGTTGCTACCTCGGTTCCGCGTTGCAGCGATTTCTTTCTTTCAACTTCTATTTTCAGTCGCCACATCAAAGTGATGTCGACCTCCTTTCTTTGCCGTCTTACTTAAGGTTCGACTGAATGAGTGATGCGACATCATTTTTCTTGTCAAGACTTCAGTTCCTGTTTTTCTATAGCCAGCGACTTGTATAGCATGTCGCGAATTCAGATGACCCTTTAATTAAAACTAGCGATTGCGACTTCTTTTGCACTTTGAGGCTTCTCGGCTTCATACCACGGATCCTTGTCGCGACCTCGAGTTATGTCAGCGACATCATTTATCTCCTTTTAACCATCATAACATGAAATGATGTCGTGACATAGACTCTTCATTTATTTGTTTCGCTAATCGACCACGTCTTCTTTGTGTAACCTCCTTTTTTTCAAGTCACGACTCCTTGTTCACACTTGATTTCTTATTTAAAGCGAATTTGTTGATGTCATGACTTAGGTACTGGAAGCCCCGAACTTCTGTCGCGAATTAAATTCCCATTTGTGACCTCAATTACATTATGAATGATTTTCTTCTTATTTTGCTAAATTTGAGTTTATCTTGTATTTTCTATAAATTCGAATTTAGGTCAATTATCCCACTTTTATGAGACAATTAAACATTATTTTCATAATCTATTCTGTATTCGTTCAAAAATCTAATGAGTTTTGGACTCATCAGATGCAGTTGGAGTGATGACTTTGCTTATGCGCATTTAAAAATGAAATCCATATTAGTTATAGCTCTATCGAACGCTTTCTAGCGAATTAGAACTAAATCATGTGATGCAATGGGAATAGTGACTAGGACAAAGAATAGAAAAATTTTCAAACATTATACTATGCTAGCAAAACCTTGAAGGCACAAAGAGAACTTCTTTCGACAACAAAAAAAAGGTATAATACTGGTGTTTCATGAAAAATTTGAGCCATACATAATTGGGGTCCCATGTCCTCATACCCACTGATTATGCAGCAATTAGGTATCTAATGGCAAAGAAGGAGTACGAATCAAGGCGTCGGTGGGTACTATTGTGGCATACAAAACCAGGGTGCGATTGGCCCGTCGTCAACTGCGAAAACTAGTGGATTTGGATAACAGATACCACGAGGTATCGACTATGAGATCCATATTTTCCTGAATATCGGAGGCGGTCTCTCTTAGCGCAATTGGGAGCTGCACCTGTGCTACAACGGCGCCTGGCAATATCTCGCGCGCCATCTGAGGTCTTATGAAAGTAATGAAATGACCACCGGGGTCATACCTTATATCCACAATATACAACTATATCATAATGGTCCATAAAGTTCATTACAACACTCTTATACAATTTATATATTTAAACTAGCTTGTTCTAATAGTTTACAAATATTTATCAAAAGCCACATCCTGGCCCCTTGAAAATCACGACCTCGAAGGGCGATGTTCTCAGGTGTACCACCTTTGCCGATATCGCCCCGACGGGGTGAAGCGTGTCTAGTAGAGAATATGAATTCACCACAGGCTATCCCCACCTAAGTGCACATGCAGTATCATTTCACACATTCAAACAAAAACATACGCATTCCTATAAAATATGCATAGATGAGAATGTCACTCACCCTATCCCGTATCAGTGTATAAATCGACTCCCTGGCCATCATCTTCAGAGTATTGAAAGCGTGTTTATCGTTCCATCAGCAGCCATTTTCAAAAACAAAAACATTGTTTTACTCAAATAAATCCATTAGACAAACTCTGTGCTCACTTTTTCCTAAGTCCCATGTGTTTTGTGGGTGAGTGAATTTCTAAGATCTCACCTAGGGCTTTGCACGCCTTAGGCAACTTCATGAACTTTATTAGCTAGATACACATGTTTACCAAGGCCTGGAGTTTTCACCCGATGGTGTATCTATCCCTCCTTGATATACCCAACACATGTATTTTTAATTTCCTTTTTCTTTTATGCAACCGTGAGACTCATTTTAGACGTTGTCTCATTTTAAAAACTAACTAACTAGACTACAAACACTAAATTGTAATTTATGATATACTCACACCCATTTAATGCGATGTCACAAAATTTGCCTACAAATTTTAAATTAATATTTATATTACTATCATGTCACATGCATAGTGAATGCTACATGGACAACATAATCCACACCACTTAACGGTGTCATGGATAATCACATCACCTGCATATGACTTCTATAAATCATTTCATTCATGTCAACCTATCATGCAAACATATATTAACATTCACATTCAATATGTCATTCTATGATCAAGCAATGACCTGCAAATGACCATGTGAGTGGCCATTGCACAACATTCTCATATCATGTGTGAGGCTTGCACATTGGCGCCCAAACACGTCACTCTGGTCAAGCAACCATGCGATCCTCGAGACCCGGTTGTAGCAGAGTTGCTAACCCCCCAAAATATACTAGCGAGTTTTTCGACATGTTTAGGGTATTTTGCTAACATAATTGAATGTTTAGATTGGTTAAATCTGGCTGTGGAAACGAGGACAGGAAATTAACAAGATTTAAGGATAAAATTGTAAATTGCCCAAAGAGAGGGACTTAAAGTCATAGTTGGAAAAGATTGGGGGCCAAAGTGGAAATAAAATAAGCTAAGTTGAAAATGGAGAGAAATGGGGACAAAAAATGCAATTATGAAACTGCTTAAAAATGGGTTTTGGGTAAACAAGGCCTTAGCAAACATATTATTTTAGGATTAAATTGGTCTCATGTTTTGGGAGAGGAGAAAGCGAAGTAAAGAGAGAAGGGAAAGGAGAAGAGGGGAAGAAGATGGAGGAGCGAGGTCGAGGCAACCAATTATGGAACTTTGGATTTTTGTATGGAACTAACCTTGATCATGGAATTGAATGGATCTATGGAACTTTAAGGCTTTTGTATGATTAAGGTTTATCTCCAAATCTAGGATTTGTTAGAATTCATTCTAACCTTAGTTTCTTGAATTTAGAATTTGGTAAAACCCCATATGTAACAAGATAAGTATGGGAATCCTCCCTTTTGGGTTGGATTCATGGTTAATTTGAGAAACAATTAGAAGTTGGGGTTAAGAATAAGCCTAACTAATCATCATAGTTGGTTTTGAGGATGGGTCATAACCCATGTTGGAATGATTTTGGGAGAAATTCATGGAAAGGTTTGAAGATACGTGAAAGAATGTTGAATACTAAGAAAGATTCCAGGTGAATTAAAATGGTTTTGAGGAATATGAAGTATATGGTTAAGCAGGAAGTAGTGTCAATACTATAGAAAAAGGGAGAAAATACACATTACGAACATTTGGGTCTTGTCTTGGTACACCTTGAATGTGTGCCGGTACACCCTTCAAAACAAATAATGTACCGGAGTACACGTTAAGGAAATTCTACTAGTACACCATGTTATGCTTTCCTATTATGATGATTTTGCATGCAGCCGCCAACTTTTACTCATTTCTTATCAGATTTGAGTGATTCAAGTGGAAAATTGGAAATAGACTTCAAGAGAACCAAACCTAAATAAATAGGCATCGTCAAATTCTGGCTCTAAGTGGTCAAAAAAACTACCAAAAGTGGGGCCATGTGCAAGCCAATTCCTCATCGTTTGAACATGAGTGTAGTCCGGATTGTTTGGACGTATCTGAAGTTCGGTGCTCGGTGGGTGATTCCAGTTGGAATAGAACCTTTAGCACCTTAGTTTTAAAGGAGTACAAAGAACCAGTGTCAAATATGGAGACAATGAACTATAAAATAGATATGCCGACTGTCCCTCATTCATTCGCAGTGACTAGGCTAGTTGGCATGAAAATGCCATAACTTTATTTTGGGGGATCCAATTGGAATGATTCCAATTTCTATGAAAAATAGATTCATATAGGGACAAGAATATATGAATGATGTTGCGGATAGGCATCATATCGTACAAGTATCACAAAATGCCATATGGAATGAGCTGAAACACGAAGATGATACTGGGACGCAGGCCCGAAACGAGGAACACATAATGTAGCTAAGAATGCCTCTATTATATAAGATAGTAAGTTATTGAACTCATACTCATTGCCAGCTTCACTGAACCGGTTATTGAATGACATGGCACCTGCGTACGTGGGCATGCACGTATGTACCCGGTACTCTCGATTAGTCGGCGGCATCTCTGTAGAAGTCTTCGGCACAGTGGTAATACGTACTCTCGATTAGTACTTGGTCACTCTCGATTAGTCTTTGACGGCACTCTGTCGGTCTTGACACTCTGCTTTATTAACTCTGGCACCTCGGTGCCGCCACTTACCTTTGGGTACTTATTGTCTTTGTGTCTGCTAAATTAGTATTGCAGTGCAGGCAATCCAGCGGTTCTTGCTGATAAAATTACGAATAAGAATAAATAATTGAATATGGTAAAGATAAGATGTACCTGCGGGTACCTCGTATATGTTACGCCCATTTTTAAGATTTTCTCTGTATTTTTATCTGTAGTACCTCACAGGGCACTCACATCTCTAATTAAAGTTCTGTAATTTTCACGGGTACTCTATATGATCTTCCCACTGCTCTGAGTCTGAGAGGATAAGAATCTGTTATAATTATAAGTTTTAATAGGAGCCAAACTCTTGCTCTAAGGTCTGGGAATGAAAATAATGCGTTATAGAGTATAAGTTTTGCATAAGAAGAAACTACGTAACTCCTCGGGAGGTCCAGGCTAAGTATAAGTCAGTGTATTGCGAGTTTTCGTGTCGATAAAATAGTACAAAGACTCGGTAGTACCTACGGTTTCTGTATGAATCAAAAATAGAAAGTGGGATTCATGAAATAGTATCAAATCGATCGTAACTATGACACTTCCATTATAATGAATCTATGATCACACATTTTCACGAAGGCTTCTAAGTAATAAAGTATCTATAGTGATAAGTTCTTGTATGTGATAGTCGATCTTCTATTTCATATTTCAAATTTACATAGCACAAGAATAAGATCAGTGAACAGTATAGGATTAATGAGACAAATTATAAGTTAAATGCATGCATATAAGATTTGAAATACATGTAAAGTTACATGTCTGTATGAATCTAATACATTATAAAATGCAATTAATTCCTTATTATTCTCAGTTCCCGTAAGACAAGTATAAGTTTTTGTATTACATGTATAAAGATTTGTCTGTGTATAAGTTACTAGTAATACACGTATAAGATCCGAAATACAAGTATGTGCTCTGGAATACCAGTATAAGTTCCGTAAGATCAGTATAAGTTATGTAATATACATGTAAGATCTGAAATACATGTATAAGTTCTATAATACAAGTATAAGCATAAGTTCTGTAACTCCTATGGGAGATCGAAATAAGTTTAAGTCTGAGATAAGTATCAATTATAAGAGATTCCGATCTATACTATTTGGAAGTCACACTTATAAATTATAAAGAATCAGATTGATAAGTATAAGACCAGGATAAGAATAAGTGCTATGAGTATAAGATCCAAATAAGGATAAGTCTGTCATAAGTGTAATTCCTTAATAAGTATAAGATCATAATATGATAAGTATAAGTCAGAGGTTTCAAGTGATCAGATAGTTCATTGTGAATGTCTAATATTATGATAACTCGTTACTCAAGTATCCGATGAGTGAGCCAGATAAGAAATGTTTCCACTAAGCTGCAAAGCTTAGCACCGGGTTTTTGTCCGCAGGCTGCAAGAAGACATCAACAAACATCCACATACGCCTCCGGGTCAACACACTCTTGTGTGTTCACTACATGTAGGTCTCGTGCACCGATTTGTAAATGAAAGTATAGTTTTGTATTTGTGCTGGACTCATTTATATGTGTCTATTTGATGGACAACCACCCGATGGTAGTTCTTTTGATTTTGTATATAATATTTTAATTATTATAAGATGTAGCCTGTACCAATGTGCACAAATTACTTAAAAAATAAAAATAAGGTAAAGAGTCCCAAATTCAGTCTCTCGCACCCGTGAATCCTCGGTTCGAATCACTAATCGGTCGGGCCGGATTCGAGCGTGACAAGATGCTCATAAACATTCCACACAAATTAAGCCATCATACCATAGAATAGTTTTGTAGAGAATAATTCCACAAGGCGCTCCCACCTAAGTGCACATGCAATGCCATTTCTGTTACATTCAAGTAAAAACATACACATTCCTACTCAAATGTCTACATGCCATAGATGAGAATGTGACTCACCCTATCCCATGTCACAGTCCTCATCGACTTCACACATGCAAGTTATAAACCGCCATTTATGTTCCATCAATGACCATTTTTCAAAAACAAAAGCTTGTTGTTTTATAAATCAAAATCCATTAGACAAACTCTGATATTCACTTTTTTTTCCTAAGTCCCATGTGTTTTGTAGCTAATTTAAGGTCCTCACTGTGCTTTTCACGCTCCACACTTTCGAACTTCTCTATCGCTAGATACACATGTTTACCAAGAATACTAGGTTTTTCACCCGATGGTGTATCTATCCCTCCTTGTTGTCTAACACATGTATTTTAATTTCCTTTTCTTTATGCAAACCGTGAGATTCGCTTTAGACGTTGTCCTTCATTTTACCGAGCCCAACATCAACACCAAACATGTTGTCGATTTACTAACCACGCACTCACACCCATTTAACAAGATGCCTCAAGATATGCAATGTAAGATGCTGGCCAGATGTTAAGTATTATGTCACATGTATACGAATGCTACATGACAACATAATCCACACCACTCTAAGCGAATTGTCATGGACAATCACATCACGCCATATGATTTCCATAAATCATTTCATTCATGTCGACCTATCATGAAAACATATGTCGGCTTTCACATTGACATGTCATTTTATGATGCCTTGATGACACCTGAAGCCATGTAATGGCCATTGAACATAACAATTCATCTCCTTGTCGACATGTTGGGAACACATACATTGACACGAGCAATGCTCTTAGTTAAGCGATAACACTTGCTCCTCCAGAGACCGGTTGGCACAGAAGTGCCCCTGAAAGCATTCCACACATGAAGCCAACATATACCATAGAATAGTTTCAAACTTAGCTCATAAACTAGTCCCCTAACAGTCCAAAAATATGGACACAAACCATTAAACAGCCTAATATGTAGCTTTCCCAGATAAAGGACCATAACTTGAGTTACAGAGGTCCGATTTTGGTGATTCAAAAACCTAACATCAAGTTATTAGATAGAGATACAATTTCCTTGAAGGATACTAGTACAAATTCTCACTTTTTCTCAACCTAAAATCAGTCCCAAATACGGGCGTGGGATTAGTCAGCGAAGGCGGCTGTGGTAGTCTTGGAAAACGGACCATAACTTGGGTAATAGAAGTCCAATTTGGGTGATTCAAATGCCTAACATCAAGTTATCAAATAGGGCTACAATTTATGTAGGATACTAGTCCAAATTCTCCCTTTTTCTAACAGAAAATATGCCCAAAAAACTAGACATCATATAGGGTCAAAACAGGTACTATTCCCATAACCCATTATTTTGTCAAACAACCCCTTAGGTAAAAAAATGGCCAAACAGCCCCTTAGGGCATTCAAACTTAACCAAACAGCCCTTAGAATGGAAAATAAACCAAAGTAGGAAGAATCCCTACCTCTTGGAGCGTAGAAGAAACTCTAGGAAGTCCTGTGGACACTTCCTAAACCCGAAACCTTTGATTTCCCGAACTCCTCACTTGAATCCTTGGTGAAATCCCATGTTTTCGATACCCACGCCTTTTTCTATATAGACTAAAAACCCCTCAAATTAACATAGTTACAAGATCGCCACTTCTCTTGCGACCGTATTGCCCGGGATATATTTTAGCGATTTGATGATTCTTTCTTAATGTTAAGGATTTAAAAATAAAGTGCAGTCACTGACAACATAAGTGCCACCGAGTTCATCTAGTAGTAAATCAGAATGTAAGTCGGTGTATCATTCCCGCAGATTGGTAAGAATAAAGAGATGTTACCCTGACTAGAAATTCTATGCTATTTAATTTGCAAAAACTCATAATGAAAGTTTTATCTAGAAGAATAAAGACCCTAGACTATTGACTACTATTGAGCTAAAACAAATCAAAAGTAAATGAATAAAAATAAATGGTAACTAAAAAACTGGACTGAATCAGTTTCCTGTGAGAAATGGAAACTATCAAAGAATTACAATGAAACAGTCAATTCCTACACAAAAATTTATTACTCTATTTTATGTATGGATATGGATTTGTCTAAGATTTCCTAAATTTTGGAATTGGATTTCTCCATATTCATGGTTGAAAAACACTTGCTTCTCTCGAAGACAGAAGTTCAAACCTGGCTACAGCTATTTCCAATTTTCTTACGAGAATGCGGGCATTTTCTTTCTCGATACTTCACGCCCAATTCTTGATGGCGGCGGATGCCACGAATTTCCTTCACCGGGGATTTTTGCAAAAGTTTCACACTTAATGGGTGGCTCATCTCCGGTCGTGGTTCGTCCCTTTCCCTTGATTAGATCTCGGCTAATCGGGGTTGGGAACTTTCCCTCTATATTAAGGTGAGACTTTCTCTGATTATTTTTATTGTTAAATACCCCTCGACTTCAATTATGAGAGCGAATGGGGGATTTATCAAAATGAGCTTTCGAGCTCGGCCGGTCAAGTCAATGGTAGTCTAACATACCCGTAATTGAATGTTCTCGACTCGGGAATCTCGACTCTATGTCCCTTGTGAGGCATCACGGAAATCGAGCAAGATACATTCCACTGCGGTATTAGGTACTCTTGTGAACTTAACGATTCAAAAACGACACAAAATAAGTAAATCTAAACCCAAATAATTTTCCCAATCGTTTTGCAGAAAAGACTGTAACTAATTGTAAATCAAATCCAACTGAGCTGCATTCCAATTACTACAATACAATTAAAGAAATGAAGCACAGATCACGTACATCCACTATAATCACAATGAAACTGAGAAAAAAATGAATTCTAGAAATTTGTCTAGATTTCATAAATTTTGGTATTAATTTTTAAAGAAGATAATAACAAAAATAAAATTAACGATCGCGCTCATTTTACGCACGCAGTTCGCGATTCGGATCCAAAAAATAAAAATAAAAAATTAAAGAAATAGATTCTACTCTAAACTATACACGGGTTCCCTCTCCAGTTTCCTTTTCTTGGTAGTGAGACGGGGCTTCTTTACTATTCTAACCTTTGTCTATTTATAGCCCGATAAAAAGAATTGGGCGAATCCGCAAAAGCACAAAGTGGAATTCTAAAGAAAGCGAGTTTCTTGTCCTAGGTCGCGACCTCAAAATGTGTCGCGACACGGATTTCTTTGTTGCTCTTGTTCGATTCTGCGACCTTGTTACTTATTTGCGACCAGTTATGCGGCTCGCACCCAGTTAATGGTTCAGCGACATCGTTTGTGGTATGGCCTTGGCTTAGTGTTTCTCAAGAGTTGATGTCGCGACCACGGTTTCACGTCATGACCTCATTGTCTTTCCCTTCTTCTGGTTTCTGAGTCACGACCTCAGTTATGAGTTAGGACTTCTTTTCCTTGTTGTCTTTGCGTGCGGCGCCCCGATTTTAATTGCGACCACATTACATTTCTCTTTGCTGACAGTGCGTGACTTTATTTTTAGTGCAACCTTGTTTGTGGTCTTCTTCTTTCACATGTTTCAAATTTAAGTCGATACCTCAAGGTGATGTCGCGACCTCATATTGTTCTTTTTCTGGTTGCATGTAGTTCCATTGCTCAAAAGTAGTTGCGACATGGATTTCTTCTGCTCAGTTCTTCTTGGTCGCGACTGGTCGATGTCGTGACATTGTTTGTGGTCCTTGATTAATAAATGGTCGCAAATTCAATTTCTTGGCAATGACTTCTTTTGGCTTAGCAGGTTACAGCCTCCCGGCTTTTGTTGTTGACTCTTAATTTAGTTTCTTGACTTCAATCTTTATTGAACTCAGGTTCACATTTTTATGTAGCGACCTCCAGCGACGCGTCGCGACCTCAGGCCAAATTCTTCATTTAAAAACTGATTTACGAGATTCATTTCTTGCAGAGACCTCCCTTGTGGCTTCATTGACAAATCCACGCTGCGACCTCAGATTGACGTCGCGACCCCAGTTGTCTTTAATCGGCGTCGCGACATCAAAGTGGTGTCGCGACCTAAGATTCTTCCTTGATTACTACTTTTTGTCTCAACCACACTTCCTTTGTCGCAACCTCTTTCATTTGTTGCCTTGTGGTCATTAAATTATAGCTCAACTTCAGTCAACCGCTTGCATAAAGGTCTTCTATTTCTTCCTCAATGCGATCTTGATGATGTCGTGACTTGGAAATGGCCAGACAAATGAGCTCCTTATGACTCCCGATTTTCGGTTAATGACCTCATTTATCTTTATTGGTGATTTCTTCAGTTTTTCTTTGGGATTTTTTATACAGCGCCCTTTTAAATTAAATTTGAGCTTTCAAATACCACAAATTTTTGTATATGAATCAACAATTAAATTGTAATAAACTAAGAAAAATGGATTAAAAATCAAATGAGTTTTTAGACTCATCAAATTCCCCCAAACTTAAAATTTTGCTTGTCCCCAGGCAAAGAAAAGAAATAAGTGTTTGTCCTCAAACAATTAAGCTTAAATTTTTAATGGCATTTTTTTTATTCACACCAGTCTATCCTATTCCACCTTCTAACTTAAAATAGGAGATAGCAACATCATTTTAAATTTCAGTTTCGATTCAAGAAAAAGGAATGGTCTCTACGTCTATCACAAATTTCTTGATGAAATAATGTATTTAAGCAGTTTGTTAACAAGTCTTGTTACGTGTGTGTGCAAGTCTTCAATCCTTTTCCTCTTCATGTTGAATTTAGTTAATCTTCTGGGAGTTTCCTTGGACTGTTGGTCAAAGTCCTATAGGCTTGTTTTTCATATTGATCTCCACTAATGTAGGTAAATTCAACCTCCAAGATCAATAAGGTCTTTTAGGCTTGTAGTGTTGGGCTTAGGTAATTGGGTAGATGATGGAAAAATTTAAGTTATCAATTACCCAATTTCAACTTTTTCTTATACTTGTTACCTTCAGCTTTCACCCTTTTTCTTCTTTATACTTGTTGATTCTCCTCAATCTTGGCCTGATTCATCTTTTTGAAATCTTTTTATGGAATTTTGATTTCCACTTGTACTTATTCAGGCCAGTTCCTTTTTTCTGAAACTATCTTTGTATTTCTTTCTAGGAATGGGAATAGTGCAATGTTTTGTCTTCTTAGGCTTTCTATCACTCTTAGAGAACTTTGGGCTAGCAGCTCCCATACCAGTTGGCATTAGGGTACTAGGTGTTGAAACACCCCTATGAGCTTAATTGTTCAAGGGAAATAGGCCACAAGACAAAACTTATTCCTCTTTTCAATCTCTGCTTCATTTTCTCTTGTTTTTCAAGTTGTTTCTTCTCCTCCTACCTTGTAATGTATGGAAATATTTCCCCCAAAACTTGTTTGGCTGTCTCTGATAGACTTTTATGTTATGGCCCGGATAATGCGGGTTCTTTCTTTGCATGATTATTGCGAGAGATTTGAGCTTTTCGATTCTTTGTCATTTGAAGAGGTGGCTTGTTGGCTCAAATCATGGAACTAGAGGATATGCTTTATATATTGAGCAGGCTTGGAAAAGCTCAAGGCGCCCGAGGATGGCCTCTATCGCCTACGTTGGTTGTTTTTACCTAAGATGTTGCCTCAATCAATAATCTAACAAGTTTTAGGACCACGGACTTTTAATCATGAATTTCCCAAAAGATGTTCCTAATTCTTCTCAAAGTTTCATGAGTTTTGTTGACCAAGTGTATTATTTCTTCAAGACATTATATTAAACATTTGTTACACTTTCAACGAGTTATTTGTTCCTTTAGCAATATCCATTTTTTCCGATTTTAAAATCTAAAGAAGCCCGGATTTTAAACATTGTTTGCAACTCCTAATTCCGGGTTTTGTGCTTTTTTTGTGCTTTTATTTTTCCTGTATTTTTGTTCTTGTGATAAAAACAGATTTGGACATTTGATTCCTTGTACAGACAAGGCACTCATAATTGGCATGCTCAACAAGAAATGACACAAACACAAATTTTAGTATATCAATTCGTGAACCCAAAAACAATCAATTTGTTTGACAGCAGGAATTTTATTCAAATATCAAAACATCTCTCTCTTATACAATCTTATTTATTTTTCTAATACAAAAATTTACAAATAGGACTGTATCTAATCCAGAGGAAAAATTCTCTATTTCTTGACCTAAAATCCTATGCCTTCCTCCTAAAGGTTGTAGCTTCTGCTTTATTGGTTCCCCGAGTCTCGAATTTGCGCCGGGAAGGAAGGGGCTGTTAACAAGGTTGTTCAACAAATTGGGGCCCTTCCTTTAAACTCTGTTGAGTTCCTCTGGAAGATGGGGGTTCTGGTTAACCTTTCCCTCATCCATTCTCATGATTATAGAGCGTTGTATGGAATCATGAATAGAGTTGGTTTGTTTTCCGACTCCACTCATTCCATACGCTCTGCACTTGCACCCTTGGAAATCTTCTTGTTCCTCCTTCACCTTTTTCTTCATCCTATTCGTTTATTCTTTTTGTGTCTTCCCATCCTTTTATAATGATCTTTCTTCTCTTGGGGACGATACAGTTATTAATTCTCTTTTTCATTTTTTGAATGAATGAATTCAATTTGGTTTCTCGGATTCAAGTGTCCTGGCTATTTCCAACAGGAGATTTGGAAAAGTTTGTGAGGAATTTTGATCGTTTCTCTGAGAGTTATTGAATGTTTTGGAATTATTCTTTTTGAAACCAAATGACCTAAAGTTCTTTTTAGCAATTTCGGTTTAGTTTTGTATTGGTGTCAGGTTATTTACGGGATTCTAAACGATGGATGAAGAATTGGAAACATGGGAATGAATTGAAGATGACTTGAAATTTGAATGGACGTTGGGCTCAATGTCATGATTGCGATATGGGAAGTTGCGACATTAAAATTTGAGCCTCTTTTTTTAAATGATTTGCAATGACTTATATTTTTAATGCTGGAGTACCCAAATGAAAGGTTTAAAAACCTAGTTTTATTGAGATTTTGACAGTTAATTACGCTAACCTAAATTTTATTTGCGACACAAATATGTTGGCTTGAGGAATTGATGTCACGACCTACTCTTTTCTTTCTTTATTTATTTTAGTTGTGACCTCGAATTCACTGTTGTGACTTTCTTTTCTACTTTATTGATTCAACGTCCAGCATTCTTAGTCGTGACTTATGAAGTGATGTTGCGACCATAAAAGTTTCTTTTTTTTTTTAGGTCTCCCTAAACAATCAATTTCACAACAATTTCCATTACTTAAATCCCATCGAACCAATACAATTCAGGTATATTCATCATTAAATATTCCAACGAATCATTCACCATGCATCAAATTCAAAAATTAAGCACAAAAATAAAAGTAAGAATTCCTCAAACTTTCCAGTATTATATACTCCGGAAATGAAAATTTAAATAAGTTCAAGAAGAGTATACTGCCCCTTTTTGTCTCTTTTGCAGATTAGAAGTTTGAATGTAGATATTCCTCCTTTGCACATTCTTATTGTCCTGCAAACTAAAAAAAATATGATTACTTACTCTTCAATTAGTGATGAATAAAATTACACACAGCTATTAGAAACTTTAACACAAAAAGTATATAAAGAAAAACTAAAACAAGGCGTGTGGATTGCCTTCCTGAAATTTGCTCACTTTTTAGTCTTCTTGGACATCTTTATACCATCTTTACGTTTCTTCCAAATTTTCTCATTCGAACTAAGAGTCACTCTTCCACTTGCATTCTTCGAGGTAGTGCTTTAATCTTTGACCATTAACTTTGAATTCCTCATGATTCTTTGGTTCTAAAGTGTCGCGCCTAAAATTTGTACTTGTTTTCACGTATATGGTCCACTCCATTTGATTTTAAGCCCCGGCCCAGAAGAATCTTAGTATGGAGTTGAATAAACGGGACGATTTTCTGCTTTAATTCCTATCAAAATTCTTTGATCATACCATTTCTTTGTTTTGCTCTTTGTAGATTCTAGCAAACACTATCATAGGCTTCATTCCTCAACTCTTCGATTAATTTAAGTTGGAGTAGCCTCTCTCTTCTTTACTTGACCTTGAAATCAGAATTTAGCTTCTTGTTGGCCCAGTATAGCTTTATATTCTAGCTCAGGTAGGTGACAATGTTTCAAAGAACAAATGCGTATGGAGACATTCCAATGGGAGTTTTAAAGTAGTCTACGCCTTCTGTAGGTAGAAACTAAAATCAGTTTAAGAGACCAATATCTTCTACTGGAAAGCTACCGTCTTTTCAAAATTTTCTTTATCACCACTGTTTTGAAATTTAACATCATTTGTTTGAGGATGACCAGCTCATAATGTGTTTGATGCCATATCGCCCATGAGGTTTGTCAAACATGTTGCAGTGGCTTCCCCATCAGCGATTATAGTTAAGGTGTCCCAATCTTGAAAATATTTCTTTGTAAAACACAGCGTGATAGCATCATTCTTGGGAGAAAATTGCTACCTCGACCCATTTTTGATCGTAATCACGGTAGGAATATGTATATATTTCCAAGCAATGGAAAAGGCCAATAAAATCTATTCCCCATATATCAAATAACTGCACCACCAGGATACCTTGAAGGGGCATTTCATGCAGCACTGGCCCGATATTTCCCATTCTTTTGGCATTTATCACATAGCTTCCCTGTTCAAAACGGACCTTAAAATAGTAGGCTGATAAAATCGGTGGAGAATTTTGTGGGCTGTTTTGTCTCCTGCAAAATGTCCACTATATGGTGATGCATGACATTCCTGTAAAATCTTACTTTGCTCACCTTTTTGTACACATCTTCTGATGATCAGATCAACTCCTCTTTTAAACAGTAGTGGGTCATCCCAGATGTAGTACCTGCTGTCAGTCCTTAGTTTTTTCTCTGGCATTGTGGTCGGGTGGCATAATTCCTGTAAGAAGTTCACAATATCGACTATCTTAAGGTGATTGGGTGACATATGGAATAACCGCTCATCTGGAAAATTTTATGCTATTTCCGCTCTTCTTAGCATGCAATAGGTTTATTACTCTTGGCAGTGATCAAGTATCACATTGTCCTGACCTTTCTTGTCTTTTATTTCATCGAATTCTTGTAATAGAGTACTCACTTGATCAATCTTGGCTTTTCTTTTTCTTTACCATTAGATATTTAATTGTTGCATGATCGTTGTGTATAATAACAAGGACCCTAAAAATGTATGGCCTGTAAATTTTCACATGCAAAACAGCCATCCAAGATCTCCTTTCTTTCGCAGTGTGAGCAATTTCACGAGTCATCAAGGCTTACTGGTAGTATATATCCTTGAATACATTTTCTACCTTTCTTGGCCCCAATACGCCTCCCATTGCAAAATCACTAGCATCACAACACACATGATTTCACTCCTTGTTTTAACTGCTCTTGCCAGCAATCGGGCTTCAACTAACTGGATTTGATTTCTTCAAAAGAATTCGCAGGATTCACTAAATCAACTAGCATCTTTTTCCAACAATCTGCATAGTGGTCTGTTCAGCACTTCCAGAAATATATGATAAATCTTCCGCAAAATCCAAAGATGTCCTAAGAAACTCACCCCGACCGTAAGCAGGTATCGATTTATGATGACTGAACTTTGCTCGGGTCTACTTCAGCTCTACCGGGCAGTAAATCATGTCCTAAGATAATTCCTTTGTAAACTACAGGCACATTTTTCCAATCTCGTAGCTAGATTCTTGTCTTGGAACCTTTAAAGTACGTCTCAAGTTACATGCAGAAATCGTTCAAAACCAGTCCATACACCGTGAAATCATCCATGATAGATTCTTCATAACTCTCTTCCCGCTAAATCGAAAATATAGACATCATGCATCTGAATGTGTTCTAAGGAGCATTACACAAACCAAATGGCATTCTTCTAAAAGGAAAGTACAAAATGGGCATGTAAAGGTGTTTTCTCCTGATCCTCAAAGTGCAATGGCAATTTGTCAGAGATCCAGAGGATCCATGTTGTCATAAGCGAGGGAGTCCTCACAACCCATCTCAAAGATCTCGTCAATGAAAGGTAGGGGAAAATGATACTTCCTTGTTGTAGTATTTAGTTTTCTGTAGTCAATAGACACACCCCTCCATCCCGGTCACGCTCAGAGGAACTACCATTCTTTATTTCTCGATCACAAAGCTGAATCCACCTTCTTAGAACCACACGCACCGGGCTACCCAAGAACTATCCGATATAGCATATATAGTCCCGTATTTAACCATTTCAGAACTTCTTTTCTAACAACTTCTTTCATCACTGGGTTCAGCCTTCTTTGATGCTCAATAGAAGTTTTTGCATTATCATTCACCAATATTTTGTGCATGCAAATGAAGGGACCTACAATTCAGATCCTCACCACAAAGCAATAACTTTTCAGATTTTCCTTATAATTTCCAAAGAGCCTGTTTCGATTCAAATACACTATTGATATGATAACTGGTTTCCTATTTTCTGGTTCTAAGAAAGCATATTTCAAAATGAGGTAAGTACTCTTTCATTATTAACCTTCTACACTAGTTTCCTGTTTCAAGAGTTTTCGTCCCCGCCGTATATATCATCTCGACTGCTGCATTTATGCTCGAGACTGCTTTGTTATACATACTTGAAGGCAACATTTATTTTGATGCGGGAAGTGGCAATATTTCGCTAATCAATACTCTCAAGATACTGCATCATCTCACTCATTGATGTATCGTTGAAGAATACAAATAATCTGGATTCCGAACATCAGAAGACTATTATTTTCACAAAGCCTTACACTTTCTCGTATCTACATCGTGTGGTGTTCCAAACTCCTATTAAGATTAAAGTGCACTCGGCTTCATTCCCCCACCCCTTAGTGTCGGCTTCACCTTTTGCACATCTATTGTTAAGTGTACTCTAATGCTACAAGGGTTTTCCTAGCAATAAAAGAAATCTCGTGTCTTCCTCCATCTTCAATAACAAATCCACGTGGAAGATGAATTTTCCCACCTTGACAAGCACATCTTCATGAACACCTCCGTTGTGCCATTGATCTCGTCGCCCATTTCCGGTAATGTGATTGTTGTCGGGTAAGTTCCCCCCAAACTCGCCTCTTTACACCACCGATGTAGAGGCATCAAATTTATACTAGCACCCTAATCACATAAGGCCTTCTTAATTCATATATTTCCCTATGGAGCAAGTGATGGTTAAACGCCTGTCCTTCATTTTGTTGGGAGCTTTTGGTCGGATAACTCGTACCATGTAGCGCCAAGTTCATTATTCCTTCCTCATCTATTTTCCTTTTCTTGCTCAAGATTCTTCATAAATTTTGCATCGTTAGCATTTGGTTGATTACCTCACAAATGGGATATTGATTTCTATTTTCTGAAGATGTCCAAGAATCTAGAAATGGCTTCTTCCATTTTTGCTCTTCTCAAGCCTTCCTGGGAAATGACACTCAGAGGGTGCAGGCTGGTACTCTCTCCCTTCCCTGCTTCCTACTCCCTACTACTTCCTTCCAGTTTGCTCAAATAGATCTTCTTCTTTGCTTTTTATTCTTTTCAGCGTTGCTCTTCTTCTTCCTTTCCATTTCTTCTTGTTCTCAAGATCAATCTTTTCTTTCCTTCCTTGTTTGTCATGTTTCCAACTTCTTCCCACTTTAACCCAATCCTACCATGCACCCTGATTCTTCGAGTGTCACTAAAGGAACGACCGCTTTCGTTTGAAGATATTGCAATGTACCGCCTCTACTTGTGTCTCCAAGTTTTTCTATGAGGCATTTGTATTCTTATGAAATACTTGAGTATTAGGACTTGAAAGCTCCAAGTCGTACGCCTCGGCTCATGGAAGTGTATAGTTCTCGTTATCCCCCATGAAATGCAGCATTTGTTCTTCAAATGGTTGAGTCCTCCTATGACCTTGATAGTCATTCCTGCCTTCACGCCCTTGATGTTGTTGCTGGAACCTTGGTGGCTACTGATATCCAGGATGATGATTGTGTCCATGCCTTGGGCCTTGGAATTCCCCTCCACCATATGAGAAATTCTCATGGTTCCTCAGTGCTGGACTGTAATGTGTGGGTAGGTTAGGATTTGGTTTGAAATGATAACTTCTTGTTTCATTCATGTACTTGACCTCCTCAACCTCATAAGCGCCTTTCTTTCTCATGGTATTTCGAAGACTTCTTCTCATTGCTTTCTTCCACCTGCCTCCTATTTCATGAGCAAAGGTGTGCATTTTTCTTTCCTTCTTGTCCATCCTGTTCATGATGGCGTGTAACTTTGCTTCCATAGCTATCATTTTACTCAACTCCATGACCCCTTTTCCTCTGCTATTACCCCTTGAAAACTCAGATGGAGCTTTCATATTGCACTTGACTAGGTCTTCTATCAGATCCCTAGCTTCTTCAAAGACTTTTTCTTAAATGCTCCACGAAGACGAAGCATCGATAATGTGCCTTTAGATGTATCACGAAGGCATGATACACTACGATCCATTCGGTTTTTAAATCAATTCCGCGTGCATAGGGCATCTCTTCAACAACCTCTTTGAATCTCTCCCGACTATATATAGGCTCTTATCTTTCCCCTTGTTGGAAAACTTATACTCTCTTCCTAGAGGGGTGAGAGATTGTAAGAACCCGCCTGGGCATGCTTCCTCCATTCTTCCCAAGTATCAACCGAACCATATGGTAGTCAGACTCATACTACGTGGCTACGGCATTCTGTGGCTAAAAATGAGAAGAGATGCGTGCCTTATCACGCCCCGGGCCTCACACCTTCAAATTTCACCGTATTTACTATCCCGAGAAACCCACCCGTGCTCTCGCTGGGGGGGTCTTCAGCTGCGCGTTGAACCGATGCCGGCGCACCATCAAGTATCAAAGACGCTTTAGCTCAAGCAGTTGTATCCATAAGAGGTCAGCTCCGATTGCGTATCATTCTTCCCGAATGATAGGCCTCTAGAAATCCTCCATCAGACGCAACAAGAATAGGAGGCCTTCCTTTGGCCATAAGGTCCTTTCGCTTCCTTTCTGTCTCTGGTCAAGTGTCTCTCATCTTCCATGGTCAAGGTCTCTCGCTCTTTAGTCTTTCTTAAGCATATGAGTGTTCTTTCCAACTAAGTGTCTGTTGGCAATAGGTCTGAATCCTGTTTCATGTGCATTAAAGGATTTCCTAAAATTGAAACACACTCAGATTAATAGGATTAGTGGGACCTAAAAAATATTTTCAATATGGTTTGTTAAAGATCAGTGGTTGGTATAGCCACCGCTTATAAAACTGTTTTTGGTATTTTCTTTTATAGAATGTTTTTAGAAAAATGTCCAAATTAGCATTTCCCTTTTTTGTTAGAATATTGATCTATTCAATCTTTTCAATCCCCGGCAACAGAGCCATAAAAATTGTTTGCCTTTTTCTATATAGACAAAAAAACCCCTCAAATTAACATAGTTATAAGAGCCTTACACTTCTCTTGCAGCCATGTTACTTGGGATATATTTTGCTTGATTTGATGATTCTTTCTTAATGTTCAGGATTTAAAAATAAGGGTCTAGTCTATGACACTGTAAGTGCACAGGTCATACAAGTAGTAAAATCTGAATGTAAGTCTAGGTATCATTCCCATAGAGATTAGTAAGAATTAGATATCAACTACCCCAACTACTGAAATTTTATGTTATTTGGACTAAAAACTCATAATGAAATTTTTATCTAGAAAAATAAAGATCCTTGACTATTGACTACTGTTGAGCTAAAACAAATCAAAATTAAATGAATAAAATAAATGGTAACTGAAAAACTTGACTGTATTAGTTTCCTGTGAGAAACGGAAACTATCAAAGAATTACAATGAAACAATCAATTCCTACACAAAAATTTATTACTCTATTTTATGTATGGATCTAGATTTGTCCAAGATTTCTTAAAATTTGGAATTGGATTTCTCCATATTCACTGGTTGAAAAACCTTGCTTCTCTCAAAGACAAGTTCAAACCAGCTACTTGTATTTCCAATTTTCTTGCAAGATCTGGGCATTTTTCTTTCTCAATACTCTTCACACCTACCTCCTTGATGACTCATGTATCTTTGCATTTCCTTCTCGTGTTTTTGCAAAGTTTCTACCACTTAATTGGTGGTTTCATCCTCCGTGATCTATTGAAAGTTCGTCCCTTTCCCTTTATTAGATCTCGCCTAATACTCTGGCTTCGAACTTCCTCTAGATTAAGGTGAACTTACTAATTATTTATATTGTTAAATACTCTGATTAATGCCCAAAAAGTGCTATTTTGAACCCTATTTTTAATAGGTTTTGAGCGCTTTTTGTGTACTAATTATTATAATTAACCCAATTGACATGTTCCTGGGTCCCTATCAAGGCTTCTAATTGCATTCCTAGGTCAGTTTTTATAGTTTTGGCTGTGAATCGAGGCCAAATTATCTTGTCAATCCAATCATAACCAAAGCTCCAAGTTGATTTCCAATTAATTTCATATGGTCTCATATCAATTTCAACAAGCGAGGAATGAATTTCAAAGCAGAAGAAAATTGAAGAAAAATAGCAAAAACAGTCAGCAGGATGCACGAGAGCAAGAGCCAAGTAGGATGCAGAACAAAGGAACTTCGCTATACACGCTTCGCCATCACATTTAAAGCCACATGCACATTTAAAATCTGAAATTTTCGCTATGCAAAAATTTCGCTGTTGTAGAAATTACAGCTAGCCGTGTCACTGCTCTAACAAATTGCTCGCTTATTTTTGCATTTTTCAGCTATATAGCAAAAATCACTATGCATAGCGAAATTCCTGCCCCTGTGTTTTTTATGTTTGTGATTCAAAACGACCTCGTTTTGTTTATTTACCATTTTTATCCCTATTGTAATTACATATTTTAGGCATTTTTGGTATTTCACACATCTTGTGGCTTTGGCTATATAAGCCAACTTATAGATTTTTGTAACCCTCACTTTTAATCTTTCAGACACGCGCACTTCTTTTGTTCCACTTTTCTCTCTTTCTCTCTCTCCTCTTCTCTCATTTTCTGCTACCAAACACCTTCCGAGGATGACAACTGCAGGATGCTTCGTTGTATCCCTTCTCCTGAAGAGGAGGGCCACTGGCTTTGGATTTGAGGTAAACTAGACACCCTCTGCTTTTATCAGGCATTTATTTTCATTTATGTTCCTATCCTTCACTTAGGTTTAAATCTCCTAAATGCATCTGACACCAAAGATTCGCAATCAGGTTCATCGGATGCTTATTGTTAGATTCAATGATATCCATTAGTTGCCTTCTATTTGTCACTCGTGAGATGAGTCCAGGAGGTAGGTTTTCAATGGTCCGGGACCAAAGTGAATGTTTGTTAAATGTCATATTTCAAAAGGAAAAATCATAGGTTTAGTTTAAAGGTAAATGAAGATCCGGTCGGAAATGACTATATGTCATGCTCCCCTAATGCGAGGAAAAAGACCCGAGGACATGTTAGTTGCCTTAAACCCTAAACCAGTGGCCCAAAACTTCAAGGAGTTCTATTTTACATTTTATTTTATTTATTTTCAGTTTGCAACCAACCACCCCCCTGTTTTTACCCAAACCTTAAAAATCCAAATTTAATTCACCAATTTTGACTTCACTCAAATCATTTGTACGAAGAAAACCCATCCCCGTGTTCGACCCTAGACCGCTATACTGCAGTAGCTTGACTACGGCAGTAGGAGGAACATAGGAAACAAATATTGTTGATTCCGATCACCCTACCGTGGCACGAATCGTACTCCCCTCCAACTTCAATTATGAGCAAATGGGGGATTTATCAAATGAACTCAGCTCGCCAGCTCGTCACTGTAGTCTAGCATACCCAAAATTGAATGTTCTCAGCTCTCAAGAATCTCCAACTCTGTGTCACGCAGAGGGCATCCTGAAAATCAGAGAAAGATACATTCCCTCCACTGGTATTCGGTACTACTATTGGGAACTTAACGATTAAAAAACGACACCAAATAAGTAAATCTAAACCCAAATATTTTTCTCAATCGTTTTGTAGAAAGATCAGAATCTGAATCAGAATCAAATCCAAATTCGAGCCGCATTCTAATTACTGCATTACAATTAAAGAAATGGAGCACGGATCACGTACATCCACAATAATAGCAATGAAATTGAGAAAAAATGAATTCTAGAAATTTGTCTATATTTCATAAATTTTCAGGTAGTAATTTTAAGAAGATAATAACATAAATAAAATTTCGGGCCGACGCTAAGCTTCGCATGCTTCTCATATTCGCATCCGTAAAATAGTTCAAAAAAAAATAAAATAAAACAAATAAAATTATACTCTAAACTATACACTGAGTTCCTCTCCGTCCCCTTTTTTCTGGGTAGTGAAGACGGAAGCTACTTTACTATTCTAACACTGTCTATTTATAACTGTTAAAAGAATTGGGCCGAATCCATAAAAAGATCAAAGTGGGGTCGCGACCTCAAATAGTGTCGCGACCTGGATTTCCTTTGTTTACTTCACCAGTCGCACCTTGTTACTTCTTTGTTGCGACCAGATTCCTTTGCACCGCTAGATTTCATCGGTCGCGACATCGCTTGTGGTCGGTAATTGCTGTTGGCTTTAGTGTTTCAAGAGTTGATGTCGCGACCACGCTTTCACGCCGCGACCTCGCTGTTTCTTCCCCCTTCTGCTCTCTGAGTCACGACTCTGCTATGAGTCGTAACTTCTTTCCTTGTCGCGGCTGCGATCGCCGCGACTTCCGCTTTAAGTTGCAACTGCATTTTTGTTTCTACCGGCCTCGACTTCAGTCGTGGATTCCTTTATTTTCCTGTCGCGACCTTGTTTTGAGGGTCTTCCTCGCTTGCATAGCCAATTTAAGTCGCACCTCAAGGTGATGTTATGTAATTCTTTGATATTCACATTTTTCCTCGTTGCAACCTCAATTCTTTGTTGCAACTAGTTTCCTCTTTCGAACCTCTATTCCAAGTCGTGACCTCAAGGTGATGTCACGACCTCATATTGCTCTTTTTCTGGTTGCATGTAGTTCCAAATTGCTCAAAAGTAGTTGCAACATGGATTTGTTCGCCAGCTTCGCCGACTGAATGAGTGGTCGACATCAAGCCAGGGTCCTTGATTAATAAATGGACCCGAATCGCTCTTGGCAAGGACTTCTTTTGGCTTCACTTCAGGTTGCGACCTCCCTTTTGTTCTTCAACTCTTAAGTTGGTTGCAACTTCAATCTTTCTATAGAGACTCCAGTTCCCCTTTTTATGTCACGACCTCAATGGCACATCGCGACCTCAAATGGAGCCCTTCATTTAAAAACTAGTTGCAACTTCATTTTCTTGGAGAGACCTCCCTTGTGGCTTCATATTGATCGATCCACGCCTACGACCATCGGGATGCCTGTTCAGCTTGTCTTCAATCACCGGTCGTTACATCGCAGTGGTGTCGCGACCCAAGATTCTTCCTTGATTACTTCTCATTCAACCACACTTCCTTTGTCGCAAGAACCTCTTTCACTCGCTGCCTCGTCATTCCTCACGCAAGCTCAACTTCAAGTCACGACTCGCCGCATAAGGTCTCTATTTCTTCCCTCAATACCGATCTTGGTGATGTCGTGGACTTGGAAATGATCGAACAAATGAGCTCCTATCAATGACTCGATTTTCGCCGTGGACTCCTGCTTTCTCATTGCTAGCCGATTTCTTCTTGTTTTTGATGGGATTTTCTCTTATGCTGTACTTTTCTGTAAAACTAAATTTTAGCAAATTACCTAAGTTTCTATATATGAATCAACAATTAACTTGTAATAAACTCAGAAAAATTGATTAAAAATCAAATGATTTTTAGACTCATCACTCATCACTTGAATCTTTGGTGAAATCCCATGTTTTCGATACCCACGCGTAGCCCTCGTCGAGTAGATGAACTTTCGTTCTTGGCACAATGAAAACCAAGCAATCGAGCTTCATAGATCATATAGAGAAGTTGGAACTTCTCTCTCTACTCTCTCTCTTCTCCTTTCACGTAAAAACCAAAAAATGGGATGTTCTCCTCCTTTCCCTCCCCCCTCATTTTATTTTAAGTCATTTTAATGTTCAAATGCTTGGCCCACGTCCTGCCTCGTGTCGCGACTTGTCCGAGTTTGTTGCTGCCTCCAAACAATTTATTTCGTCCTGGTTCAAGTTCAATTTATTTTAAATGAACTTTACTTAATTTATTTTCCTCTTTCGATATTTTTCTCAAAAATCCTGTTTTTTGGGGTCTATCGAACACCCGACGGCCCGAAAATTGAAAAATCTCTTATTGTCTTAGAATTCGACGAAAATTTTCTGGATTACTAGATTTCGCGAGACAAATCCAATGGAGAAGTCCGTTTCATCATCCGAGATCTAGAAAAATTTCTAGGCTTCCCAAAACCATTTCGACAATTTTATTGTTTTTACCATTTTTCAGAAAAATTAAAATTTTCCCTAGTTTTACAACTACTGTTGCAAGAATTTTATTTAGAAATCAAGGACAAGAAAGGGAGTGACATTGTGACAGTTGATCACTTGTCAAGATTAGAAAAGCTTACTGTAGAGGAAAAAGGGATAGAAATTGAAGAAAATTTCCCTGACGAGCAAATGCATACTCAAATTCAATTACCCTCGTATACCGAGCATTGGTAATTATTTAGCTGTGGAATCATGCACCAGATTTCCCCCAACTACCAAAGATAAAAGGAAAGTTGAGAACTGATGCCAGAGTATATATATGGGATGACCCACTGTTGTTTAGAAGAGGGGCAGATTATATCATCAGAAGATGTGTGCTAAAAGATAAGCAAGGTGGAATTATTGATAAATGTCATGCATCATCATATGGAGGACACTATGCAAGAGACATGAAATCCTATAAAATTCTTCAATCAGGCTTTTATTGGCCTACCATGTTCAGAGACTGTACTTAATGGGTTAAAAAGTGTGATAGATGTCAAAGAATGGCCAACATGAACAGAAGAAATGAAATGCCTCTACAAGGGATCCTGGTAGTGTAGATTTTTTATATATGGGGAATAGATTTTATGGGACCTTTCCCACCTTCATTTGGAAATCAGTACATTCTCCTAGTTGTGGATTATGTATCCAAATGGGTGGAAGCCATAGCCTGTCCAAGAAATGTTGCCAACATAGTGGTGGGGTTTATTCAAAGAAATATCTTCAACAAATTTGGAGCCCCAAGGATAATTATCAGTGATGAGGGAAGTCATTTTGCAAACCAACTTTTTGGAAAACTAATGAGCATATATGGAATAAGACATGTTATGGGATTGGCTTATCACCCTCAATCAAATGGACAAGCAGAAATATCCAATAGGGAGATAAAGAACATGCTGGAAAAGATAGTAAGTGATTCAAGTGCAGTAGGGTATCTAGAATCAACAAAATTTATAGCAATTTCCTCCTACTGTCGTAGCATGGCTACTAGAGTATAGTGGCTCTAGGGTCGAACATAAGGATGGGTTTTCTTCACACATGCAGTGAGGTTTAAAATGGTGAATTTGTTTTGGATTTTAAGGTTTGATAAAAAACAAGGGGCTTAAAGTTCGAACCGAAAATAAAGGAGGGGTAAAATATAAAAGAGAATTCCCTGCATCGTGCTACTGGTTTGGGTTCTAAAGGTAAATGAGGGCTCCTCGGGCCCTTTTCCTCTCGTTGGGGAGGATGACCTATAGTCATCTCCTGAACCGGATCTTCATTTGTCTACAAAGCCTTGACCCTTAACAATTCCTTTTGAAAAACAGCATTTAATGGGCATTAATGGTCTCAAGACAGTGAAAACTTATCTCCTTGCCCCCACCTTACATTGAATAATAAATGACAACTACCGAATATTAGTGGTTCTAACAATAAGCATCCACTGAACCCTAAAAGATTGCCAAGTACAGGTTATTCAAAGTGCGTCTAAGGGATTTGAACCTAGTGGTTGTAGCGTTAGAGACACATAAATGACTTAAGTAACACCGCTGTTAAAAACATGAGAACCCTCATTTCACCTTGGATCCCTTGCCCAATAGCCATCTCCTCCAAAGAAAGAAGAGGTTTAGCCGCTCATCCTCACAGGTTATTTGGCAGGTGAGAAAATGAGAAAATGCGGGAGCTGCTAAAAGCTTCGCGCCAAAAAGCTTCAAGAATAAATGACAAGAACAAGATATTCGCTATGCTACATAAAGGTAGCATTGATTATATAGTGCCCCAGCTATGTAAAATTACAAAAATATATGAATTGGCCACTATTACATGAAGGGCAATTCAGGAAAAACAAACAAAAGTCAAACTTGAGAACAAATTTCGCAGGGTCATGGTTTAAATTCCTCGTAAACATCATAAAATTGCGAAGGGTCGAAATTCTCAAGCAAATTGGCCAAATTCTTGTAAATTTAGCAACTACAGAAACTTTCAAGGGTTGTGTTTGCCTTTTCTATATAGACTAAAACTCCTTAAATTAACTTAGCTACTTGCAGAGCCTTTACACGCCTTCGCATCCATGTTACTTTGGATAAATTTGTTTGATAAAATAATTTTCTCTCTTAATGTTCATGATCTAAATGTAAAGCGGGTTCAAATTTCATGACACCCGCAAGTGCAATGTGTCATACAAGTAGTAAATTTGAATGTAAGTCCGTATCATTTCCACAGATCGATAGCGAATTACATATCAACTCACCCCAACTACTAAAAATTCCATACTATTTGACTCGAACTCATGCTGAAGGTTTTATCTACACGACACATATTAAAAATCCTATACTATTGAATATGTTCAAAATAAATCAAAACAAAAGTAAATGGAATTGAAAATAAATTGTATACAAATGAAGCTGGATTGAATCAGCTTCCTCGTGAGAAACGAAAAACTACTAATGAAATACAATGGAACGCCAATTCCACATAAACCCATTGCTCGTTTCTATGTATGGATCCGGTTATTGTCAAAGATTTCTAATTATTGGAATTGGAATTCTCCATAATTCACTGATTGGATATCCTGCTTCTCTCGGAAGACAAGATCAAAACCAGCCACATGTATTCCGTAAAACTCGTAAGATTCGGGTATTTTTCTTTCTCAATACTTCACACTAATTTCCCGTCGACAGCTATAATCTCGCTTTAATGCTCTCGTGGATTTTCAGAAGGTTTCTACTACTTAATTGGTGGCTCAACCCTCCATATATCTACGGGTTTATCCCTTTCCCTTGATTAGATCTAAGCTAACACGGGATTGAACTTTACCTATAGATTAAGGTGAACTCTCTCTCGATTATTTATATTGTTAAATACACTCTCCAACTTCACCATGGTGCGAATGGGGATTTATCAAATGAACTTTCTCAGCTCGCTAGTCACAATGGTAGTCGAACATACCAAGAAAAGAATGCTCTCAACTCTCATGAATCTCCGTCTCTGTGTCACGCATAGGGCATCCTGGATATCAGAGTAAGATACACTCCCTCAAATGGTATTAGGTACTACCATTGGGAACTTATCCATTCAAAACTATATCGATTAAGTAAGAACCGAACCCAAATTCTCCATAATTGTGCAGGAAAGACTGTAACTTAATGTAAATCAAATCCAAATAGAAATAAGTGGGTTCTGACATCAAGATTGCGAATTAAGAAATGGAGTAATCACCACGTACAACCACTCGTGAATTGCAATAAAACTTAAGAAATGAATTCCGTAAATTGCCTAGATTTCCCATAAATTTCAAAAAGAATGCTCGTAAAAATACGATCTTAAAATCCAAATTCTACTGCCTCCGCAGCCGCCGCATATTCAAAACCAAAAAAATAAAAAAATAAAAAATAATTTAAAAATCTTCTCCCATTTCTGGGTAGTGAAGACGGGAAACTTTCTTTACTCTTCTTCAGCTATCTATTTATATTACAAAAAGAATCCGTCAACTTCCTAAAATGCTCCGGCAGCGTGGAAATCCAAAGAAAAGCCTACCACCGTCCTATAAGCGCGTCGCGACCAAGTTGATGTTGCGACATGGACTTGTCTTGATTGCTCGTGGATCGCCGACTTCTTTCTTTAAGTCGCAAATCCGCTCTCGCAGAATGCCTTGATCGCTGGTCGCGACATCGCTTCCTCGGGGTCACTTTAATTCTTTCTCATCGCTCGTTGTTGATGTCGCGACATCAGTTACATGTCGAGACATCATTGTCTTCCTATTCTTCCAGCTTCTGAGTTGCGACATCAGTTTTAGAAGCTGGGTAATTTCACTTTGCTTTTATATGATGACTTCATGTGGTGATTTTTGATTCCTCGTCGCAATCGTGGTTGTGGTCTTCTCTCGCTTCATATCTTTCACTTTATGTCGCGACCTCATGGTGATGTCGCGACTCCTTTTGCTTCCCATTTATTTTTCTCTTCAAGTTGCAACCCCGCCCCCACGCCAGAACCATATTTTCCTCTCTTTCCCACTCCATTTTCCGTGTCGCGACCTCGCCACATGTCGCGACATCAATATCTTCGCTCAACTTTCTTCTCAGTTGCAACCCAATATGGTCGCGACATCATTCGATCCTTGACTCACAAAAGGTCGCAAGTTCGCTTCCTCGGGTAAGTGCTTCTATTCGCTACAAAGCTGCGAATTCCTCCTTCCAAATCCTTTATCATTGGTTGCACTCTTAAATCTTCCTCGTTTGTATGTCACGACATCATAATGACGCCGCGACCGAAATGGAGCCTTTTATTTAAAACTCAAGTTGCAACCTCTTCTTTTGCAAAAACCTTCTAGTGTCTTCATAGCCTGATCCTTGCTCGCGACCTCAGAGCTGTCACGACATCATTTCTTTCTTTTTCAAGCGTGGTGTCATAGACATCAAAGTGATGTCGCGACATGAATTTCTTCCTTGATTATTTCCTTTAGTCTCGAATTAATGCTTTTCTTGTCAGAACCCTCCTTCTTCAAGTCAATACTTCACTTGTTCAAGTTTCTATTTCTTCTTCAAAGCCGACCGTTGATGTCGCGGATTTGAATTTGCCGGCACCTGAGCATTCATGTCGCGACTTAAATTTTTAGTCAGGGACTTTTAATTTCGCCAAGTACTGGTTTCTTCGATTTTTGCTAAGATTTACCTTCTCACGTATTTTCCGCAGTCGAAATTTGAGTTAATCATCCACTTTTCGCCATTAAATCACATTTATCTCGTAACATACTCGTAAAAATGGATTAAAATCTAATGAGTTTTTGACTCATCAAATTCCCAACTTAAAATTTTGCTTGTCCCTGCTAAAGAAAAGAAAGGATTGCTCATTCCTCAAACAAATAGGTTTAGAAAATTTTTAATAACATTTTTCCTCTCGATTCATACGCTACGTTTTTCTCATTCCAATTGATCCGAATTCAAGAGATACTCAAAGATCATTTTAAATTTCAGTTTTGATTAAAGAATAAGACATGGTATACTTCTATCACAAATTTCTCGATGAAGTAATGTATTTAAATAGTTGATTCAACAAGTCTTGTTCTGTGTGTGCGTGCAGGTCTTCAATCCTTTTCATCTTCATGTTGAATTTATTTAATCTTCTGGGAGTTTTCTTGGACTAATTGTCAAAGTCCCGTAGGCTTGTTTTTCATATTGATCTCCACTAATGTAGGTAAATCTATCCTTCAAAATCAATGAGGCTCCTTGAAGCTTGTAATGTCGGGCTTGTGCATTTCGTAGATAACGGACAAATTTAAGCTGTAAATCCCGCCTAAATCTTTCTCTATACTTTTTGCCTTTAACTTTCACCATTTTTCTTCTTTGTACTTGCTGATTCTCCTCATTCTTGGCATAATTCATCTTCATGTTGAATACTTTTTAGGGAATTTCAATTTCCATATACTTTATTCAGCCGCCTTTTGTTTCTCGAACTCTCGCTTGTTTTTCTAGGATCGGGAATAGTGCAATGTTTTGGCCTTCCAGTTTCTAATACTCTTAGAGAACTTTGGGCTAGCAACTCCCATACCGCCTGGCATTAGGGGTACTAGGTGTTAAACACCCCCTACGAGCTTAATTGTTCAAGGAAATGTTCCACAAGACAAAACTTATTCCCTATTTCACTAGCTTCTGCTTCTTTACTTCTTCACCTCCTTCATTGTAAAAATTTGGAAATATTTTTCCCCCAAACTTGTTTCTTTCTTTATAGTAAACTTTTTCTGAACTGGAAACTGGATAATTTGGGCTCTTTGCTGTAGGTTTATTGCAAGGAAGGGAATTTAGGTTTTCAATTGCTGTTTATCAAGAAATACATGGTCAAGTCCCAGTCCAGTGAACTAGAGAATATGCTAAAGCATATATCGAGGTAGGCTTAGAAAAGCTCGTGAACCGCCAAGGATGGCCTCTATCATTTCTTGTCGGGCCAAGCTTTCACCTAAGATTTCGCCCCTCAATCAATAATCAAACAAGCTCAGACTGACTCTCAATCCTCGACTTCCCATAAGATATTCTAATGCCTCGCCAAAGTTTCATAAGTTTTGTCGACTCCAAGTGTATTATTTCTTCAAGACTCGTATTTATTTACCGGTCTACTTACATTATTTCATCCAAGTATTTTGTTCCATCAAGAATAACCACTTTCCACTTTGCAAACTAAACTCCGAATTTAAACAATGCAGTAATATTCCTAATTTCCGCTTTACTCATTCACTCCCCCGATTCTTTCCCCGAAATTGTTGTTCTTAGAAAAGAACATAATTATTTATTCATTCATGCACAAAAAAGAAAAATGACAAAAAAATAAATTTTCATATATCCTGTTCATCAATCCAGAGACATCTATTTATCCACAATCAAATTCTCATTCAACAAGTGAAAATTAATCCAACAAGAAAACAAAAGTAACCATAAAATGAAAATTCAATCAAACAAGGGACAAGTAGGATAAACCCAATGGATTTTTATTAGAATTTGTTTTTGGGGACGTATATTTGATAACATGCTAAAAGAAACAAACTTTCGCCTCTTTCTTCTTTCAGAGCCTTTTAGGTATTATGTCAGAGGATCTACATCAAAAAACTAGCCCCGCCGGGATTAAACTTAGGAATTTTATTTCATCTTTTTGTCTTTCTAAGGCAGGGGAAATTCCTTTGCCTTTTGCAGATATTTCATTACTTAGTTGCACTGCCTGAATGAGCTTGTCTTACCTCTCCCCCACCTAATTAACTGTTCCTTCCACCTCAGAGATACATTCTAGTAGCTTGGATAAATTCTGATTGATCAAGTCCATACTTTCCAACCATGATTTCCTTCTATATTCATCATTGTCTTCCAACTGCTGATCTCTTTCTTTCATTAACCTCTCGAATTCTTTGAACAATTCCTTATAGATATGCTTGAACCCATCAATCTTCCTAAGCATGTTATTCTCCATTGCTATCTCCTTCTCCTTTATTATGTTCAGCATTTACTTCTTCTTCAGTTATGCTGACCGAGCGCTTCTTCTCTAACGCTTCGACATTTTCGCGCATGATTTCGCTTTCAATCGCCTTGTTGAGATTAGCCATTTCCATCTTGGTTTGCCGCCATGATCAAGGATTGCGAGGGTATGGTCGTAGCTCGGTTCTAGTGGTTTCAAGACACAAAAAGATGGATGCGGAAATTGAAAGGTTGGGTCAATTGCAGCTTTAATGGAATTTTGAGGGAATGCATTTACCGGATTCAATGTTATGATTGCACTATGGGAGTCGCGACCTTAAATATTGAGCCTCTAAATTAATGATCTTTAATGAATTTATTTTTTAATACTGACGCCCAAAATGAGAGGTTTTAAAATCCACTTTTATTGACTTTGACTATTATGAGCCTCCAGAATCTCAAAATTTTTGTTGTCACCTGAAATGTGGTCACGACAGGGACTTTGGTGTTGCAACATAAAAAATGTTCTTCCTTCTTATTTCACAGACTCTCGCTCATTATTTTCGACTTTCTTCCCACTTTTTATTTTCACATCCAAAGATTCTTGGTTGCAACTTTTGGATTAATGTTATGCACTAAAACATAAACACTTAATTCAATGTTAATTTTAATTTATTCAATTCCAATCAAAACAACTACAACTCAATTCATCTTCATCATGCAAAAATTTCAACAACTTCCACTATGCATCACATTCAAAATGTAAGCACCAAAACAAGATAGAAATTCCCCCAAACTTTCAATCATGCAATATCAAAGATAAATTTTAAAATCAAATCAAGAAGAAGAAGATACTGCCCCTTTTTGGTCTCTTATGCTGATTGAAGTTTGATTGCAGATGTTTCCTTTCCTGACAATCTTCATCGGGTTCTATAAAATGGTGTGGATCGCTTTCCACAAAGCTACCACCCTTAGTCTTTAGCTGGACTTTCGCTGCCATCGTTTCTCTGCTTTCTTCAATTTCGCTTAGAACGGCAGTTACTCTTCCAATTGCTTTCTCCCAAGGTAGTGCTTTAATCTCGAATTAATAATCTTGAACTTTCAAGATTGCTGGTTCTAAGTGGATCGCCCAAACTGCAGGGCAAGTGCTTCGATACCATCAGAATGGTCCAATTCCATTCGATTTCAAATTTTCATGGAAAGAGTCAATAAGGCCTCGGGAGTTGAATAACAAGACCTGATCTCGCTCTGAATTCCCTCCTCAAAATTTGCTGATCATGCCATTTTTTTGTTTTATCCTTGTAGATTCTGGCATTATCATAAGCTTCATTCCTCAACTCTTCCAATTCATTTAACTGGAGTAGCCTATCTTCCTTAGCAGCTTTAAAATCAAAATTAAGTTTCTTGATGGCCCACAAAGCTTTATATTCTAGCTCAAGAGGTAGGTGACAAGGTTTTCCAAAGACAAGTCTGTATGGGGACATTCCAATGGGAGTTTTAAAGGTAGTTTCAGATGCCTGCAGTGCATCATCAAGCTTCAACGATCAATCTTTATGTCGGAACTCGCCTTCCACTTTCTTTATCTCCCTCGTTGGAAATTTCAGCTTGCCCATCTGTTTGAGGATGATAAGACAAGCTCTCATAATGTGTTTGATAATTACATTCCCGGCTTCTCACGAGCTCACAACACCTTATTTGAAAAATGGCCCCTCCATCACTAATTATACTCGGGTGTCCCAAACCCGGTGAGAATATTTCTTGTAAAATCCCACAACCGTATTGGTATCATTCTTCGGGATTAAGTCACGCTCAACTCCATTTTGATACATAACTACAGCCAGACATTATGTATATATTTCCAATGAACCGAAAAGGCCCCATAAAATCCAGCATTCCCCATACATCGAATAATTGCACCACCAGATTACCTTATTGTGGGCATCTCATGCCTTTGATGATATTTCCCATTCTTCGCATCGATCACATATCTCACCCATTCAAAAATGCCCTTAAAAATAAGAGGCCGCAAATCCCGACCGGGAGAATTTTGTGGGTCAAGCTTTATCTCCCGCAAATGTCCTCCATATGGTGATGCATGACATTCTTGTAAAATCTTGCTTTGCTCACCTTCTGGTACACATCTCCTTATAATCATATCAACTCCTCTTTTAAACAATAATGGGTCATCCCAGATGTACTACCTGCTGTCACTCCTTAGTTTCTTTCTCTGTTGGTAGCTAAATTCTGGTGCCATAATTCCACAAGCTAAGAAGTTCACACGCGATACTGCAGGATCGGAGTGACAGTACCGGAATAACCGGTCTATCCGGAAAATTTTCGCTATTTCTCTTTCTTCCCTCCCGCATACAAAGGTTTCTCTACTCTTGACAAAGTGATCGCCATCACATTGTCACAACCCTTCTTTGTCTTTATTTCTAAATCAAATTCCTGTAATAATAATACCCACCTGATCAATCTTGGCTTTGCTTCTTTCTTTGCCATTAGATACTTAATTGCTGCATGATCAGTGTGTATAATAACATGGGACCCCAAAATGTATGGCCTAAATTTTTCACATGCAAACACTATTGCCAACATCTCCTTTTCAGTAGTAGAGTAATTTTCTTGAGCTTCGTTAAAGGTTTTTCTAGCATAATAGATGGCCTTTAACACTTTTGCATCTTTCTGTCCCACATGTAAACCCATCGCAAAACCACCGGCATCACACATGATTTCAAATTCTCTGCTCCAACTGTTTCGCTCATGATGGAGCTTCAACTAGTCTGGATTTGATTTCTTCAAATGCATTATGGCAGGATTCATCAAAATAGAACTTAGTATCTTTTTCCAGCAATCTGCATAGTGGTCTAGCAATTTTTGAGAAATCTCTGATAAATCTTCTATAAAACCAAGCATGTCCTAAGAAACTTCAATTCCTCGATCGTAGCTGGGTGGTATTAGATTCCTTATAATTGAAAATTTTTTCTTGGTCTACCTCAAGCCCCGTCGCATAAATCATGTGCCCTAAGAATTCCTCTTCAGAATCCATAAAATGGCATTTTTCTCAATTCGCAGCTAGATTCTCGTTCAGACTCAAGTATCGCCCCTGTGTTACGCGCACTGCTCAAAAAACTGATCCATACACCGTAAAATCATCCATGAAGATCTCCATAACTTCTTTCCTAGATCGGAAAATATAGACATCATGCATCTTTGGAAGGTACCAGAAGCATTACACAAACCAAATGGCATTCTCCTAAAAGCAAAAGTACCAAATGGGCATGTAAAAGTAGTTTTCTCATGATCTTCAAGTGCAATAGCAATTTGGTTATATCCAGAGTATCGATCAAGAAAACAAAAATGAGGGTGTCCTACCAACCTATCCAGTATCTGATCAATGAAAGGCAGGGGAAAATGATCCTTTCATCACAGACCAATTTTCTATGAATACACACCTCCATCCCGTCACAGCTTCTTGTAAGAATCGCCATTCTCATTTCTCGATCACAGCTGAATCTTGCCTTTCTCGGGAACCACATGCACTGGCTTACCCAAGAACTATCTGATATAGCATATATAAAACCTGCATTTAACCACTCGTAACTTCTTTACAACTTCTCTTTATAATCGGGTTCAGCCTCCCTTTCGATGCTCAATAGAAGCAGATTATCATCCAACACAATATTAAAGTGCAAATGGAGGGCCGATACCCAAATCTTCACCGACCGCACCGTCTCTGTATTTTCAAAATTGGTCAAAGAACTTATGTTTCGCCTTCACCACGTACCGATATGATAACCGGCTTTCTTTCTCTCGGTTCTAAAAAACTCATATTTCAAATGATCGCGCTTATTTCAATGTTAGCCCCTTCGCATCTAGTTTCGCTTCACGAGTTTGTTGCCGGTCGCATACTTCCATCTCGATCGCTTTCATTTATACTCGAGATTGTTTCCTTGTTAAACAAATTTGAAGGCAGTACTTCACAATCAAGACTCTCAAGATACTGAAAATTCATCTCAATTTCATTGATAAAGTGTTGAAGGATACAATCAGAATTCAATTCAACATCGAGAAGGCTATTGTTTCCTACATCCATACAACTATCTACATCTACATCAGGATGTCCTGCACTTATTAATATTAAAATGCACTCGGCCATTTCAACCCCGAAAGTGTCGCTCACCTTTCTCGTACATCTATCAAGGCGCCCACTTGCTAAGAAGGGTCTTCCCAAAGAACAAAGGAACTTTGGGTATCTTCCTCCATCCGCATGATAACAAAATCCACCGGAAGATGAATTTCCCAACCTCGACAAGTACATCTTCAAGAATGCCTGTTTCAGGCCATCGATCTATCAGCCATCCGCAATGTAATTCGTTGTCGTGTTCCCCAAATTAAGTCTCTCGCACAACTAATAATAGAGGCATCAAACTTATACTAGCGCCGTAATCACATAAAAGCTTTCGACCATATTTCCCTACGGGAGCAGGAATGGTGAAACCGGCTGTGGTCTTTCATCTTTCCCCGAGCTATTGATAATGGCATCAAGAGTAAGAAATAAGCCACCATACCCTCCTCGCCTATCTTCCTTTTCTTGCCTGCAAGATCTCCTTCGTAAATTTTGCATAAAGAAGCATTCGCTTATCACCTCCGCAAATGGGATATTTATTTCTATCTTCTTCTGAAAATGTCCAAGAATTTAGAAAATTTCGTTTCTTCTCTTCGACTTCCAAGTCTCGTGGGAATGGCACTAAAGGTGTATGTTTCGGGTACTCCTTCCTTCTTTTTCTGGTCATTACTTCCCTTCGACCGTTTCTTTTTCTCCTTCTTTTTCGCCCCTTCTTTTTCGCCAATCTCTTCTTTCCTTTCGTCCTTTCCGTTGTCGCTCTCAAATCCTTCCCACTTCATTAATTGCCATGCGCCTCAAGCACCTGAAAGGCATCAATTAGGAATGTACACTTGCTCCGGTTTTGCATATTCAGTGGCCGCTTCCCTACTTCTTGTGTCTCCAAACTTTTCATGAAGGCACCAGCATTCTTCCGAAACATTTGAGCATCGTACTCGAAGCTTCCAAGCTCCATTTAGCTCGCTCACGGAACCGCACAGCCTCTCGTCGTCCCCCCATGAATCGGCAGCATTTTGTTCTTCAAATGGTCGAGTCCTCCTCTTACCCTCGATATTCATTTCTCGCTTTCACCTCCTTGCCGGCTGAACCTGTGGCTACCGGGAGTGACCTTAAGCCAGGATTCTCAACGACTTCTCTCAGCTGTAATGCCCCTCCTCCACCATATGAGAAATTCCTCATGGTTCCTTAGCGCTGATCAGAGTGTGTAGGCAGGTTAGATTTGGCTTCTTGAAATTATAGCTCTTGGCCTGCTCACATACTTAACCTCCTCAAAGACCATAAGAATCTTCTTCTCTGCTATAAATCTCAACACTTCTTCTCATAAGCTTCTCTTCCACGCTCCTACTTCATGAGAGCAAAGGTGCATCTTTTCTCTGTTTGTGTCCATCCTATGCATTATAACATCCAACTTTGCTTCCATGGTTGTCATCTTGCTCAGCTCCATTACCCCTTTTCCTCTGCTATTTCCTCTTGAAAACTCAGATGAAGCTTTCATATTGCATTTTGCCGTGCCTTCTATCGGGACATTCCCGCCAAAGACTTTTACGCTGGAAGGCTCTACAAAGATGAAGCATCGATAATGCCCTTAGATGTATCGTTTAGAGCATGATACACTATGTCCATCTGGGTCTTCAAATCTATGTCATGCATCGGGCACCTCTTTAGCAACCTCTTGAATCTTTCCCAAGCTACATATATGCTCTCATCTTCCCCTTGATGGAATACTATTATCTCCCTTCTTTTCTCTGAAGTGAGAGATGGGAAAGAATCGCCCAAGTAGTCAAGTACCAACTCTTCCTAAGTATCAACCGAACCATATTGCAATGATTCATACCATGTGGTCGCTTATATCTCTCAAAGAAATGGAAAGAGATGCAACTTATCACCTCCGGGTCTCACACCGCTCAGCTTCACCGGTATTTGCCATCCCGAGAAATCTTCCAGGCTCGCTCGGGGTCTTCTGCGGATGACTAGGGTAAACTCGATGTCGCAACCATCAGAATCAAGGCCGGCTTTTAGTTCAAAATTATTTGCATCCACAAAGAGGGGTCGCTTGATTGCGTATCACTCTCTTTCTTTCTTGAATAATAGGCCTGCAAACTCTCCTCCCTCATGGTGCAGGAATGAAGGCTGGGAGAGAGAGGCTCTCTCACACTCCCTTCCTCTGCATCCGTTGTTCAAGCTATGTCTTCATCCACATAGCCGGGTTTTCGCTTCTTTTGTCTTTCTTTAAGCTCCCGAGTGTTCTCTCCACCCGTCGCTTGAATCGTCGAATCCTCGTTTCCTATGCATTAAACGTTCTCCTGAAATCAAAACACACTAAGATTAATATAGGATTAGTCAAACTAAACAAAAATATTTTCAACATGGCTTGTTAAAGATTAGTGGCTCGAGGCCACCGCTGCAAAACTATTTTTGTTCTTTCTTTAAAAGGTCCAAATTAGTATTTCCTTCTTTTGTCGAATATTGATCTATATTTAATTCTTTTCAATCCATGCAATCGCCTTGGCTAAAAACTTGTTTGCCTTTTTCTATATAGAATAAAACCCCTCAAATTAACATAGCTACGAGAGCCTTACACTTCTCTTGCATCCATGTTACTTTGGATAAATTTGTTTGATAAAATATTTTTCTCTTAATGTTCATGATTTAAATGTAAAAGGGTTCAATCTATGACACTGCAAGTGCATAGGTCATACAAGTAGTAAATCTGAATGTAAATCCAGGTATCATTCCCACAGAGATTGATAACGAATTACAGATCAACTACCCCAACTACTAAAATTCCATACTATTTGGACTCAAAACTCATAGTGAAGGTTTTTCCACACGATACACAAATTAAAAATCCTATACTATTGAATATGTTCAAACTAAACTAAAACAAAAGTAAATGAATGAAAATAAATTGTATACAAATGAAGGGATTGAATCAGTTTCCTGTGAGAAACGAAAAAAAACTATCAATGAAATACAATGGAACAGTCAATTCCAACACTAAACCCATTGCTCTGTTCTATGTATGGATCTTGTTATTGTCCAAGATTTCCTAATTATTAGAATTGGATTTCTCCATATTCAATGATTGATATCCTTTGCTTCTCTCAAGACAAAATCAAACCAGCCACTCGTATTCCAAACTCTCTCAAGATCCGGTGCTTTTCTTTCTCAATACTTCACACCCATTTCCTGCCGGGATAAAGGTAACTTTTTACCTTCTCGGTGATTTTCGCAAAGTTTCTACTACTTAATTGGTGGCTCAACCTCCGTATCTACGGGTTTATCCCTTCCTCGATTTAGATCTTAACCTAACACAGGATTTGAACTTGCTACCTATAGATTAAGGTGAACTCTCTGATTATTTATATTGTTAAATACACCTCCAACTTCAATTACAGCGAACGGGGATTTATCAAAATGAACTTTCGTGAGCCCGCCAGCCTGGTCAATGTTAGTCAAACATACCCTGAAAAGAATGCTCCTCAATCCTCAGAATCTCTCGTCGTGTCACGCAGAGGGCATCCCGATATCGTGAAAAGATACACTCCTCAACCGGTACAGTACTACCATCGAACTTATCCATTCAAAACGATACCGATTAAGTAAGAACCGAACCCAAATTAATTCTCCATAATCATCGTGCGTGAGCACTCAGAATTCAAATGTAAATCAAATCGCCAGAGCCGCTTCCTCGACACGTGATTGCGAATTAAGAAACGGAGTACCGATCACGCATAACCACTGAACAATAAAACCGAGAAGAAATGAATTCCAGAATTTGTCCCGATTTCATAAATTTTCGTGCAAGCAATGCTTCGTAACAATAATATATCTAAAAATCCAGCTCTATTCGTCTCTGCACAATTCGCATATTCAAAACCAAAAAAAATAATTAATAAAAAAAAATTTAAAAATATACATTGAGTTCCTCTTCTTCTCCCTTTTCTAGGTAGTGTGAAGACAGGAAACTTTCTTTACTCTTCTTCACATTCATTTATATTGCAAAAGAATCCGGGTCCGATCCCCAAAATGCTCCGTGGAAATCCAAAGAAAAGCCCAAATTCATCCGCCCTATGTCGCGACCACAAGCTGATGTCGCGACATGGACTCGTCTTGATTGCTTCGTGGATCAAATTTCTCGCACTTTCTTTCATTGCAACCGCTTGTCTTGCAAATGCCTTTGATCGGCTGGTCGCGACATCGCCTGTGGTCGCGACCTCTTGCTCATCAAGTTCTTCGTTGTCGATGTCGCGACCTTAGTTACATGTCGCGACATCATTGTCTTCCTATTCCAAAATTCTTCCGAGTCATGACATTGATCGCTTTATGCTTCAAGTAACACTTTGTCAGTTTGTATGATGACTTCATGTGGTGACTTTGATTCCTTGGTCACACCGTGTTGGTGGTCTTCATATCTTTCAATTTTATGTCGCGACCTCAGCGGTGATGTCGCCAATTCCTTGGCTTCCCATTTATTTTTCTTCAGTCGCAACCCCGCCTCACGCTGCAACCATATTTTCCTCTCTTTCCACTCCATTTTCTGTGTCGCGACCCCGCTACATGTCTCGAAAGATCAATTTCTTCGCTTCGTTTCTTCGGAAGTCGTGACTTTAATGAGTGGTCGCGACATCATTTCGACTTCGATTTCCGCGGAAAGGTCGCAAGTTCGCCCCTCGAAAGCTTCTATTTGGCCACAAAGCCGCGAATTTCCTTCCAAATCCCCATCTCGTCGCACTCTAAATCTTCCCCGCTTTCAGATGTCAGCGACCGGGAATGATGTCGCAACTTCTTTACAAAACCGGCCGCGAACCCTCTTTCGCAAAAACCTTCTCGTGGCTTCATAGATAGATCCTCGTCACACTCCTCAGGGTGTCGCGACATCATTTCTTTTTCTGTTGCGTCGCGACATCAAAGTGATGTCGCAACATGAATTTTTTCCCTTGATTATTTCCTTTAGTCTATACCACGTTTTCTTTGTCGCAACCTCCTTCTTCAAGTCATGACTTCACTTGTTCAAGTTTTCTATTTCTTCTTCAGAACCGAATATGTTGATGTCGTGACTTGGAATTTGCTGGGAACTGAGCATTCCTGTCATGACTTAAATTTTTAGTTGTGACCTCAATTCTGCTCCAACTAGTTTCTTCTGATTTTTGCTAGTATTTGAGTTTATGCTGTATTTTCCTGCAAAATGAAATTTGAGTTAATCATCCAGTATTCTGCAATTAAATCACATTTATCTCATAACATACTCAGAAAAATGGATTAAAAATCTAATGAGTTTTTGGACTCATCAGGCTACGGAACCGTTGCGAAATTGCAAGGATGTTGCTTTTTTTGATGCTTTCCACTACTTTCTTCTTTTTCTTTATGACCAAGAGCTCTGAGTTTAACTTGGATTCTTCTTGATTAAGCAGATTCAAAAACTTTGGCATGATTGGTTCATAAAACTACAAAATTTGCCAAAAAAAGCGATCAATAATATAGTAGGACCTTAACGTACCAACCGGGTTAACTCGGTTGATTATTATGGAAAAATTGCTGAAAAACCTCAGAATAAACAGTATAATGTATCAAGACTATTCGGGGCAATAATCACTCCCCCCACATATCAAGTTAGTCCCTTTGTAATGGAAGAGAGATAGCAAACAAACAAAATTAGAAAATATATGTACACAAAAATTACTGCTTGAAAAAAAAAATGGGGGAGTAATGCGCAACCAACAACAAGAGTTACCAAAAACAATACCCAATAACTATCTTGAGAGACTGAACGCTATGCAAAGATAAGTATCAAAAGATCCTCCTTTCCTAGAGCACGAACCTGCAACTTCCACCAAAACCTAAGTGTTAGCTTGAATAGCTTTCAACAATAGGCTGCCAAACTACACTTTCCACCCCCCCACCCCCTCCAACCTAGCATAAGCCAAAAACTAGCAGACTAAGCTGCCTCAATAGATCGGGACCCACATTTATTCCACAACTCTTTTTGCATTGTAAGGGTGCAATGCTGAGGAATAGAATTCATAGATCTCCATGTAGCGGGGATCCACCGATGTCTCCTAACCAATTAAGGCTTAGGGCATCAAGTCATTAGGATTTTTTAATCGCTAACTCTTTAGGTTTCACCCCGGACTTCTACTGAGTTTGAGACTCTAACACCTACAACTTGCTAAGCTCTGCCTATTCAGTCGTGTAACGAGCACAATGTCAGTGGCTCCCAACTAGTTTGCTTAGGCATCTGCTTAAAGATTCTCGCTATATACCCTTGACAAGGTTTCTGTTTTTAAGGCAAAGCTACAAATTTTAATTTATTTTCTTTTCTTTTCTTTTATTTTTATTTGTCAAAGACCTATCGGGGTCTTTTTATTCCAGGGGGTCCTAACCTATTAAAGGTGGTCAAAAGTACTAGGCCGGGCTTTTGCATGGTTTAGGAGGCCAGACAGTTTCTCAGCTCAGAAATGAAACCTAATGTGCATGGTGTGTGGTTAGTTCAAAGTGGAAGAAAGAGGTTGAAAACAAAAGAAATTCAACTAGAAATCCATAGAACCAATCTAACAACAACAGAATTGGGTCAATGTTTAAATTTCCCTTACTATAGGCTATGCATTACACAAAAAAATAAAAAATAAAAAAGATGGTTGCAATTTGAAACTGTAACTGTAAACTTTGTAGTATATATTGAAAATAAAGGTATGACTATATTTTCATTATCACTAAAAAGAAACAATTAGCAAGTCATTGAACTATACAAAATGGACTTGCTTTCAAAATAATGCAAAGGCATACATGCGCTCACTTCCTCTTCACTAACTTCGCCCCAACCAAATGTCACATTGTAATCAATGGGCCTTGATTGGAAAGTTATGAAGGAAGTGCTACTCCTCCTCTCGGGCGCTGGCAACCGGTGGATGTCATTCTCATCCTCTAAGCAGTCAGGAGCCGCCGATGAGGCCAGAGGAGTGCCCCAATGCTGTTCTAGCCAGAGAATATCCATTGAAGCCGTGAGGAAGGATGGATGGCTAGGTGCTCCCGCCGGCTGGGAGCCAAGAGGCTCAAAGGTGCACGATGGAGAAATTTGAGGTAGCCCGTGTGCTCAACTGGCAGAGATATCATTGTCTCCGAAGTGGAGAAAGGTTGTGTATGAGTTTATGGGCGACCCAGCGCGAGCCATCCTCACGGCCAAGGCGATATGGCAAAGAATAAAAAGACGTCAAGGGTCAAAAGTGCGGACTTCATCCATGATAACCAAAACATCACGTAAGGATATAAAGATCGACCGCGGGTGGGCGCGCAAGTACTCGCCCAAATAATCCTAAGGAACCCGGGGCAATTGAGGTACAAAAAGGAAGTAGGTGAGGCAGTGCTGGGATGTTGACCATGGGGATGTGGAAACTGGAATCTGGGTCTCCACATTAGTACAAGGCACAAACTGCCACCTCTCTACAAAGAACTTACCTGATTCAATTATGCTGGCTAAAGCCAAGCAAAAACCAAGGTGCTCGAGCACCTGAGATAGTAGCCTCGGAAAGAGGAGGGGAATGGCCTCTGCTCGGGCGAGGTTCTTGTAATGAATCTTGTCCTCAAAATGGAAGAGAGCAATCATGATAAGCTTAGTAGGGATGAACCTAAAACCTTCGAAAATACAATAAAGAGCCTCTAGTATGGCTTCTCGTTTCTACACTAAATGGTGTAGTGGAAACAAGTTGGACCGCAGTACATGTTCGATCAAAAGCATACCTAGAGGGAGATGCCTCCTGAGCATAATAGGCCCGACTGATGTATCTCGGTCAAGGATGCGGACCATCTCCCGAGGTGAAGGATGGGGCCACTGTCTATACTCCGCTTAATTGGCAAGGACGACTAGCAGGTTGAACGTGGTGTTGGGTTACGGGCAGAATATCCAGTTTGATTGAAACCTAAACGCAGCGAAATTTAAAATTTTATCCCTTAACCCACCAAGGATCACATGCGTTTCATAAAAACCGGGGGCGAAGTGCAAACGAAATCTCACTCTCTCAGAGATCGATTCGCCAAGCCTTCAAAGTATGCGCCTTGGTTTATCTCGTATCTTCAAAGGTGCCGCTCTTCCTAAAAGCGACCACCTCTACAATAGATTCTACACAAGAACAAATAATGAACGATCTTGTTGAATGCTAGTTCCAGTTCGCTTTCAAACGAAAATAGTGGTTTTTCTTTTTCCTCCGTTCGTCAGACTTCTCGAGTAAAAAGACAACTGCCAAAACTATATGTCTCACATATATTTATAAGTCTGCTAGGGGTTTTAAATCAAAAACGAATTTCCTTATCAGATGAGGAAACGAATTTATATCATTATATATTTAAAACGCTTTTAAATAGTAACAATTTAAATTCAATCTTTATCGATAAGGTTCAATTTATTTATATATTGTTATATATTTAAAACTCTTTAAATAATAACAATTTAAATACGACTCCCTCTTATCGGATAAGGAAACGAATTTATATTATTATATATTTAAAACCCTTTACAGATTATTTCCTTATCCAATAAGAAAATATAACAAATTAACTATTTGGTATAATTTAAATCACGAATCTAAACTTTCCAAAATTAAATTCGAATCTGAAATAACAACTAATTAGTGTTATTTTGTAATTTAAAAAATAATCTCATCATTTTAAATTACACAGAGTGAAAACCATAACCGTTATTATTCGTTTTCATCATAACCCTATGTTCATTAAACATTACAAAGAGGCCTAAATCACATTTTGATCCTACAAGTCATGTTGGCCTCTAGCAAGATCATCGTGCTATGACTACCCAAGTTAAATGAAAAGCTCATGATCCGAGACAACCTTAATATAGCTAACGACATAATCCTTTTGTCTCATGATATCTTGATAGAATATAAGTGATGAGTGCAAAACTCATCTATGTTTTGAGTTCATTTCACATGCTATTTTGTGCATTTTATATCCATATTCTGTAAAACTCATAAAAGTTTCTCAAAACTTGGTTTTGTAGGATTATTGATGAAAAGAAAGTGATTTGGCAAGAAATGAGCAATATATTTCCAAAATAAGAGTCAACCGAGAGTCTCATAGCGCGCCACTGGAAATATGAATTTTTCTTTATCATATGGAACATCAAATGGTTCAAATTCCCTCATGGCTACATTCTACATTCAAAGATCTTTCCAACGAGTACTCACACGCCCAAATCCGAGTTAAAACGAAGAAGTTATGGCCCTGACAATTTAGAGAAGAAAAACCATTGGCCGTCTGCAAAATTAGTCGCGATCAGAAATTGAAGTTGTAAACTTAAAACTCGTCGACCTAAAAAATTTGCGGGCGATTAAGTTTATTGCTTTACCAAAAACGCCGTTGTAAACCTAAAAAGGCCGAAAAAGTGATATTTCACCTATTTTCAAGCCCATTTCACCCTATGACCATATATATTTTTGTTTTCTAGGTAAATAAGGGAATAAGTGGAAGATCGAGAGCCTCAGCCCTCTCTGGGACGCTCTATTTTTCCAGCTTTTCTCGCATATTTTGATTTGTTTTAGATTTTAGAGTAGTTTTAGTGTACTTTTAATTTATTGAAGAGATTTCTGCTGTGATACGTAGATTCAGATTTCACTAAGGTTCGCATAAAGATTGAAGCTAAAAACTGATTTTCTCTCTCATGGGTTTTCTCTATAATTTTCCATTTTCTTAGTTTTTGCTACAGATTTTTATTTTTAATAGATCTTAGAGTAGTTTTAGAGAAGATTTTTATTTCTATTGAAGAGATTTCGGTGTTGTACTCAAATATTCAATTTATTTACTATTGAGGCGAATATTGAAGCTCAAATCTGGATTTTTCTCTTCTTGTCTATTGATTTCTTTCTTCATTTTCTTATTTTTTGTTTGATTGGTGATGATTGGAATCCAGTAATGGAACATTAAACACCTCTAGGTAGGGATTAATTTTGAATATCTCATTTGCTTAAGTTATTTTGTGGGTTTGAAAACGAATTTATATAATTGGTATCGCTCATATAATTAACCTGCTCGAATACAGTAGCTTATACCCAAAAAAAAGAGCCGTATATTTGCTCCGATTTTCTGTGAGGCCCTCCGAGTGACACACACATGGAGATTCCTGAGAGTAAAGAGCGGTAACTTAGGTATGTTAGACTAATATCTTGAAACTAATGAACTCGAAAAAATTACTTTGATATCTAATTTACTTCATGGTGTGAGTGATTAATTAGATGATATCAATTCTAATGATCGAGGTTTCTCCTTAGTCTGATGAAAGGGATCTGATCCCGTGTTAGCAAAGATCTAATCAAGGAGATAGAAAATTTTATTAGATTTGAAGGATTAGATACCACTTACATTGGAAGAAGGCTTGCATTATCCTCGTCTATGGGGGCAAGAATCTTTCGCCCGAGAAAATGGTCAGGAAGGGGTTGAAAAAGAAAAACAATCAAATCTTAAAGAGAGCCAAATTTTACAAGTAGCTATTTAGACCCATTTATCCTGAAAAGGAATATGGATCTCAACTAGTGAAGTGTATGGTGTATGGAGAAATCCGCTATACTACACGCTCGGACAAATCTAGCATTCAATACAATTGTCAAGGCTTTCAAGGAAATGCAAACTGTTTTGTAAATAATTATCCCCATCCCTAGTGACTCTCTCTTCATACCTTTTAGAATTAAGTAGTTGTTTATTTGGTAGATTTTTAGGATTAGTTTTAAATCAGTTTTTTGCTTCAATTAAATTGATTTTATTTCACATCCTATTTGATCGTCTAAATAGTAAAGAGCCCTTGTAATCGGGGTGATCAAATTCCACCAGAGAGAACCTCCAATCCTCGCAGACGTATCCGGGACTCCTAGAGTCCACTTTATTACTTGTATGACCCGTGCACTTGCGAAAAGGGTTGAGTGTTGGTAATACTTTTCATTTCCCGCTGAGTACACTTACTTTTGTTTCAAATCAGTTTTGATTATTTACCAATATCTAATTTCTTGACCATATTTTCACTTATATCATTTGGTCAGTTTCCTTACGATAAGGTACGGACAAAGTCAACCTTATATCGCTCTATCTTTGACACTCAAAACTCAATTAGACGACTGAACAAATGACACATCTCCATCAATTCATCGGAGCACGACCATATTCGCCTCCCAATTGTCATGGCCCCAGAGATATCTCTCTTATAATAAGAGGGACAAATTCCATTTTTAACTATATCTCGACTACATAATTCTTATTATGTTCAAGTATACCATTATAGTCATCCGATTAAAGACAACGCTTTTGATTACATCAAAACACAATATTCCTTATGTTGAGAACTATGAATATCTCGTGTCAAAGGATTTGGATGACATTGAACTATTAGAGATTAATCATAGACTTTGATCCATGTATTAATCTCAAGATTCGGTAAATCAATATTTCACTCAACAGGAACATCAGGCATATAAATTCGATTTGTAGATTCCATACAATATTCATCCTTATGAATATCAATCAAATTTTATAATAATCTTAATTCATCGTTGTTCCCATAACAATAACCGATTAGGATATTTAGAATAATTAATAATATTATTCAAGGACATTATATATAATAAAATACACCACACACACTAATTCTCATAAATAGTCAAATACTTATGTCCATATCGATAGCTCAGAGTTAATCATTACTAACACGTGGCGTACCTATATCGCTGGGTCTCTAGTATGCCCTCTCACCATCTATAGAGAAACAGATTGTAGATTGGATCTGCTTGAGGTCATGGTCTCGATAGAACCTCAATGATTACCCGTAGAAGAACCGACGCGAGTCGCGAAGGGCTTCGAGGGTGTACCGCACAAGCCGCAGATAGTGTCTCAAGCTCGGGAGGGAGGAAAAAGTCGGAAAAGTCGCAAAGTACTGGCGAAAATCCTGCCAATGAGTCAAACACCAGAATAAAGGGCCACAAAGTGATAGATAGGCCTCCGATAATGGAGCCAAGAGACTCATCCTCAGGAATGTAAAAAACTGAGCCCTATAGTGGTGATGAAGGATGCTTTTGGGGCCATGAGCTAGAGGATTCGCCCGAACCTGAAGTCCGAGCCCTTTTTAGAGGCTGGGGCCTCCTGGATGGCCGCGGATGGGGGGGAGAAGGAGGGGTAGGTCCTACCCGTCTCGCATCTAAGGCCGGATCAGCAAAAGGAGCAAGAGCAAAGTAGTGGATGTCACCGTGAGGCGAGCAGGTGCAAAGAGGCCGGCGGGCGCCGGAGGAGACACACGGCTGGGAGCTAGGGTAGAGGGTCGACAACGACGCCATTTGAATCTAGTGCAGTAGGGTATCCAGAATCAATAAAATTTATAGCTATTTCCTCCTACTACCGTTGCATGGCTACTGGAGTATAATGGCTTTAGGGTGGAACACAAGGATGGGTTTTCTTCGCATAAATGACTTGCAGTGAGGTTCAAAATGGTGAATTTGTTTTGGATTTTAAGGTTTGATAAAAACAGGGGGTGGGGGGTTAATGTTTGGAAACTGAAAATAAAATGAGGTAACAATATAAAAGTGATTTCCTTGAAGTATCAGGCTACTGGGTTTGTGTTCTAAATGTAACTGAGGGGTCCTCGGGCCCTTTTTCTCGCATTGAGGAGAATGACCTATAGTCATCTTCCGAACCGAATCTTCATTTGTCTAGAAATCTCAACCCCTGGTCAGCCTTTTGAAAAATAGCATTTATCGGCAAAGAATGGTCTCCGCATAATGAAAACTCTATCTCTCGTTTCCACTCCATAATGACTAATAAATGACAACTACCGAATCTCAATGGATCTAACAATAAGCATCCATCGAACCCTAAAAGATTGCCAAGTACAAGTCATTCAAAGTGCGTCTAAGGGATTTGAACCTAGGGTTAAAAGGAGACACATAAATGACAATAAATACCTACATTAAAAACATGAGAACCCTTAGTTCACCTTGGATCCCTTGCCTAGAAACCCTATCCTATAAGGAAATATGAGGTTTAGCCGCTCATCCTCTGAGATGTCATCCTCAGAGGCTGTTTGGCAAGTGAGAAACTGAGAGAAAGTGAGAAAAGGCGGGAGCTGCTGATAGCTTCGCGCCAAAAAGCTTGCAATAAATGATTAAGATCAAGATATGTTGTTACAGTGTAGCATGGGGATTATATAGTGCCCCAAATTTATGCAAAAATACAAAATATATGAATAGCCACTATTACATGGAAGTGGCACCAGAAAACAATAAAATGCAAGAAAAAGTCAAATTGGAGAATAATTTTTGCAAGGGCTGCGAAAATTCGTAGCCCTGCGAAAAGTCGTAAAGGTTGCAAAATTTTGCAAGGGCTGCGATGCCAAATTCTTATGAAATTTAGCAGGGGCTGCAAAATTTTCGCAACCCTTAAGAAATTGCAAGGATGTGGCATTTTTTGCTTCTTTCCACTACTTTCTTCTTCTTCTTTTTGACAAAAACCTCTGAGTTTAACTTGGATTCTCCGTGATTTAGCTGATTCAAAAACTTTGGCATGATTGGTTCATAAAACTACAAAATTTGCCACAAAAAGAGATCAATAGTATAGCTAGGACCTTAACGTGCCAACCGGGTTAAGTCGATTGATTATTACTTTAAAGGAGGTGTCAAAACCCAGAATAAACAGGCACATAGTAGCACTATTCGGGGCAATAATCATCAACCGGTTACATTGCTAGTCCCTTAGCAGTGGAAGAGAGAAAGCAAACAAACAAAAATATAAAATATATGTACAAAAAAATTGTTGTTGTAAAAAGTGAGTAAATGCAACCAACAAGAGTCGCAAAAACACGCCCAATAACTATCTTGAGAGATCAACGCTATGCAAATATATCAAAAGAGCCTCCTTTCATGTAGCACCAACCTCGGAACTTCCACCAAAACCTAAGTGTTACTTGAATAGCTTCAACAATAGGTCAGAACCGCACTCTCCCCCAATCCTAGCATATGCCAAAACCAGCGCACTAACCAAATTCTAAATAGATCGGGACCCACATTTATTCCACAACTCTTTTTGTTTTTCTCTTCTTTTCTTTTCCTTTTCCTTTTTCTTTTCTTGAAAGACTCGTTGGTCTTTTTATTCTGGGGGGGTCCTAACCTATTAAAGGTGGTCAAAAGTACTAGGTCAGGCTTTTGATTGGTTTAGGAGGCCAGATAGTTTCTCAGGTCAAAAGCACTAATGGAGAAATCTGAGGCAGGCCTAGGTGGCTCTCAATTTGTAGTAGTATATCATTGTCCTGCGTGAGAATGGTTATGGTATCGTTTACGGCGCCAAAGGAGCCATCCTCTCGCGCGGCCATACATGATATGGCAAAGAACGAAGATGCCAAGTGGTCGAAAAGTGCGGACTTCATCCATGATAGCCAAAACATCACGAGGTGATATAGAGATCGATTGCATGGGTGGTGCGGAAGTACTCGACCCAACTGAATATGAAGGAACCGGGGGAACTGGAGGTGCAGAGGAAGCAGGGGGGCAGGTAGTGGGATAGTGACCGATGGCCTGCAGAACTGAATTCAGTAAGGCACCACATCGCACTGAGCAACAAACCGCCACTTCTCTACACACCCGGGGCCCGCAATCGCGGCTTGGGCAAGTCAAGCAGGAAAAACCAAGGTGCTCTGCACCCGAGATAGTAGCCTCGAAGCTGAGGGGAATGGCCTTCCGCCCAGCGAGGTTCTTGCACGACCCGCCTCAATATGGAAGAGAGCAGTCATGATAAGCTGAGCAGGGAAGAACCCAAAACCTTTGAAAATACGATAAAGAGCCTCTAGTATGGCTTCTCGTCTCTGCACTAAATGTCAGAAGGGAAACAAGTTAACGCAAAGATACGTTCGATCAAAAGCATACCTAAAGTGGAGCGCTCCCGAAAGAAAATAGCCCGACCGATATCTCAATCAAGGACGCGAACATCTTCCGAGGTGAAAGGATGGGCCACCGCCTATACTCACACTGGCTATGACGACCAGCAGGTGTTGAACGTGGCAGCCATATTAGTGCCCTGAGGCGCGCCCCCAGCCATCTATAGAGAAATGCAGAGCTATAGGATTGGGATCTTGCTTGGAGGTCATGGTCTTATAGAACTCAATGATTACCCGCGTAAGAATCCCACATGCAATCGTGAAGTGGCTCTAAGGTGCACGCGGTACGCCGCGATAGTGTCTTGAAGCCTCGTGAGTGGCGAAAAAGCCGGAAAGTCGTGAAAAGCATCACTGCCAGTGCATCCTGCCACTGCTACCTAATTGACCTGGAATAAAGTACAGTGGAGATAGGCTTTCCGATACACCAAAGAGACTCCATCCTGAGGAATGTAAAAAACTGAGCCCTGTGGTTGTGATGAAGGATGCCCCCGGGTCGTGAGCTCCGAGGATTCTCCTCGATCCTGTCCAGCCCTTTGAGGCGGGCCTCCTGGATGGCAAGCAGGCGAGGAGAATGTGGGGTAGTCCAAATTTCTTTGTCTCAGATCTACACCGGACAGGCGTATGACAGGAGTAGTACAGCGGAGCAAACAGGATGTCAATGCAGCCAGTTAGCAGGTAGTAGGTCCGGCGCGCATGAGGGGCATGGTGGATGGAGCTAGGTAGAGGTCAGAACAACGGCGCCATTTGAATCTAGCAAGTGCTAGTGGCATATTTGGAATGAAATTCTTATAACTATTTCTCCTACTCGTAGCATGGCTACCGGGAGTATAAGCCATTTGTGTGGTGAATACAAGGAGATGTTTTCTTCTCATAAATGACTTGTAGTGAGGTTCAAAATGGTGAATTTGTTTTGGATTTTAAGTTTTGATAAAAACAGGGGGGTTTAATGTTTGGAAACTGAAAATAAAATGAGGGAACAATATAAAAGAGAATTCCTTGAAGTATCAGGCTACTGGGTTTGTTTTCTAAAGGTAACTTAGGGGTCCTCGGGCCCTTTTCCTCGCATTGGGGAGGATGACCTATAGTCATCTCCTGAACCAGATCTTCATTTGTCTACAAAGCCTTAACCCTTAAGAGTTCCTTTTGAAAAATAGCATTTACTAGGCATTAATGGTCTTGTGTCGCTGAAAACTTATCTCCCTCGCTCTATCTTTACAATGTAGACTAATAAATGACAATTCACGAATCTCAAATGATCTATCAATAAGCATCCACTCGAACCCTGCAAGATTGCTATGCTGTGTCATTCAAAGTGCGTCTAAGGGATTTGAACCTAGAGTTAGAAGGAGACACATAAATGACAGTAAATACATGCGTTAAAAACATGAGAACCCGCAGTTCACCTTGGATCCCTTGCCCAATAGCCATCTCCTCCAAGGAAAGAAGAGGTTTAGCCGCTCATCCTCTGAGACGTCATCCTCAGAGGCTGCTTGGCTGGTGAGAAAATGAGAGCAAGTGAGGGAAAGTGAGAAAAGGCGGGAGCTGCTGAAAGCTTCGCGCCATAAAGCTTGCAATAAATGATTAAGATCAAGATATCTTGTTATAGTGTACCATAGGAATTATATAGTGCCCCATCTATGCAAAAATATAAAAATATATGAATTGGACACTATTACATGAAGGGTAATTCAGGAAAAACAAGAAAAAGTCAAACTGGAGAACAATTTTCGCAGGGGCTGTGAAAATGCGAAATTGCAAGGATGTTACTTTTTTTGCTTCTTTCCACTGCTTTCTTGTTCTGCTTTCTGACCAAAAGCTATGAGTTTAACTTCGATTCTCCGTGATTTAGCTGATTAAAAAACTTTGGCATGATTGGTTCATAAAACTACAAAATTCCTGGGCAACAAAAGCGATCAAGAGATAGCTGTGGGACCTTAACGTGCCAACCTAAGCACCTTCCGCTGGATTATTACGAAAGAGTGCTCAAAACCTCGTAATAAAATGTGGCACAAAAATAGCACTATTTAGGCAATAATCGCAAGCACCAAAGAAGGTCATTCCCGTGATTATGAGATCAAAAGAATTTACTTAAAAGAGGAACACATTATATCAAAGTCAAGCTAAAGACATAAAAATGAGCAGGTACTTGGGAGGCAACCCAAGCAATTTTCATTTTCTTTTTGTAAAACCCGGGAAAATTCCAATTTTCTGAAAAAGGGTAAAACGGTAATTTAGGTCAAAACCCAATTTTTTTCTAGATCTCGGATGATGAAACGAACTTCATGCTTAAAATCGCTCGGGCCGTAAATCTAAATTTACCACGCCGAATTTCACGAATTATGAGATAGTCGAATTTCACGCTTGAGCCACTAGGTGCTCCGTGTCAAATAAAACATTTCATGAAAGAAAAGTGACGTGAAAAAAGTTACCTACTACATGTACTCATGTGACACATGTTTCATGATTAGAGAGATGATGGGAATGAATGGCTGAGATTGTGCCAAGTGTCAAAAATCAAGATGAAGGGACATGATGAGAATTTTTGAAATGTTAATTGAATAAAGACAAAAATATGAATAGTTTTCTTCTTCAATTTGAAGAAGAAAATGTGCAGAAGTAGACCAAAAGGTGCAGTGGGCTGGGTTTTTTAATTTTAGAGAGAGAGAGAGAGTGCCTTCTCTCTAGATTTCCGGCCGTTCGGACCGCTTCTGCCGACGTGAGCAAGCGCTGTAAGTCGACTCACACGACGAGGGCTTCGCTGCGGATTACTCGATTTGGTGGAGTTCGCATTCAACTCCAACCTGTAGGATATTTTCCTACTTTTTGTTATTCTTCGCGAAGAGCCATGTAAATGGTCAGGGGATGTTCCTCGAGGCCTGAATTACCTGTTTTCTGGCCTCAAAACATTTGAACTCGAGTGGAGAAAATCCCTGACAGTTATGGCCGCGAATGCTGCCAACCCGAGGGCTCGCTCACTAATATCTACGTGATTTTGTGTGAATTTTTATGATGTTGAGTGATTCAAAATGAGTTACTAGATTCTTAATTAGCCCATGCGAAGCATCTTTTGCAAGCTATTAATATGAATTTAATAACGTGAATTATGTGGGTTAATTATGTTAGTATATACATGTTTTATATATTAGCATGAGTTTGTTAGGATTTGAATAATGCATTCCATATGCACTGGGGCACCCTAGAATATTAGGAGTGAGTGCATGACATGTAAGAAAATAAAAACGAAAATGTTTATGAAAGGAATTTCGACGGAAGATTTTGAGAATTTCATGGGAGATTGTGCCAACACCATGCCTAGGCCCATGAATTGTTTCTGAAGGTTATCCAACAGAATCGCCTCGGAGGGTTGTCCAATAAATTTTATCTGATCCTCTGTGAGTAAGTTTTCGAGAACAAAGCTTTGTTTTGAAAATCGATATCTTTTACCACATTTGGCTTAGGCATGTGAGAGAGGAGCCTGGGAGGACTCTGGACATGGGATTGGGCATGTAGACATTCAAGTAGGATCATGTATTTGCTTGAGTGGTGTTTGTTTTTCCATGACATGCACTTAGGCTGGGAGTAACCCATGTGTGAAATTTTCACTACTCGCTTTGCTCACCCTTGTCGAGGGATCACTATTTCAAAAAGGCAGGCTGTGGAGGACGACGCTCATTACAAAGACATATGTTTAGAAAGAAAGCTTCTGCCAGTGGCTTGGGTATTCGTTTTGTAGAACATGTATTAAAACTTTAAATTTTGATATATGTTTGGTAAAGAGTAAATTATTAACTCTTGAACTATTGTATATAGTTTATGTATTTTGTGAGTATTGATGCAGGGGCCCAAGTGGCTATTATTTTACCACGCGACTCCCGCGCTACTATCATAATTGTTGGGACATGTTTTGTACCTTGGGTAGAGCTCCCCGTATAAAGGAGACTCTACCCGATATTCGTGAGTGGTGTTGGGTTACACGACATCCACGAGTATTCCGTGGGTTGATAGGTTGTCAACGAGACACCCCGGTTTTGAGGCGTCACAGCTTGGTATGAGAGTTTAGGTATATGAATACCTAGGACTTGAGGGACATGGGCTTAGGCCATGGTCATAAGGTGTAAGAACATCACAACTTAGTATAGCTCAATGTTGGATACTAGGGTTATAGCTTAGTATTGGTAAGTTAGGTTTACGGTTTACGTAGGACTTGATGGGAAACGGGTTAGATCATGCATCATTGTGCATTTGATGAATTAAATGTGATGTGTGATCATGTGTTGTATGAATTGTGTGATTTGTGTGCTTAGTGAATAACACATAGGAAAGAAAAAAAAAATTTGTATTGAAGATATTTTTTTTCTAAGGTTTTATAGTGTGTAAAATTGGGAAAAAATAAATAAAATAAATTTTAACGAATTTATTTTGTTCTATTGGAAAAATGAAATAATACACACACATTTTTTTATGGTCTTCCAAAGAGGTGGAACAAATGAAAAAAAAATTTCAGAGTCGCATCCGTAGTTTTTCCAATTAATTTTGCACAATTCCACCAAATGGATGACCTGATCATAAGTATAAACTTTTAGAGCATTAGGGCACTTATTTAACATAAAAACACTAGAAAAAGTAACTAAGGTATAGGAATTAAATGAGTATTTAAGATACTTATCAAGATTGTATCGTGACACAGGGCGCACAGGGGCCCGCATGGCTAGGCAGGAAATGGCCACGATACGGCCGAGCATGCCTGCGATACGGCCAAAAGAGGGCCACGATATGGCCAGCCACACGCATAACTGTAAGGAGACCAAATGATGTATATGTGAAAAAATGGTCAAGGGAGTGAATGTGTTAAATACTCGAAAACTGATTTGAAACAAAAGTAAGTGTATTCAAAAACTGAAATGAAAAGTATTACCAACACTCAACCCCTTTCCGCAAGTGCACGGGTCATACAAGTAATAAAGTGGGACCCTAGAGTCCGGATATCGCATCTACAGGATTGAAGGTTCTCTTTAATTGAATTTGATCACCCCGATTCCAAGGGCTCTTCATATATTTAGGGCGAACAACAGATGTGCAATAAAATCAATTAAATTGAAACAAAAACTGATTTAAAACTAATCCTAAAAATCTACCAAATAAACAACTACTTAATTCTAAAAGGTATGAAGATAGTCACTATGGATGGGGATAATTAATTACAAAACAGTTTGCATTTCCATGAAAGCACAACAATTGTAAGTTGAATGCTAGATTTGTCCAAGAGCAATGTAGTATAGCTTGGATTTCTCCATACACCATACATTTCACTAGTTAGAGATCCATATTCCTTTTCAGAACAAATGGGTCTAAATAGCTACTTGTAAAATTTGCCTTTTAAGATTTGATTGTTTTTCTTTTTCGATATTTCACAAATCCATTTCTTTGTAATCAAGAATTCTACTCTTACAGACGTGGAAAATGCAAGCCTTCTCCAATGTAATTAGTATCTCGTCCTTCAAATCTAATAAAATTTTCTATCTCCTTGATTAGATCTTTGCTAACACGGGATCAAGTTCCTTTCATCAAATCCAGGAGAAAACCTCTCGATTAACTAATAAATTGATACATCATCTAATTAATCCTCATACCATGAATAAATTAGTGATCTATCAAAGTAATTTTTCAGAGTTCATTAGTTCCAAGATATTAGTCTAACATACCCCTAAGTTACCGCTCTTTACTCTCAGGAATCTCCGTCTATGTGTCACTCAAAGGGCCTTCTGGAAATCAGAGCAAAGATACAACTCTTTTCTTGGTATAAGCTACTAATATTCCAAGCAGTTCATTTTATGAATAATACCAATTATATAAATTTAGTTTTCAAACCCACAAAATAACTGAAAAACTGCAAATTTGAATGTTCAACAATTAATTCCCACCTCTAGAGGGTGTTTAATGTTCCATTACTGGATTCCAATCATCACCAATCAAACAAAAAGTAAGAAAATGAAGAAAGAAATCAAGAGACAAGAATAGAAAAATCCAGACGGAGCTTAAACTGATCAACAAAGAAATAAATTGAATATCCGAGTACAACACCGAAATCTCTTCAATAGAAATAAAACATGCTGTAAAACTACTATAATATCTATTAAAAATAAAAATCACAAAGAAAAACTAAGAAAATGGGCAAGATAGAGAGAAACCCATGAGAGAGAAAATCCGCATTTTAGCTTCAATCTTTGTCTAAACCTTTTAGCGAATCAATCTCCGTTATACAGCACCGAAATCTCTTCAATATAAATCAAAATCTGCTCTAAAACTACTCTAAAATATAAAACAAATCAAAATCTGCAGAAAAACTGGAAAAATGGGTAGTCTAGAGAGAGAAACCCATGAGAGAGGCTCTCTAATCTTCCCGCTGCCCACTTTACCTAAAAAACGAGTATATATATGGTCCTAGGGTGAAATGGGCTTGAATTAGGTCAAAATATCATTTTTGGGCCTTTTTTAGGGTTCTCAAGCATTTTTGGTCGCAAAACAGCAAACTGGTCGCCACAATTTTTTTTCTGGTTGCAACAAAATTTCATAGTCGCGACTAAGTATCTGGACATCAACTTGTTTTTCTTCTCCAACTGGTCGGGGTCATAACTTCTTCATTTTAACTCGGATTTGGGCGTGTGAGTACTCGTTGGAAAGCTCTTTGAATGTAGAATGAAGCCATGAAGGAATTTGAACCATTTGATGTTACATATGGTGCAGAAAAATTTATCTTCCCAAGAAAGCATCAGCGAGACTTTGCTAACTCTTCTTTTGGAAATATATTGCTCATTTCTTGCCAAATCACTTGTTTTTCATCAATAATCCTACAAAACAAAGTTTAGAGGAAATTTTATGAGTTTTACATGAATATGGATATAAAATGAACAAAATAACATGTGAAATGTACTCAAAACATAGATGAGTTTTGCACTCATCAAACACCCCCAAACTTGAAGTTTTGCTTGTCCTCAAACAAAGAAAATAAAGAAGTTGCTTGTCCACAAGCAATGGAAGAGAATAGTTCATTTCACCCTTTTTATTTAACCAAAACTGAGTAATCAAGCTTTGCAAGGGTATGTGATATGTGTCTCAAGAATTACCGTTACAAGGAATATGTGAGAATACGATCATGATAATTTATTCATTTTAATAGTGAATTAATCTCATAATAGACAAATTTAGGATCATGGTTCCTACTAATGTGTAGTGTGTGGTCTTCCTCATCCAAACAATTGTAAGCTAGACAGAGTTTATGAGAATTGAGATAAGTACTGATCTCCTAAGATAATTTATTTAGGTTCCATAGGCTTGTTGTTCTTATCACTCTCCTACAAATGTACGCACACACTACTCTCAAGATCAAGTAGGTCTTTATAAGCTTGTAATGTAAGGCTTGGGTAAGGGTAGTTGAGTAGTCATTTTAGGGGCTCAACCACCTAAACATATGATATTTTTCTCGCATTGATGCTCCTACCCATCCCGATTCTTACCACGCATAGTGACACTCTCAAACACCTAAAACTGCTTAGGTGCATCCTCCATACTCTCATATCACTTTTCCGCACAAATTTTGCATTCTTTCAACAAACACCAAGAAGCCTTTTCTTTAAGATAAGTTTATTAGAGTGGTGCAATGTCAAAACCTCCTAAGCTTTCTATCAACCCTAGCTGTTTTTAAATCAATATCTCCACCAATTGGCCTTAGGGTACTAGGTGTTGAGACAATCCCTCAGGATTTACTTGCTCTAGGGAAGGAAGGCTACGAGGCTAGACTCACTCCTCCTTGACTTTTTATTGTATTTTTTCTTCTTTTACACTTGATATTTTTCCGGTTTTTTTTTTTTTTTTTTCAACTTAACTCATTTCAACCAATTGCTCCTCACCACATTTCTCAATAATGTTCAAATCCTCATGTTATGGTGAGTTTGGTTCTTTATTGAGGGATAGTATCAGATATAGCTGTTATTGGCTTCAAACTTGGTTGGTTTTTTTATAAACAGAATTTTGGCCTTTAAGGCTCAACATCTTGATACTAGAGGAATATATATGCAGTTATTAATAGGTTAGCTTGAAAGGCACAATCTTTCTAAGGATGCCTGTATCATTTCTCACTGTGTTGTTACCTAGATTCGCCTGCGATAATAGAACAAGTTCTTGAACCTATGGAGATCAAAATTAGATGGATTCATAAACCTTCTCTAACCTACAAAACTGCTTTTCATGGTTCTAATGACCACAGTGCATGGATTTTGAGAAACCAATGACTAAATAGTCTATTAAAGAGATAACTCATTAAGCATTAAGTCCTATTATCTCTAATATTGTCCATATCCCAAGGGTTCATTTATGGTCCCATTGACATCATAACAACCTAAGCAAAACTCAATTAACTCCAATAAACTATTATAACTAAAAATATACCAAACTAAGATGTGTTAGGAGCATCAAACAAAGTCATTATCCGTAGCACCGTAGGGGCTCTCATCCACAGTTGTTTACTTGTACATGTAGACATGATAAACTAACTAAAATAGAACACCCCAAACTTTGAGATGAACATTGTCCTACATGTCTAGCAATGAGCAAAAGGAAGCACAAAGTAAAAAGGGTAATAAAGAGAGTTGGGAAAAGTGAACTCCCTGTAGTCTCGCCACTTTAAATAAACCTCGATGATTTTCGTATTATCGACATCGTGTACTACCCCTGATATACTCTCTTTGCTTTGAGCCATGAAAGTGCTTTGGCATTTTCAAACACTTGGTGTGCACCAACTTCCTTCACCTCAAATGAGTGAGTTTTGATTCTTCAAAACCTCTCTTCACATGCAAATCACTCCACAATCAACAATGATCCACAAAGAACCTTAAAAACAAACAATCAGTTACGTAATTTTCTTCCATGTAACTCCTCTTGATGCTTTGAATGATGGATGGAAAATGGGGTTCAACAAAGGTAAGTTTCTAGTTTGTGATGGTTTTAAAGCTTGAAGATGATGGAGATGGATTAGAGGAATGTGATTTCTAGATTTGAGTTGTGATGGGAGATGAATTTGAGTGGTTGGAAGTTGCAGTGAGAGGGAAAGAGTATGGGAGGTATTAGAGTATAAAGTAGGAAGAAGAAAATGGGGTTTGGGGGGAAGGGTTAAAAGCCTTCGCTGTGACCCGTGGTGCTGGTCACGTCACCCGCTCAACACTGCTTTTTATCCATCCTTGTTATACTCATATCTCCTTCATTTTAGTTCGAATCGATGTGTGTAAGGACTCGTTGGAAAGCTCTTTCAAATGTAGAATGTTCTCTATGGGCTGAGGGTGAACCATTCGAGCCTCAATCAATACATAAAAATCAGAATGTTCAATGATGTCCGCGCAGATGATTTCTTGACTCCTTAGGTTCGCCTTGCTTTGTCCCTTGCCCATATCACTTGCTATCCTTCAATAGTCCTTCATGCTTATATATTCTCTCAAAATTCCTCCAATAGAAACTCTTAATGCTTTCATTCATGCTTAAAATCATCTCTTGTCTTCAATTCTCCTCAAGCATGATCATGAACCTTCCAACTTTATATTTCAGTTCAATTTGGTTCTTTTCATCTCAAAAACCTGAAATTTGATGAACATCTCCACTCCAATTTTTTTTTCACACTTCAAGCATTATAATTACATCAACCACTTTCCAACTTCTTGCCTTCGCTCTTGCAAACTAGTCATGACAACATGCTTAACTTCAAACTTATCTTATTCTGAAAACACTAATAACAAAGTTAAAACACTGTTGGAATTTTCATCCCAGCAGTAAAAAAAAAAAAAAACAGCAACAAATAAAATAACTAAAAAAATAGAAAAAGAAAATAGAATGGATAGATTCCTTATTACTTAGCTTAGGTTTTCGCTCCCAATAAGCTGTCTGTTTTTAGATTCCAGCTAGACTCATTGGAAGTACTAGTGCTTCCATTTGGCCAATCATTCATCTTGGAAAGCACTTCCTCTTCATAACCATTCAGCTCAAGGATGTTTTCTTTCAAACTTTGAAGAGGGGAAAGAAACTCAAAATCCCCTTTAATTATGGCTGGTGGTTTAGCCACAATTTCTTCAAAACAGTCCCCTCTATGTGATGTAGATGTAAACACATTTATGCTTAAGGGGGACTGTTCAAACTTGTGTCCTTTTGATTAGCTAAGTCAGTAGACTTTCTCACATGGCTCTTTCGTCCAGCCAAAGGTAATGGCTTAAGATTGAACTTTGCTTTCTCCTCACCCACAAGCAAGGTGAGCTCCCCTTGTTGATGTCAATCCATGCTTGGCTTGGAGGAAAGAAGTGGTCTCTCTTAGTATACAGAATTTTGTAGATCCTCTTCAATGCCCCAAGTCACAAAATCCATGGGGGAAGGTATATGTGTCATTTTTCACCAAATGTTTTCAATATCCATTACTGACTTACTTCACAAATCTCCGCCTTTATCCAATAATGACTCTTCATCATCTAAGTTGTTTAGGAGTGCCTTGTTCTTAATTTCTAGCTCATTTTCACCTTCTTCCACAAATTTCAAGATAGGAAATTTCTGCACACTGCTCAAAGGAGTATCAATGCATTCATTGAGATTTGGCAAAGTGTTACTAGGAGAGGTCCTAGAGAATTTTTCCTTGACTGCTTGGACCAAGTGTCCTATTTGAGCTTCTACATTTTTCAATCTAGCACTAGTGTTGACTTGGAAGGCATCTAAATCTGGAAATTTCTGCTCATAAAGATTAATCATCTTCTCGTTCCTTCCATGTAGATAAAAAATCTGCTTCTTAACATGAGAACTCTTTCTTCCTCCTGAAATGTGGGATTTGAACTCCTGATATGGCAATACTCCTTGTTCCATGAGTGAGTCATTGTGAATTCTTTTGGTCCAATTTATGAAGAAGTAGTCTGCTTGGCTTCTATGAGGCAAATCTATCTTCTATTGAATGTTCCTCCATAAGTACCCAACAACTAAGAAGAAAAACAAAAGAAAATAGTACAAAATAATTAATAAAAAATTAACTAAGAAATAAATAATAAACTCAAAAAGATAAAATTAAAAATAAAAATTGCCTAAATTAGCAAATTACCCGCTTTTCAAAATGTCAACTTCCAATGAGAAAGTGAACCGCTACTAATCCCTAAAGAATCACGCCAAAACTTGTAAGGGAGACCAAATGATGTATATGTGAAAATATGGTCAATGGAGTGAATGGCAAATACTAAAACTCGATGAAACAAAAGTAAGTGTACTCAAAATTGAAATGAAAAGTATTACTTAACACTCAACCCTTTCCACAAGTGCATCGGTCACACAATTAATAAAGTGGACTCTCTAGGAGTCCTGGAGCATCGTGACCCACGAGGATTGGAGGTTCTCTCTAATTGGAATTTGATCACCCTGACATAAGGGTTTCTCTACTATTTAGGCGATCAAATAGGATGTGGGAATAAAATCAATTAAATTGAAATAAAAATGATTTAAAACTAACTCTAAAATCTACCAAATAAACAACTACTTAATTCCAAAAGGTATGAAGAGAGTCACTAGGATGGGGATAATTCATTTTATAAAACAAATTTGCATTTCCTTCAAAGCGCAACAATTGTAAGTTGAATGCTAGATTTGTCCAAGAGCAATGTAGTATAGCTTGGATTTCTCCATACACCATACATTTCACTAGTTAGAGATCCATATTCCTTTTTAAGACAAATGGGTCTAAATAGCTACTTGTAAAATTTGGCTCTCTTTAAGATTTGATTGTTTTTCTTTTCAATACTTCACAACCATTTCTTTGACTTGAGAATTTCAGCCTCTATAGACAAAGGAAAATGCAAGCCTTCTCCAATGTAATTGGTATCTCGTCCTTCAAATCTAATAAAATTTTCTATCTCCTTGATTAGATCTTTGCTAACACGGATCAAGATCCTTTCATCAGACTAAGGAGAAAACTCTGATCAATTAAATTGATACATCATCTAATTAATCCTCACACCATGAGTAAATTAGTGATCTATCAAAGTAATTTTCAGTTCATTAGTTGCAGATATTAGTCTAACATAATTTCTAAGTTACCACTTTACTCTCAGAATCTCCATCTCTCGTGTCATTCAAAGTGGCCTCCCGAAATTAGAGCAAAGATACAAATTTCTTTTCCGGTATAAGCTACTAATATTCCAAACAGCTTCATTATACGAATAATACCAATTATATAAATTTAGTTTTCAACCCACAAAATAACCGAAACTCGCAAATCTGGAATGTTCAACAATTAATCCCCACCTCTAGAGGGTGTTTAATGTTCAATTACTGGATTCCAATCATCACCAATCAAACAAAAAGTAAGAAAATGAAGAAAGAAATCAAGAGACAAGAACAGAAAAATCCAGATTTGAGCTTAAATCTTCGCCTAACAAGAAATACGTAAATTGAATATCTTAGTACAACAATCGAAATCTCTTCAATCGAAATAAAATATGCTCTAAAACTACTCTAAGATATATTAAAAAAGAAATCGCAGCAAAAAAACTAAGAAAATGTGGCATTTAGAGAGAAAACCCATGAGAGAGAGAAAATCCAAATTTTTAGCTTCAATCTTTGTTTGAACCTTAGTGAAATCTGAATCTCCGTTATATAGCACCGAAATCTCTTCAATATAAATCAAAATCTGCTCTAAAACTACTCTAAAATCTAAAACAAATCAAAATCAGAAAACCTGGAAATACAAGCGCCTAGAGAGAGAAACCCCATGAGAGAGGCTCCAACGCTTCCCACGCCTCTTTACCTAAAAAACGAGTATATATATGGTCCTAGAGGAAATGTGGCTTGAATTAGGTCAAAATATCACCTTTCGGCCTTTAGGTTTCAAGCATTTTACTGCAAACAAAGAACTGTCAAGCACAATTTTTCTCTGGTTGCAACATTACCCTCATAGTCGCGACTAAGTATCTGGACAGCAACTTGTTTTTCTTCTCAAACTTGTCGGGGTCATAACTTCTTCATTTTAACTCGGATTTGGGCGTGTCAGTACTCGTTGGAAAGCTCTTTGAATGTAGAATGAAACCATGATGAAATTTGAACCATTTGATGTTACATATGGTGCATAAAAATTTATCTTCTCCCAGTAGCAACTGTGAGACTCCTGCTGACTCTCTTCTTTGAAATATATTGCTCATTTCTCGTCAAATCACTTGTTTACAGGAGGCTTACTTCAACTCTATCTCTCGATAGTCTCGGGACAGGGACAGGGGTACAGCACAGATGCTCTCGAGGCCGGATCGGGATGTGTTTTGATGCAACAAGAGGGTAGTAGCTATGGTTCCCGGGTCGCCTGGAAGAATCATGAGCATAATTACCCCACACACGACATGGAGTTGGCGGTCGTAGTCTTCGCCTTGAATATTTGGCGCCACTACTTATATGGCTAGGAGTTCGAGGTATACTCAAACCACAAAAGTCTGAAGTATATCTTCACGTAGCGGGACCTGAATATGAGGCAACGCAGATGGATGGAGTTCCTTTAGGATTATGACTTCACTTTGCATTACCATCCTGGTAAGGAAAATGTGGTGGCTATGCACTCAGTCGGAAGTCACGGGGAGCATTGGCTAATATAGCTTCTTGGGAGTGGCGGATGTTCAAGACTGTGGGATAGTTTGGGCCACAATACCGCGAGCAGGCTTAGGGTACGTTGGGGATTTTAGTGGCTACACCATCTCTATTGAGCACAGTGATTAAGTCCTAAGGGCAGGACGCGGAGATAGTGTCCATCAGGGACCGGGTACGATCAGGTACAGGTGACGAGGGCTGGACCATTCACTTATATGGTAGTCTTCGGTATAGAGGACGGGTAGTGGTTCCCCAGTTGACTGATTTGAGATAGGAGATTCTCGTATTTCACCGCTTCCTATCATTGCATCCAGTGGCAATTTAAGATGTACCAGATCTTCGCCGCCAATACTATTGGAGCGTGGGATGAAGAAACATGGGGGGACTCTTTGTTCGACAATGTCTCACGGTCGCCAGGTTAAGGATGAGCAACGTGGTCGTATTACTCACTTCATCGAGGTCGCGGAGTGGAAGTGGAGCACGTCACGATGGATTTTAGACCCACTTACCACGGCCACCGCAAGGGACACACGCAAGACGGGTGATAGTGGACCGCTCAGCAAAGTCGCATACATTTTCTAGCCGTATACACCTTCACATTTGAGAGACTTCACAGGTTGTACATTTGAGAGATAGTCCTATTACATGGAGTACCAAAGATCCATACCGGGCTTCGGGATAGGAGACCCGAGGTTTATGGGGGCACCCTTGGGAAGAGTCAAAAGGCTATGGGCACACGGCTGACCATGAGTACAACTTTCCACCCATAGACAGATGGTCAATTAGAGATGACCATACAGGTGTTAGAGGACATGCTACGAGCATGCTTCCTAGATCATAAGGGTAGTTGGGAAGAGCATTTGCCCTTAGTGGAATTCGCCTACAACAATAGTTATCAGGCGAGTATACAGATGGCACCATAAGAGGCATCACTTGTATGGAGCCATGCATCACCACATGTTGGAACTCGAGGTGGGAGATCCTCTCACCACCGTCCTAATCATTGGCTGCACACCTGGGCGAGCGGAGCCTGATACTAGCAACGTTTTCTCACAAATTTCGTAGCTCCAATAAGAGCCAGGCCGTGTGCGACGTTGACCCTTAGAGTTCGAGGTTGAGATCACGTCTTCTTGAAGGTGATGCCTAGAGAGGAGTGGTCGTTCAGCAAACGCTGGTGCCATTCGAGGTTCATTTGACCCTTCGAGATACTCGAGAAGGTAGGCACTATAGTGTACCGGTTGGTTTTACCGCCTAGCATGTTAGGTGTCCACGAGGTATTTCACTTCTCCATGTTCGAGGTACACCCGCATCCAAATTTCAAGGAGTAGGATCAGAGAGACGAGGCTGAGACACTCGACGGACCTTCAGGAGTGGACTAGTGTGCATTATAGATAGGTCGCATCAGGTTTTGCACGCAAGACCACGCAGGCTGTGGGCAGGGTGCTATGGCAACACCTGCGGGAGAGAAACAACTTGTTTTTTGAGGACACGATATGGGCCACCTATCCTTCTTATTTAGGGGATGAAGGTATCGGTTTAGTCGCTTAATACTTAAATGACTAGTTTACATGTACGGCATAGTGCACGCTGGAATATGCATGTGATTTGTTGAGGATTGTATAGAATTCTCGTCGAAGTTCCTTTGCTGAGTGAGAATGTAAACTCGAAAACAATTTTCAGTATGGTAGTAAACTAATTTCGGTCAAAAACCAAAAATTTTCTAGATCTCAGAGGACGAAACAGACTTCAAAGCTGGAATCCTCTTCCAAAATATAGCCACCACATCTAATTCGCCGACCTGAGATGTCAAAATTTCACGCTTTTTTAAGGCACCGAAGGTCGCGTCGTAAAACGCCTGCAGGGTAAGACATAAAGCCAGGATTAAAAGTCACCATTGATACCATGTGACACATAAGTATGATTAGACAGATGATGGGAATGAATGGCTAAGATTGTGCCAAGTGTCAAAAATAAAGATGAAGGGACATGATGGGAATTTTTTAAATGTTAATTGAATAAAGACAAAAACATGAATAGTTTTCTTCTTCAATTTGAAGGAGAAAACGTAGAAGGAGCACCAAAGCAGCAGGGCTGGGTTTTGAATTTTAGAGAGAGAGTGCCTTCTCTAGATTTCCTATTGCCTGAATCCGTCTGCCTCGACTAAGCAAAAAGCAAAGTCGATCTACGCGGTGAGGGCTACGTGACATCGGACTTGGTGGAGTTCCTGGTCAACCCAAGAGGTAGGGATATTTTTCCTACTTGTGTTATTCTTTGGCTAAGAGTCATACTAATACCGGGATGTTTCGAAAGTTTGACTGGCCAGAGCTTTCTGTCTCAAAACATTTGAACCAAGTGGAGAAAATCCCAATTGTTGTGGCCATGAACAGTGCCAACCCGAGGGTTTCACTGTTCACGTGAATAGTCACGTGATTTTTAGTGTGAATTTTTATGATGTTGAGTGATTCAAAATGAGTTACTTGTATTTGCTAATTAGCCCATGAGAGCTAATTTTGGTGTTATTTATGTGAATTTAATAACGTGAATTATGTGAGTTAATTATGTTAGTATGTACATGTTTTATATATTAGCAAAAGTTTGTTGGGATTGACATAATGCATTCCATATGCACTGGGGCACCCTAGAATATCAGGAGTGAGTGCATGACATGAAAGAAAATAAAAACGAAAATGTTTATGAAAGGAATTTTGACGGAATATTTTTTGGAGAATTTTGTTGGGAGATTGTCCAACAATTCACGTCGGAGGGGCCCATGAATTGTTTTCGGAAGGTTATCCAACAGAGTCGCCTTGGAGGGGTTGAACTAAATAAATTTTACCGAACTGTAGTAAGTTTTCGAACAAAAGCTTTTGTCTTGAAAACTGATATTACTTGCATTTGGCTTAGGTACGTCAGAGCCGATGAGGACTTAGACATGGATCGGGCATGTAGACATCTCTCCGCAAGATCATGTATTTGCTTGAGTGTGTGCTTCATTTGCCATGACATGTGCACTTAGGTGGGAGTAACCCATGTAGGAAATTTTTTATCACTGGTTTTGCCTACCCCGTCGAGGGACTCATCATTTCTCGAAAATGTGGAGTGCCAGATGACGACGCCAATAGAGGTCAAGGAAGAAAGCCAAGTTGTGGCTTTGGGCATTCGTTTTGTAGAACATGTATTAAAACTTTAAATTTTGATATATGTTTGGTAAAGAGTAATTTATTAACTCTTGAACTATTGTATATAGTTAATGTATTTTGTGAGTATTGATGCAAGGGCCCAAGTGGCCATTATTTTACTCGCATGTGGACCCTGTATGGTCATTGTTAATTGTTGGGACATGTTTTGTACCTTGGGTAGAGCTCCCCGTATAAAGGAGACTCTGCCCGATTTTCGTGAGTGGTGTCGGGTTACCCGACATCCACGAGTATTCCACGGGTTGACGGGTTGTTAACGAGACACCCCGGTTTTAGGGCGTCACACTTTTAGTGTGATTTTTTTTAATTCAATGTATTTAAAAAGTTTATTTGGTAGAGTAGTCTTGTTAAAATTTATTTCCGACCTATGTAATCAAATTTTGTTAAATTTCAGGATAATGAAGCTACAAGGAGATGTGAAAGTCGTTTTTGAAGCACTTCCAACCAAATGAGTTATGCAGAGTTGACTACAAAGGGAAGTCTACTTCTATTACTTCTTCTTTGGAAATGATTCATAAAGTAAGTTTAGAGGAGTGTAATATATCTGAGGTAGAAATTGCATAGTAGATTCATTGTAGATTCATTGTTCCTTTGTTGCATTGTTGTGTGATAATCTCTGCAATACAATGAATATATGCTGAGTTGACTGAATTGAAATTTTGTGTTACTGTTTTTTCTTGAATTGAGATTCCTCAATATTTATAGATTTATATTCACAATCATGAACTGAAATTGCAGAAATAAAATGGGGTAAGCAAGTAAAAATTTTCGGAAAGAAGAAAACTACTTTCCAATGTCACGACACCGGCTCTATAAATGTCTGTAATGTCGTGAGATTGTCTCGAAATTGTCCCAATGTCGCAACATCGACATATTAATGTTGCGACATCGCAGTTTTAAAAGAGCGACATAAAGAATAACATTATGGCAATGTCACGACATTAAGGCAGTTTCGCAACATTGAAATTCCAATGTCACGACATCAATCTAAGTCAATAAGAAAGCATACGCAATGTCGTGACGTCACAATTCCAATGTCGCGACATTGCACTGAGCCACTTAGGGTATCAAGTGTAAACCCCTAGTTTCGATATATAACCTCTTAGTGTTAAAGATGGATTAGAGAGGTAAAATAAATCTCTACATCAGATTAATTGAATCTCATGGCGTTAGAGAATTATCAATTTAAGGTTAACGACTAAATTAGTTGTAACGCCCCGTCCCGAGAGAGTATACAGTACATGATGCTGTAGGGGCGTATAAGAGCAATTCAAGCTATGTCCCATTGTAATATTTGGAGATGAAATTAGAAATGATAAATTATGGAACCCCGAATTTGGTGCTAGTGCAAGGGTACAATTGTAATTAACCATGAAGGGCATGTAAGTCATAAACAAGTAGAGATGTACATAATAGAAATAAAACAAGTTATACCAATATTAAAGAATTAAGGACCAATCAAATTGAGAATTTGAGGCTATAAAATAAATATGAGACAAACCAAAATCATATTTTGGTCCCATTTTGTTAGGGCAAAACGTAGGAGGGAGGAGAATAGAGGAGAGAAGAGCAAGGAAGAGAAGAGAGGGAGGAGCAAAGGAGAAGACAAAAAGTTCGTATGTGCTCGCTCGAATCGCGGGTAATTGAATCTTTAAGGTTTGGTGGATGGAGATTAGTTGCTCCTTTGGTCTAGGTTTTGTGCAAAGATCACATAAACCTTTGAATTTGTTGGGGTTATGAGAGTTAAACCCCAATTGGTGGAAAATAAACATGGAATCATCAAATTATATGATGTTTAGAAGAATTGCGGACTCAGAATCTGATTTTCACCAGTGGTTTTGTTGTATGGAGTTCCAAACCACCAATACAAGTGTTATGGAGTGGTTTTGAATGACTTTCATGTTGATTATTGAGGTATTACGGTTTTGAGGATTGATTGTAAAAAAAAAAAAAAAAAACAAAGGAGAATGTTGGTTTTTTAAAGGAATTGCTGTCAAAATTTTTGTAAAACCCCTGTTTTTGTTTTGGCTATAAATTAAGTTAGAATCATCCAAATGAATTGATTCCAATTGTTAAATAACCATAAGAGATAGGGATACAAATGTATAGAAGGGACCAAGAGCAAATTGTAGCTCTAAGGCTCCCAAATATGGACTGAAAGGTGTACTCGTAGCTCACCGGGATTTTGCTCGCTTTTGGGTAATGGTTGTAGTGTTTTGGTCATAAGTGGAGTTTCACTCATCCAAATTTAGTGATTCAAAATTTTGGGTAAAATCTACTTCTAGGGGAACAAGTTAGATGAAGGAAGTTGAAGAAAATTTTAACCCCAGAGTGCCCATAATATTTCCAAGTGGAGCTATGTGCAGATTCTGTTATGCCAATTTGAGTAATCTATATATAAAATACAATAACTTGAGTTTTGGTGATCCAAATTGAGTGATTCCAATTGGAGAAGAAACCTTAGAAACATAGCTTCAAATGAGTGAAGAAACAAAAGGCAATATCGTGTGGCTAGAAGTGATATAAGTGAATCGAGAAGAAGAACGGCGAACGGAGCGCAGAGCGCCGTGCTACCACCGCTCGCATGGGTCAGTCCGCTTTGAGAGACATAAATTTTCATTCCAGCCTTCAGCAATGAAACGAACCGCGTGGGTGATCCCTAAGGTCAAAACTAAAACTTTTACATAAAAATCGGGATTAGAGAGTCTCGTTGAGTAGAAACAAGTTAGAGGATATATAGAGAAAAATGGTCTTAATCAGATTCTCAATCTATAGTCGAACTGAAATTTTTTTGTCTGGTCACTAGTAATGATGAGAGGAATATTGTGTAGGTGATTTGGCACGGGGAGTTGACCTCCACGAGCCCTCGTGAGAAGCTTGACGGGGAGTGACGCGGCTTCAAGGTAAGTGGTTCGCTAATTAAGATCCTTTCCAATTTCATGCAATTGGTCGAAGGTCGTAATGAATACGGTAGTTAAGCAATCTAAAAAGAAAATATTTGAAAAGAGAGTTTTAGAAGTTCCAAAATGAATTAGATTTGTGCTTTTGACATTAAGTAAAATGTAGTTTTAAACCCATGTATAATTCTTAAGATATAATGAGATTTAGCGTTATGTGACGACGTAATAAATCTGGCCCATAGTCGTCACAATAAAGAAAATTAGTACTCACGCGACGATTTAAAACTCCGTCCGTAGTTGCTCGCTCATAGAAAGTATGTTTTCAACATTGCATGCAGACAATTCCGCACGTTTGGCTATTTGTATAGTTTGGCACTACGTGGCGATGCAAAGAAATTCCGCCGTAGTTGCCCGCAGTTTTAGCACCAAGCACCATGGCGCAAGAATTCGTATCAGAGCTGCTCGCCAGATGTCGAGCTCACGCCCGACATGCAAGAAATTCGTAACATAGTGGTTGGGAGATGACTTAGTGCTTTCTGTCCACGTTGGCGTTAGTTTTAAATCGCCGTGATGGTTAAATAATTAAAGGATATACATATGGGTTTTTGAAAGAAATCATAAAACAAATGATAAATTGTCATGTTAGTGTATGTGATATTATATCTTCGTTGCACTAACTTGTTTGTTCATTTTGTAGCTATTTATATTCCATCGTGGTGTTATCATGACGATGTGATCGCCATCATTTTGTTGTCTAGGTGGGCCATTTATGACCTATGATGTAAAACTTTATGTATAAGATGGATATGTAATTGAACAACATATATTTGATTTTGAAATTGTATATTTGTAAATATCCATGCATTTCTACATATATGGGATGCATCTATATATATTCTACTTAATTTTGTAAGTTTGTATTTATAAATTGAGAATTTGAGTGTTGATGTGGCATGTTGGTGGAAATATGATAATGATTATTGCAAGTTTGGGAATAAAGAATTGGGAGGAATTGGAGGTATTAGTAGAAGTGTAAATTTCTTGACAAAATTTTGTTTATCAAATGCACTAAGTATGTCAAAATTTTATAAAATATTTGAAATAAAGTTGCGAACATTTTTATCACTCCCAACTAATTAAAAATTTAATTTATGAGTTTAAACGAGTAAACCCATATAGAAAGTTGGGGTTCACTTCTGGATTTCTTCGATCCAACGAGAAGTCCGTTTCAAGGAGTCCGCTTGAAGTGCCCCCAGGATCCCCTCCTTGCCAAGAGTTTAGATAAGGTCTGGGAAGGGTCCTGTCATCAATTCAATGTCATGACATCACAATTAGGGGATCCTACCTAAATAAAGGTACAATTCGTGGAGATTGTCAATTTCAAATCAAATCTCTCCAGCTTTCTAACCTTAGCCTCCTCCAAATCTCCCTGCAACAAAGCAATGTCGAACTCTAACTCTCCAACCCTTAACAAAGTGATAGAAAACGTGGTAAAAGAAGTTCTAAGAGAAAGGGCAAAGGAAGGGAACCATGAAACTGCTCTCAAGGTAGTTCGCGAACAAATAGAGGTTGTGGTGGAAGAACGAGAGGCTAGGGCCTTCTACTCCAACAAGGGAGAAGAGGCTTTCAAGAAGCATCACGCTAAGAAGGGGTATGTGGAAGAGAGAGGCTTTAAATTGCTCATATCGCCATTCATGGAAGAAGTGGGATGAAAAGGCTAGGATACAATGAGCAAACACATGGAACCAGGAAGGAGGGCACTAGTCAAGGAGTTCTACTCCAACCTGGGCGAGAGGAAAGACTTGACGTGATATGTTAGAGGGGGAAGGATCCCTTTTGGGGAAATGACCATCTCCCAAATCTTGGGCCTTAGACAAGTGGGGGAGTGAGCAGAGTATGATCAACTCTAAAAGAGCCCAAGCTTCAAAGAGATCGCCCGATAACTCACAAATGGTATGGGGCAGTGGCAAAGGACCAGGACCATCCGCAACGCCTACATCGATAGGGGGGATCTTATTGAAACTAACAAGGTATGGTTCTACCTTATTAATTCAATGTCCAAGCCTTCAAAGCACGTCTCAATTGTGAGACAAGACTGCGCATTACTACTATATGCGCTAGTCAAAGGCTTTGAACTTTATGTGGGGAGAATTATCAAAGAGTCCATTCTAGACTATGCCAAGAACAATTTCTCAAGCAACATCCCACCCGCTCGATCACCCTCTCTCTCTCAGGTATCAAGGGGGAATAAATGCATGTAAGATAAAGAAAAGAGCCCAAAAGCCTCACCTATCACTCTCACTGGAGTCCTCAAAACTCTAGCAGAGGATGAAGAGGTAGAGAGAATTTGAAAGAGAAAAATGGTGGAGAAAGCACAGCCTAGAGAAACAGTCCCTACAATAGAAGCTGAGGGAAGATTTGAAAATGAAGAAAGGAGGAATTTCGAAGATTACATAGAGTAACTAGTGCTCTTCCCCACCACTGCAAAAGAGGCAGCAGGTCCACCTGTTAGAACTAAAAACAGAGGTAAGTAGAGAACTGAAGTCGAAGAGAGTAGTAGTTCTGAAATGCTAGTTTTGATGAAGGAGATAAAGGAAGAAATGAGAAGAAGGGATGATCATCTTACGGAAGAGCTGAGGTGGAGAGATGACAATCAGGCTGCATAAAACAAGAAAATGGAAGATAACTTAGTAGCACTCCTCTAGCAAGGAGATGAGGAATGGAAGGAAGAGTTAGCATATAGGGATAGAGCACTAAGGGTAAAGCTGAGAGAAAGAGAAAGGGCTTTTGTAGATGATCAGTTGAAGAGAGATCAGAAGTTGATTAAGTTTATGGTGATAAGGGAGAAGGAGATGGAACAAAATCTGCTACAAAAGGCAAAACCCTTTAGGTACCTATACAAAGAGCATCAAAAGGAGATAAAGGCAACCATTTAAAGAAGAGATGAGGAACTAGAGTCAACCATAAGCTATAGGGAAAAACTATGGATTGAAAGTCTTGATATGGTGAATTCCAATCTCTTGAAGATGTACACTACCCAGGGTGAATTTGAAGGATCTTTGAACTCCATTGGGAAGAGGCAGAATGAGCTAATTAGGCAGCATCTTCTAACCCGATAGTGGTATCTCTTCAATAAGGGAGAAATTAGTTCTGTTGGAAAACCAAAATCCTTAATCCCTGAATTCACTCCCTCTCAAGCTAGCTATAAATTTGAACCAGTGAATCTCAAGCCCTCAAAATTCCATAGAAAAAAGAAATTATCTCTCTATCTTTCTCTATTTTGCTCTATCCTATAATCCCAACATTGTAATTCATTTCTTTGTAAATAAAAAGCAGTTTCTGAATTTTGTGCGCAAATTTTCTTATTCTTCTTATTTTCCTTTAATTTTGCATATATGAGATCTATAATAAATATGAAGTTTGTGATTTGAGAATAATTGAGATTTCAACAATGGCTAACTGATGAAATGAAATATAACATGACAAAAATCAGAAATGCAAATGGGCTGAATAACTGAAACAAGATTTTTGAGTTGTGATGTCAAGGATAGCTAAGCTAAAATTGTTAGATTTTGAAAAACTGAAATAGAGAGCAAGTTTGATAAGGCTATTAATTCTAGTCTGATTGAACAGTATAGTTCAGAAAATGACTAAACTAACACATTAGTCATAAGTACCTTGAAAACTGATTATGCTTAGGTTAGGAACACTTTATTGGATTTACTGTTAGTAAATTTCAAAAGGTCCTAGAACTTGATGCATTTTAATTCAAGGTGAAATCCTAGGTATATATTATAAAATCCAGGCCAGGTTTTTTCCATCCTTCTTTCAAAATCCTAGGTCATCCTTTTGACAATTTGACCTTCGAAAGCTCATCTCTTTGATATGCTACTACATACACTTTAGTACACTGCTTGAGCCTAAATGGCATTTTCATCATCAAAGCCACAAAAAGAACCTTGAACCTTCCTTAAGTCTTACCTACAAGAAGAACCCCGACTTACTCCAAACCCGCATATCAATGCAAAAGATAATTGACTCATGAGGATAAGTTTGGGGGAGTACAAATTTGAATTGAAATGAAGGAGGAGAATTAAGGATGTGAAGAAAAAACAATTGAGAAAAGTTGTACAAAAAGAGGTGCACAACAGAAAATGAGAAGCTGAAAAATATGTAAGTTTTAAGGAGTGAGTTTTGCCTTATAGTTTGTTGACCTTGAAACATTAAGTCCTTTGGGTTGTTCTACACCTAGCACCCTAATGGCAACTGGTATGGGAGTTGTTAACCCAAAGCTTGCTAAGGGGTAGTAGAAAGCTTAAAAAGGTAAAACATTGCACCATTCCAAACCTGAAACAAAATAACAGGAAATAGCTTATGAACTAAGAAACTGAAATAGATACAAAAAAGTGGAAAAACAAAAAGCCATAGGTGGAAACATGAATAAAGATGCACCAAATAAAGTTAAGGGGTGCTTGAGGACCAAAACACACTCACAAAGTCAAGAACTGTATCTATTTATTAACTATGAATTACATGTTGTATTGAGTGATCTAAATTGAAAATTTTTAAGATTCTGAAAATGAAGCATAATTATGATGTCACAACTAAAATACTAATGAGGCCAAATTGTTGAGCTGCTTGAAAAGATGATTTAATTGAAAAATGTCCTTGAAAATCAAATTTTATTATTTGAGGACAAACAAATAGCCTTTTTTTTTCTTGAGGACAAGCAAAACTTTAAGTTTAGGGGAGTTTGATGAGTCTAAAATCATCTATTTTTAAGCCCATTTTCACGTTTAAAAAGTCCAATTTAATGTAAAATTATGGAATTTTTAACCAGATTTATGTTTTGCAGAAATTTGAAAAAGATAAGCAGAAAAATAGCAAAAAAAAAAAAAAAAGAAGCAATGGAAGCAATGTCGCGACATCGTGTAGAGAGTGTCATGCCAGTTACTTCAATGTCGCGACATTGCCGTGACATCGGTTGAAATAGATAGAGCAGAAGAACAATGTCGCGACATCGCCACGACATAGGCTGCGACATCTCTCAAGACATCAGAAGTCAATGTTGCGACATCATAAATGGATTATACAAAGAAGAGCATAAGAATGCAATGTTGTGACATCACGACGACATTAGGATAAAGCCTCAACGGTAAAGACATCTTGCAAAGAATGTCACATCATCAACAAATGACTTACAAGCAATGTCGCAACATTAGGGCAAGGCTGTAAGAGCAAAAACATCAGTCAGCAATGTTGCGACATCAAAGCAATGTCGCGACAACAAAGCTGTGTTGCAACATCAAAACAAATAATTATTGCAATTTCGCGACATCATACTCTAGCATCCAAGTTGAAGCACTAAAGAGCCAATGTCGCAACATTAACTGAAGTGGGTAGAGTTGAAAAGCAATGTCACGACAGTTGCACGACATTAGAAAGTAACCTCAACATTCAAGAGCAATGTTGAGACATCAACTCAGTGTCACATCAACTCAATGTCTCAACATCAGAAGAGCAATGTCGCGACATCGAAGCAATGTTGCAACATTAGAATTGATCTACACCACTACATCTCAAATGTCGTGACATCATCACAACATAACCACGACATTTACTGATTACTTAAATTTGAGAATTGCCCAGCAGACTTTCAATGTCGAGACATCAAATTCATTCCATGACATTGACAATTATGATGTCGTGACATCAGCAGCAAAGGCAGAATTTATAGGCTTTTCGAAGTACGTGATTTTCGCTTCGTTTTTAGGGCCTAATATCTAAAGCCTATAAATAGAAGCTCCTAGAAACCAGTGCACAACTTTTGGTCGATCTTAGAAGTGTGTGCGCTTTTAGGAGTAGCTGAAATCTCCTTTCTATATATTTTTCCTTCATTTTTTATTTTATTTCATTTTCTAGATTAATTTTTTCTTACTTTAGCTTAGAGTAGTGTTATGTCTGAACATTAATGGAATCTGAGAATTTTTATAGAATTCATTTTTCTTTAGTTTTGATTACAATTTCAATGAATTTGTTTCGATCAACTAGTCATCACACTTAGATCCAAAGAATGGAAAGGAGTTCCTCTCGAAGAATCTGTCGGGATTATTGTTTGTAATATATTAATGTTGTTTTGGGTATGAAAATTGGAGTGATTTAACTTGTATTACTCAGACATTGAACAGTTTGGAATATCGTGCTGGTACCCAAAAGGTCCTGTATTGATCCACTTCCCCAAGAACCTCCTCGACAGACACAGACGGACTACTGAGCAAGGAGCAATAACAGGGTACATCAGACCGATATTATTTGAACTAATGCACTGTTTGAATCACTCTGCTATATCACTGGTGAAGTTCTAAACTTTGACTTCAAGGTTCCCTCCTGGGTGATAGGAGTGTGTTCCTGAGGAATAAGATTCACGCATTTGTGTTTACATGTGAGAGGTTTCAATTTAATTGAGAAGAATAATCTCAATCTTGTGTTAGTTGGAGATTCTAATCAAGGAGAGAGGGAATTCTTGTCTAATTGATGGCTGAGGTACCAATTAATTTGGAAAGGGCTTGCATTATCCTGTCTATGGGGGTAAGCAATTTCTAGTCCTAAGAGATGGTTGTGAAGTACTGAGAAGGAAAAACAGTCAAATCTTATAGAGGATCAAGTTCTACAAGTATCTTTTCAAACCCATTGTCTAGAGATAGAAACGTGGTAAGCTGGAGAGTGAAATGTGTGGTGTGAGGAGAAATCCAATGCTACACTACCTTGCTCTTGGACAAGTCAAATGTTCATGTCCCATACTTTATATTTTATTTGGAAACTTTCAAATTGATGGTTACAACACTGATTTCATTCCCAATGTTATTTAAGTCCATTAAACTCTCTAATTCATGTATTTTTAGAATTTCTTTATCTTTCAACATATTTTATTTTAGAAATATAATTTTCTATAGGAAATTAGAGGTTCAAAAAGTGATGATCTTGAGTAGTGGGGGTAGTTAATCTTTAGATTTTCAAAATCAATCCTCGTGGGAATGGTATCCAGACTTATTTTGTCCACTTTATTACTTGTATGACCTATGCACTTGTAGTGATTTAGACCAAACTAATTTAATTGCAAACTATTACCATACGCAGGAAACAATATATATATTCAGTCAAAAAAGTTTTTTTTGTAATGTCTTGGGATTGAAATAATTCTAGTGGCAAAGGTCAAGAATCAATCAAGTTTTCTACGGTCTATGTAAAAATTAGTCAACAAGCACAAGGCTGCTGCAAGGAATTGAATTGAAGTAGAGTTTAAAGATCAATATCTTTACCAAAAATAAAATTGCTAGGTTGGGCATTTTTCTTTTATCTTTTATAAAAAAAATTTCAAAAATAGTTTTAATCGTAGTAGTTGATTTAGCAACTAATCTTTCATGAGATAATATCATAATATAATTATGTTATCTATTGATCTCACTTGATCTCAGTGTATTTCCATTTCAGGAAGTTATCACATGCACAGACGACCAGATGCAGAACTGTTGCCACTGGACACTGAATTGGAAAGAACGCTAAGAAACTTGAAGAAAGTGAGAGTTGTTGAAGCAATAGCTATGGCAGAGCAAGAATGAACTAATCAACATGTACCAGTAGAGCCAACAACAGAAAGGCCTCATAGACAGAGAACCATGGAACACTTTTGGAGGCCAGTCATCAGAAATTATTACTCAGCTATAAGGCAACCACCTATTCAAGCTAACAACTTTGAGTTGAAGCCTGTTATAATCACCATGGTGCAGCAACACCAATTTACTAGGCATCCCAGTGAGGATCCCAATGAGCACTGGGAGCTTTGGCGACGGGTAACACCGGCTAACCGATTGGGTAACTGCATTTTATCAAGCTATAGTTACTCCCCTTCTCCTTGAGAGATATAGAAACCAGTTGGTTTGAATCACTGCCATATGAATCAGTTGACAACTAGGAGGAGTTGGTTAAAGCTTTTATGGGGAGGTTTTTCCCACCAACCATCACCTCAAACAGAAGAAGATAAGTTAAAGAATTCAAGCAAGGATAAAAAGAGAGCCTCTACAATGCTTGGGGGAGGTACAAGAAATTGTTGAAGTGATGTCCAATGCATGGGATTGATCAAATCACCCAAATGGACATTTTCTATCATGCAATGAATTACTCTTCAAAGGGAATCATAAATGTAGCCTACTGTGGAGCATTAAAGAGGAAGAGTCTTGAAGAGGCCAACTAGCTCATTAAGGATTTGGCCAATAGCCACTATAGAGCTCCAACTGAGAGTTCAAGGAGCAGAAGTAGAGTAAGAGGAGGAGGTATGATAGAGCTGAATAAGATGATGGATATAGAGGCCAAGCTGGATGTACTAATGAGTAAGATGAATACTCAAGAAAAGAGAAGCGATTCAGCAAATGTTGTGGGAATAGAGGAAAGAAGAGAGCAGAAATGCATGACTGAGAGGGACTTTCTCATGAGGGTCCTTATCAGGTGGAGGAGGCTCGATTTGTGGGTGGAAACAAAAACTACAATTTCAAGCCCAATAACAACCTTCCAACCCACTACACACCTGCATTGAGAAACCATGAGAATTTTCCTATGGAAGTAGAGTGTAGTACTTCAGCCCAAGACCGCAAGATGTAATTATCATCAACAAGATGCTCCACATGAGCCAAAAAATAGCAACAAGGCAACCAAAGACCTGAGAACCAAGGCCAATGAAGGTCTCAATCTTTTGAGGAGCAGATGATATGCTTCATGGGAGAGAACAAAAGACTACTGAACATTCATGAACAAAAGTTTGCTGAGCTAGCAGCATTCTAGGCAAACACAACTGTGTTTCAGGCTAATACCAATGCATCTCATAAGAATCTGGAGACTTAGGTGGGGCAATTGGCCCTATCAATGCAAAATCAGTTTAAGGATTCCTTCCCAAGTGACACAGAGAAGAATCCCAAGGACTATATGTCAATTAATATGAGGAGTGGCAAAGAAATCCAAAAAAGAAGAGGAGAAGATAATGAAATGACTGAGAAGGAGGAGAAAGAAGAAATTGAAAAAGAAAATGAGCAGAACAATTCAGAATTAACTGAAGAGAGAAGAGAATCTATGGTGTGGTAGGAGCAACCAACCGAGGAAGGAAAACTGAAAAAGAAAGAGGAGATAAGAGCCTATGTCGTGACATATAGATTCCATGTCGCGACAAACCATATAGAGACCAATAGCACAAGGTAAGTAAAGAATGTCGCGACAATTAAACTTTGTTCCGAAAATTACCAGACTGTGTCAACTGAAGTTTGTCACGATAATATATATTTTTTTCGTGACAATAAATATTTTTTTCGAAACAATAACTCAAGAAAAATGTCACTCACAAAGGCTTCAACAAAGTCACGACAAAGAATTAAGGCATTAAAGCTGCAAAAATGTCACGACATTTATGAACTTTGTCGTGACAAACGATTCAAGGGCAAGAAACTGAAGACATAGAAAAAATTATTGCGACAAGCCCACAACAAAGCCCGACGACACACAAGTAAGATGCAATATCACGACATAGAACAACTTTGTTGCGATAAAGACATCGGTTGGGCTTGCATTGAAATCCACAATTTTAGCCTATAATTCCATCCCAGCATTTATGAGCCCTATAAATAGAAAGAGTTATGGCAGAGAAGACATCTTCGGATTAGAGTTTTCAGCCATCCTTGAGCTTTTGGGGAAGAGCTGAAGTCTCTTTTGTATATAATTTTCATTTTATTTTCTTTTGAGAATTAGACTAGTGGAACTAAGCTCAAATTTTATTTTCTTTCTGTTTAAACTTGAGTGAAATCTGGAAATTTTTATGGAATTCATTTCTATTCAGTTTTGATTACAATTTGAATAAATTTGTTTGATCAACTAGTTATTGTAACTTGTGATCAAGTTATGGAAGGATGAGCTCTTTGCGAAAGATTTAGTGTTTTGATTGTTATTTTGTAGTATTTTAAATGAATGTTGTGGATTTGAGTAGTAGATTGATCTAATTGGTACTACTCTTGTAATGAGTTGTTCCATATATCAATGCTCTATATCGAGAAAGAGTTGTATCTATGCTCTGATTTCCAGGATCCCTCTAAGTGACACAGAGATGGACTACCTGAGAGCAAAAGAGCAGTGACTTGGGGGTAAATTGAATTAATATTTTGGGAACTAATGTACTCTAAGTATCACTCTGGTGCATCATAGTTGATGTTCTAATCTCTAACTTCAAGGTTCCCTTATAGGTGACTGTAGAAGTGTGTTCTTGAGGAATAAGAACCATTTGATGAAATATATGTTTAATCCTTTGAGGCTTCATCTCAATTCAGTAGAATAATCTTGATCTTGCGTTAGCTAAGATTCTAATCAAGGAGAAAGATAATTTCATTTCAATTGATGGCAGAGGTACCAATTGCATTGGAAAATGATCAGAGCATCTATCTATGAGGCATGCAAAGTTTTTAGTCATAAGAAATGGTCGAAGTACTGGTTAGGAAAACGCCTAAATCTTAAAGAGTGATCAAATCCTAAAGTAGTTAATATTTAGACCCATTGGACCCTGGCTGGGGAATATGGTGTTAAATGAAGAATGTAGTGTCAGGAGGTATTCCATGGCTACACTATTATGCTCTTGGAAAAATCCAGGATTCATGTCCTTAACAGTACTATATTAGGGAACTATGCAAATTGATAGTTAGAATACTGGTCCATTCCCAATGTTATTTCTACTATGTGAAATCTATTTTTCAACTAGACTAGATTTAGCTTTAACAAAAATTCTTTCATTCAATTTATTTTATATAAGTTCAAATTTCCAGTTAAAGGTTCAAATAGTGATTGTCTTGAGTAGCAAAGGTAGTTGATCTTTAGATTTTCTCACAAATCCCTATGGAAATGATATCTGGACTTATAATCCACTTTATTACTTATATGACGTGTGCACTTGCAGTGATTTAGACCATACTGAATTTTAATTACATAATATTATATACAACAATAGAAAACAATCTTTATCTAAGTTTTTTGTCAAAAAAAAGTTTTTGGTATTACTGTTGGGGATTGAATTTAGTCCTTAGTAGTGACAGAAATTTGAAGTCTTGATTCATCAGTCAGTTTTGGTCTATATATAAAAATTAGTCAATCAAGTTTTTGGCGCCATTGTCGAGAATTTGAATTCGAGTTTAAGGATGAATATTCTTGCCTAAAAGAAAATTTCTAATTAGGACATTTTTACCTATTTATTAAATTTTTAGAAAATTTCAAAAACTGTTTTAATAGGCAGTAGTTGATTAAGCTACTTATCATTTTATTAAGCTAATCATGATATATTCATGTTATCTACTAATCTCACTTTTATTTTAGTGTATCATTATTTCAGGCACTTCTTACATGAACATAAGGCTGGAAGCTGAACTACTACCACGGGACATTGAACTAGAGAGAACATTGAGAAATTTGAAGAAGGTTAGAGTAGTAGAAACAACAGTCATGGTAGAGCAAGAAGAGACCAATCAAACTATACCAGCTGTAGTAGTAGTAGAAAGACCTCAGAGGCAAAGAACAATGGAAGACTTCTGGAGATCTATCATTAGAGATGAGTACTTTGCTATCAGGTAACCTATGATAAAAGCAAACAAATTTGAGTTGAAGCCTGCACTCATCACCATGGTTCAGCAACACCAATTCACTAGGCACCCTAGTGATGATCCCAATGAGCACCTAGGAAGATTCTTAAGGATGGCCAACATCAAGTAGTTTTTCAAAGAAATAACCGTAAGTTATCGTCGTAGTTGTTCCTATTTTCCTAAGGGATATCAAGTAGCCTAATTGCTCGAGTCCCTACCATATGGTTCGGGGCCACCCCATTGGCTGGGAGGAGCTGCTAAAGGCATTCCTGAGCAAATTCTTCCCTCCTACTCTCACTTTTGAGAGGAGGGGAGAAATCATTACCTTCAAGTAGAAAGAAGATTAGTCTCTTTACAATGCTTGGGAGATGTACAAGTAGTTACTGAGAAGATGCCCAATGCATGGCATAGAGCAGATGACTCAAATGGATATATTCTACCATGCCATGAACTACACCTCAAAAGGGACAGTTGATTCAGCCTCAGGAGGGGCCTTTAGAAGGAAGAGTGCAGAGGAAGCCATATAGCTCATTGAGGAGTTAGCTAAAAGCAACTACAAAGCTCCATATGAAGCTTCAAGGAGCAGTTGCAGATTGAAAGGAGGTGTGATTGAGCTAAATAAGATGACTGCAATTGAAGCCAAACTGGATGGGATCATGAATAGACTCAACAACCAGGAAAGAAGAAATCATTCAATCCACGAAGTAGGGATTGTGGAAGATTGATTAGTACCCAAATAGTGCAATTTTGAGCCTTGTTTATAGCAGGTTTTATGCGCTTTTTGCGTACTAATCGACTTCAATAACTCGATTGATACATTGGATCCCGGATTTAGCACTGATCACATTTTGTAGCTATTTTTAGTAGTTTTGTAGGTCAAACACTGCACTTTCATGAATTGATCTAAAACCATGAACCTGAAAGCCGAATCTCTAAGATGCAAGGTCGAATCGTAGGAATTTTTGGTGCAAAAACCAAGAGAAAGAGCTCAGAAATTTTTGGTTGCAAAGTTTGCACTCGCAAATTTCGCAGTTGCCAATTTTCGCAACCCGCAGCACCGCCACCAGGTCTGCCGAACGCTTTGACCCACTTTTTGTTTATACAAGTTTTCCCTCATGTAATTTTTGGTTCTTAAAACACTTTTGTAATTTCCTTATTCTCAGCCTATAAGTCAAATGATGCTTTGAAATCAAATCAACTTTTGCGCTCCATCAATCAATCAAGGAAATTTGGCATGAAGCTTTCCTCATCAAGGTGATTTTCTTCTTCTCCCTTCACTGCAGATCTTCTTTATGTAGCCAAACACCCCTCACGATGACAAAATCAAGCGGGATGCTTGGCTAAACCCTTTGATCCTTGAAGGGGAAGGCCACTAGGTGCTAATTTTGGGCCACGTGATGTCTCATGCTCTCTGGGGTGTGCATTTAAGGGTATTTGTGCTCCCGCTTCACCTAGGTTAAAATCTCTAGCATGCTCTCCCTAATGTGTATTTGGTGTTTTTTTTTGGGGTTCAGACATTTTCAATAGATCTATCGATGCCCGCTTAGCTGGGTTCCAATAGTTATTGTAAGGTAGGTTTTTTAGATATTTTTTCACTGTTATGGACATTTATGCCTAATCAAATGCCATCTTTCAAGAGGAAAACTCTTAGGGTTTTGGTTCTAAAGCTAAATGAAGATCCGGTTCGGGAAATGACTATATGTCATTCTTCCCAATGCGAGGGAAAAGACCCGAGCACATGTTGGTTAACCTAAAACCCTAAGCCCAGTGGCCCAAGACTTCAAGGATTTCTCTTAACACCTTACTTCAGTTATTTCAGTTTTCAACCATTCACACACACTGTTTTTCACAAACCCTACAAGTCTAACGAGAAGACACCATTTTCAATGCACTGTAACTCTCCTCTCACGAAGAAAACCCATCCTTGTGTTCGACCCTAGAGCCACTATACTGTAGTAGCTTTGCTACGTCAGTAGTAGGAATCCTAGGTTATAAATTTTGTTGATTCCGAACACCTACTTGGCATAAACGAATCAAATGGCACCGTTGCCGGGGATGGTGCCCTAGTGAGAAAGAAAAGCAGTGAACTTGTGATTCACATCACAAGTTTTGGTGTAATCTCAATTTTTTAATTTTTTTTATTATTTTTCCCCACTTGCAGTTCACTACAGGGGAATTTGAAAATTTCACTACAGGGAGTTTGAAAACTTCACTATGCATCAGATCCCCTGCTTTCTTTGATTTTAGCTAACTACAACCTTTTGTTAGTCTTGCTTTTTTTTTTTTCGGGTTTCTTGCCTTCAGGTGTGTTAATAGCGTACTATGCAAAGTGGGACGGAAACACTACAGGTAGATTGGAAAGGCTAGGTGCTCCAATTGAACAAGGCTATGAAGTTAGCCTACACACCAATCAGATGGAGACCCCACCTGAAGAACAACAGAGCTAACAGGGGGTTCATCGAGAAACCAATGCATACAGATCAATGAGGGATCACATTCACCCACCAAGGGTGAGTGCACCCTCATGCATCATACCCCCTCTGAGGATGTGGCAGTTAGACCTTATTTGCGCCCCCGTCCCCGACTTTTCATGGTATTGAAAACGAAAATCCATACACACTTATTTGGGATTTCGAGGAGGTTTGCACTACTTTCAAGGAGGGTGCATTTGATATGGACTTGTTGAAGCTGAAGGCTTTCCCTTTGACCCTCAAAGATAAAGCCAAAATTTTGCTTAACTCACTAAGTCCAAGGACCATCAGAAACTGGGCTAAGCTGTAGGCGGAATTTTTGAAGAAGTTCTTCAGTGCCCATAAGACCAATAATCCGCAGGAAGATATACACCTTGCGCCATGACAGTTGAGAGATTTTATCAATGCCGGGAAAGGTATCCGGAGACCATCGCATGCCCTCACCATGGCTTTGATACATGGATGCCAGTGAACCACTCTACGATGGAATGTCCTCCATGAAACAACTCTTGAGACCATGTGGAGTGAGACTTCGAAGAAAAAACCCGATGAAGCCATGGACTTTTTTGAACTACGTGGTCAAACCCCAAGGGATGGGATGAGCCGAACCCAAGGGAGGTAGAGAGAATGAAACCAACAGTAAACCCGAGGGTAGGCATTTATTCACTGACGGAGGATGTGGGATTAAAGGCTAAGTTGTCCACCCTAAACAGAAGGATGGAAGAACTTTAGCAGAGAAATCACCAAGAGGTACGGGCAGTGACTGAGGTATCTATGCCTAGCCAACCATGTTTCAATTGTCAATCTGCCATTCATCAAGGAGAGCATTGTCCAATTTCCCCTCAGTAAGGGATTTGATGGTTGAAAATGCAAATGTTGTGGGCCAAAATAGGCCACAAACTGATGCCCAAGATGGCAACACTTATAATCCTAACCTGGAAGAACTAATTCCTTAACTGCCCGAAGTTAAACCTCTTGTATATGTTCCCCAAAGTACATCAAAGAACAACAAGATGGGTCTACCTCTCGCCAGCGAAGATCCACCAACCTCACCACCAGTGGAGCAAGCTATCATGAATTTCAGCAAGGTGGTGGGGAATTTTGTAGAGGAGCAGAAAACTATCAATGCCTAGATTAACCAAAGAATAGAAAAGGTAGAAAGCTCCATGGACAAAAGAATTGATGGGCTTCACAAAAGCCTAAATCAAAAAATTTATACTATGTCATATCCATCGTTAGCCCGAATAATCAGCCATGTGTACCGGGAGAAAGGGAGATTCTCCGCACACTACCCAATCCCAGGAGTGCATGAACTAAGCTTTCCAATGAAACACGAAAAGAATGGATGAAGTCCAGGCCTTTATCACTTTGAGGAGTGGTAAGGAAATTGAGTAGCCAATGCCCAAATCGAGGAAAAACCGTGAGAAATGTATGAAGAGGAGTCCAACATATTCATCAAAGAGGATTCGATGAAAGAAATAATGCCCCCACCATTTCCCCAAACATTGAGAGGGAAAAAAAAGGCTTCTAAGCAAGAAGGCATCCTGGAAGTGCTGAGGCAGGTCAAGGTGAACATCCCACTCCGCTGATATGACTGCACCGTGTTCCAACCTATGCTAAATTTCTAAAGGACTTATGCAATCACAAAAGGGGTCAGCATTAATAAGAAGGCCTGACCGAACGTCGCTCTATCATCCAGCATAAAACCCATTTAAATATAAAGATCCGTGATCCCCACCATCCTTCGCCAACATCGAGGGACTCCGCATAAACAAGCACCACCGACTGGGAGTTGTCAACCTACCGCCATACCCAATGTACAAGCGCTAGGTTCGGGAGTCAAGTCTACCAACATCACCTTATCCTTGTAGCGTGATCGATCGCTGAAAATACCAAAGGATAGTTGAGGATGTCTTGATAAAGGCAGACAATTTCTATTATCCTATGGATTTCGTGGGCCTTTGATACAGAACCACGGCGAGCACTCACCAAGTGCCCATCATACTTGGGAGGCCATTTTTACTAATGCTATAATCAACTCCGCCGAACGGGGTTATGCAAACACCTTCTAACATGACTTTTGAGCTTAACATTTTTCACTTGAGTAACAAGGATAAGCTACGGAGGATAAGGAGTAGAAGTCAGAAGAAGTCTGCCTAAGTGGCACAGGTGAAGGAAAACACAGTGTTCATGAACTGCAAGAAGAATTAATAGAGAACCAAGAAGCAAGGATGAAGGATCAATCGTGACTGGTCATGCCACCAGCACCACTGTAGAGCATATAACACAATAAATCTCTCAGAGCGTGTCGAACCCAACCGCAAAGACACCTCAATGCAAGCATGAGGAGCCTCCCGACCCCCATGAAACCTCTTAACAACATAATGTGAGTGGCTCAGAACATGGAAACCACTCCCAATTTTACTATATTTTGTTTTGTTTTATTTCAATTTTTAAACAGACTTTTATTGAATGTCCTTTAATTTCCAAAATTTGCAATTTTATTATTTTTCTAGCTTAACTTCTCATAACTTTTGGTCTTGTGTTGTTGGTGTTCCTGATGTGGGGGTGATAAATTGCTCCAGAATTTCTGTGTTGTGAAATGTTTGCAACCTCGTGAAAATTGAGAAGTTGCAAAATTTCTCAGGTGTGAAATTTCACTGTAGACACTATTCATCTCTCTCCTCCCTCAGAATCTCTTCGTTTTCTTGCAACCCTGCTTCACGCTCCCGCAATTAAATTTTATAATCTTTCGAGAGCCATTCAATTAATGGTCACAGCCATTAATTCTTCATGTCCCACCTACTCATCCCTTTATAAACCCTTGTTCCCTTTCATTTTCAATTCACTTCCACCTTCCAGCTTTTGAAAACCCCTCTCCTCTCAGTTGCCTCCTCAGCCCGACAATTAATAAGACAAGAGGAGCTCATTCTTTCAGACCACGGGTGCGCCAGGGCCCCACTCCCTGTTAGACTCCACTCCAGCCCACCACTGGGCTGCCGCCTCTACCGCCGCAGCCGGGCCGCTGCCCCATGCCTACCACGCTCCTCCTGTACCGCGGCTCGCCTCACCGCTATTCAGAAATTGGCCGGTGATGTCAGCCCTCTCAGAAATTTTTGCCCAAAAGGAGATATCATACCCCGGTTGGGCCCACTCCACCCGCTCCTTCGAATTCCAGGCCAACCTGGAGGGCCCCATTGGCCAAGAGGGCCCGAACTTCGGGCCCAGGGGAGTCATCCACTTTGAGATCTAGGGCGCCACCCTCTCAACCTTATCAGGGTATTGCCGGAGCCGCAGACTTATCTTCGGTATCCATCATCAAAGTATCTATTTCTCCCGCGACCCCATCCTTGGGAATGTTGGTTCATGCAGGGAGAGATTTGCCAGAGGTGTACTACGATTTCCTAAGATTTTCCGCGGACCCCGGCTTCGAGACTCCATGCCCTCGCGGCAAATGATACCATCCTGAGCTATCTTACGAAGCCGTCATCTATTATCCTCGTGTAGTCATCGAGTGTTATCATACGATGACATCTAGGCGTGAGGCCAACCCAACTACTCTTCATTTTTCTATCGACGGTCGGCCAGGGATTCTTCGAGCCTCTGACATCACAATCGCTCCATCCGCCAAAGGGTCCTCGCCAACGCTGATTATGCATACACACCATCCTCAAATCCAAAGGAGATGGTCTAGCTTCTCTCTATGGACGCTACTGGTGAGTCGATATTATTCAGGCGGCACCTCCCGTAGCGTATGCTTCTGATAGACCACATTTTGAGGTCTAATATGTTTCCACTTCAGCGTATTGTTCAGAGGATAGGAGCTATCTTGGAGGTGTTATATCGCATTCCGGAGGGATACTGGTTCAGCCCAGTAGAGCTGATTATGACGTCCTTATTTCATTTCGAGGAGAGGGTCCACCGCCGGAGTCTGCCCCGTGCCAAGTCCTTACCTCATTTATTTCCTCAACTTTTATGTCAGGTGCTTGAGCACATCGGAAGTTCCCGTACCGAGCCTCATTGGAGCCGTCGCTACTGCGGAGGCCACCCTTACTTATCGCGAGCATGGAGGGTTAGCCCTCGTGCCTCATCTTCCTCCGGGACTGTGACGACGAGCCGACTGATGATAGTCCACGAGGGGACCTGTCCCATATAGATTAGCACACTAGGGAGCCTCCAACCCCAGCTTCACCAGTACCCTCTCTAGTCTCTTCAGCTCCACCGACCACAATACAAGTAGCTCCAGCATCAGTACCTTAGGCTCTAATGGCATCTGCCCCTCCAAAGACTTCGGGCCCCATGCCCACGCTTGTCGACATACCGGGCCGAGCACCTCCGCATCGCCTCGCAAGACATTACCCTCTCTAATATGGGACTTCCCCGGGCTTCATGGAGACGGTCCGCACATTCCTCACCCACTACAAATTTCATTTGCAAAAACTTCACAGCCACACTTGGAGAGAGGATGACCCACAACGAAGTCAGCTGCAGTTACGTATCTAGGCCGCCACTTCATGCAACTATAGAGCCACACGGGCCTCCCACCGTTCCTTCGTTGTGCCCCCGCCGCCTCAAATTTAACCCTACCCCTCGGCAGGATCGCCCACCATCACCCCGCAGCCTTCCTCGATGTGCTGGCAGCCGCAGCAGCATCAACCACTTCACCTCGCCAGCGACTCACCGCTCTAGGCTGAGAATGATCCTTCTGCAGCCACTACCGATTGAGGAGGCACCACCCTCCACCGATTCTTTCGCCCACTGACAATTAGTGTTGGAAGTGATGTTCATACTTTTGATTTTAGTTTTACTTGTACCACATGCCCAGCAAAGCCCATATTTGTTTATGATGAGGCTTGCTGTTTACTTTTTTTTGCAAAATTCGAAAATTTTGTAAATTCACCTTGATATATATAATACAAATCTATTTTTCTACACTTTTGCATCTCATTTTGACCCTATATTGTAGTGGTTTTGCCTTTCCTGTAAGTTGAAAAGTTGAATAACTGTATGCTGCCATCAAATGCTAGAATGGTTCCATGCTTGATTGAGTTGTTGGACAGTTGAAGACCTTGGTCATTAACCCCTCTCTTCAACCATTCTCTAGCCACACACACAGTGCTCATCAGTTTTCATCATTAGGCGGAGGAGCTGCATACTCCTTTTGCTTTACAAAACCGGCCTTAGTTTCGTTTACAACCCATAATAGATTAGTGTCCCTTAAGAAAGATGGCCAATGTGTCTTCCAAAATAAAAAGAAAAGGAATAAGTAAAGTTGAACCGCTTTGCCTTGAAGCCCAAGCACGGTCCGAGGGGTCTACGGCGAAAGCCTTTAAAACTTGGTGCCCTAAACCATCTGGTTAGGAGTCACCGACTTAGTGCTCGCTACATGGGTGGACGGGTGGAGTTTAGCGAGTTGTAGGTGCTGGATTCTCAAAATCATTCGAAGTCCGGGGTGAAACCCGTAGAGTTTGTGGTCGAAAGGTCCTTTTAATTTGATGCCCTAAACCTTAGTTGGTTGGGAGTCGTTTATGGGATCTCGTTACACGGACTTCGTGAAGTCGAAGCCAGCATTGCACCCTACAATACAAAAATAAAGAAGTGTGAAATATGTGGAACTGAATATATTTAGGTTGGTCACGCCCAAGGCATTGGCAAGAGTACGGTTAGGAGGGTGAGCTACAAACTTATTGGTGCAAACTGATCACCCAAAAACACTTAGATCTTGGTGGAAATTCAGGCTGATTTCCTTGGAATAATTGCTGCCCTTAAACTTGCTCCTGTATGACATTTGTTCTCCCAAGCTGGTCTTTATACAAAGTCCCAATTTGTCATAATGAAGGTTGGGCATTATTTGCACATGCTTTTTGAACAGACAGTCCATTTTTGAAAAAACATATCCTGCATGATCTTCCGTCTTTTTATCGTTGCTAAGGGACATAATTAGCAGACGAAAGAGAGAAATCAAAGGTGTAGCAAGATTAGCAAATGGAAGAGGGAGAACTAAAAAAGAATGATGAAGTGATAGCATATCACCCTCATATTCCATTCCCTCAAAGACTGTAGAAGTAAAAATTGGATGATCAATTTGCTAAATTCTTGAAAATGTTCAAGAAATTAAAGATCAACATTCCTTTTGCTGAGGCATTGACTCAGATGCCTCATTATGCCAAATTTATGAAGGACATCGTCACTAAGAAAAGGAAGTTCAATAAAGATGGTTGTGAAAATTCGCAACCTGCGAAATTTGCAGGTTGCAAACCTTTGAAACCCTGTACAAATTTCTACAGGCTCCTTCTCTTCAGTGTTTTTGCTCCAAAATTCCTCTGATTCGACCTTGCATCTTCGAATTCGGCTCGGGTTCATTGTTTTTGAATCGAATTGAAGAATTATGAGGTATTTGACTTGCAAAACTAGTAAAAATAGCTACAAAATGTGATCAGTACTAAAGCCGGGATCCAATGTATCAATTGAGTTATTGAAGTCTATTAGTATGCAAAAAGTGCATAAAACCTGCTATAAACAAGGCTCAAAATTGCACTATTTGGGTACTTAACAATATAAATAATCAGAGAGTTCACCTTAATCTATAGGTAAGTTCCAATCCCCGTGTTAGCTGAGATCTAATCAAGGGAAAGGGATAAACACATAGATCTAGAGTTGAGTACCAGTAGAAGTAGTAGAAACTTTGCGAAAATCTGAGAAGGTAAAGCAAAAGTTCTATTTAATCCAATAGGAAATGGTATGAAGTATTGAGAAAGAAAATACCTAGATACTGAGAGTTTGGAATCTGGTATAGTTTGATCTTGTCTTGAGAAAGCAAGGATATCCAATCGGCCGAATATGGAAGATCAATTCAATAATTAAAAATCTTGGACAAAAATCATATCCATACATAGAATAGAGTAATGGGTTTAGTCTTTTGGAATTATTTATTCCATTGTATTTCATTGATAGTTGGACTGATTCAATTCATTCATTTGTACCAATTTATTTTCATTCATTTACTTGTTTTGAATTTTAGTTTGAACATATTCAATAGTATAGGAGTTTTAATTTGTGTCGTGTAAATAAATCCTTCATTATGAGTTTTGAGTCCAAATAATATGGAATTTTAGTAGTTGGGGGTAGTTGATCTGTAATTTGCTATCAATCTGCATTGGGAATGATACGGACTTGTTGGTTACTACTTGTATGACTGTGCACTTGCGGTGTCATAGGCCCGAACCCTTGCATTTAAATCATGAATATTAAGAAGGTATTTTATCAAACACATTTATCCAAAGTAACATGGATGCAAGTGAAGTGTAAGGCTCTCGTAACTATGTTAATTTGAGGGGTTTTAGTCTATAGAGAAAAAGGCAAACAGGCTACTCCCTACCTAAAATGTGCATGCAATGGCACACAAACATCCACTCACATTCCACACAATGCAGTTCTTTTATGAAATGATTTTATGTCATGCATGAGATGGGATTACTCATGCCATACCTCGAGTCCCGACCGACTCCCTCACACATGCAGGACCAAGTGTGAAAACCAATCATTGGTGTTTCACCCAATGACTCGCTCATTGGACCATCCTCCAATACTCATTTGAATTTTCATGTGTTTATTTATGGGCCATGTCTTTTTCAGGGTCACACCGCAGGATCGACGTACACCTTCCGACATTTTTACAAACTTTCACCTTCGGTGATCATGTCTAATCACATGTGAATTTGGGACTTACCCCCCAAAGGTGGGAGGATCTACCTGACCTTTCGAAATAAGCACACATGACTTTTATCATTTATTTTGTTTGATTTAAGTGGCTATAGGTGTACGACCTTAGGCGATTGACCCATTTAGAGCCTACCACTCACATTCACTAGATGGCGTTGTCATCTTTTTTTTGTTGTGCACTGGACTAGCCAACGATGCCACGTGCACATGAATGCAAGCATGCCATTTCATATGTTCATTTTCATGGGTTTAATGCACGTTTATAAATATTCATAATGTATGATTTCATGCCATGCAACCATCATGTTAACACATCAATTCCACATACATTAACATATCATTTTTCACACACAATTCATGTTATTCATTTCAAGCAATAACATGCAAGCAATTTCACATGGACAATCTCAAGAAAAATCACCCGTATTATCCAAAACAGCCTCATATATGCCTACGGACTCCGTCATGACGCCCCTATCAGTGAGCGCATTCCATTTCTTTGGGACCGGAATGCATGGCCATTTTCAGCCTCACAACTCCCAAAACCGATTAGGAGAAGACCCCTACCTCTTAGAGTGTGTCGAAACTCCTCAATTTCGGTCCCTACTTGAAGCTCTTATCGCGGTGGTTAACTTTTGCCTTCCCCTTCTCATAATGATAATGTTCGAACTTTGCTCTTCATTAATAATCGCACATCTCCCTTTAGCTAATCTGGCCACCACCGCACACCCGTATTGCACCAATAGGTTGAGAAGCTTTGTACCACTTTCCACTTTGCAAAGCCTACTTCTAACTTGTCGACGACCCATAACAGTTTTGTGTTACCCATCTATGAAGACCAATGTAGTCTTCCAAATGAAAAAGAAAAGAAAAAGCAAAAAGAAAAAGAAAAGAAGAAAAAGATAAATAAAAGTCGTGACGCTTTGCCTTGAAACCCAAACACGGTCCGAGGGGTATATGGCGAAAGCCTTAAAATCTCGAAGGCCCAAACCTTAATCGTCGGGAGTCATCGACTTAGTGTTCGGGCCTCACGTGGACGGGTAGAGTTTAGCTGCGGTTTAAAGCTAATTCTAGAAGTCATTCGAAGCCTGGGGTGAAGCCTCGCAGGAGTTTTGTGGTCAAGTGATCCTTTTAGCTTGATGCCCTAAACCTTAATCGTCGGGAGTCACCTATGGACTCCTGCTATACGTACTTTGGTGAAGTCGAAGCTTAAAGATTGCAATCTCATTTCATCATGAATAAATAAGAGTGTAGCTGTCCTATTTAAGTCAAGCTCAACGCTTAAGGCCATGGCAAAGAGCTGTTGGGGAGGGATTAGTTTGTAAATTTACGACTCAAACCCGTTACCTTAGGAACAATTAGATGTTGGTGGAAATTCGTGGACGACTTCTTCGAACCGAAGGTCGCCTCAAACTTCGTTTCGTACGGTCTTTGCTCTTCATGTCGGGCTGTTCAGGTCTAAATTGTCTATACTAAAGGTAAAGCTTTACCCGTACACACACTTTTTTGAACTCATGCACTTTTGTAAAAAGCACAACATACATACCTTATTGTTTTTAGCATTGCTAAGGGACTAGCAACGTGTCATTGGGTGTGTTTAAGGCCCAAAAAGTGCTATTTTGAGCCCTATTTAAGATAGGTTTTGAGTGCTTTTTACGCACTAATCATATCAATTAAACCAATTGATGTGTGCAGGTCCACTTAGTACCACTGATTCCATTTCGAGTTTGTTTTGGTAAGTTTGGTGTGTTTTACGCAAGGTTCCTCACTAATTACTTCAAGTTTCGATGTCAGATATGCTAATGTCGATTTACAATTTTTCATCATTCAAAATGAAGAATTATGAAGTGATTTGGGATTTCGCTATGATTGAGAAAATCTGGATTGCGAAAATTTCACACTCATAGCTTAAAAATTTCGCAATCCTAGCTTAAAATGTGAAAATTCACTAGCCAGAAATTTCATTAGCCAGCCAAATCCCATCGCTCCTAATTTAGTTCTCTCACCTCGCTATCTCACAAAAATTTTGCTAGGCTAGCGAAATTTCGCTAGCATAGCGAAATTTTCGCTTTACTAGCGAAATTTGCTGCATAGCGAAAATGGTTGCCCTGTGTTTTTGATATTTTTTATTCCAAACGACCACGTTTTGATCAATTACCATTCTGTCCCAATGTAATCTCTTATTTTAGGCATTTTGTCATTTCTCACACATTAGGATGGCTATATAAGCCCCTCAACTTTGTAAACGAAAGTAACTTTTTCCATTAATACAGTTTCCCGCAGCTTTTCATTTTAGGTTTTACTACTTTCTCTTCTTTCTCATTTTTCTACAGCCTAAAACACCCTCTCGAGGATGACAACTCAAGGGATGCTTGGCTAAGCCTCATAGCTTTGAAGAGAGGTTGCTAGCTTGGTTTTTAGGGTCACAAGAAGTTGTCCTCATGCTTTGAATGTTACAGGTATAGCATTTATGGTTCCCAACTTCCAAACTAGGATTTAAATGCCATTTAATGTTCTTCGTCAATACTGTCATACTTAGTATTCAATGCATTCTAATGGTAGATTTACTGGATATCCTTAGGTGTCATTTACGAGCCATTAAAAGAGGTTAAATGCTAGGGTTTCCAACTGAATGGGACTTTGAATGCTTAGTATTTGGTTTGACTCAAATAAGAGTGGTTCTAGGGTTAGGTTTTATAGCTAAACAAAGATCCGGTTTTGGCTTTGCCTATATGTCATTTTCCCTAATGCGAGGAAATAACCCGAGGACATTTTAATAGCCCCATATTATCAAGCTAGTGACCCAAGCCTTCAAAGTTACCATTTCACATTTCACATTAAGCCATTACAGTTAGTCAGTGAACAAACAACTTCCCCTGCTTAAACAAACTTGAAATCCAAACAAAAAAGTCTCACCATTTTCCATCATTGATGCGAATCATTCAGGATGAAACCCATCCCCCGTGTTCGACCCTAGATTCGCTTATACCGCAGCAGAGCTTGACTACGGCAGTAGGAGGAACATAGGAAACAAAATATTGTTGATTCCGAATCACCCTATCGTGGCACGAATCACTATGGGCACACGGCTAGCCATGAGTACAGCCTTCCACCCACAGACAGATGGTCAATCCAAGAGGACCATGCAGGTGTTAGAGGACATGTTGCGAAAGATGCGCCCCGGATCATAAGTGGTACCCTGAAGAGCATTTTGCCCCAGCGGAATTCATCTACAAAGCACCGCCACGAGGCGAGTATACGATGGCACCCCACGAGGTGTTATATGGGAGGCCATGCAGATCACCGATATGTTGGACCGAGGTGGGAGAGAGCTCCATCACCGGTCCCTGATTCGATTAGGAGACACTTCCAAGATGGTGAGCGACATTTAATAACGCCTTTCACTCGCTAGAGCCTAAGAAGAGCTATGCTAATGTACGACGTCGACCCTAGAGTTTCCCGTGTTGAGATCACGCCTTCACAATGCCTAAGAGAGGAGTACGTCTGCAAGCGCAGTTTATCGCCGAGGTTCATCGACCCTTCAAGATACTACTGGTATGCGAGTGACCGTGTCAGCATCGATTAGATGCACGCCTAGCATGTCGTCCCGTTAGATGACCAAATGGATGTATATGTGAAATTACGGCCAAGGGAGTGAATGTGATAAATACCAAAACTAATTTGAACAAAAAGTAAGTGTTCAAAAACTGAAATGAAAAGTATTACCAACACTAAACCCCTTCCGCAAGTGCACGGGTCATACAGCACAAAGTGGACTCCTAGGAGTCCTGACATCGCACCTTACCGAGGATCGAGGTTCTCTAATCGAATTTGATCACCTGATTACAAGGGCTCTTCAATATTTAGCGATCAAATAGGATGTCGAATAAATTCAATCTAATTGAAACAAAACCGATTTAAAACTGATCCTAAAATATACCAAATAAACAACTACACCCTCTAAAAGGTATGAAGAGAAATACTAGGAATGGGGGATAATTATTTACAAAACAGTTTGCATTTCCTTGAAAGTGCAACATTTGTGAGTTGAATGTGCTAGATTTGTCCAAGAGTAATGTAGTATAGCTTGGATTTTCCATACACCATTTCACTTTAGTTAGAGATCTATATTCCTTTTCGTGACAAATGTCTAAATAGCTACTTGTAAAATTTGGCATTCTTAAGATTTGATTTTTTTCTTTTCAATACTTCACAATCATTTCTCAGGACTGAAGAATCTCTCGCCCCATAGAAAGGATAATGCAAGCCTTCTCCCACGTAATTGGTATCTCGTCCTTCAAATCTAATAAAATTTTCATCTCCTTTATTAGATCTTTGCTAACACGGATCAAGATCCTTTCTATATCGCACTAAGGAGAAACCTATGATCAACTAAATTGATACATCATCTAATTAATCCTCACCCATGAGTAAATTATATCTATCAAAGTAATTTTTCGTAGTTCATTAGTTCCAAGATATTAGTCTAACATACCTCAAGTTACCGCTCTTTTACCTCGTGGATCTCCATCTCTCGTGTCACTCGTAGGGCCTCGGAAACGAGCAAAGATACAAATTTTTTTGGGTATGTTACCGATATTCCGACACCAATTATATTTAACCATACCAATTATATAAATTCAGCTTTCAAACCCACAAAATAATCATCGAAAAACCGCAAATCTGAATGTCTAACAATTAATCCCCAACCCTGTGAGGGTGTTTAATGTTCCATTACCGGATTCCAATCATCACTAATCAAACAAAAAAGTAAGAAACGAAGAAAGAAATCAAGAGAAGTTAAGAGAAAAACCCGCATTTTGGGCTTAAATCTTTCCTCAACAAAGAATAAATTGAATATCCGAGTACAAAAGACCGAAATCCCAATAGAAATAAAAATCGCCTTCTAAAACTACCTCTGTAAGATCTATTAAAAATAAAACTGAAGAAAAACTAAGAAAATTGGCGCTTAGAGAGAAAACCCATAAGAGAGAAAATCCAGATTTTTAGCTTCAATCTTTGTCCGAACATTAGTGAAATCTGGAATCATCATGTAACACCGAAATCTCTTCAATAGAAATAAAATCGCTTAAAAAAATTACTCTAAGATCTAAACAAATCAAAATCAAGAGAAAACTAGAAAATGGGCAATCTAGAGAAAGAAACCCTACGAGAGGCTCTCCAATCTTTCCCGCCGCCTTTACCTAAAAAACGAGTATATATGGTCCTAGGGTGAAATGGGCTTGAAATTAGGTCGTAACACGCCGGACCTTTTTAGGTTTCCTCAAGTAGCACTTCGTCGCGACATCAATTCTGGTCGCGACATCAAATCTGGACAACAACTGGTTTTTCTTCTCTAACTTGTCAAGACCATAACTTCTTCGTTTTAACTCGGATTTGGGCGTGTGAGTACTCGTTGGAAAGCTCGTTGAATGTAGAATGCATCCATGAGGAAATTTGAACCATTTCATGATCCAGATGGTACATAAAAATTCATCTTTCCAGTGGTGCGCTATGAGACTCTTGGTTGACTCTTCTTTTGAAAATATATCGCTCATTTCTTGCCAAATCACTTTCTTTTCATCAATAATCCTACAAACCAAGTTTAGGAGGAAATTTTATGAGTTTTACATGAATATGGATATAAAATGCACAAATGTGAAATGAACTCAAACATAGATGAGTTTTGCACTCATCAAACACCCTAAACTTGAAGTTTTGCTTCGTCTCTCAAGCAAAGAAAAAGGTTGCTTCGGTCTCCCAAGCAACGGAAGAGAAGAGTTCATTTCACCCACTTTATTTAACTAAAACCGACAATCAAGCTTTGCAAGGGTAAGTGATATGTGTCTCAAGAATTACCCCTTACAAGGAATATGTAGAATATGATCAAGATAATTTATTCATTTTAATACTGAATTAACTTTGCTAATACATGCCTTAGATCATGGTTCTCACTAGTGTGTGTGTGTGTGGTCTCTCCTCTTATCCAAACAATTGCAAAGCTAGATGAGTTTTTATGAGAATTGAGATAAGTACGTTGGTATCTCCTAAGATAATTTATTTAGTTCCATAGGCTTGTTGTTCTTATCACTTCACTAATGTAGTACACACAACTCTCAAGATCAAGTAGGTCTTTATAAGCTTGTAATGTAAGGCTAACTTTTGCAGGGGTAGTTGAGTAGTCATTTTAGGCTAAACTTACCTAAACATATTTTTCAGATTGACAACTGGACTATCTGATTCTTTACCATCAACATAGTGACACTCTCAAACACCCCCAAAATCTGTTTAGGTGCATCCTTCCATACTCCTCATATCACTTTCCTGCACAAATTCTGCATTATTTCAACAAACACCACACAAGCCTTTTCTTTTCTTTTAAGACAAGGTTATTAGATGGTGCAATGTCAAAACCCCTTAAGCTTTTCTACCAACACTTAGCGAGCTTTAAATCAATAGCCTTGCACTAATCGTCTATGGTACTAGGTGTCAGACACCCTTAGGATTTCCATTTGCTCTAGTGGAAGGAAGGCTACGAGGCCAGACTCCACTCTCCTTTACTTTTTATTGTATTTCTGCTTCTTTACACTTGAACTTTCAGTTTTTTTTTTTTTTTCAACTTTACTCATTTCAACCAATTTGGAGTTATTTTTCCTATGGAAAAATAACTCTAAACTCGTTTCCTCACCACATTTCTCAATTAGTGTTCCAAATCCTCATGTTATGTGAATGAATTTCTTATTGAGGGATAGGATGTATATGAAGGTTATTGGCTTCAAACTTGGTTTTTTTTATAAAAGAATTTTGCCTTTAAGGCTCAACATTCGTACTAGAGGAAGGGCATATGCATATTAATAAAGAATTTCAAAGGCACAATCTTTCCAAGTGATGACCTATATCATTTCTCAATTGTTGTGTTGCCTAGATTTCGCCTCAAGCGATAATAGAACAAGTTCTAGAACCTATGGAGATCAAAATTAGATGTGATTCTCATAAACCTTCTAACCTAAGCAAAACTCCGTTTCAAGGGTACTTTAGTGACCACTGCATGGATTTTGAGAAACCAATGACCAACAGCCTATTAAAGAGATAACTCATTAAGCATTAAGTCCTATTATCTCTAATATTGTCCATATGCCAAGGGTTCATTTATGGTCCTTATTGACATCACAAATTCCAAGCAAAAACTCAATTAACTCAATAAACTCTAACTTAAAAATTACCAAACTAAGATGTGTTGTGAAGCATCAAACAAAGTCATTATCCATAAAAGCACCAGAAAATTTCATGCTCAAAGTTGTCATTTTCAACATGTGGGGTGTGACATGATAAACTAACAAAAAATAAACACCCCTAAACTTTGAGATGAACATTGTCCTAAATGTCTAGCAATGAGCAAAAGGAAGCAATAAAGTAAAAGAGTAATAAAGAGAGTTGGGAAAAGTGGAACTCCCTTCGTAGTCTCGCCACTTCAATAGGAACCTTGATGATTTTCAGACATTGACATTGGTACTACCCTTGATATACTCTTTTGCTTCTTTGGAGCCATGAAAGTGTCTTTGGCATTTTCTCAAACACTTGGTGTGCACCAACTTCCTTCACCTCAAATGAGTGAGTTTTGATTCTTCAAACCTCCTTCAATACATGCAAATCACTCCACAATCAACAATGATCCACAAAGAACCAAAACAAAAACAAACTTCAAGTACAAAAATTTTCCATTGTAACTCCTCTTTGATGCTTGAATGATGGATGGAATATTGGGGTTCAACAAAGGTAAGTTTGTGGGTTTGTGATGGGTTTGAAGTTGAAGATGATGGAGATGGATTGAGGAATGTGGATTTAGATTTGAGTGGATGGGAGATGAATTTGAAAGTGGTTAGAAGTTGCAAGGGTTGAGGGAAAGAGCATGGCAGGATAGAGCAGTATAAAGTAGGAAGAAGAAAAATAGGTTTTAAAGGGTTAAAGAGCCTCTGTTTTCGTGACTATGGTGCTGGTCACGTCAGCAATTCTGCTAAGCACCCTTGTTTTATCCAACTGTTATACCGTTATCACCTTCTATTTTAGCTCGGAATTGATGTGTAAGGACTCGTTTGGAAAGCCTCTTTCAATGTAGAATGTGCTCATGGGATGAGGTGGAACCATTTGGAGCCTCAATCAATACAGAAAATCAGAATGTTCAATGCTGTCCAAGCAGATGATTTCGACTCCAGGTTCTCCTTGCTTTGTCTCTTACCCATATCACTTGCTATCCTTCAAAAGCCCTTAATGCTTATATATTCTCTCAAAATTCCTCCAATACCAACCCTTAATGCTTTCATTCATGCTTAAACTCATCTCTTGTCTTCAATTCTCCTCAAGCATGATCATGAACCTTCCACTTTATATTTCGCTCAATTTGGTTATTTCTATCCTAAAACCCGAAATTCACGTACCATCACCACTCAATTTTTTTTCACAATTCAAGCACTATAATTACATCAATCACTTTCCAACTCTTGCTCTCGCTCTGCAACCAATCATGACAACATGTTGAGCTTCAAACTTATCTTATTCTCAAAACACTAGTCAACAAAAGAAAACACCGGGCTGAATTTTCTATCCAAGAAAAACAAGAACAAATAAAATAACTAAAAATAGAAAAAGAAAAGAGAATGGATAGAACTTATTACTTAGCTTAGGTTGCTCCCAAGAAGCTGATCCGTTTTTAGAGTCCAGTTAGACTCATTCGAAAAGTACTAGTGCTTCCATCGGACCCAATCATTCATCTCGGAAAGCACTTCCTCTTCATAAACTATCTGCCTGGGCTGATGTTTTCTTTCGTAATTTCAAGAGGGGAAAGAAACTCAAAACTCTTTAATTATGGTTAGTGGTTCAGCCACACTTTCTTCCAAAAACAACCCTCTATGTGATGTAGATGTAAACACATTTATGCTTAAGGGGACTGCTCAAACTCAGGCCATTTTGATTTGATGCAAGCCGCAGAATTTTCGCACATGGCTCTTTCAAGCTCCACAAATGTAATGGTTGGTGAAGATTTCGAACTTTTGCTTTCCTCACCCACAAGCAAGGTGAGCTCCCTTGTTGATGTCAATCCATGCTTGGCTTGGAAAGAAGTGGTCTTCTAGTATGAGAATTTTGTGATCCTTCAAATGCCCCAAGTCATTAACTACGTGGGAAGGTAAATGTGTTTAATCTTTCACTAAAATACACAGCCATTACTTGACTTACTTCTCTTCAAATTTCGCTTTGTCCAATAATGACTCTTCATCATCTAAGTTGTTTAGGAGTGCTTTGTTCTCACTTCCAGCTCATTTTCACATTCTTCCAATAAGATTTCGTGGATAGGAAATGACACCGGCCAAAGGTATATCAATGCATTCATCGGGATTTTGCAAAGTGTTACTAGAGGTCCAGAGAATTTTCCTTGAATGCTTGACCAAGTCTCCTATTTGAGCTTCTACATTTTTCAATCTAGCACTAGTGTTGACTTGGAGGGCATCTAAATCTGAAATTTCTACCATAAACATTAATCATCTTCTTATTCTTCCATGTCGAAAATCAGCTCTCAACAGAGGATAACCTTCTTCCTTGAAATGGATTGAACTCCTTTTTATAAGGCAATAATTTTTTGTTCCAAGAGGAGTCAATGTAAATTCTTTGGTCCCAATTATGAAGAAGTAGTTCGCTGGGCTTATATGGAGGAAATCTATCTTCTATTGAATGTTCCTCCATAAGTACCAACAAATGTTAAGAAAACAAAAGAAAATAAAGTAGAAAATAATAATAAAAAAAAATTAACTAAGAAACAATCACAACCAAAAGATAAAATAAAAATAAAATTTGCCTAAATTAGCAATTACCCTGCTCTTCAAAAATGTCAACTTCCAATGAGAAAGTGAACCGCGCCAATCCCCGCACCAGCTAAAACTTGTTATTGAGATTGACCAATTTGATAATATCCAGTACAACAATCAAATCCTTCAATAGAAATAAAATCATTCTAAACTACTCTAAGATCTATTAAAAATAAAATCAGATCAAAACTAAGAAATGGGCAATAGAGAGAGAAAACCAGATTTCTTTAACTTCAATCTTGTCTCGAACATTAGTGAAATCTCTAATCTCTCATGTGCCAACACCGAAATCTCTAGAAATAAAATTCAAGAAAAATTACTCTAAGATCTAAAACAAATCAAATCAGAAAACTAGAAAACGGGCAGTCTAGAGAGAAACCCCAGAGTAAAGGCTCTCCAATCTTCCCGCCTGCCTTACCTAAAAAAACGAAGACATATGGTCCTAGGTGAAATGCACAAATTACGCCACGCCTGGCCTTTAGGCATGCGAAGAATTCCTGGCGTACATCAATCTCCGGGTCATGACATCAATCCTACAGGAATATCAATCTCCGTCGCGACATCAAACTGGACAAAGAATCGGTTTTCTTCTCTAACTCGTCGCCATAACTTCTTCGCTTTAACTCGGATTTGGGCGTGTGAGTACCGCTGGAGTTTTTCTTTGAATGTAGAATAAACATGAGAAATTTTAACCATTTGATGTTCCAGATGGTACAGAAAAAATTCATCTTTCCAATGGTGCAGCTCCATGAGACTCTTAGTCGACTCTTCTTTGAAAATATATTGCTCATTTCTTTCGCTAAATCACTTGGTTTTCATCAATAATCCTACAAAACCAAGTTTAGAGAAAATTTTATGAGTTTTACATGAATATGGATATAAAATGCAAAAAATAGCATGTGAAATGAACTCAAAACATAGATGAGTTTTGCACTCATCACTGTCCATGAGGTATTCCACGTCTCCATGCTCCGGAGGTACACTCCAGATCCAGCTCATGTAGTGGATTGGGGAGAGATTGAGGTTGACACAGATGGGACTTTCGAGGAGGGACTAGTGTGAAAAGGCCATGTGGGATAGCTTCTGGATCAGTCTTATACGCAAGACTGTGAGGTTAGTGAAAGTACCGTGGCAACACCGGGAGTGGAGTGAGGCAACGCTGAGCGAGGGACAAGATGCGCTACCTATCCCTTCTTGTTTAGGGGATGAAGGTACGTGGTTTAGCCGTTTAATACTTAAATGACTAGTTTACATGTATGTGGCATGCTGCATCACAGATATGCATGTGATTTTTTGTGTTGTACGGAATTTCGGGACGAAATTCTTTTAAGGGGGGAAGAATGTAAGGCCCCGGGAAAATTCTAATTTTTCTAAAAAATGGTAAAATGTAATTTCGGTCAAAATCCATAATTTTTATAGATCTCTACGACTAAATCCGCTTCACCGCTGAATCGCCATAAATCTGGGTTTACCACTGCCAAATTTCATCGAATTCGAGACAAATAAATTTCACGCCTTTCGAGGCACCGGCAAGTTGGGTGCCATATGACGCTTGTGAGAAGTACACATGATATGAGAGATAGGTGGTGTGACAAGGGCCACCTACTACATGTATCCATGTGACACATGTCACATGAATAGTGAGAGGATAAAAGATAAATGGCTTATATTAAGTCATGTGTCAAGTGGTCCTTAAAGTCAAACTAAGAGGACAAAAGAGGAATTAAATGAAAAGAAAAAGAACATATTTTATTCTCTTTGGCCTTGTATCTGTAGTGGGAGAAATAGGCTTCATAGAGAGAAAGTCCACCTTCTATATTTCCCAAATGCTCGAACTGTCTGCCTCACCTGAGTAAAGAGGAGAAGTTGGTCTACGCCGCAAGGGGCCACTGTGGACACCGATTTTAGAGTTTCAACAACTCCAGGAGTGTAAAGCTCTTCCTACTTGATTTATTCCTTTTGTCTAAGAGCCATTTTAATGGATGGGGGATGTCTTGAGGCTTGATGGCTGTGTGAGCCGGTTCCAAAGATTGGGACCGACAGGAACTTTAATGTGGTCGCTAGACGCTTTCTTTACACTCAGTGGTTATACCGCTCACTTGTGATCTTGTGTGGTTTGTGTTACACATGGTTCAAAATGAATTGCTTAAATTGTTTATTAGCCCATGTGAGAAAATTTTGATGTTATTGCTACGAATAAATAAATATGTGGTTAGTATAGAATTTTGTTAATATATGCATGATTGATATATTAACATGAATTGTTTGGAAAGGCATAATGCATTTCATATGCATCAGGGCACCGTAGAATGGAAGGCGTGAGTGCATGACAAATAAAATCGGAGGGTTGTCCAAACAATGAATTCTTTTGTAAAATTATTAAATAATAATTTTATCGGAAAGTTGTTCAAAGAATTGTGTTGGGAAAATTGCCCAACAATTCACGTCGGAGGGGCCCATTAATTGTTTTTGTGAAAGTTACCCAACAAATTGCTCCTGCAGGATCATTCAAATCGATTTATATCGAAGGTTACCCACAATTAAAAAATAATAATTTGTTCGGAGGATTGTTGATTAGTGCCCAAATAGTGCTATTTTGAGCCCTATTCGAGATAGGTTTTGAGTGCTTTTTGCGCACTAATCGTGTCAATAAGGCCAATTGAAGTGTTCAGGTCTTCTTAATATCACTTATGCCGTTTAGAGGGTATTTTGCTTATTTTGGTGTGTTTGCATACCTTGAGAGTTCAATATCACATGCCACTAAACTACGTAAGATTAACCCATTTATCGCCTCTTCAACATTTCAAAATTCAATGAAGGAATGAAGGAAAGAGAAGAAATGATGCAAGGCAAGAAGAAATGGTTAATATAAGTAAACCTGTGAAATTCGCTATGATTGCGAAAATTTCGTCGATTACGAAATTCTCGTAATCATAGCGAAAAAATTTCAGTGAATCCCAAATGAAATTGAGAAATTCCTCGTTTAGCTTCAAAATTTCGCAAATCACCGTGCCTCAGCTAGTTCGATACATTCGCTATCTCTAAAAATTTCGCTGGGGGGCTAGCTAAATCTTTAGCTAGCTTAAATTGAAAGAAAGGTATAGCTAAATTCTCTGATTTCGCTTGAGTTCGTACTCGCATTTAGCGAAATTTTCGCTACCTAGCGTAAATTCCTTCATAGCGAAATCTCCCCGCTCGTCATACTGTAATTAATGCCAACCGACTTCATTTTGTGTATTACGTCCTCATTCTCAGATTAGCCAAATGTTACGCTTTCTTGTATTTTCATTGGGTGGCCTATATAAGCCCCCCCCAAATTGTAACCCTAAGCAATCTTTTGGCACATTTTCATTTTATGTAAATATCTCCGCAGCCTTCGCTAGGGTTTGGTTTTCTCTTCCTCTTCCTTATTTTCTAGCTGAAGCAATAAACCCTCTCAACTCAAAAGATGCTCGCTGCTTCCTTTCTTTGAAGAGGAAGGCAGCAATTGGTTGTGGGCGTTGCGTAAAGTTGTCCTCATGTGTTAAATGCTGTGTAATCGTATTTATGGTCCCCATCTTCAAACTGTGGTCAATATCATTAATGTCATTAATTTCGGGTCACTTACCATGCTTTAGATACAATGCACAATTTATTCCTGGGATGTATTGTTGTTCTTTAGATGGCCTTTACGAGCCACCGAAATGTGATGTTGGAATGTTAGGGTTTCAAAACCTAAAGGCTGTAGATGCATGTTACCCGTGTCGACCAACAGAGGATTCTACATGGTTAGGCTCATAGTTAAACAAAGATCCCAAGTATGGCTCACTATAGGTCAAGTTTGTCGTAATGCGAGATAAAACCCCAGGACACTTGTTTGCCCTATGTTAGTCAAGTTAGTGACCTAAATCTTCAGTTACCTTTTCACACTCCACTTTCGCTTACACTGATCAAGAATAAACAATTCGCAATGTTTATGAAACAAATACAAAAATCCAAATAAAAGCCCTACCATTTTCAACACCGATGCAAGTCATTCCTAGGATGAGAAAACCCATCCCCGTGTTCGAATTCTAGACTACCATACCGCAAAGAGTTTGACTACGCAGCTTGGAGGAACTTAGGAATATAAATTTTGTTGATTCCTGATCACCCTACCGCGGGCACGAATCAAAATGGCGCCGCCGCCGATGCGCCAAACCACGCTTGATGTCAGTGTACTCAGATCAACATCACAAGCGAAGGTGACCTTTTAGCTCCTTTTGAATTTCCACTGGCCAGAATCGCAAGTGTTCATCACTTTGCAGTAACTACACTGTTTATTTTTTTTTTTACAGCCAGTTTTTATTTTAGCTAACGACAACCCTGCAAGTCATTTGTGTTATTTCGCGGTCTCGAGTCATGGTAATTGTGCTTATGCACCACTGGAAAGAGAGACATCAGTAGATTGCAAAGAATCGTGAGCACCAATTGAACAAAGCAGTTGAAATCAGTGTGCCAATAGACCAAATGATCCTCTACCGAGGAACAAGAGAGTCACCAAAAATTTGCACGAACTAACAAATTCTATAGGTCGATGTGAGGGACCATATCCACCTCCTGTAGTTGCCTTCTTCCCGCATCATACCTCATGCCGAAGATGTACAGTTGAGGCCTTATTTAGTACCCCTACTCCCCACATGCTATCATGGTATGGAAAATGAAATCCATACACACATAAGGGATTTTGAGGGAGGTTTGGACTACCTTTAAGGAAGGTATGATTGACATGGATTTCTAAAGCTAAAAGTATTTCCATTAACCCTAAAGGACAAGGCCAAGATTCGCTTAACTCACAGAGCTCTAGAACCATAAGAAATTGGGTTGAGTCAAGAAAGGCTCTAAAGAAATTCTTCTGCCTACACCACACAATTTGAAGAGACAAATTTACACCTTTGCAGCCAAGATGGTGAGAGGTTTTACCGCCGAGATTCATGGAAACTATCAAGGCATGCCCACACCAATGGGTTTGATACATGGATGTTTGTAAACCACTTCTATGGTGGTATGCCCCCGCCATGAAGTGCCTTTAGAAACTATGTGTGGGGAGATTTTCTGAGCAAGAATCTCGATTTAAGCCATGGATTTCGAATTATGTGGCTGAAACTTCCAAGGGTCAGATGAAAACCAACCCAGAGAAATGGAAAACAGCTCTTAGCCAACCGTGATACGATACAAATTTCTCGCTGTGAGATAGAAATATGTTGTAATTCTCAACCTTGTGTTGTAGTTATATTTTGGCAATGTTCCATGAAGTGTGCAAGTGACTGAAAATCCCGCACGTGCCAATCCATGTACTAATTTCCAAAGCCACCGCCCACCCTCTCATGACGTATCCTATGGGTCCCTTCAATGAAGGGATTTGATGTCGAATGTGCAAATGCCGTAGGGACAATACAAGCCACCACAACCCACTGCCCCATATGGTAATACCTACAATTCAAATTGGAGGAATCACCCTAACCTCTCCTGGAAACCCAATCCCCCTGCCTATGTGCCCCCAAGTGCCAAACCACAGTTTGGTTCCCAATCTCCAGTGGAACAAGCCATATTGAATTTGAGCAAGGTGGTAGGCAATTTTGTAGAGGAACAAAAGGGGATCAATGTGCAACTGGCACAAAGGATTGACACTGTAGAGAGCACCCTGAACAAAAGAATAGATGGGCTTGAGAGCAATCTAAACAAAAGAATTGACAACCTATAGAACTCAATCACAAAGATCAACAATATTCTGGAGGTGCATGAGAGAGGATGTCTCTTCCCAAACATCACAATCCAAAAGGAGTCCATGAGGTAGGTTCATCTAGCACCAGAATGGATGAAGTTAAGGCTATAATCACCCCGAGGAGTGGAAAGAGGTTGACCACCCATGCCAAAGCCCCGTTGAAGACTCCAAACGGGGAGAAGAATCAGCCCGAGCATATTCTCCTAAAGAAAGACTCCATAAAATACAAAGATACCACCTCCATTTCCAATGCTAATTTAGAGGTAAGAAGAAAGCATCTCAACAAGGTGTATCTTAGAAGTCCCGAGGCAGTGAAGTTAACATACCTCTTGGACATAATCAAGCAAGTCCCGCATATGCAAAATTTTTCAAAGATCTGCACAATCAAGAAGTGGATTAGGTATCGTAGAAGAAGGCATTTCTAACTGAACAAGTCAAGCATAATCCAAAGCAAGAACCCCGTCAAATACAAGGATCCGTGATCTCCACAATTTCAAAGAATATTGGTGGAATTGCACAGACAAATCATCGTTTGATTTGTGGCTGCTGTGAACCCACCGCTATACTCCATACAAGCAAGGAAGCCTGGGTGGAACTTAAACCTACCAATATCACACTATCATTGGCCGATAGATCGTGAAGATCCCTAAGGGGATAGTTGAGGATGTCTTAGTGAAATAGACAAATTCTATTACCCAGATTTTGTATCGTTTACACCGAGCTAATTGCGAACGTAGCCCAATCATGTGCCACCATCCCGGGAAGACCATTTCTGCCAACGCCAATGCAATCATCAATTGCCTAATGGAGTCATGCAACTTACGCTTGGGCAACATGACATTGGAGCTGAACATATTCATTTGAACAACAAACACAGTCGCTGAAGATGAAAAGCAATCGACCTGATGAAGTTAGTTCAATCAATAACATGCGTGAAAGCTAAGTGTCCGTGAACTGCAAGGAATAGTCAAGAGCGTGAAGAAGAGGTTTCGTATTGCCATCAACACCTAATCGTGAAGGCAATTGATCAATTCAAAATCCATCGCATGGGACCAAGTCACCACAATGGGAAGTCCAACACCATGGAGTCAAACAGCCACTCACGGTTTGAGGGAGATCATTCTCCTCGACCCTCCTCGTTAATTTGGAAAAATCGAAATGATTTGGTGTTCTCACAAACCAAATTGCAGCTCGTAATTTTTACTTTTTGTTTTAATTTAGTCAATTTTAATAATTTCTATTATTTTTAGAAAGTTTCTTAAACTTTATCATTTTCCATATTTAGTAACTTTGCTTTATATTTTATAGTATTTTATATTAAATTTTAGCACAAGATTTATATAATAATTTTATTATATTAATTTTTTTATTATTAATGTTTAAGCTAAAAATTTTGAAATGCAGGTGGTGATGAAGGTTAAACTCAAATTCTATAATAGCTTAAAATTGAGGAAAATACCCTTCGATCTCCGTCTAAGGCTTCATAAAAACATGGAGGGGCTGGCCATCCAATCACTCATTCACCCTCCCCCAGCCTTCCCCGAGCCACCTTGCCGCAACCCCGAGCCACGGGGTCATCGTTGTTCCAAATTGGGCCTCGTCCCACCGCCACTTCCGAGCCGCTTCACCAGGCTCACACCGCGCCCAAGCACTCTCGTGTCCTTGGCTCGCCTTTGCCTTGCCCTCGCTACGCCAGCTCGGGCCTCCACGCCCCGAGCCCCGACCGGAAGCACACTCGCCGCGGGCTGAGCCCGCTGGAGCCAGGAACCGAGCCAGCCGCTTCCAGCCCCGAGCCTTCACCACTAGCCATCACAGCCGTGTTCCTCGTGGTACCCGAGCACGATACAACCCCCGAACCACACCGTGGTCTCGCCGCCTTCTACGCACGCATCCAATGCCCCGGTCCCCCCGCCGCTGAGCCCCATCACTCAGAAGGCACTCGGTTTCATTTCACTCGCTGAGCCCTATTCCAAAGGTTCCTATTTGGATTACGCTTATGGTGCGGTACTGGGAGGTGGGTCCCGCTCGGCCACGGCCAAATTTAGTACACCGTAGCGAGAGGAGAAGACACTGGGCTCCAGCCTCCGGTCCCGACCCCCAAGACGTACCCCTCCTCATCCCGAGGCGCCCCAGGAGCCCCTGTGGATTCACGATATCGACTCTGACTGGACCCCGGCCCTTCACCAAGCCACAACAGACCCAGGAGGGCCCGACCCTCCAAGCGAGCCCGCACATCAGTCTCAAAGCGAGTCATCCCCATCCAGCCTCGATCGCCACCATTATCCGGCAGCGTGAGACGACATCATCGCCCCGCTTGTCGCCCGCCCAGGATCGTGAGACCTTGTTTGCTCCGCACCAAATTCGGGAATGTCGCACTACACTCGAGGGACTTTCACTGGGAGTCTTACTTAATATGTCTCAATATCAAGCATCGATCCCAGTTCAGGATTCGATGAGGCCGATTGAGCATCATTCCGCCGGCCTCCATGACCCCGAGGCGCGATATCCCTGGTTGTCATAGCCTATCACTGGCTGACCTCCCGGAGCATTCAAGTCCGCTCGAGCTCCGGCCACCATAGACGACGCCCAGAGTACTTAGAGCGCAGATATCTCGGCAGCAGCTAGGGCCTCGTATATACCGCCGCCAATCTCAGAGGGTTATCGAAGCCAGGCCCACCGGCACCTCAGCTGAGATGGTTCAGATATCGCCCGAGACACCACAACCAAGCTAAAGGTTTTCAGAGGCAAGCCTCCTCATATGTCGGGGCCGATAGATCACCCATTCAGACCAGCCTTTTCCCGCCGTGAAGATTATGTACGCCGGAGGGGGCTATCCCGAGGCTCTTATCTGATCTCAGGATACCGGGTTTAGTCCCTCCGAGCCGGTAGATGACCTCCTTGGGCTTACTCTTGAAGAAAAAGGTCCACCGGCGGGCCTGCTCGAAAGCAGAGTCTCACCGTTGATGCCACGACTACTATGCCATGTCCTCGAGCACTTAGGTTTTCCGTATGGTTACTGATGGGGAGATGATCCGAGCCCTCTAGTTCCGCTACTTGGAGCGAGTGATGGTCAGTGCCCGTATTCCTTCCTCCTCCAAGAAGCACAGGACTGTGTGAGGAGGTACACGGACAGTGGCCGAGGATTCCCACAGAGATGATATGCATGCCCCTTAGCCCGAGGTAGAGAGGAGTCCAGCCCGCATGTGTCCCCTCCATCTCCTCCTCCACATTCTACATCCGTTGTACCGCAACATACACTCGGGCTCCATCTACACATCACATCATCTCGCTGAGGCACGTCTCATGCCACCGAGAGAGATAGCAGCGTGATGGATGCGATCTCTGTCACATGCCACTGTAAAGACAGATCGATATCGCCCGCTTGTCATTCCATGCTCCAAAGAGATTATGACTCACCCGGGTCTTCCTCGCGTGTTCCTGGACGAGAGGAGCTCACCACAAAGCAAAGATCATCTTGATGTGCTGGTAGCAAAGAAAGAAGAAAGGGAGCGCCATAGACTCCACCACCACCCTTGTTAGAATGAGGTGGTTTCAGTTTCTTTTATGTTTTGTATATAGTTACTACCTTTATCAATCATTTTCTAATTTCGACAGATTTATGTGTTAGCCATAGTAAAAAGTGATACTTTTGTATGTTTAGCTTTGTATTCTATTTTGATTAGTGCTCAAAAGTGTAATTTTGAACCCTATATTAGATAGGTTTTGAGTGCTTTTGACTATTAATCATGTCATTTATACCAATTGAAGTGTTCAAGTCATCTTAGTAACACTTATGCCATTTAGGGTGTTTCTTGGGTTGTTTTTTGTAGGGTGTCAGGCACTTTTAGAATTCAATCATCACAAAGCGGATGAATCATGAAGTTGAATTCAAGTCTCAAATGCATCAACCAAATTTCTAGAATCAATGAGAAACCAAGGCAAAGTGAAGAAAATTTGATGCACTGAAGGCAGGAAGAAATGGAAAGAAGGTTATGAATAGTGGGTAATGGAACAAGAATCACAGGATCTTGTGCATTTCGCTAGTTAGCGAAATTGGCAACTCCTAGCGAAATTGGATGCCTCGTCATGCTTTGTAATTAATGCAAACCGCCTTCAAACTTGGTGAATTACATCCTTGTCCTATAACTTAGCCCAGCGAGCCAGTTTTTGGTATTTTCATACCTTGAGGAGGCCTATATAAAGCCCCTCTTGTTTTGTAAACCTAAGCAATGATTCAAGCATCAGTCTTTGGGAGAATAATTTTGTAAGTTTTTATTTTTGTAAATAAAGTCTTTTATTTTTAGTTTTTGCTTTTCTTTTTTCTCTTCTCTCTCTTCTTTCTCTCTTCTTTCTTTCACTTTCCCGGCTTCCAAACACACCTCTCGGGAGGATGACAACCTGTAGATAAGCTGCTAAGCCTCCTTCCTTTGGAAGAGAAGGAAGTTAGCTCGGGCAAAGGGGGTTTAAGCATGTTGTCCTCATGTACTAAAAGCCACGGTAGTGTAATTATGGCCCTTATCTTCAAAACTCCGCTGTATTAATATGGGATGTTATTGTCTCTGCCAATACCTCCATGCTTTAGGATCCAAAGTGTTTAGCTTATTGCAGGTACTGTGGGTTTCTTAGATGGTCCTTATCATTTCTCTGAGGTAGCATTTACATGTTAGGGTTCTTCAAATTGGGGTTAAATAACATCGACTTTTATTGTTTTGGCCAATACTTCATGCTTTAGGATTCAAAGGTTTCAAAGTAGAGATTTAATCGATCTCTTAGATGGTCTTACTTGCCTTAAAAAATGATAATGGAATGTTAGGGTTTTAAAACAAAAAGGGGCCATAACCGCATCCCGTGGTTGGATCAAATAGGAGTGGATAAAACCTGAGGACATGTTTGCCCTAGCTTGCCAAGTTAGTGACCTAATTCTTCAAAGGAATTCCTTCACTTTAAATTTCGCTTACCATTTCGTGATTTAAATTCGCTTACCATTTTATTTAAATTTCATTTACCATTTCCGCTTTGTAATTTCCGCTTAAACCATTTGGCAAGCGCTCGCTTCACCATCCACTTAACTTTCGCTTTACAACTATTGCTTTCAAACCACTTCCCTGTTTTTAACCAAACCCCAAAATCCAAATTTAATTCACCAGTTTTGATTTCCACTCAAATCATTTCAGACGGTTAAAACCCCATCCCCCGTGTTCGACCCAGACACCATGTCAGTAGCAGCCTTGACTACTGGTGGGCGAAACTTTTAGGATATACAAATTTTGTTGATTCCGCTCACCCTACCGTGGCACGAATCATTCATGTACTAGCCATTTTGGCTATATTAAAAGCTATACAGTGTTATATACAGTATTACACTTTTGCATATCACTTCTTGTGCCCCACTTAGTGTATCCAATTTTTGTTTTCAATTTGACAATTGAATTGCTTTTAATTGGACAATTGAATTGCTTTTAATTGGACAATTGAATTGCCTTTAATTGAAAAATTGAAACCTTGCATGTTACCTTTATGTTAGAACAAATTCCATGTTTGAAATAATTTTGGTCAGCCAGTTCCAAGCATGCTCAACTCAACATTTCTTCCTTAAGCTAATTCACACACCGCACACCCGATTGTTTCTTAGCCGTGAATTTGTATACCTCCTTCACTTTGCATACCGCCTGTGCATGTCTGCAACCTAGGATGTGGTTGTGTTACCCACATTTGAAGACCAATGTAGTCTTCCCAAAAGGAAAAGAAAAGAAAATCAAAAAGAAAAAGAAAAAAAAAGAAAATAAAAAGAAAAATAAAGTCGGACACTTCGCTTGAAACCCGAGCACGGTCCGAGGTGTATGGCGAAAGCTCATCTCGGCGCCCCGCGCTCAATTGGTCAGGAGTCACTGTTCGCTACATGTGGATAGGTAGAGTTTAACGAATTGTAGGTGCTTGATTTCTAAGTCATTCCTGAGTCCCGGTGAAGCTCGTAGTTTCAGGGTCGCTGATCCCTTTCGCCGATGCCCAAAACCTTAATCGTCGGGAGTCATCAGACCTTCGCTACACCTGACTTTGGTGAAGTCGGATTTTAAGCATTGCACCCTACAATGTAGTTGAATAAAGAAAGGAGAGTGTAACTATCCCTATCTAGGTTGTTCAACAACTTAAGGCCATGCCAGTGCTAGGTTGGGGGGAGGGGACAATTTTGCAATTTATTGACTCGATCTGGTTACATAAAGAACCATTAGACTTGTGAAATTCAAGTTGAGAATCATGGAACAAATATTGGACCTAAAATCGTTTTTGTATGGTTTTGACTCTTTCATGCCTAAGCCAAACTTCGTGTCAATTTTTCGCTTAAAGGTAATGTTTATTTGTATATACACCTTGAATCATAAACTTTTGAAAATCGCTGCATGCATCTCCTTTGTTTTTGCATTGCTAAGGTACTAGCAACGTGTCGGTCAGGGGTGCGGATTAGTACCAAATATGCTATTTCGAGCCCTATTCGAGATAGGTTTTTGAGTAAGCCATGGCACTAATCGTGGTCAATAAGGCCAACTGCTGCTCGCGCCTTCTAATATCACTTATGTTGTTTGTGAGGGTATTTTGATTATTTTGCAGTTTTTACAATCTTGAGAGTTCAATATCGAATATAAAGCCAACCATGAAGATTGAACCCATTTATCACTCTTCAAACATTTCAAAATCTGTTGAAGGAATGAAGGCAAAGTGAGAATAAATGATGCGTTAGAGGATGCAAGCAGTGCTAGTTGAAGAATATGCAAACCCGTGAAATTTCGCTTATGATTGCCAAAATTTTCGTTTGATTAAAATTTCGCAATCCTAGCTTAAATTGAGAAATTTCACAGGCTTCAAAATTTTCACAATCACGTGCCTAGCGAAATTATACATTTTTGCTATCTCTAAAAAATTTCGCTAGGTTAGCTTAAATTCCCCGCTTAGCTAGCGAAATCAAGTGCTGCATGCTTCTCCTCGATTTCGCTTATCTTCAGTAATTTCGCTACCTAGCGAAATTTTCGCTACCTACCGAAATTTTCGCTACCTAGCGAAATTTTTCTGCATAGCGAAATCTCCTGCCCTGTCATACTTTTGTAATTAATGCCAACCGACTCATTTTGCAGATACCTCCTTGTCCCTTAGCTGTAGGCCAAAATGTTAGGCTTTCTTGTATTTTTCATACATCGTGGCCTATATAAGCCCCCCCAAATTGTAACCCTAAGCAATCTTTTGGCACATTTTCATTTTATAAATATCAATTGCAGCCTTTCGCCATGTGGTTTAGTTTTCTCTCTCTTCTCTCTCCTCTTTCCCTATTTTCAGCTGCTAAACAACCCTCTGGAGGTTGATAACTCAAGAGATGCTCGCTAAGCCCCCTTTCTTTGAAGAGGAAGGTAGCTAGCTTGGTCAGGGGGGCACAGAAGTCATTCTCATAAAAAGTTAAATGCCACGTGCACTCGTATTTATGGCCCCATCTTCAAACTAGGTTGAATATCACGAATGTCATTACTCTTGGCCAATACTTACCATGCTTTAGGATACAAAGGCATACTATTCCTAGATGTATCAAGCTGTTTTAGACGGCCTTTACGAGCCAACAAATGATGTCAATGTTGGGTTTCAAACTCAAAGGGTCAGAGATGCACAGCATCTGTCAATCAAATAGAGTAATTCTATGGCGCTTCATAGTTAAACAAAGATCCGCTATGGATTGACTATGTTGCTTGGGTCATAATGAGAGGATAAAACCCGAGGACACTTGTTCGCTCTATGTTATCAAGTTAGTGACCTAAATCTTCATAAAGTTAATTTTTCTGCACTCCACTTTCTGCTTTTACAATCGACAAGAACAAACAATTCACACCGTTTATGAAACAAATCCAAAATCCAAATAAAGCTCACCATTTTCAACACCGATGCAAGCTGGTCTGTGGATGAAAACCATCCTGCTCACCTGATCACTTACATCAAGAAAGTTTGACACGCTGGAGGAACTTAGGAATATAAATTTTGTCGATTCCTATCATCCTTAACAAGGGTAATAACTGACTGTCCAACTACATGTGTACTTAGGTGGGGAGTAACCCATGTAGGGGAATTCAACTACTGGCCATTGCTCACCCTGTCGAGGGAAAATTATTTCAGGTACAGGGAGTGTTTGAGAAGACGGCGCTCACTAGAGGCCGCTTTTAAGAAGAAATCCAGATTGTGGCTTTGATATATATTTCAAAAACATGATAATTTTTAATTTTAATATATGTTCGTATTAAGAGCGATGTAATAACTCTTGAAACTATGGTAATATAGTTGATTAGATTTTGGTGAGTATGATGTGTAGGCCAATGTGGCCATTTTAACTCATGCATGGGTCTCATGATATGAGACACACAGGTTTTCCGCTGGTTGACGGTGGTTAACGGGACCCCCGGGAAATGGGGCATCATAGGTTCAAAGAATAAAGGCAAGGAGAAAGAAGTGGAAACTAAAGAAGATGAAAGGGATAATAGAGGAAATGAAGAAGCCAATTTTGAGAGCTCGGTTCAAGAAAGGTAGAAAATCTTGAGCCCCATCTGTAATTTATCTCCATATGTCAAAGAAATTCATCAAGAGCCAGCTGAGAGCTCAAGTCAATAGAGTAGCAATGCAAAAGTGATGGAGATGTTGAGAGTTACGAGGCAAGAGATGCAGGAGAGGGGCAGACAACTAAAAATCCAACTACGATGGAGAGATGAGCATACGCATTGGATGCAGAGTCGGTAATGCGATATCAAATTGAGCAGCACTAAACAAAGAGAGATCAATAGCTGGTGGATAAGTTAGAAAGAAGAAAGAACAGAGTAAAGAACTCAAGGCAAAGGAAAAGGCTTTCATTTCAAACCAGTTGAGAAGAGACAATGAGTTACTGAAAAGACTATGTTTGGGGGAGTTAACTCCTACAACAATGACTTAAAATGGCGCATGTGACGATGCCTAACCATAAGGAACTCGGAAGATGTAACGACTAACGTGGGAAAGTTTATTTTTCCTAGTGGACATTGTTGTGATAGACATTGAAGAAGATGCTAAAACTCACTTCATCGCTGGGTGGTAATACCATTTCTCACTGAAACTCCCTCGACATGCAGGTTTATAACTCACTCGTAAGGGACATGAAGAAGTACACTTCAACCTTAATCAGAGCTTGAAGCAGCTTGATTTTGAAAAAGCTGAATGTAAGAATTTTGAAAAAGTTGTTTCTATCGATTATGAATTGATTGATGATTGTAAGAATCAAGATTCAATGAATGAAAATATGATGAATTTACAGTATATTGAGGATCTTAATACCAACATCCGAGCTGTGTTCAATTAAAGAAATGCAGATATTTGAATGAAGACAATGCAGAAAGATCGCTAATTAGTCATGAGAAGGTACATAGCGGTAAAAGAAAAGTTCTGCAGTTAATTTCGGAAGCGTGAATTACCCAAACACCTCAAATATGCCTCGGGAAGTCGAAATGTCAAAACCTATCATATAAAGGTATATTAGACATAAGATAAAGAACAGAAACTGATTGAAATTCTCAAAAAGCATAAAGAAGCCATAGCCTAGTCAGTGGAAGACTTGAAAGGGATCAGTCCATCAATTTGCAAGCATAAAATCCTCCTGGAGGAAAATGCAAAAACATAAATTGTTATGAAAGAAGTTGTCCGAAATGAAGTACAAATGGATGAATGTAGGATTTGTTTATGTAATCTGATATAGCCCTTGGATGAGCCTAGTCCATGTGGTTCCTAAGAAGGGTGGATTCACAATCATTATAAATGATAGGAATGAACTAATTCCAACAAGAACTGTGACAGGATGAAGGGTATACATTGATTACCGGAAATTGAACACTACCACCATAAAGGATCATTATCCTTTACCTTTTATTAATCAAATGTTGGAATGGTTGGCAGGACACCCTCATTTTAGTTTTCTTAATGGATATTTTGGATATAATTAGATTGTCATAGCCCTTGAGGACCAGTAGAAAACTACCTTTACATGTCCTTATATCCAATATCATGATTATAATGCTCCTCAAGCACCCTTCAAAGTTCTATGATGTCCATTTTCCCTCTTATTAGTGGGAGGAGGCGTTAAAACTTCACTGATGACTTCCTCGCTTTTATGGATCCAAATTTTTTGAGAATTGCCTAGAAAATTGTAGAAATCAGATTTTTAGAGGTGCTAAGACAAAAACTTAGCCTTAAATCGGGGAAAATTCCATTTTATGTAACCGAGGGTATTGGTTCAAAAGTAAATTTTATGCACTCGACTTGAGTTGACCAAGCAAAGGTTTTGTTATTAAACTCGATGCAATTCCATTACCAAACATTTAGAATTTTTTGGGACAATTGATTTTATAAAATATTTATAGTTGACTTCTAAAAATATCAAGGTCATTATGCAGACTGCTTGAAAAGGAAGCACAATTTGAATTTGATGAAGAGTGTAAATGTGCATTTGAAGATATCAAGGCTAGGTTGATCAGAGCTCCTATCATGGCAACACCAGACTAGAGCAAGGATTTTGAAATCATGTGTGATGCCAGTGATTATACAATGGGAGTAATGTTGGGATGAAGAACAAACAAGACTTTCAGAGCTATATATTATGCTAGCAAGACATTTAATAAAGCACTAGAGAATTACTCAACTACTGAAAAAGAAATGCTAGTAATTGTCTTTGCTTGTGAGAAGTTTAGGCCATATTGCTTGTGAGAATTATTCAATCATCAAAAGCAACCTTGCTTGTAGTATAGTGGTATATTCCTGCCACTACCAAGAATTGGACTGGGTTCGATCCCCAGAATCTGGCGATGCGTTGAACTGTTGGGAGACCAAATGAATAAGTAATGTTTATACAAATTTATGACACTATCACCAAAGGAGTTACTATAATCCCAGGTAATAGTACCAAAAACTTGTTGACCAATTTGTCGTGCATATTCAAATTATTAGTACCATTACTAGAAGACTAAAAATTAATCCCAGGCAACGGTGCCAAAAACTTGTTAGCGACAAAATGAATGAGTAATGTTTATACAAATTTATGACACTATCACCAAAGGAGTGACTATAATCCCAGAAATAGTACCAAAAACTTGTTGACCAATTTGTTGTGCATATTCAAATTATTAGTACCATTACTAGAAGACTAAAAATTAATCCTAGGTAAAGGCACCAAACTGATACACTAAAAGATGCATTGAATGCTCTTCGCTATAATAATTTTATCACTAAACCTAATTGAAAAGTTACTTGGTCTTAAAAAACTGGCAGGCGTGCACAGTGTCGTGATAAGTAATGGGGTGGACCCCATAAGTCCGATATTGTTCCCACAGAGATTTTAGGTGAATTAAACTTCCAACTACCCCAACTCCTTGCTATACACTACTCAACGTTTAGCTTAAGAAATGTAGTAACCTAATAAGAATTCTTAAAACTAAACTCACATCTAATATAAAAGAAAAGTTAAATCCTTAAATGTACACTGGAATGAACCAGATCATTGCTGGAAGTAAAAACTGGGATTTCACTATTGTGAAATTGTCAAATGCTACATCCTATTCTCATTCTATTTTTCCCTAAGTGAAATCTGAATTTGTCAAGAGGTAAGGTAGTATAGTTTGGATTCCTCCTCTAACCATACTTTTCACTTAGTAGAGGTTCACGTTCATTCCTAAAACATTATTCTAATCAATTACTTGTAAATAGAAATTCTCTGTAAGATCTGGGTACTTTTCTTTTCCAAAACTTCATACCACTTTTATGATCAGAGATTTCGCTTTCCTGCAAGACAGGCTTCTAATATCTCTACAACATGAATGATGTCTCACCCTTAATATCTGAAAGAATTTTCTCTTTCCTTGATTAGATCTCATGCTAACATGGGATCGAGATCATTCTTCCAGACCAAGAAGAGATCTCTAAATGATTAAATCGATATATCACTCAACCTATTCTCAAACCATGAGCAAATTGAGGATTTATCTAAGCAACCTGTCAGAGCTTATTAGTTCATCAATATTAGTCTAACATACCCCCAAGTAACTGGTCTAGGCCCTCAAGAATCTCCATCTCTGTGACACTCAGAGGGCCTCTTGGAAATCAGAGCTAAACAATAGTCCTCTCATAGGTATAAGTTAATAAAATTTGGAACAATTAATATAAAAAACAACACCATTCAAATAATCTCAAAGTTCAACTTAGGAAATTTTCTTCTCATTTTGTAGAAAATACCATAACTAACATTAGATCTTTCCCAGTGGAAGCTAAGTTCTCGAAAACTGGATTACAGCATACATTGAAATACTGATCAAGAAAATTCCACTGTAAGTGTAATCAACTGAAGAAACGATTTGGCCATTTATCTAGAGTCTTCCTATCAGATTCAAATAGTAATCGTAAATGAATTTCAACATTAAATTTCCTCAACTTCAAACTTCGAACAAATCACTGCTTCGTGATCCAAAGAATTAAAATATCACGCCTACGCTCAATCACGAAGAAATGAAAAATATATATATATATATATATATATATTAGTACAAAAGAGTCCTCGCCTCCTAAGGTAAAGCCTGTTCGTCTCGACTTACGCCTCGCTTGCACAAAGAGTTTCTATTTATAGAGCCCTGCAAATTTAAATCTCTATCTTTAATGCTTCTTTTATGAATTCCTAAATTTTAGGCTCAGGTTGTATTCTTAGTCGCGACCAGCCAGCCCCGACATACTTTCAGTTTTTGTTGAAAAAAGCCACGGAGCAAGCAAACCTTCTATCGTAACCTAGATGATCTTGTGCTCATTCTTGTTTGAGTTGAGACAACATATTCTTATTGCAACCTTCTTCTTTCCTTCAGTATGATAACTCTGTCGCGACAGAGTTTCCTTTTTCTCGTGGACGCATATTCGCTCATCTTTAACCCGAATGTCGCAACATCACTCATGTCAGAAAACAGCTTTCAAATAAGTAGCCTTCAAGTCAGGTATTATGACCAAAGTTTTGTCACGGCGCTGATGCCGACTTCCTTCTTCATTTTGATGTCGCGACCTAGCATTCTTGTTGCAACAACATTTTTGTTATAGTTCTTGTTGCAACACTGTCTTGCATTATTGTCATCTCTGCCAGATCCGAAAAAAGTCCGTCGCGACAGTTCTATCAGCCACTTAGTCTGCTTTCCTTGGCTGCAGCCTTCACTTTTGATGCTGCGACCTGACTTCTCAGGTTTGGGGTGTTTTACATGTTACGACCCCAATATGTTATGTCGAAGTAACACTTTTCGCATGTAGTATATTTTCCCGTCATGGGATTCTTAGCTCTTCTGGTCGCACATAACTCTATCCGCCTACCGCTCGTGTCACACCCATTTCTTCCCCGTCAGCGACAGACTTTCGTGTTCACCGACTTCAGGCGCTTGAGACCCAGCTTGTTGCGCCCGACATGATTTCTTTTGCCTTTGTGTTGAAACTTCTGCCGCCTTAGAAGTCAGGTGGTCGCGACTCCGCTTTCTCTCTATTCAGTCATTCCCGTGGTCGCGACAATCAAAGCATCTTTGGCCAAGTTTGTCGCAACATTGACTCTCCCTTTTGTTGCAACCGTGTCGCTTCATCCATTGGGCACTCTTGTCACTCTAAACTTCTTCTCTACCATATTTTCTGTCTCAACAAACCTTTCCATGTTGAAAAAATCAGTGTCGCGACATAAGAGGGTTTTGTTGCAACATATATTATTCAGCCTTCAGTTCAGCATTTTGTTTCAACACAAACTATCTTTACTCTAAATGACTTGCATATGTGTTTTTCCCATTCTCCGTCACGACTACCGCCTCCGGGTCGCGACCTAGCTCAATTTGGTAAATCAATCACAAAAATGTTGTTGACATAGGTGATTCAAGAGAAGGCCAAGTAGTGTTCAAATCAACAAAAATTTATAACCCAGATTCTACTACCGACAGCAAAGCCATCATAAAGATAAAGTACCTGTGGTCAACACGTGGGATGGGGTTTTCGTGAGAGAAGAGTTATAGTGCATTGAAAATGGTGTTTTCTCGCTGATTTCAGGTGTGTGGAAACAAAGTAAAGCAATATTTAAAATCGAACAACTAACGAAAAAGTTAAGAAAGAACTTCATGAAGTCTCACACCTGCTTAGTAGTCTCTAGTTAATCAACATACTTCTGCTTTATCCTCAAGGCCGGGAGCAGACATATACTCATTTCATGAACTGGGTCTTCATTTAACTTTAAAACCTAGACCCTAAGAGTTTTCCTTTTGAAACATGGCATTTGATTAGGCATAAATGTCCCTAGCAGTTAAAACACATCTCAAAAACACTACCCACGAATAATCATCAGAGACAACTAACTGCCTTCTGGATCTAGTGAAAGTATCCATCAACCCACAAGCTAAGCAACACACATTGGGGTGGAGAGCATGCTTAAGAGATTTTAACCCAGAGAAGCAAAGGTCACCCTTAAATACATTCATGAAGTTATAATGAGAACATGCAAATAAGCCTAAACACCAGCCGCCTTCCTTCAAGGATTAGGTTTAGGCTACATCCCTGATTTGTCATCATCAAGGGGAGTTTGGCTACCAAGAAAATACCAACAAGAGGGAGAAGCCGTGGCTAACTCGACTGACACGAGGAAAGGATTGATTATGTTATTGAGCTTATATAGGCTCAGAATAAGGAAATTACAAAGTGTTATAAAGAACCAAAATTACACGAGGAAAACTTGTATAAAAACCACCAAAAAGGTATCAAAAGTACAACAAGCAATGTATGAGCGTTGGTCGACTAAAGACATATACAAATTTATCGCACTATTACTGCTAAAGACTATTGTCTAACTCAGCAATAATGCCAACAACTTGTATTTGTATCATAACTATCGTATTCATTAAGAGCATTTTATTAAGAGTAAATCATCAGACTCTTACTAGTTTTGATCCATCATGCCGCGCAAGTGCAATGTGTCTAACAAGAGTAAATCGATTTAGTCCGTATATCGATCCTACGTAGATCTCAAGAATTTCCAATCAACTACCCCAACTACTCAAGCTCTATACTATTTGGACTATAATGATAATTTGAATCACCAGGAAAGCCTCAAATTAATGAAAACCAAAAAATAATATGAATGAACAACAAATGAATGACTACTTAAATAATGAAATATAAATTTAGATCGAACGCTTATCTATAAAGAGAACATTTGAAATAAATATTGTGAAGAATCAATTCCTACAGCCTTGTATGATACTTTTGCTTTCAACCACGCATTTTAAAACTAGTCCAAGGAATATGATAAGGTACCGGATCTCTCCAAATCACACCGCTCATCATCTCACCTTTCCACCGCTTTCTCTCACACAAAGTGGGCTTCGAGCAATCCGCTTTTAACTGGGTACTTGTCAGTATTTTTCTTTCTCAATACTTCATACCATAACATGGACTCGTAAACCTTAGCTCCTTTGTATAGTCATCGACGGTTTACACTATGATCGGTTCCTCTTCTTCAAAAATTAGAATACCATTCTTTCCTTGATTAGATCAGTTAACACGGATTGAATTCACAATTCGAACTGAGGCGAACTCTCCTCAAAGATGCTTAAATTGGTAACTCACTCAACTCATTCTCGGTTTCAAGTGAGAAGAAGATGTATCGATTTAATTACACAGAGCACATTAGATCATCAATATCAGGTTCTCATACCTCTAGAAATTGTTCATCACCTCGTGAATGCCTCTTTGCGGTCACTCGTAGGGCCTCCAGAAATCGAGCTCGAACAACCCCGCTTATAGTATAGGAGACTCCATTCGGATCAATTTCATGAAACACGCAAAAACCAAAGAAGTCGATTTATAAATCGGTTCAAGAATAGTGAATAAAATTTCGCATGAAAGATAATTTATGACACAATAATATTTCAATGGGAGCCGGGTTTCTAAATCACCGATTACACCATACATCAGCTTACTGATCAAGAAAACACTATAACCTAAAATCGGTAGTTCGAATCCAAAATTTGTCCTGAATTCAATCAACTGCATAGCATTCAAGAAATATAACCGTGATTCAGCTACAACTCATACCTAACGCTCAAACTAAAATTAAAACGAAAATACAAACTAATCTAAAAATAAAAGAAAGAAAAGAAAATTAAAATACAGGAGCCTTCAACAACCCAAATCTCTCTTTCAAGTCGCCAATAGCTGCATTCCTTCAAGAGCGTGCTACATATTTATAAAGGTTCCAAGTCAGTCTTACCTCGATGCACCTCTTTCGACTTTAGTAACCGCTCAGCCGTTGCCGATGTCGACATCAATTCATCACGACTTCGTTGTTTCCAAGTCTTTGCCGCAGGCTTCCTCGCTTCGTCGCTGACATGTCTTTAGAACTGATGTCGCGACATTGCCTTACTCTTGTCGCGACCTCTTTTTGATCCGATGTCACGCCTACCACGCCGACCTCACCTTCTCAGACTGATGTCGCAACGCCTCACGTCACGCGACCTTCGGCTCAGAAGTGACGAGCTAATTTTCGTCCTCGCACTGGCTGGTCGACCACACGATGTCGCGACCTCAAGTCTTTACACGCGTCGCTGACAACCAGGTGTTGTCGCGACCTTCTTTCTTATCACCTCGTCGCTAATCGCCGGTTACGTCGCCAATTTCCTTCGTAATACGTCGCTGACAAATGATTCGTCATGACCTTCTTTTTAGTGTAACTGGCGTCGCGCCATTTGAATGATGTCGCCGACCTTCTTTCTTTAGATTTACGATGTCGCGACCTTAGCTCTTTGTGCGTGATGTCGCGCGACCGCTCGATTCGTTTGCGTCGGGCGATTAGATCCGTGATGTCGCCGGCATAAATGTTCATTCAATTATTTCTTCCTCGTCGCGACTTCGTGTAGCGCACTTCATTATCCATCAGATCGGTTTAATTATGCTGCTACCTCTCAATGATGTCGCACATCATGTCTTTCTTCATCAATTCCGTTGCTCGACTTGGAGTTCCTTTCACGCCCGCCTGCTTGTTTCCTTTATTACGCTTCAATCAGGACTGAGCCTAGCTGCAACCTAATATGTATTTTGATCACAAAAGCCACGACATCAAATCTTTTAATCTCGCGCCTCCCGCTGCAACTTCCTTCAAATCTAATTACACCGCACTGTCATCATATTCTACTCCTTTACTCGCAATTTTTGTTAATCTCGCCGCATGCTAGCTGGGTGAAGTATTCCACATTCCTCGCACATAAATCACTTTTTTAGAATAAAATAAATCGTAAAATGGATCAAAATAGATGACTTTTAAGCTCATCAAACTCCCCAACTTAAAATTTTGCTTCATTCTCAAGCAAAGAAAGAAAGATTTGTCGCCCTCAAACAAAAGGACATTTTTCGTTTTGTTCTACGCTTTTCTAATTCCACTCTCGCCGAATTAAGATATCTCTATTATTTCAAATTTCAGTTTTTATGCAAGAACAGTATGATAAGATACTTCTATTACAAAAATTTCGATAAACTAATGATTTAAATCAGCTTTATTTAACAAGTCTTGTTCAGGTGTGTGCGCAAAGTCTTCAATCCTTTTTCAGAATCTCCATGTTGAATTCAGCTAATCTCTCCGGGAGTTTTCTTAGATTATTTATCAAAATCCCATATGTCTGCTTTTCATCGATTCCAATTAATGTGTAAATTCAACCTTCGTAATCAATGAGGTCTTTCAGCTCTCAGAATGTGCCAGTTTGGGCAAATGAGTAGGACAGATGGAATCCCAGTTAAGCACGCCCAAACTCTTCTTCTTCTTACTTAATCACGCCTTTCCTTGCAACTTCTTTAGCTGGATTTCCAAACTTCATATCTGGGGGTATCTCCTTGAATTCGTGGTTAAAATTGTTTGTTCCAATTTCTACATTTGTATATCTCATCATGGAATTCTTTCTCCTGCCACTTTTCAGAAATGTCTACTGCTCGGCTCTTTTTAAAGCTTTCTAACACTAGCTTAACTTTGGGTTAGTAACTCCCATACCAGTCAGTATTATGGCATTTCAAAATAAAACACCCTAAGAACTTAATTGTTCAAGAGAGTTAGGCCACAAGACAAAACTTCTTCCTTTAAGCTTTCTTTCCTGTTGTTTCCTCCTGCTTTAGATCTGTCCTTCTTCACCCTTTTCTGTATTTATCCTTTAGTTCTCCAAGAATATATTCCCCCAAACTTTATTTCTTCTTCCCTCCTTGAGTTTCGGGTAATCGAGGTCTTCATTGCAGGATTGTAATATGATGGTCAGATTTCCAATTGCTTGTTTTGAAGATAGGGACTGTTTTGGCTCAAATTTGAGCTAAGGTTTATAAAAAGACATAAATAATGGTGGCTAGAAAGGCCTAACCGCAAGGATAGCCTCACCATTTCCCCTTCTGGTTGTTTCTACTCTAGGATTTCGCCTCAATCAATAATCAAACAAGTTCTAGACTCAGAACTCTAAATCCCGACCCCTTAAGATATTCACCTCGCCAAAAGTTTCATAAGTTTTGTCGACCATGTGTATTATTTCTTCAAGACTCGTGACTTATTCAATGCTTACTTACATTATTTTAACCAAATATTTTGCTCTATCAAAGAAGAACAAAATTTTCAATTCTCAGAACTAAAACCAATAAATAGATCAATAAGTACTTACCCCAGCTTTTATTCATGCCTTCGAATTATGCAAAAATTATGTTCTTTGCGAAGAACATAATTATTTATTTAATTCCTACACGTAAATGTATCACGTAAACGCACCGGATGGCACGAATGCCCACCTGGTTACCAACATAAATTTTATTCAAAGATCAAATTATTTCGATATCAGACACTCGCTTTTCGCAAATAAAACTCAGAACTAAGTTCGAGAAAAACCCTTTATTTCTTGGATCTAAATTCCATATCTTCTCGGGTTGCGCTTCTCGCTTCAAAGTTCGGGGCTCCACTGCACCTGAGCTCCTCCTCGAGTGACTGCAGAGTTAATAAGGTCGTTTCAACAAATCAGGCCTTCTCTCCCTTTTCTTTCGAGCTTCTTCCGCTGACGGTTCTAATTAACCCTCCTTCCAACTCCTTTCCCATCAACCATTCTCTTCATTACACACCATTCTATGGAATAAGGAATCGAATAGGTTTGTTTTCCGACTCCATTCATTCCATAAACTCTGTGTTCATAACCTTTAAGCTCTTTCTTTCTCTTTTTCTCCATCTTCCTCATTTTCTTTTGTTTATTCTTTTCCCCTTGCCTTTCCCGTCCTTTATAGTGATTTTAACTTCTCTCGGGAAGAACGAGGCTATTTATTCTTTCTTTTAATTTTTCAATATATGTATTAAATGAGATTCTCGAATTCTTTGTTTTGATGTTTCCAATGGAATTTTTAATGAAGTAATGAATATTGAAAGATTTTCCTAAATCCTCCGATTATTCTCCTCGAAAATGACCATTATAAACCAATTCCGCTCATTCAATAAGTTGACTGCTTCTGCATTAATTATTATCTAATTCCCGACTAATAAATGTTACCATAACATAAAGGTTGAATAAATTGTTGTCATTAACTTTAGTATAAAATTAAAAGCTGCCCGTACCGGCAACAAACTTTTCCTTGATGTGTCGCGACATGAATCATGTGTGAGTGAAAAGTCATCCTGGCCGCGGAGCATCGCATCCGATGATTATTATTAGCGCTGGCCGCTGAATTCTACTCGTCAGCGACATACCTTTCGTCGCGACTTCACTTCGCTTCCTTCAAGACTAACTGAGTCACTTATTATCAACTCGTCGCGATGTTTTGTCACCTAACCGCACTGCCTCAATTTTAATGAACAGATGTTTTCACCATTTTATCGATGTGCAAAATCCTCGCATTCAATTAAATCATTCACACAGAGAAATTCAAGCATGTATTCTATTCAATTTCACGTAATCTTTATGCGGAAAGGAATGCCCTTTTCCCCGTCATTCTTCTCGCAGTTGCTGGAGTTGTAATCGAGTTTGCTCAGAATGACCTCGTACCAAATAATACAAGTTGAAACGTGCTCACCAAGCTTGACCAAAGTTGACTAGGTCAATTAACGCCAACCGGGGTCAATTCAAAGTCAATTTTTTCAAGAATGAATAATTTTCGTCGACTTAGGCACTATTTCTAGCCTCGTCGATGCGAAGTTCATGACGGGCTTTAACGTCACAATCCGACTTACTGATAAAAAGTTACTACCATTAGAAGTTCAATGAAGAAGACTTTATCGTTGTCCAAGTTCCAGTTCGATTTTTACCCGAAAGCTAATTCTAGACTCTATACAAACATAACAGGATACCAAATGAAAACCTCTAGCCCAAACAACACTCAGCTCCCAAACCCTAAGAGAAAATCCTCCAAACCGAGAACACCTGGGGCCGAGTAGCCACCCCACACTATGGAGAAATCGTGACGCACGAGGCACCACCTACCGGAGCCATCAGACATGCGCCGACCACTGTGTGCACAACCTCCGGACGGTCACGCCGGCCAAATTTCACGGCCACCCGCCGCCGGACACAAGCACCTGATAGGGCCTACGAAGAGCGCGCCACCCTGATGACCTGGACCGGTTTGACTTTTCCGCCATTTCTACCATTTTCTAGCCACCCCATAGCTCATTTCCACCATTTCGACCCCGAATCATTTTCATGGTCCCTTTTTGCAGATTCCGCACCGCTTGAAGTTACAAATCTAAAACGAAATCGGCCGGCTGTAAGATCGGGTTTTCCTACCACCACAAATAATCGTTGACTAAGGTGTAATGGTACCAATGAGTTCCCGGTCTCGGGTTTACTGATATGTGGTTTGTAAATTTGACGCCGTTGGTTAGTTTTCCATTTTTAGGTTGTTTCCGTACTACCAAAATGTTCGACCGAACAGTACCAATTGGTCAACTGAAAATCGGGCTGTATTAGTGAAATCGATGTTTTTAGAATTATCGACTAGCTCAATTCCTCGAGAAATTAGCTCCTGGTGTAAAGCCCCACTCAGGGTATCTGGCCCATAGAGCACATTGTGCACTCTGGACTCATGAGTTCAATTAGGACAATCTCATAGTTCTAAATGTTGTTCTAAGGCCTTGTGTGGATATTCCAATGTCGCTGTCCAATTCATCGAGCCTGCTGGTATTTTATTTAATACAGCACTCACGCCGAGCCGGAGACGATCCTACCTAAGGACAAGACTCCAGCCTGTAGTCCGTGGAGTGGTTTATATGTTTTTTTTTAAAATAAGCCAGGGTATTATTACGATATATATTTCGTGGTTCGTTGTTTCATATATATTGTTTCATCAATGGTTGGTTGCATATAAATGTGGTTATCGGTCTTATATAAAACAAGTTAACATATCATGTGAATTTCTTTGTCAACATTTTCACCTGGCAGTTGTACTGCTTCGGGTGATTCTCAAGGGTATTTAGATATTTTGGCATGTAGATCGGGTTTTAACCCTCGAGAAATTATTGATTTATGAAATGGATTGAACATATGTGTTTAATAAATCATAAGGAATATATCATCGGGAGGTATCAATTAAATTTCGACATGAATTGAGAAACTAAAGATCTTCAATGTAGTGGATCGTAGTTGTGGAAAGTAAGTTAATAAATTCTTAACCTAAGATGCTGACGCTGGGAAAGGCACACATGAAAGTAAGGTCATCGAAGCCGAGGTTATATGCGATGTACCATATCAGACGATATCGTCTGACATATCGTAGTACATCGGGATCGCCACTGTCGCGAGGTCGGGTTCCCATCCAACTACTACAGGCCAATTCCACGAACGCGAGGCCCGCTTGACCCGACCACTAGCCGCCACTGTCGCGACATTGGTCTCATCCAATCCGCTATATACACCCACGTAATCGTGAGGCTCCGGCCAATCTCACTCGCCATTAGCCGCCACGCCGGGGCGTGGAGGCCTGGCCTCGCCACCCAACGCTTATTAGCTGCCACGTTGTCGCGAGGCCCGCCGACCCACCCGCTTATGGCCTGCCACACGTAACGCGGAGGCCTGGGCCAACTGATCGGTCAGTATTCCGGGTCGCCACCTGCAACGTGAGGCCTGGGCCACCCCAACCCGGCCGGGTATTCCGGGCTTTTCGCTACTCTGACGGAGGCCTGCCAATCTGACCTAAGCTGGTATTCTCGATTTTGCCACTGACGTGAGGCTGGTTTCAGCCCAACTATATGTTATTCCACTAGCCAAGAGGCTGGGTTTACTCACCTGCCAGATGGATATACAATGGTATGATGTTGATTAGATGCCACTAAGTGTTGAGGCTCGGGATTACCAAATCTGCTTTAGGATGGGTACATGGTGTGGCACATCGTTAGTGTATATGGTATGAAATATCGTTAGTGTATAAGGTATGATACATCGTAGTGCATGTGGTATGGTATATACTGCTTATGGTACTGGGTATCATATTTTGAGCAAGATATTCTTTTCAATATGATGATTTTTGTATTTTCCATAATTAATCGCATAACATGACGCTCATATGTTTTATGCATCATCTAGCTATGTGGTGAATAGATTCAGGTTATAAGGTTCTTCAATGAAGTGAGTTAACTTATCGAGCATGACTTATCATTGGTTTCGTAGTTTGGCTCTTTGCGGAAATGTCTGCTTAAATCCTAGGAACGTTACAAAAGAGTGGACGTGAGGTCTTCGAGGATAAGAAATTTTCTAAAAATAAAAACATTATTTTCCATATAAATTGCTACTCATTGGAGATTTATTTCTCACATTTTATTGTTTTTTTTTTAACCGCTCCCAGTCCAGATTAGCCAGAGGCCTATTCGCGCCTAGATTGGACACGCTTCCTCTCCGCCAAAATTGCCGTACTCTATCGCATTTATTCATGAAGCTCATAGATTGACTTATTCATTTCTACTCAGATTCCCTAAATCCGTACTCTTAACTCTCCTCGATATTCGTATGGAACTTTACGAGACCTCATTTATAATTGTCATGGGTTTTTATATATATTTATGTATAATCGGGTATTAAATTAATACACGGTGTTACTCCTTTCCCATATGTGGGTTCCAATCGCATTCTCCTAGGGATTATACATTGGGACTTCACTAGTATGACCACCCTAGAAATCCTGAGGCAGATCCGGCCCAGTCCTCGTCGCCCGTACAGCCCCAGTTTCTAAATTCCTCGGTCAGACACATGTGCGACTCATCCAATGTTTTCAGAGTACCTTCCTAACCTTAATATCACTCGAGACCGACTGCTTCTTGATTCTGAAACAGCTTCCTTCCGTACGGCGCCCCGCAGGACGTAGTCCCAAAGAGTTTCGGTGAAAGCTCCAGGCACCCACTCACGGGAAAAATCTGGTTTGAGCATTGCCTGATCACCGGGAGAGGAGTGGGTTCACTAGTAGTACTGTGATCAAAGCTCAGAGATTCTGGAGCAGTTGGGTTTTCATACGCTTAATGATCCCATGGTGGCCCTATCCTGGCTGGATGACACAGAGAAAATTCTTGACGAGGGTAGCGCAGCGGTTCCGGATGAGACAGAGTCCCGGTTAACCGGTTTCTCGCCGGGTAATGAAGAAGTGGTGGGCGATGAGGAGACCGCGGAAACGCCACACCTGGCACGCCAAGGTCGCTTTCACACTGAAGTTTTCATTTCAAATTTTCATGAGACCAAGAGGTCGGAGTTCGACACTCACTCAGGTGCGTATTTACGCTTCGAAAGTACGAGCCAGATATTCGTGAGAGTTATCGACTTCATCAATTTGGTCAGCGGAGAAGTCGCTAAGAAGAGAAGGTTTCGACGTCGGTTTGACACGATAGCTTCCTCGAGCCTCTCGTGGTCCGACTCATCCCACTCTACTGACGAGACGCCGCCTGAGATAGCAGAGGCGCATTCGACACGCCGCACTGTGCGCCGACCATATGATGGATCATCTTCAGGAAACCTTAGTCAGGGATCGTCCAAGAGGGGTAGTTTCAGCTCTGGGTCTTCGAGCGGCAGAGGATCCAGTGGGGACAGACGTGGTACCAGCAGTAGTGGGTTTCAGAGAGGACACACTGTGGTTCCCGATTAACGAGTGCAGCCGGGTGGTACTTACGTGGCCCACCGCAAGGCGCTTTACGTCGGCCAGGATGTTCAAGCAGAAGAATCATGATGGGCCATGCCCGTGGATAATACATGTTACTGGGCAGGGCACAGACATTTCAAGAGGGATCGCTCTATCGAGGATCCACTCTACTAGAGTTCCAGATCAGGCCTGGCCTACGGCAAGGACGCTGGAAAACTGGATACACAGACAGGCGCATCGAGGTTCCTTAGCATGGATCGCAATCGCAGTGAGCTTGCCAGAGGCAAGAGGACAGAGAGGATGACCACCGCTGGGAGGCAGAAGCCTCGCTGGCGACCAACAAGAGGCACAGCCACCCCGACGCTGCGGACAAAGAGGTTATCTATTTCGGGTGACGGCGCACAGTCACACCCAGAGCCACACACCTTTATTTCACGTGGAGTATGCCGCACGAGCCTGGGTGACTCCTGCTCTCGGCGGTCTGTAGATCGCCACACCCACGTGAGAGCCTCTACGCCAGATGCATGCCAAGGGTAGCTTATTTTTATCGAGGTCTCAAGATATGGAAGCCGGGATTTGATATTAATAGATCTCAAAGCGTTAGATGTGATTCTCGTGATGGATTGGCTCGCCTAAACTATGCTTTAATGATCGCCCGCAAGGAAGCAATATTTAGACGACCGGACTACCAAGAGTAGTTTCTACGGAGAGCTGAGCTGACACCTTCAAGCTCATTTCGCCATTCATGCTAGATGTTTACTCTAAGGGCTGTTCTGGGTTTCTACTACATAGCTTGACACTGTGAGCGACGAAGAATCAGAGGATGCACAAGAGGTGAGAGACTGCCGATGTGTCTCTAACGATCTTCCAGTCCACCTAACGAGGTAGATTTTCCCATTGATTTCGTCCCCGGCACGACTTATTTCTACCACCTTATGTACTAAGACCAGCCGAGCCGAAAGAATCAAGGCCTCGCTACAAGAGCCGGTGGATGGTGGATTTATTAGGGCCCAAAGATTTCACCTGGGGAGCTGTTATCTGCGGGAAGAAGAAGGATGGTACTGAGGTCACAGATAGACTACGTGACAAATGAATACATCACCATTCAGAATAAATATCCTCATTTAGATCGATGATTTATTTGACCAGCTCCGTGGTGCGAAAGTGTTTCCAAGATTGACTTGAGGTCGTGGTACCATCGCTAAGGATTGGGTGGAACCTGACATTCTAAGACAAGATTCAGACGAGATATGGATATTATGAGTTTCGGGGATGTCTTTCTGACTCACCAATGCCCCAATGTTTTCTACGGATCCGATGAACTCCAAGTTTTCCGGCCCATACTAGACATCGCTTATTATCGTCTTCATTGACAACATCTTAGTGTACTCGAAGCCGAAATGGAGCATGAGAGACATTCGTTTGGTGTTGCGTGACTTGGTGGCAAAGATCAACAGATGCTAAGTTTAGCAAATGTGATTTGTCGAAATGAATGGGATTTCTCGGCACGTGGTTTCTCGGCTGACGGGCATTTATGTGGACCCTCGTAAAGCAGAGAGAGGTGGTGGCAAGTGGGAAAACAACCAACTACGGCATGTATGCGAGTTTCCTAGATTAGCTGCATATTTGTTCATGTAAGGGTTCTAAAATAGCAGACCACTTCACCGTTCGACCAGAAAAGGGTAAAATTTATGACCTAATAAGTGTGAGGAAAGCTTCCAAACACTCAAGGAGAAGGACATTAGCCTCAGGTTGAATTTGCCGTAGGCAACGAGGGATTCGAGGTTTACGATGTTTCATATCAGGGTTTAGGGTCAAGGTGTTGATGCAACATAAGAGAGTCATGGGCGTATACCTCCGCATGTTTGAAGAAACACGAGCTGAATTATCCTACCCATGACTTGGAACTTGCTGCAGTAATATTCGCATTGAAGACGTGGAGGCACACTTGTACGGGGCGACGTGCCAGATATTTACCGACCATAAGAGCCTTAAATATTTGTTCACCCGTAAAGAGTTAAACTTAAGGCAGCGGAAGGGATGAGTTACTTAAGGATTATGATCGCACTAATTAATTACCATCAGTAAAGGCGAATGTAGTGGCGGATGCCTTGAGGCGAGGAAGTTCTGGGCTCTTTGGCTTATATCACGAGACCATCTGACTTAGTTGATGGTGAATGCGAGAGTTGGGTGTTGATTGGAAATGCATGTTCCGGGAGCACTTTTCGCCGACTTCACTCGGCCGTGCTTGTTAATCAAATTCTTGGCGACTAGAAGATCCACTATTTGATGAGCATGAAGAAAGGTCGAAGAAGAACCTTGATCGGATTTTGGTATTAGAAACTTGATGGAGCCTTGGTGATTAGTTCTAGACTTTGTGTTCAGCCCAGTAGAAGAGTTAAAGGGCGAGATATTGGGGAGGCCCGTAGATTCCGCTTATCTTATGCACCCCGGTAGTACGAAGATGTGCCGTCTGTTTGAAGGAGTATTATTGGTGGTCGAGGGGATGAAAGAGTCGAGTATGTATCTAAGTGCTTAGTTTGCCAACAAGTAAGGCGAGACAAAGCCTTACGGACTTCTCACATTGCCACCCGTTCCGGAATGGAAATGGGAGCACATCATGATGGATTTTTATATTCAAGCTCCCTTCCGCAGCTCGGACACGTAGCGACATTTGGGTAGTAGTTGATCGACTCACCAAGTCCGCACATTTCTACCTATTCGGTGAGAAGTTTTCCTCAAAACTAGCGGAACTCTTTATGAGGCATATGGTAGTTTGCGCCAGGGTACCAGTGTCGATCATCTCGATAGAGATCACGATTCACTTGAGATTTTTGGAAGAGATTGATGAAGGAACTAGGTGTCGAGTTGAATTTAGTCTTGCTTTTCACCCTCGGACCGATGGGCAATCTGAGAGGACTATTCAAACCTTAGAAGATATGTTGAGATCATCGCGTATTACAATTGAAGGACATTGGAATGAATATCTACCTTTGGCGGGGATTCATATAATGCGGCTATCACTCAAGCATTGAGATGTCACCTTATGAGGCTCTGTATGGGAAACAATGTCGCACTCCTTTATGTTGGAATGAGACGGGCGAAAGAAAATTACTAGGTCCTGAGATTGTACAGGCGACGGTGGACAAAGTTAATGTTATACGTGCCAAGTTGAAGCATTTCGAGGATAGGCAAAGAGCTATCTTGGACAAGCGAAGAAAAGGATCTTGAATTTGAGGTTGAAGATCAAGTATTCTTGAAGCTCTCTCCTTGGAAGGGCGTGGTACGTTTTGGAAAGCGAGGGAAGCTAAGTCCTCGCTACATTGGACCTTTTGAGATTGTTGAGAGGGTAGGTCCAGTGGCTTATAAATTAAGACTTAGAAGGAACTTTCGAGTCCATAATGTGATTCCACATCTCCATGCTCACGCAAAGTATATCCCGAGATCCACTCACATGTGCTAGAGGCGCCAGAGATTGGGCGGGGAGGACTTATCCTGTGAAGAACAGCCGGTCACGGATTTTGGGTGAGTAGGGAAGAGGAGCCGCCTTGAGACCATATCCTTGGTAGAAAGTCCTTTGGAGGAACCACCTGAGTCGAAGAGCGACTTGGGGTAGGAGGACAAATGCGGAGCCAATACCCTCATCTCTTCGGGGATCTGATGCGAATTTCGTGAATGAAAATTTTTTAGGGGTAGATTGTAATGGCCAGAGTACCAAATAATACAAGTTGAAGCGTGTTTGACCAAGTTTGACCCAGAAGTTAGGCTAAGTTTGATAGCGGCTTAGTGGGTTGATAAGTTGAATTTTCCAGAATGAATAATTTTTGGAGTTGACTAAAGCCTTTATTTACGTAGGCCTCGTCGTCGCAGTTCATAGGCAGGCGGAGCGTCACAATCCGACTTACGGATAAAAATCCGCGGCCATTAGAAGTTCAACGGCACTTTGCTCCAGTTTCAAGTTACATGCAAGTTTTTACGCGGCGACCTAGACCTATATAAACGCGGCAGCGATGCAAATGAAACCTTTAGCCCCAGCTTGACATGAGCTCGAAAGCCACAGAAAACTCCTCGGCGAGAACACCTTTTGGGTCGAGTAGCCACCTGCACGCCGTGAGAAATCGGACAAGACTAGGCACCACCGGCCGGAGTTACTGTACACACGCCGGACCACCAGGTCTTGCAGCCTCCCGGGCCAGTGAGGGCGAGGCAAAACTTCACGGCCACCAGCCGCCGGGCGCGCGGATCGGGCGAATCGGGCCGGCGCGGGCGGGGCGGCGCGGCGACCACCGTGATCGGGCTGAACGCCTGGATTTTCTCCCGTTATCTCCCGCCACCCTATAGTTCTATTTCACCCATTTTTGACCCCCTAACCTATTTCTCAAGGTCCCTTGCAGATTCGCACCGCTTGGTTACTAATGAACGTAAATCGGTCAAGGTTAGATCGGGTTTTTCGCCACCACGATCGTTGGATCGTGAGGTAATGCAGTCCCCAATGAGTTCCCTGGTCTCTCGCTTTCCCATTGAGATGCTGCTGGCCCAAAAACAACTTTAATCATTTCGTTGTTGCTCCACTTCATCATCAAAGAATTCCCGAATCAAAACAGAACCCAAATAGAGTACCAAATTGGTCAAATCTTGAAAAACAGTCATCCAAACTGAGTGCCCACGCTTTAAATGCATAGTCAACCATGTCCTGAACCCAGTCCAGCTCCTGGGTGTAGCCCACTTGTATCGCCCAGTTGTTCATTGGTGTAATTGAACCCCGTCTCAGTTCAACTGATGATAATCCCACAGTTCTAATGTTGGTCCCAAGGCCTGATAACATCCCCTCTTCACCAATTTTATCGAGCCTGCGGTATTATTTATAGATCACACCCAACGCCACCCTCCCCCGGGACGATCCGCGGCACACACTCCAAAGGCTCAGAGGTTCGCCACGGCGAGAGGAAGTGAAATAAGCGACGCGGTATGCTTAACCACGGTTTGTGGTTCATGGTCCTGGCCTGGCACACTGCTGATCAAACGTCACGCATAAATGGCTGTCGGTCTTATATAAAACGCCACCCAGCATCATGTGAATTTTGTCGGTCAATCCCGCGAACACTAGTTTTTAATATCCCGCCAGATGATGGTTTTTGGGGTGTCGAATCGTGTCCCCGGCCCGCAGAACCAGATCTCGGAACTCACAACAGTCTGATTTTAAATATATGTTAACATCACATGGCATGAGGGGCTGTTCAATTTCTGGCATGAACCCACAAAAACCAAAGAAGATCTCCAGCCGCAGGGAATGTCCATCAGTGAACCTTCCAACCGAGATGCGGTGATTTTCGCTGGCCCCACGACACATGGGTACGTCCGTCGATCAGATCGACAAAGGCGTCACGCCAACCCACGATCCTGAACTCTTGAACACTCAGAAGTCCGTGATTACTCCGGCGCGGCGACCGCAGACCAGCCTCGCTCCCGGAGTTCTTCGGTCCCCGACCGCCAAATCCTCGTGGTACCATCGCACTTCAGATCCCACTTGACCGCAAAATGGATATATCCCCGTTGTCGTTAATCTGAATGGCTACTGGTTCGCTAATGCGTCGTGCGGAGGTTGGTTCCTATCCGAACTGCTTGAGAGATGCACGTAACCCACTCACCTGTGAGGGCGCTGACCTCGATTCGCCGCCCGCTTTGTTTCACCCGTTATCCTCTGCGTGAGGTTCGGAAGCCTTAGATCCCGACGGCGACGAAGAAAAGAGCGCGCTCATCGCTGTTGCGGAGGTCCGCAGCCTTGGAACTTCTGCCGTTTGTGGCTCGGCGTTCTCCGCGACGGAAAACAAAGAAGGAAATCGTTTGACCCCGGCGGTTTGGTAGAAGAAGGGCTTCTCCTCCCTCCCAAATGTCACCTCGGTCTCGAACATGCTCCAAAGTCTCGCTCAGAAATCCTACTGGCTGGCAGGCTTCCTCCCAAGATTTTTCTCATAAATTCCTTGATTAGATGAGGTTTACAACAAAGAAACCCAGTAGAGAAGAATCTTAACGGTGTTTATTCGGGATTTCTTCTGCTTACGCGCAGGTAGGGATGGCACAGATAGCGCTTCCATGACTTACATATCCAGCACTGTTATGCCAAAGTTTGTCCCCAACATTACTCCTGTTTGAGAATGCTGGCTTACTCAGGTTCCTCCAGTTTTTCCGTCACACACATGATAACAAGATATTTATCAAATGCTATATGGTATGATGTTGATTAGATGCCACACGGTGTTGTGAGGTCGGATTACCACGGTGTTTATGATGGTACATGGTGGTACATCAAAACATACATGGTATTTAGTCATCGCTAGTGGTTCAAGGTATGATACATCAGAGGGTATAGGGTATGGTACATAGTCGGTTTTTATGGTACGTGCATTGTTGGTTTTGTGCAAGACATTCCTTTTCACATTTAGAACAACTTCACCATACAATCATATTTAATTGCATAACATGACGCTCATATGTTTCTCACATCAATTAGTCGCCACATGAATAGATTCAGTTATAAGGTTCTTGATAATGGCGCATGTTTCAACCCGTCCACCTGAGAACCCTATTGTCAGGCTGGGTGAAAGTTGTCATGAAGGGAAATGTTTGTTGAAAACTACACAAACGCCGCAAAAGAGCGGACGTGAGGTCTCGAGAGAAGAAATTTTCGAAAAATAAAAACATTATTTTCATATAAATTATAAATTAGCAATAGATTTATTCCATAATGCTACTTATACCATGTCCTTCTTAACCGTCCTTTAAAATTGAACTCCCTGTCCCAGTCCTGTTTCGATTGATGTCGCCTTCTCCGTCTCACACTGTCAGACTCTATCAAAAGATTTATCTATTATGAGGTTTGTTGTATTGGACTTATTCATTCTACTTACACCCTAAATCCACAATACTATTAGAACGCCTCGATATTCGTATGGAACTTTACGAGACTCATTTATAATTGTCGCTGGGTTTTTAGTTATATTTATGTATAATCAAGTATTAAATTAATACATGGTAAGTTACTCCCTTCCTTACAGGGTTCCAAATCAGATCTTCCTAGGGATTACTAATGTTGGACTTCACTAGAGCACCACCGAACCGGAGGGTATCCCGGTCTGCACTGTCATCGTTCCTTCGCATGAGCCATTTCGCATAAGCACTCGCAACATTTCCGCGTAAAGGATTTCATTAAACAAAATTAACTTCTCGTGCAATTAACTAATCATTATAAGAACTAAAGAAAACAAACTCAAAGTGAATTCTAAAAACAAATTAAAGTCTAAAATCATAAACTAATGTCTCTATGGGTTGCCTCCCATCCACAAGCCAGCTGAGTCCTTAGTCGACTGCACGTTGATTCTTTCTCTCTCAATGAACCAAATTAGCTCTTCCTTCTTTCCTCCCCGCTTTATAGTGCTTCCCCATCATTCATTGACTTTAAATTCTTCCTCAAACATCAGTCAATGTTATCGTTCCAAATGTAGTGCTCGACATCATCAGATATATCTAATTCCACTTTGATTTCAATTTTCTAGAAACAATCTTAATCCTGAGTTAAATAGAAGAACTTGATCCCCTCTCGACCCTTTCCTCTAACTTTGATCATGCCATTTCTTTGTCTTATCTTTGTATATCCTAGCATTATCATAGCTACATTTCTCGCTTCTTCAGCCATTCCGCTTGAAGCAAATTTCATCCTTTTCGTAGCTTTAAAATCAAAGTTCGCCTGATGGCCCACATAGCTTTGTATCTCCAGCTCAAGAGGTAAATGATATAGTTTGCCATGTTGACACTCAGACGGGACATTCCAATTCGAGTTTCTTAATGCATCTCCTGCAGTTCCCAAAGTGCATCATCAAGTTTGAAGACTAATCCTTCCCGTCAACTTACGCTTCAGATTCTTTGACCTCCCGTTGGAAATCTCTGTCTCATTCATGTCCTGGGATGATAAGCTAGACTTTATATGCTTTAGATCCCATACTCGCTTCATGAGTTTTGCAAATATTTTGTTTGCAATGGCTTCCCATCACTAATGATAGCTTCCTGGGTGTTCCAAACCCGTCAAAATATTCTTTTTGTAAGAAACTCACAACCTGTGGATATCATCATTCCTCGATAAGCCACTGCCCCACTCCATTCGAAACATAATCCACCGCCATATACTGTGTTTCCAAATGATGGTGGAATGGTCCCATAAAATCTATTCTATACATCAAAAAATTTGCACCACCAATATTCCTCGTAGTGGGCATTTCATTTCTCACAAATATATTTCCAATCTTTTCGCATCTATCATGCATAATTAAATTCATCTCAAAGACAAGATTGAAAACAGGCCAATAAAACTCGATTGAGTGGTCTTGCAGGAGTCGTTTTTCCGTAAAATGCCCCCATAAGGGCGATGCTGGTATCTATCTATAATTTCCGCTGTTTCACCGCACACATCTTCTTATAATCATCAGCACCCTTCTTAAATAACAGCCGCTTATCCCGATATAATACCGGCCATTACCATGAGCTTTCTTTCTCGTTGGTGGTCGAACGTATGAACTACTCCATTAAGCTAAGTAATTCACACACAAAGATACCATGGCATTCGAATGACAATCGAAATAGTCGTCATCCGGGGGAAGTTCTCTTCAGCCTTATCCTCCTCTTCCGCCTCGATTTCTTTCTATTCCGACAAGGACTCGCCATCACATTCTCACACCCCTTTTATCTCGATTTCCGCATCAAACTCGTAATAGTAGCACCCACCTTATCGCCTCGCTTAGCCTCTTTTCGACATCGATATTCGATGGCTGTAATGTCCTGTGTGAACTATAATACTGATCCCCAGAATGTATGGCCTCGAATTTCTCACAAGCAAACACTATGGCTAACATCTCCTTTCGCCTAGAATAGTTTTCTGCGGTTTCATCAAGGTTCGCTTAGCATAGTATATGGCTCGAATATTTTCTTTCTTTTGCCCCAACACACTCTATCATAAATCAACTGCATCACACATTACTTCGAATTCGATCCATTCTGGGGCAGCCCATGATAGTGCTTCGAACTAATCGAACTTGATTTCTCCAAAGGCGTACTCATAGAATCATCAAAATTAAACTTCAGGTCTTTCTCCACCGCATAGTGGTCCGCTATTTTTGAGAAGTTTTTGATGAATCTCCTATAAAATCCAAGATGCCTAAGAAACTCTCTTATCCCTTTTATCACAAGGAGTGCTAGAGTTTTGATTATGGAAATCTTGATTGGTCCATCAGGCCTTGTAGCAGAAATTTTATGACCAAGAACAATATCTTCTACTCATGAAATGACATTTTTCCCACTTAATAGCCGCTTGTCCTTGCATCTTAGCTAATTATTTCCTGTGCTGTTCGCACATCGGCTCAAAACCCGACCCATACACCGTGAAATCATCCATAAAAATTTCCATACTCAACCAACTGAGAACATCGACTCATACATCTCTGGAAAGTAGCAGAGGATGGATAGCTGAGCAAATAAAGCGTGATGCTGAAATGCACGCCACTGCAAGCCGCACGCTACGCCAAGAATATAACGATAAGCCGAAGATCGCTCCCACGAGAATCGCTACTAAGTATCGACTCTAATCTAGCCTATGCTTTATTTGGATGTTGGAAAATCTATAGAAAAAATTCAAAGACACTAATCTGTGCATGCAAGAATGATCAGATAAAGACTAAAAGCCTTAAGGTATAGATTTCAATTCTTAAACAATGATGTATGAACCTCCTAACCTAATTAATCGATGGTCAATTTCATCATGAAGATGGCGATTTAACTAATGTATATTCGACCTCTCGAGCATTCGTGCACAGCACTACTCTTAGAAAAGGTTATACTGCATCTCCGCTCAAACCATCATAATTAAGGATGGATTGAACCCTAGCAAATCTTAATACTCACACCAATCTCACTTATATCTCTATCTCATGATAATTAGATGGTAAATCATCCATGGTCTAATTTTAACTCACTTCTCGATTTTAATCAAACCACAATTCATGCAAATATCGCCAAATATCCACAAGCATTAAGATCTAAAATGAAATATGAAATAAAACATCAATCAGTATAAATTAGGAGATTCATACAAATATGTCTTTGGCTACATCTAAACCCTAAGAAAACTAACTAAAACATAAGGGAAAAGTAAATACAACCATCAAAAAGAAAGAAAACTAAAAGGGAAAGAGAGAAAACAAATTTGGCGTTGAAGCTCCCTTTATCCTCCATTATATTCTTCCTCAAGTGTTCTTCTCTTCCAAGAACGGCACCCCTAGAAATTTTCCAAGAACAAGCCCTATGTGTTTCCACCCAAAAGGAGCTTGTTCTCCCTCAAAAACGTCCAAAAAACCGTTCCAAATTGTCCTCCTTTCGATCCCTACGGTTTGAGCTTTAAAACCCTCCATTATGGGCTCAAAATGGGCTAACAATCCACCCAAAACCACCTTCGAACGTCGCGACGTCGCGGCAGCAACGTCGCGACGCCGGATGTTTCTGTTTCGCAACGCTGCGATGTTATTCTCACCGCCTGATGACGTTGCTGCAGTCCCCTGTTTTTGCTCCAACTTCGTAAGGTCATAACTTTGTCATACGAACTCCGATTTGGGTGTTCTTGGTACCGTTGGAAATCTCTTGAAGTGTAGAATCTATCCATATATGAGTTGATGCAATATAAGCTCATATGTGTTCTGAAAACATCAAAACACAGTAGCCTCTCCTGCTGAAGGTGCTGCCATGTTTGCTGATTTTCTTCAAGTTTTGGAACTTGCATAACTTCTTTGGTCAAACTCCAATTTTGGTGTTCTTGGTATCCCTGGAAAGATCTTGAAGTGTAGAATCCATCCATATATGGCTTGATGTAATAGGAGCTCATATGATGTCTGAAAATGTCAAAATTCAGTAGCCTCTCCTGCTGCTTCTGTAGCAGTTTTTCCATCAATTTTGCATAATTCCACCAAATGGATGACCTGATCATAAGTGTGAACTTTTAGAGCATTAGGTCACTTATTTAACATAAAAACACTATAAAATCGAATTAAATCATAGGGATAAAATGAGTATTTAAGATGCATTCAATGTCAACTTGTAATCAGAATTTGCTTGGTCTCTGCCAAGAGACCAATTAAAAAGAAACAAAATTGAAAATGACATGAACTAAAAATAATGATGCGATGATAACATGATTCCAAATGGAAGAATCACTATGAACATAATTTGAAAGAAGATAGCTTTCATCAAAATTTAGGATCCTTAAACTTTAAACCTCATGAAATAGCGCGTGCCAAAGCATGCGAGCAAAGCAAATCAACCACCCAAGTCCGCACACTTTCCCTAAGGAATTAAGTGTAGGTGATACGATCGCTGTTGTATAGCGTTGAAGTCCTAGCACCCCAAACTTAGTTTCAACTCACCTATTTGGTGTTGAATCAAGAAAAGATAAGAAACACAATTCTTTATCTCATACCAAAATACCTAAAAATTTCCTAAATACCTAACAAATGAAGGAGAACTAGTGCCAAGAAGTTTTAGATGAGTGTTCCCCAGAAAGGTGGATCCATCAGACTCTACCGCTTGGATAAGGGCACTGTGCATTAAATTCTCTCCAAACTTCACTCGAACACTCAACCAAACCCCAAAGGCGGGGCCCAGGTCGTGGGGAAGGATCCATCTTCCTGTCTCCATGTACGCAATGAAGTCAATGACTCCCATTCAAACATTTAGGGCACAGTTTTTGAGGGGCAAGGCCCCTGACTGTGCTCCTAGATTCCATCGGATGATCTCACTTATTCTAATTCATGCCTATTTTGACTTTTTTTTCTTTTTCACTTTTCTATTGTTTGTATTTTTTTTGTTTGGGCCCGATGGAAATCCTCTGTTTAGGTGTCCCATCACTCTAGGTGGCTAGAATCCCCTAAGGTTAGTTGGAAATTTGTGTGCTGGTCCGGACTAAGGTATACAGACCAAAAGGCACAGAGATGTATCCCTTGAGAAATAAATTCTTCTATAGCACAATGGAGGTGACTACTAAGTCACCATACCAAGCAAGTACACACCCAGACTGTTTAAAACCTAAGGGTCCTATTCTCTTACACTGGTATTTTTGAATGTCATGGCTCAAATGATCTTCTACTGTACCAACAATGATCAAACCACCATACAGACACAAAATAAATAAAATAAAGAATGAAAACACATGCAACTAATAACCAAACAACTAACTAACTAAAATAAGGAAGATACAAAAGTCGATTTTTGAAATTTTTTTTTTTTTTTTTTAATGATTTATTGAATTCACCTCAAACTTCAAAATGAACATTGTCCTCAATGAAAAAAAAAAAAAGGAATGGATAATGAGTACTTCGAGGTTGATCAAGTCCCGTTGTCTAATGAATATGGCTCGCTTGAGGCAAAGAGGTACCCGTAGGGGTTAGACTTTGTCCAAAATGAAAGGACGCTTTAAATATATTCCTCTTAATCTTTAAGCCGCCTGCACTATTGAACTTCGTTTTCAACCTTAGCTTCCCAAAATCAGATTTGAATCCCCAAAACCTGAAATTAAAAACTAAATCACGTGTAAAACAAAATCAGCGCACGAAAATCTTTACATTAAAAAAACTCAAAACTAACTACGAAATAAAAAGAAAAGAACTTTAAGCTCTGGGTCGCTTCCCAAGGAGTCATCCGCTTTTTAGTCCGGCCAGACTCTACCAACTACTGATGGGTTGGTGTTTTCGCCCATCCTTCCTAAGAGGCGATAGCGTGCCTCAATCGCAACTCGAGCACATAGTCTTCCTAAAGCACCTCACATGGATTTTCTATTTTTTAATTTTTTTTGTTTACAATGGTTCCTCTCAATTCATCATTGAAAAGGAATGATGTACTCATCCACCCTCGAAATTGGGATCGTCTTTCTCATTTTTCAATTTTCTCAGCGCATCTCACTCCATAAAGTCATCTCCAAAAAGCCTGCCAACCTCCTCTTTACCTTTTTCTTATATGATTCCAGAAGTCAATCTTTTCCTCCTTTTCAACTAAGTCTTTCAAAGTTTTTGCATCATCATCCTCCACCTTTTGAAGCTTCTCAAGTTCTTCATTACCTCAAGTGATTTCTTCATTATACTTTCCTGGGCTTTTCTTTCTTCAGATCTACCCCAAGAGTAGATGGCTTAACTCTCATGTTGTCCTTCAAAGCATTGCAGGCCACATTTTCTGTCATTCATATATTTTGCCACTAGTCTTTCTGCAACATACTCTCCTCATCTTTAGGTTGTTCTTTCTCAAATCTAAGTCAGTACTAAGTGGCCATCGAGCCATCTCTTCTTTCAAGCTATCGAATGGTGTGGCGCCGACCTGATGTACTCTGTCAATTCCATGAATTGAACTTGAGATGCCACATTCAAAGATGAACTCTTTTCATTTCAATTAATGCCGCCTCTAACTTTGTCATTCTCCTCATGTGGAGGCCGACTTATCTCATTCGGGATTAAAAACCGGAGGCAACCTAACTCGAGAGTAGTCAATTGATCCATTGATCTTGAAAATTTGGTCAGTTCCATGGTGCAAATGTCAGCCAGTTCTTCTTAATTCATCCATGTTTTCAGCTGATCTTCGACCTGTGAGATTGAAGAGTGTCATAGCTTGTATCCCATGAGGTGTCTCGTGGTGGCTCCATCCAGGTTCATGATCAAGCCGGCGGCCGGGGCACTCCATTGGCATATCCATCGACATATGGTCGACACACTTCACGTACTGAGTTGTCACTCTTCTTTGATGGTCATGTTGGAACGGTCGTGAGATTCTTAGTTGTTGCTCAACAACCACGCATTTTTCAACTGGTTATCTAGATCCATCAAGATTTAAACTGATTTTTTGCCTCTTGGCAGTATGTTTGATACTTTCTTCTAGCTTTGATCAAAAGGAACTAGTTCACCTTGACCCTATCTTCGTATGACCAAACTAACTCCCAAACCACAAATAAACAAGAGAGACCAAGCAATGCTGCATGTAAAATGAAGTAAAATAAAAAATAAAAAAATAAAATAAACGTATTAAATAAAAAAATTGATCCAAAGTAATATCTAGCGTTGTTGTCAAGATATCAACAGATAAAACTTCATCACTTAAGAACTGGCGCCAAAACTTCGATGAGCTAAAGATGAAAATAATGCCATGTAGCGCAAGCGCACGCTGGCCGCCTCAAGTAATATAATGATAAGTGAGTATCGTTCTACTCGAGAATCGGGTTACTAAGCATCGACTCTAATCTAGCCTATGCTTTATTCGATGTTGAAAATCTATAGAAAATTCAAAGACACCAATCTAGGCATGCAAGAATGGATCGTATAAAGACTAAAAAGCCTTAAGGTATAGATTTCACCTAAACAATGATGTACGAACCTCCTAACCTAATGACCATGGTCAATTTCATCATGAAGATGGCGATGAATTAATGTATATTCACTTCTGAGCATTCGCACACTACCCTTAGAAAAGGTTATACCATCTCTCGCTCAAACCATCATAACTATTAAGATAATGAAACCCCTATAAATCTTAATACCACAATCTAATCTCACTTATATCTCTATCTCATGATAATTAGATGGTAAATCCATCCATATCTAATTTAACTCTCACTTCTATTTGAATCAAAACCACAATTCAAATATCGCCAAATATCCACAAGCATTAAGATCTAAAAATGAAATACTCAACATAAATATGAAATAAAACATCAATCAATATAAATTTAGAGATTCATACAAATATGTCTTCAAGCATCTAAACCCTAAGAAAACTAACTAAAACATAAGTGGAAAAGTAAATACAACCATCAAAAGAAGAAAACTAAAAGGAAAGACAGAGAAAACAAATTTGGTTGAAGCTCCTTTTCTCCTCCATTTATATTCTTTCTTCCTCAAGTGTTCTTCCTCTTCCAAGAACTAACCCTTAAATCTTCTCCAATAACAAGCCCTAGGTGTTTCCACCTAAAGGAGCTTGTTCTCCTAAAACCCAAAACTGTCAAATGGTCTTCCTTTCAATCTCTACGCTGATATTGAACCCTCCCATTATGGGGCTCAAAATGGGCTAACAATCCACCCAAACCAACCCCCAACGTCGCCACATCATGTTAGAACAACGTCGCAAAACTCGTCGGGATACTTGAGTTAGAGCGCACGTTGGTTCTCAACGCCGCGACGTTGTCGCGTAGCCTCGTTACTCAACTGTAAGGTCATACTCGTCGAAGTACGAACGATTTAAAATTTCGGCACTGCTGGAAAGCTCTTGAAGTGTAGTATCTATCCATACATGACTTGATGAAATATAAGCTCATATAATTTCTGAAAACATCAAATACAGTAGCCTCTCCTGTCAAGGTGCTGCCATGTTTGCTGATTTTCTTCAAGTTTTGGAACCCTATTAATTTCTCAATAAACTCATAATTGTGGTCTTGTATCCTGGAAAGATTCTTGAAGTAGAATCCATCCATATATGGCTTTATGTAATAGGAGCTCATATGACGCCCGAAAATGTCAAAAATTCAAGAGCCTCCCGTCGCTTCAGAAAGCCCATCAATTTTGCATAATTCCACCAAATGGAATAATCTGATCATAAGTGTGAACTTTAGAGCATTAGGTCACTTATTTAACATAAAAACACTATAAAACTAACTAAATCTATGATTTATGATTTAAGATATCGATCAATGTACTCAAAATTTGCATCCTCTCCAAGGCAAAGCAAACAATGGATGCATGGTCTCTGATTCTTTCCGTCCTCCGGCACCGCGAATCTGGCTGTGTTCTGAATACCCGTCCTCCAAGAAACAAAACATAAATTGCGAATCGTCCAACAGATTCGATCAATGAAGTACAAAGGGAAATGATCTTTCCCGTCAATGTGGTTCGCCCCGTAATCACGCATACTCAACCTCGAATGCCTTCTTACTGGAATTATTTCATATCTTTCATTATGATTGGCAGAATCCAATCTTCTCGAATCCATTACGGACTGGCCACCTGGCTAGACTATCTGAATCACATAGATAAAATCAAAGATTTAACCATTCGAGCACTTCCTCACAGAATTTACTTTTCATTATTTCGATCTAAATCTTGAGAATCAATAATTATTTTAGTACTTTCTTCCGCAGATTTCAGGCAATGCATATTGACGGATCGATACCTTTTTTAACTCTTCAAATGACCAATCATAGATTCTCGATGATTCCTTTCAAAATTTCCAAGAACCTCTGCTTTCAAGATCATCAGTCTGTATAAACTATCGTTACTTTTCATGTCATAAACATACTTAAATACTCTGATATAACTCCTTTAAAACTAGCCCTTCTTCACCGGTTTCGATGAAATTCCTTTTCTTCATTTTATTCATTGCCAACCTATTTTATTCAAGACTCATCACTTTTTCTTGAGAATGTAAATCGATGTGCAAAAAATCTAACCCAAACTTTCAAACACTAGAAACTCTATCTCTTCTTCATCACTGTTAGGAATTTATAATCACATAAATAATCAGAACTGCTGACAGTATACATCTTCTATTACCTGATATCTTCCCTTTCTATGTCTAAATTCCTCAAATTGACAATTGAATCATTGGCTCTCTCCAACTCCCAGATGAGAATTCCCTTCTCGTATATCGGACAGAGTCGCTTCCAAGCTTGCAAGGAATGGCCTTCCCAAAGAACAAGAGGAATCTGTAAATCTTCTTTCCAGCATCCAAGATATGAATAACTGAAAAATAAAATTTTCCCACCTTTATCAAAGACATTTTCTATGATTCTGGGCTCGCCGTGGTTCTATCTCGCCATTCGAGTAATAGTAATGTATAAGCTCCCCAAATTTAACTCGCAAATGTATCAGTAGATAGAATTGATACCGCACTGTCAGAGAGATTTCAAACTCAAACCCCTTTAATGGTGTAGGGAATTTCAGAAGCCCTCGGATCCTTCATCTTTCTCTCGTAAGTCTCTTTCGACGCCAAAGACTAAGTCATGTACTCAAGTTCACAATTCCTTCTTCATTAATCTTCCGCTTCAAGATGCCTTTCCAAACTTGCATAAAGTGCAACCTTTGTCACTGTGAAAGGCATACTGATTCTGATCTGAAAATACTCAAAACCTTGCAAATTGTCTTTCTATCTTCGATTTCAGAAATTTCCGTGGAAACGGCATCACAGCAAACTGGCGCGGGTTTTCTTCGCTTTACTTCTTCTCCGATGTACCGCTCCTTTCTTTCCTTCTCCGTTGTTTCAAAGATTGTCCGGGCCTTCCTCTCCTGTTGCTTTCTATCATTTTCTATCTTCTTCAAGTCTTTCCCACTTCTTAGCTACACAGCCAGCAATTTTTAGATTCTTCTTTCAGACACCTGGAAGCACTTTCAACTGGTTTTGCAGATGAAAATGTTTTGCCCTATTTCCAGGTCTCCGGTGTTTCGAGGGGAGGGATTATGGTCTTTTGAAAATTTCAGAATTGCATTCGAGGTTTCCACCCCCAAACTTTTGTTCATGAGGCTTTAATTATTGCCCCCTATGAATTACAAAGATTCTGATCTTCAAACAACAGCCTCCTCCACTTGATAGCTCGCTTCTATTTTCACTCTCCTCACACGCAGAACCTCGTGGTTGGGCCGAGCATCCCCCGCTGAGGATGTCAGTTCATGCCTCGGGCCTCATGAAGTCCCCCCCATCATATCAAAATTTTCACGGTTCCTCAAATACTGGATGATAAGCAGTCAAGGTGTTAGATTGCTCAAGTGATAACTCTCGTCTCCTGGCACTTTAACCTCCAAGATCATAAAACGCTTCTTCAGCTGATACACGCACTTCCTCCTCAATAGTTCTCTCGACCGCCTTCCTATTTCCACGAAAGCAAAGGTGCATCTTCTTCTCATAACCATCACGACATGGCATCTAACTCGCTCCAGCACGCCATCTCGCTCGCCCCATGACTCCTCTTCCTCGCTTAATTACTCTTGAAAACCTCGATGGAGCTACACAGACAGCCAGGTCCTCAATCAGATCTCGCCTTCGCACTCTCTTACGCTTGAATGTTCCATCATGAAGCATCAATAATGCCCTTAAAATTATCCATGCATGATGGCACAACCATCCGAGCCTCAAGTCTATTCCATGCATCGGGCATCTTTTCAAAGAATCCCTTGAATCTCTCCTATGCTATAAAGGCTCTCATCTTCCCCCGTTGGAACACAATTTATTCCTCCTTCTTCCGAGGTACAGAAAGACGGGGAAGACTCCACTCAAACAGCTTACAAGCTCCTCCTAAGTATCAACGTAACCATATGGTAAAGATTCATACCATGTGGCGGCCAGATCTCTTAGAGAAAATGGGAATAATGCAATTTTATGACCTCCAACCACCTCTATCTAACTTCACTGCACATATCCCGAGAACTTCCTGTGTGCCTACCTGGGTCTTCTGTGGGATGACCAGTAAACTGTTGTTGCTGAACAATTGTAATCACGTCGGCTTCGTTTCCAAAGCTATTCGGTGATCAATCGTAGGCTGTCCGATTGTAGAGACCATCCCTGGTCTATAGGGTCTCCAAAAGTCCTCCATCAGACGTGATCGGAGGTCTTGGCGTCATACTCTTTCATTCCTTCAAATTGCTTCTACTTTCAGACCACTATACAACAGTTTGGCGCCCTTTTCGCTTTTTCTCAAGCTTCCGAAAGTGTTCTTCTAATTCAAGATCTCACGTGAACTGATCAGTTGTTCTGGTTTCCTATGCATTGCTTTCCTCGAAATCAAACATACTCACATTAATAGGATTAGTCAAGGCAACAAATACTTTCTAAGACGGGCTCATAGAAAGTGATTGAAGGGCTAAAAATAACCATCAGCTGAAAAACTATTTTTGTTCTTTTCTTTTAAAGTGTCCAAATTAGTATTTCCCTTCTTTCACCGAATATTGATCTACTAAATTCTTTCGACTCAAGAATCCGCGCTATAAAACTTTGAGTTAATGATCAAAGATATATACAAATTTATCGCACTATTACCAAAGGACTATTGTCTAATCCCTAATAATGCCAACAACTATTTTGTGTTCTATAACTATCAGATTCATTAAGAGCATTTTTATTAAGAGTAAACCACTGTGGCTTTTGGTTTGCTTTGATCCATCATGCCTGTAAGTGCAATGTGTCTAACAAGTAGTAAATCGATTTAAGTCCAGAGACGATCCCACGTAGATCTCAATTTTCAATCAACTACCCTTAAATCACTCAAGCTCTAGTACTTTGACGGAGTATTAGACAATTTGAATCAGCCGCGAAAGCCTTGAAATAATGAAAACCAAAAAATAATATGAATGAATAAATAAACGAATGACTACTTAAATAATGAAATGACAAATTTAGATTGATCGAATAAAGCTTATCTATAAAGAGAACATCGAAATAAAGCTATCGTAGAAGAACCACCTACACTTGTATGATAATTTTTGCTTTCCCCGGTCTCACGTATTTTAAAACTCAGTCCAAGGAATATGATAGCGCAGACCGATCTCTCCAAACCACACCGCTCATCATCTCACTCTACCTCGTTTCTCTCTAATACAAAGTAATGATAATACTTTAACTGGGTAGCCTTGCTCGGGCATTTTTTCTTTCTCAATACTTCATACTCCATAACATGGACTGTAAACCTTAGCTCCTTTTCAGATAGCGTCATTGCAATGGGTTTACACTACACGGTTCCTCTTCCGTTAAAATTAGAATGAAATTTCATTCTTTCCTGACAACATCGCTAATACCTGGATTAATACAATTCGACCCGAGGCGAACTCTCCGCATGCTTAAACTGGTAACTCACTTAACTCATTCCTGCTTCAAGTGAGAAGAGGATGTATCGAATTTAATTATTACTGCAGCACATTAGATCATCAATATCGTGCCCTCATACCCCTCCGTAAATTGTTCATCACTCGTGAATGCCTTTCCGTCACCTCGCAGGGCCTCAGAACCAAAGCTTGGAACAACCCCGCTATGGGTATAGGAGACCGATATCGGGATCAAATTTCCAGAAACACGAAACCAACAAGTCGATTTATAAACCGGTTCAAAGAATAGTGAATAAAATTATGCAGAAAGATAATTTCCGACAATAAATACTATTTAATGGAGCCGGGGTTTCTAAATCATCGGATTACACCATACATCGCTTAACATCAAGAAAACCACCGTAACCTGAACCGATAGTTCAATCCAAAATTTGTCCGGGAATTCAATCAACTGCATAGCACTAAGAAATATAAATCGCATCTGCCATCTACAACCTTTTACAAATAACGTTCAACCAAATTTAAAACGAAAATACAAACTACACCTAAAAAAATTAAAGAAAAGAAAAGAAAATTAAAATACAGAGCCTTCAACAACCCGTGACCCTCTTCAAGTCGCTAAGAGCCGTCTTCGCAGCGTGCCTACATTTATAGGGTTCCTCGTCGGGCCCTAATTTCGATGCACCTCTTTCGGGATCTTTAGTTAATCGCCCAATGGAGAAGTTGATGTCGCGAATATCAATTCATCGTCGCGACTTCGCTTGTCTCGCCTCGGTCGCAGAAGCCCTTGTTTGGTTGGCGACACGCCTTTGGTGAAAACCGGCGTCCCGGCTACCTTACTTTGTCACACTCTTCTTCGATCCGGCGTCGCGACAGCCTTAATGACGCCGCGACTTCACCTCTTTGTATTTGATGTCACGACAAAATTTCAATTTTGTCGCCGACCTTCTAGTCTTTGGGCCGATGTAGCGACCGGGTCTCAGAGACCGCCGGGTCACGCGAATCGCTGTAATGATGTCGACCAAGTCTTTGTATTTCTACGTCATGATAAACCGTGTCACGCTGACCTTCTTTCTCATCACCGTTGTCGCTAATCGCCGAAAGTGATGTCGACTTCCTTTCGTAGCTGATGCTGCTGATAGCTTCGATCTCGCCGCCACTTTCTTTAGTGCAACCGATGCTCGCAACCATTTCAACGACGCCGCGACCTTCTTTCTGTAGGGATTTACGACGCCATGACCTTAGTTTCCTTGCAGTTCGATGTCGCGACCGCTTCCTCGATTCGCAGTTGCGTTGCTTATCAGATCCAGATGTCGCGACATAAATGTTCATTCAATTATTGCTCTTCTGTCGCGACTTCTTTTTGGTGTAGCGACCTCATTATCCACTGTACTGGGTTTAATTATGTCGCGACATCATGTCTTCTTCTTCATCAATTCGGTCGCCACTGAGTTCCTTTCACGTACCGCTTTGTCTTTTTATTACGCTCAATTGCGACCGAGCTTTGTAGTCAGAACCTTAATATGTATTTTGATCATGAAAAAAGCTTCACGACATCAAATCTTTAATCTCGCGCCTCCCACGCAACTTCCTTCAACCACCAGATCAGTGATCGCCTCACCATTCTACTCCTTTTACTAATTCTCGCTTTATATTCCCGCCGCACAACAGCCTGGGTGGCGATTTATATTCGCACATAAATCCCACTCTTGTAATAAAATAAATCAGAAAAATGGACCGAAATAGATGACTTTTAAGCTCATAGCGCGAGGCACACGTGATGTCTTCAGCAGCGCGAAATTCCTAATCACGAAATTTCGCAGGTTTCCAAATTCTTGCAACCCCAAAATTTCAACTTTGTCTCCTCCCTTCTCTTAATAAATTTGTTTCCACTCTCCGATTTGATCATGCATCTTCGAATTCGGCTCAGGTTCATCATGTTTGAGTCAAATTGAAGAAATAGTAGGCATTTGACCTGGAAAACTACTGAAATAGCTACAAAAATTGTGATCAGTAGCAAAGCCGGGGCCTTAATGTATCAATTGAGTTATTGAAGTCGATTAGTACACAAAAAGCGTATAAAACCTGCTATAAACTAGGCTCAATATTGCACTATTTGGGTACTAATCAATAGGAAATGTTGTTGTGACATGTTTTCTTTGGTAATTACTTGGAAGTTTGTCACGACAAACAAATTTCAGTTGCGACATGGACTGCTGCAATTGTACTTTTTCTCTTCTTTCTTGCTGGAAATCTCTCCTTTTTGAATTAATTTTTGCAAAACACAAAGTTTGTAAATTTTCCATATTTTGACATTAATACAACTCTGGAAATACTAAAAACAAGCCAGAAAAATGGATTGAAAATAGATGAGTTTAAGACTCATCAAATTTCCCTAAACTTAAAGTTTTTCTTCTCCCCAAGCAAAGAAAATAAGATTTGTTTGTCCTCAAACAATATAGCTTTATTTTTAAGGACATTTTATGTTTCAGACCGAAAATCTACAACTTGAATTCTTGAAACTATCATCAAGTAGCCTAATTTCAAATTTAGTTTTTTATTTGAGACTTGAGAAAATTCTCAAATTTTGTCACAAACAAACTAATGGATTCTAAAATGTAAACAATTTAGTCAAGTTATCCTTATCTGTGTGTGTGTGTTGGTTTTCTTTCATTTCCTCCGCGTGATTAGCCAATCTTCTTAGACTCTACACGCTGATCGTAATTTCTTTTAGTTCTCGCTGTCCCATATGCTTGCTTTTATATTAGTCTCCACTAATGTAGGCAAGTACCACCTTCAAGACTAATTGTGCCTTTTAGCCCAGAGAGTTCGCTGGTGGTGATCGGCAGATATGATAATTTGTGGATAAAAAATTTACCCGTATTCCACTCTTCAATTGCATTCTTTGCCTCTATTCTTCATCCTTTTCTTTTCTACTAATCCCTAAAAAATATATTCCCCCAAACTTGTCCTTGATATATCATACTACCTATTCTCAGCTTGGCATCTTTTAGAGAGAAGTTTCATTTTTTCTTTTCTTTTACTTGTCAATTACTTTTAGAATTAGTGCAATGTCTTGTCTTCTTAGGCTTTCTACCACTCTTAGAGAACTTTAGGTTAGCAGCTCCTATACTGGCCAGATATTATACTCAGTGTTGGAACACCCCTAAGAACTTAATTGTTCAAGAGAGGAAGGCCACAAGACAAACTTAACCCTGCTTCATAATTTAAAATTTTGACTTCATCTCCGCATTCTTCCCATTTCTTCATTTGTTCTTTTCTTTTACTCATCCTTCATTCTTTGCTCCTTCAAATCAAAATGACATTCCCCCAAACTCTTGTCCCTTTTATGTATTTTAGTTCCTGTCTTGGAAACCTAGGTAAATAAGGGTTCTTTACTGTATGATTTAGAATAAAGGGAAGGTCCGAGGCTTTCTATTTTGTCAGTTCAAAATGAAGAAATCAGACAATCGCTCAAATCAGAATCAGTATACGCTTATGCATATTATGGGGGTGGGCTTGAAAGGCTCAAACTTCCAAGGATGGCCTATATCACTTTCTGTCAGTGGTAGTGCCTAGGATTTCGCCGACTAAATAAATAATGCTCTGTGACCTCGACTGCTTCGACCGCGGATCAAAAACCAGAAGACGCTCCCTAATCCTTCACAAATTGTTATAATATATACCATGTGCATTGTTTTTCAGATTCTTCAATGACTTTTATTTGCTTATACAATGGGGCCAAAGGTCTTATTTGTAGCCATTAATTAATACATTTTCTTAAATCTGAACTTTAAACTTCATTCTATTTTACACATGCAACTTCCTATCCAATTCATTTAGGCCTACCACAAATTTAATTACATAAGTTTGGTTTTGAGGTTTGTTGTTGTTTTGTTCTAATCAAGTAAGAGGGTTCATTTGATCTTGCTCTCAACTCAAAACATCCCAACACACCAACAATTTCAATTTATTCAATTCAACCCAAACTTGCTAACCTCAATTCTCTTCGTGACGATTCATTCATTTATTCTAAAAAAAAAAAAACTTTATAATGTTAAATTAATACAGATAAAAGAATTCCTGACATAGAATCATTCGTAAATTCTATGTTGAACTTTATTAAAAGGATGATTACAATTTTTGGTTTGGAGAGAAAGAGGCTACAGGGGTTCATCTCCTTCTTTGTAGGATCTGGGAACTTTTAGCCAGAGGTTCAAGGTCGGGTTAAATTTAAAGAGCGGAGTGAAACCCTGTGGATTGAAATGTTTGGTTTCTCTTCTCTCGAGGGTTCTTCCCGTTGGAAGAGGCAATGATCATTGGTGAATTCACTGAGCGATCAATTCATCTTGCCTCGACCTATAAGTTGTTCATGGTTCCTTCAAGTTCAAATGAGCATAAATACAGATGTTCACTAAATCTAATTCACCGATCCACAGACTTCTTCATTCCACAACTTTGCTTGGGGCTTGTTGTCCATCTCTAGCTCCTTGTCCCTCTTCAATTCCTCCTAAATTCCGAACTGCTCCTTGTAGAGATATTTCAACCCTCGCCTTCTACAAGATACTTCTTCCAACTTTCTTCTCTTTATCTAAAAGGCCGCATATCTTCTAACCCTCGTTAGCTGCCTAACAGAGAAGGACTGACTTTACACTCTTTCTCTCCTTTCCATTCCTCTTCCCTCTGCTTCAGAAGTTGTTCCCATCTTTGTTATCTTCTTCTAAAGTATGCCTCCAGAAATTCTTCTCTTATTCTCTATTAGTGTTCCCACTTCTTCTCTCTCCCCTCCATTTCCTTTTTCATAGAAACCAACATCTCCATGATTTCTTTATTTCCCCGTGTTGCCTGAGCACTCGCCGGGTTCATAAAAAGTTTTCCTTACATGAAGAGTGTAGATTGAAGTACTGTAATTTATTCCGCCTCCAACCATCTCTTCACGGGCAACTCGCTTCCTCTAGAACTGCTCCATTCCCACTGTTTCTTCTTCTTCTTCTTCCTGAGGCTCCTCTGCAACCTCTACAATCTCCATCTCCTTCCTTTTCCTCGCTTCGGGGCCCTCATGACCCTCGCCAATGCTTCTAAAGGAGAGATCTCAGGCAGTGCTTCCTCTTCTCGTCCATACCCCTTTACTCCAAATTTTAATACGAGTTCGTGATAGTTGTCGGATTCGGGATCACCCTTCTTTACCATTCAGGAAGGTTCTTAATAGGATGTTTCTATTATTTTTCCTTACACATCAAACTTATAACCCCTTCAATAAGGTGCTAAGATGATACTTCATTCTCCTCATTAAAAATTGTCATAGAAATGGATAATGTGGTTATAAAGTAAACCAAACTCGCTTCTTCGTTAGTAAGGCACCCATGGGACGGATTCATGAGGATCTTCTACAGTTCCATTTCCCCTTCCCACCAGTCAGGAAATCAACTATTTTCTCATGATCAGTTCTTGATCACCTTTTTATTTAGACCCATTTTGGGTCCCCGATTGCACCTTAATCCTTTTCACGCCCACGTAGCACCCATACCCTCCGACATACACCGAATCTTCCTTCATGTCGAATTCACATATCGAGTAAAACTCCCCACCATCAAGTAAGATAACTGTGGTTTTCGGTAGTTTGCGCACGTTCCACTCTCTTTCGATGATCTCTGCAAAAGGTGAGATGAAAGTACTGAACCCCCTTTCTCTAATAAAACCACTATCACTCAAATTCTCTTTCCAAAAGGAGTAAGCTTCTTCTGAAATGAAAGCTTCGTTGTCTTCTGCTTCTTTCTGCTCATTCAACTTTTTCAAATTTCTTTTCTTTCTTTCTTTCTGAGTAGAGTTCTGTGCTCTTCACCCGGTTATGTAATCAAGTTGTTTCAGCCTCGAGGTCTGAGAGTAAACTCTCTCTTCACCAAATTGCGGTATTCTTCCATCATCTCGCGAGGTTCTCTGACTAACCTCCGGGCCCCGCCATCGGCGGATCTCGAATCGGGTTTAAGGTCTCTCAAGTCTAGGTTTAGGAAGACGTAAGAAAGGCAGAGTTGAAATTCGCCGAGAGTGTGAATGATTCGAGGCAATGGAAGGAGGAGGGTTTTTCGCTAAAACATTCTTAGCTAACGGCTCAATAAACAATGCCCTCTTCGGGTCATGGCTAATAAATGATCGGGTCACAAATTAAATAGCCTCTTTGACTCTTGAATCATGAATTTATTTTGTTACCCTCAAAATTAATATTTTTGCTCCAGCCTTTATTATTTAAAATCTTATGTCGCGACACACTTTAGTCTTGTCGCAACAATGACCAAGCCACATTATAAAATTCTCATAATGACATCGGCTAGACTCACAATCGCTTTCTCGTTACATATTCGGGTCAGTTTACAAGAAAATTCATGTCGTGATAGAGATTAGTTTCTGCAAACAGAAAAGTGAGTCGCGACACCATGTGAAGGTGATCGTGACACTGTTTCTGTTGCCATTTACTTTAGTTTCAAAAATTATTGTCGTAACAGTGTTACGACACCATACTTTAGTGAGTTATGTCGAGACCGAAATTTTGATGTCACGACCCAATCTTCTTATAACATGTCTTGACTATTAAATTTCTTGTTGCGACAACCCTTTTTCCTCACTTATAAAACACTGTCGCGACACAGATTTCTTTGTCGCTACTAAAGATTGTTTCACCAAATTTCTGCAATATTAAAATTGCCTTCCAACTCAATTAATCACTCACAACTCACTCAAAATTTTCAATTCAAGCATTGTGAAGACATATTTAGTAACAGAAAATTATCAATTCAATCATGAACAACTATCTCAACACATCAACATAGCATTCAAGCAATTGGCATAAAATTTCCCCAAACTTCAGATATGCATTATCATTCAAAATAAGTTTAGGGAATGAGAAATACTAACCCTTGTAGTTAATTACTGCATATTTTAATTGGAGATAATCTGCTGTCTAATGAAATTCTTCTTGAATTTTTCTTCACTGTCCTAAAAATGAACACAACTGAAAATAAAATACTGACATATTTAAACTACAACCTCAAACAAAAAATTCAATTGAACTACTCAACCTATTAAAACTATTAAAAAGATTAAGAAAAATCCTGCTTGGGTTGCCTCCCAAGAAGTTGCTCAGTTTATTGTCCTTAGCTAGACATTTGTTGTATTTTGTCTTTTCTTCAGCATTCCTTTTGCTTGCTCCTTTAATATGAGATTTTCTTCATTGATTTAGTCTCCATGCATGCCTTGTTCTACATTATCTTGCTTCCTTGCATTTCATTATTGCCTCTCACTGCAATTGGTGTGAGATCTTTAGGATTGACCTCAGTATTGCTGGGAAATGTATTTATGGTTTGGCTATGCAAGGTTAAGGCCAAGCACTCGCAGGTCACCAAGTTTCTGTCTTAGCATTAATATTTGTTTGAAACACAGTTGTGTTAGCTTGGAAATTCTCAAGTTCGCCAAGAAACTTTTTCTCATGCACATTCGGGATCCTTTGTTTTGTCATGAATTACAACTTTGATCTTGAGGTTTGAGTTATCTTACGCCCTTGATACTCACCTACATTATCCACTATTTTTGTTGTTGCTATTGTTATTGTTGCTGCTAAAACCCAGGCTGAGTATAAGCTTTATGAATAAGTTCTGTCATGTCTAGGACCACATTGTGATCACACTGTAAGAAAAATTTCATGGTTTCTTAGTCTTCCGGATTGTAGTGTGTGATTGGGGTTAGGCTTGAGTGGTAACTTCTCTCATTCATGTACTTTGTTTCCTCGACTTGGTAGGGCTCTTCTTCCTCATACCCCTCAGCGCTATTTCTCCTTCCTTACTCGAAGCTGCTCTAACTAGACGTGTGCATCCTCTTCTCATTGCTACTCAAATTATTCATTACTGCATCAAGCTTGGCTTCTATGGCTGTAGATTTATCCAATCCAATTTGACCATTTCCCCTAATTTTGCTGCTGCTCCCTGAAGATTCAGATGGAGTCTTGTAGTTGCTTTTAGCAAGGTCTTCAATAACTTGCCTTGCCTTGTGATGCCCCAAAACCCGGGGGTCATTTTTTATTTTATTTTTAGAGAACATTGTCCATGAACAGTATTAGTGAACAGTCTCCCAAACCCAAACGAGGTCGTGTGCACGGTCTGAGGTGCAGCCTGCAGCGATGTAGCGCGTATTTGAAGTGCCATCTTGTGTGCACATTGTCGGTGTCGCGTGTGTTGTCGTAGATTTGGGCACCTTATTAAATGCCTTAGGTGGGTTGAGCTTAGGCGAGACACCTTCGCTGGCCTAGTCTCGACCTTCGGGTCAAGGTTCGCGACGATAGCGCCCTGCCCGGCCCAAACTGGTCGCGACACGAAACCGGTCGCGACCCTGAGGAAAACAGCCTTTGTAGCGACATCAAATCCCATGTCGCGATGCCACTTCAGCCCACTATGGGGCTTTTTCGGTCGCGACACAAAAAACCGTGTGGTGACACCCCAGTCGCTCCACTGTGTCGTGACACCAAATCCGGTTACCTTGCAGTCTCTATGTCACGAAGCCAAAGCCATATCGCGACACCCCCACAACTGCCCCTTCCATGACAAGAAAAATCATGTCTTGACGAGGACCAGCTTTGTTCCGACCCACCATCGCAACACAAAAGGCTTGATGTCGCGACACGAGAGGGCCAAAGAAGGCGGTGTCGCTTCATACGGGACCGTGTTGCGCGCATCCTACCTTCAATTTGGGCGCACGGCTGCGCGCGGTTGACTTTAGGCCCACACAGTCGTGACATCGTTCCTAGGTCGCGACCCAAGGCCGGAAATGGCCAATAGCCCATGCCATTCCCTCACTTTTGCTTCCTAGCTCACAATTTCACCACGATGCGAGTATTTTAATACTGTCCATCATACTCATTTTTCTAGCACTACTATAAAAATGCAGGAAAATATAAATATGAAATTTGGGTTATCCGGAACTCAGTTTCCTCTACAAAATACCTTATTTACATATAAAAACTGGATATTTTATCAAAATATCACAAAATAACTGAAAAAGGACACAACCGGTCAGACTGCAAGCAGGCTCAAAACCGGTTTCCTCACATACTTTGAAAAATAGTTCCCACAACGGGTGAGCAATGCCGAGTAGAAAGTTTTCCTACAAAGGTTACTCCCCACCTAAAATGCACATGCAATGGCGTACATAAACAATCAATCACATTTCATACAATTATGCAATATTATATGAAATGTCTATATCATTCATGAGATGCGACCCCTTCATTACTCCACGGCACAGATTTTGTCGACTCTATCACGATTGGAATACAGTGTGAATAAAACAGATCATCAGTGGCCAACCAGTGAGCTAAACCATTGAACAACCCTCGATTTAATTTATCAAATCCTGATTTTCCTTTTTCTTTCTTTTGTGGCCCACGGATTTTCGGGTTTACACCGTCGGAAGCTGCACATTGTTCCAACATTTTCGTGAACTTACATCGCCGAGATTCATGTCTAACCGTAAATAACATTTGGGACTATCACCCTAGGGGGGGATCTACCCCAACTTGCTTCGCCCAAAATGTGTAGTTAATCATTTTGATCAGTTTACACTCTCGTGAATCTCTACCTTGGGCTTTGTCCAATTTTTCCGAGTTCACAACTCATTCACCAACACTGGTGAATAAAGCATACCCTACACCCACACTCCACTTGACGTGATGTTACCGTGCATATGAAATGCATGATGCCAATGCATTTTCCTTCATGTTACATGTATTTATGAGTACTACATGAAACATTCACATACCATGAATAATTATAATTGATACATATAATTTACCTCCATGCAAACCATGTTAATACACAAACTTGTATGCATCAACATATCATTTCCACACACTGCATGTTATTCATAAAAGCCATAACACACAACAAGGTCTCAATCTTGGACCCATCCAATCGGGTACCTCATGGTCCCTTCACAAGCATGAACCAGTTTGGTTCCAAACATTCTTATTATATCAAACAAGCCATCACAGACCGCGACATTTGGATTTTAGGATGAAGATCTGACCCTGACAATCTAGGGCGTAGTATTGTCGGTCATAACCTCTACCATCCAGTCCCAAATTGTTGGAACTAAATTACTTGGCCTCTCATGGCCTCCCATAAACAACCCTTACCATTATAAAGCCTTTAGGCTAAAAGGAAACCAAGTAGGAAAATCTCTTACCTTATGGGTTTGCCGGAAACTCCAAACTTTTATTATCCACACGTGATCATGTTGCTTGCACCAACTTTGTGCACTCGGATGTGAGCCGACCGTTAGAGTGCTAGGAAATCCTCCATTTTCCTTCTTCCCTTTTCCTTTTCTTTCTCTTTTCTTTCCCACGAGCTTGTTTCTTTTTCTATTGTTAACCCTGCTTTCTTTCAACTTTGCTTTCATTTCTTTTCTTTCCTCATCTCATTTTCCCATCATTTCTTCCTCTCATTTTCTCTTTCCTTTTGGCAATTTCTCCTTCCACTTTGGATCATCATTGGTATTATGATTCAAAGGAGAAATCTATATATTGCATTCATTTTGTTTATGTTGACATGCTTTTTCTTCTTGTTCATGTATTTGTGTGTTTGCTTTGTTGCGTCATCTTTCATGTGGCTAATTGTGAGCCACACCTTCAAGTGCACCACATGGATTTGCCAAGTGTCACTTTCTTGGGGTGCCAAGTGGCATATTCTAAACCATGTCTTGTGTCATCCGACACTTCACGCCTCGAAAAACGTGAAATACCGACCACCTTAGAATCAAATGAAATTCGACATGGTAGCTAGATTTCATGAGATGATTTCACCAGGAGTCCGTTCGCCATCCGAGACGAAAATCCGGTTTTCGATCAATCCCATCGTTTACCCTTCCTTAGAAGGTTTGAATTCTCAAGGGTCTCACATTCTTCCCCCCTTAAAATAATAGCGTCCCAAAATTCCTCACACATGCACATTAACTCACATGCATATGTTACCTCACCATGAACAGAATCCTTGAGATCTGTGTCATAGTCCTTACCTATCCGATCACTCCCACCCTAGTTCCTAGGGGATAATTTCCAAACACTGGCTTTTCCAGAGACCTCAACCTCTAAGCCTAACCCTATCACACAAAATGCGATGATGAACATGATGCATCAAACAACAAATGAAGGTATGAAAACATACCCTGCATATCTGGTTGATCTACACTCTCAGCCTCTAGCACAACGGCGTAGACACGCCCCTAGGTACCCACTCCCGCCTATGAGCCCCGTGACTCGACCACCCATACTCTAGTCCTCCGCCTGCCTGCCTCGAAGGTGCTTGCGTGGCACTCCTCAATTGAAACTGGTTCCTCTGACCCACATTGGAGTAAGAAGGAACAAACTGAGTCCGCGCCTGTCCTACTGATGACTGGAACTGCGCAATCTCTACCTTCATGGGCAATCCCGCTTCATATGTCAAGACTGATGGCAATAGAAGAATATCATCGGCCCGGGCTGGCCCTATACCTAGGGCGCTCGTGTGACAGAAGTCCTCTATCTTTTCTCTAAAGTGTAAGAACGATCCCCTTCCTCTTACCACCAAGACTCAGACCAAATGCCCTGCATCCTTCTATCTCTCTTTATGGCCAGAGCTGTCCCGACCATAAAGTCCATGTCCTATAGGCGGAGTCACACCCGCCTCGAATGGACAACTCTCCAATCCATTCTCAAATCTCCCGACCTTGGCCGATTCGTGGCCACATAGTCATCGCATAACTTGCCAACTCCCCGCTGAACCCCGCCACGTACCCATCACCGGCCATCGTCTCTCGCCCCAGCCTGGCGAACCCCTTGGGCCTTTGCATGTCTAGTAGAGGCCAGAAATACTTGCTCATAAAGAGCCCATGGAACTCTGTACAAGTCATTGCCTTTAAATCTCTAGAGGTCTTAGCCCAGTCTCACCACACTTGGGACTCACCCTCTAGCTGGAATGCAGCTACCCTGATCTTCACAGCATCGGAGGTAATCTCCATCGCCTTTAGAATCCTCTCAATCTGCTGGAACCAATGATCAACTACCATTGGATCCCCTCCCCCATTAAATGTCGAAGGATGATGTGCCTTAAATCTCTGGAGGTTACTCGGACCTCCCTGGCTACTAGCTGCACTAGCCCGTACAAAGGCAACAACTGCAACCCCAACAGCCTCAACAATGGCCTGCTGGTAAAAAATCGGTGGTGCCTGATTGACACCTCATGGACGGCCTTTACGTCCCCGTCCTCGACTTGCCATCTACACTTGTCAATTGGCAACAAGATTTATTTAATTTCATTTTACTCTAACTAGTAATGCAAAGGCCAATTACTAATAGACATAACAACCATGAACTGACCTGTTCATTACTTAAGTGGCGCTAACTTCCAACCACTCAATTCATTTATTTCAAATAAATTTCCGAACTTTCATGTTCATTTAATTTTCTGTACCCTAAAGGTTATGTTTCCTAACCTTAGAATTCCACTTTTCCTATACACATCATGCCATGCGTATAAATCCAGCGTAATAACCACGCAATCACATTTACCATATACATCATACTGTGTATATGTCTTTCCACGCAATTTTTAACACACAATCACGTAATCAAAAACATGGAACACACATCCGAACACAACATGAAACACACTATGCATGCAGTGATCTAAACTTGTCCCATGAACTCCTAGGTATTAGTGTACCTATACTCCGACACCCAACTATGACGCCGGTATCAAAACCATACTCATGTACAAACTCATTGATCTCCCAAGGTAATCGTTTACCTTAGCTTTGATACCATGCTGTGACGCCATAAAACAGGGGGGTTTTTTTTTTTTTTTTTGTGAACAGTGTCCATGAACAGTATTAGTGAAAAGTGTCCCAAACCCAAAACTGGGTCGTGTGCATAGTGTGCGTGCACTGCGCGTGTGCTGAGCGCCATGCCGCGCACACACTACCATGTCGTTGTGCTGAACACCTGGCCCCCACGAGCTACGCGTGCCTAACGACCTTGCTCGCCTGTCCTGGTCGCGACAGCCTTTGCCCCTGCCCATTCCCAGGCCTAGTCGCGACACCAAAACCAGGTCGTGACCCCCTGGAAGCAAGCCCCGGTTGCAACATCAAATCCCATGTCGCGATGCCACTTTAGCCCACCATGGGGCTTTTTCGGTCGCGACACCAAATCCATGTCGCAACACCAAATCTGGTTGCCTTACAGTCTCTGTTTCGCGATGCCAAATCCATGTCACGAAACCCCACAACTACCCCTTCCACGAAATGAAAAATCATGTCTTGACCAAGGACCAACCTGGTCCCAGCCGCAGCCATGTCGCGACAAAAAACTTGATGTTGAGACCTGGGGGCCAAGGAACCATGTCGCGCGCTCACCAAGACTGTGTCAGCGCGTGCGGCTGCGCAGTGGCATGCATCCTACTCGGCCGCGCGCCTGGCCTACGCACACCAGGCCCACTTGGTCGCGACACCGTTCCTGAGTCGCGACCCTAGGCGTAAAATGGGCAGTAACCCATGCCATTCTTCCCTTTGCTTCCTACACTCACCAATTTTCACCCCAGATGCAGTATTTTGATACTACAACCTGTCATACTCATTTTTTTTGGGCACTATAAAAATCCAAGAAAATACAAATATAACACTGGAACATTCCGGAACTCAGTTTCCTCTACAAAATACCTTCTTTACATGTAAAATCTGGATAATTTATCAAAATATCACAAAATAACTGAAAAAGGCCACAACCCAACAAATTTCATAACTGAGCTCCAAAACCAATTTCCTCTCCCTACGCACCTGAAAAATAGTTCCCCACACAGGGTAAGCAATGCCTAGTAGAAAGTTTTCCTACAAGGGTTACTCTCCACCTAAAATGCACATGCAATGGCAGAAATAAACAATCAATCATATTTCATACAATTATGTAATATTATATGAAATGTATGTATCATGGCCAGATACATCCTCATGTCATAACTTTGAACCCAATCTAATTTCACAGTTAAATGTTTGTTAATTAAAACAAGTCATCAGTATTTAACCCAATGACTAAACGATTGGACAACCCTCCAATTTCATTTATCAAATCATGATTTTCCTTTTTCTCTTTCTTTTGTGGGCCACAGATTTTCGGGTTTACACCGCCGCACGCCGCAAGCCTTTCCAACATTTTCGCGAACTTACATCACCGAGATTCATGTCTAACCGTGAATAACATTTGGGACTTTAACCAAGGGGGGGGATCTACCCAACTTGTTTCGGCCAAAACGTGTAGTTTATCATTTTGATCATTTTACACTCTTGTGAATCTCTACCTTGGAATTTATCCATTTTCCGAGTTCATGACCCACTCACCAACTCTGGTGAATAAACCATACCCTGCACCCACACCCGACTTGACGCGATATGACCGTGCATATGAAATGCAGGATGCCAATGCATTTTCCTTCATGTTAAATGTATTTATGAGTACTACATGAAACATTCACATACCATGAATAATTATAATTGATACATGTAATTTATCTCCATGCAAACTATGTTAATACACCAACTAGTATGCATCAACATATCATTTTCACACACTGCATGTTATTCATAAAACGATAACACACAACAAGGTCTCAATCTTGGACCCATCCAACCGGGTACCTCATGGTCCCTTCACAAGCATGAACCAGTTTGGTTCCAAACATTCTTATTACATCTAACAAGCCATAAAACCTGGAAACATTTAGTTTCAGGATCAAACCCTGACCCATAACAGTCTAGGACTGTGCGTTAACCGGTCATAACCTCTACCATCCAGTCCCAAATTGTTGGAATTAAATTACTTGGCCTCTCATGGCCTCCCATAAACAACACTTACCATCATGGCTAAAAGAAAACCAAGTAGGAAAATCTCCTACCTTATTGTGTTTGTCGAAACTCCAACTTTTTGGTATCCACACGTAGATCGCCCTGCTTGCACCAACTTTAGTACTCGGACTGTCGAGCTTCGCCCGTCAGAGTGCCAGGAAATCCTCCATTTTCCTTATTTTCTTTCCTTTTTTTTCTTTTCTTTTCCTTTCCTATTTCTCATCTCATTTTCCCATCATTTCTTCTTCTCATTTTCTCTTTTCTTTTTGCAATTTCTTCTCCCACTTTGGATCATCATTGACCGTATGGTTCAAAGGAGGAAACTTCCTCCTCATTGGCTCATGCCATTTGTGTGGCCCTTACTTTTCCTTCCTTAATTCCTTATTTCTTTATTTCCTTTATTGCGTCATCTTTCATGTGGCTAATTGTGAGCCACACCTTCAAGTGCACCACATGGATTTGCCAAGTGTCACTTTCTTGGGGTGCCAAGTGGCATATTCTAAACCATGTCTCAGTCATCCACACCTCACGCCTCGAAAAACGTGAAATACCGACCACCTTAGAATCAAATGAAATTCGACATGGTAGCTAGATTTCACGAGATGATTTCAATTGTGGAGTCCGTTTCGTCATCCGAGATTTAGAAAAATCCGGTTTTCTGATCGAATTTACTGTTTTACCCTTCCTTAGAAGGTTTGAATTCTCAAGGGTCTCACATTCTTCCCCCCTTAAAATAATAGCGTCCCAAAATTCCTCACACATGCACATTAACTCACATGCATATGTTACCTCACCATGAACAGAATCCTTGAGATCTGTATCACAGTCCTTACCTATCCGATCACTACTATCCTAATTCCTAGGGGAAAATTTCCAAACACTAGCTTTTCTAAAGACCTCAACCTCTAAGCCCAACCCTATCACACAAGATGCATGATGAACATGATGCATTAATCATCAAATGCAGGTATGAAAACGCACTCTCGTACATCGCATGCATCTACACCCCTTCTCCGCACAATCCGCGCAGACACGCCCAGGTGCCTCGGTCCCATCTATAAGCCCTTCAGACCCAACCTCGACTCCATACTCCGCCCCTCCGCCTCGGTCTGCTCGGGCTGCAGCCGGTGATAGCACTCCTCAACTCCGGGCAACCGATTCCACCCGCCATCGAGCGGGAAGAAGGAACAACTCGAGTCCCGCCGTCCCACCGATGACCGGGACCACGCCGCTCAAAACTCTAGGATCTCGCTTTCTCAGGGCAATCCGCTCATATGTCAAGGCCATGGCAATAGAAGCATGTCGCCGGCCCTGGCCGCCCCCGTACTGGCGCCGTGGAGATGTAAATCCTGGCTCTTTTCCTCCCAAACTAGAAGAAGGTTGATCGCCCTTCCTCTCTGCCACCAAAGACTCCTCGTATCCCTACGCCCCGTGCATCCTCTATCTTTCCTCCTATGGCCGTGAGCCGTCCCGACCATATAGTCCATGTCCTATAAAGTGAGGCCCACAATCTCGCCCCAAATGGACAACTTTCAAATTCATCTCAAATCTTCTCGACCTGTGACAGACGGTGGTCACATAGTCATTAGCATAACGTGCCAACTTAGTGAACCTGGCCACGTACTCCATCACTGTCATCGTTCCCTGCCTCAGCTCAAGGAACCCTGGGGCCTTTGCATGTCTAACAGTGGCCGAAAAATACTTGCTCATAAGGTGCCCATGGAACTCTGTCCAAGTCATTGCCTCTAAATCCCTAGAAGTCATAGTCAAGTCCCACCACACTTGGGACTCAATCCTGCACTGAACAAAACTAGCCCGATCCCCATGATCGGAGGTAATCCCATCGCCTCTTTTGTGAATCCTCTCAACTGGCCGTGGAACCAATGATCAACTACCATTGGATTCCCCCAAATGCCTGAGACATGCCTTAAATCTCTGGAGGTTACTCAGACTTCCCTAACTACTAGCTGCACTAGCCTCGTGCAAAGGCAATAGCCGCATCCCCAACAAATTTCAACAAAGGCCCGTTTGGCAGAAAACCGCAGCTTGACTAACACCTCGGACGACTTCACGTCCCCCGTCGCCCTGACTTGCCATCTACACATGTCAATTGGCAAGACAAATTTAATGTCATTTTAGTCTAACTAGTAATGCTGATTCGTGCCACGGTAGGGTGATCCGGAATCAACAAAATTTGTATCCTGTTGTCTTACCGCCGTAGAGTCAAGCCATCAAGCAGATGTCTAGTATCGAACACAGTGGGATGGGTTTTCTTCAGATAAATGATTTGAGTGAAATCAAAATCGGTGAATTAAATTTGATTTTCAGGTTTGGTTAAAAAACAAAGGAGGTTTTGGGGTTTAAAACTGAAAATAAAATGAAGAAAATAAAAAAAACTCCTTGAAGTCTCAAAGCCACCGGGTTAGGTTTTTAGTATGTCTCAACATGTCCTCGGTCTTTTCTCTGGCTGGGGAGCATGACATATAGTCATTTCCCAAACCGGATTCTTCATTTAGCTTTAAAATAACTCTATGATTTTCCTTTTGAAACATATCATTTAAATGGGCATAAATGTGTTCCTAACAAAGGAAAACATCTCAAAACCCTACCCACGATAACTAGCAGGAGACACCATCCGAGCCTCAATGGATTCAATGAAAGTATCCATTGAACCCAAAAAAAGCTGCCAAATACATTAAAGAGCATGCTTAAGAGATTTTAACCTAAGTGAGAAGCAGGAACTTAAACAACCAAAATGCGTATAAGTAAAAACAGAGGACCATGCATTCTCCAAACCCTAGCCAAAGAACCCTCCTCTTCACAAGGGGGAAGATGGCCCTAGGCTAACCATCCTCTAAGCTCGCCATCCTCAAAGGAGTGTTTGGTAGCCAAGAAAGGGAGAGAAAATGAGAGAAAAACATAAAAACGGGAGAACGGAGCCCTAATTTTCAAAAAGATACAAATGGCTTATATAGCCTTACAAACCAAGTGAAATACCATACAATCCAAACATAAGTGATTACAACATGGGTAGAAAGGAGAAAAACCAAAAATTGTAACAAAAAGCTGAAGGTCAAAAAGCAGGGGAATAAGCTCCTGAGGAACAAAGTACTCGTGATGCACAGCATACAAGCAGTAGAAAAGCTTTCCCAGTGGTGCTTTCTTCACATTTTGCTCTTCCTTCCTTCTCGACTTTGATTTGCAATGTTGAGTTTGACTTAATTTTCTGTTTGGACCACTCAACAATTTCTATGTAATTAACTAGCAAAACCGCAAAATTTACATAAAATGTGATCATTAAAATAGTAGGACCTTAATGTGTAAATCAAGACTTTAGAATGATTAGTATACGCAAAAAGCACTCAAAACCTAAGAAATAGGTTCAAAATAGCACTTTTGGGGCAATTAATCACACCTCCAACCTACACATTATACCTTAACAAAGAAAGAAAGAAAGAAAGGAGCATACAAAATGATACAACAAAATAATGTTCACAAAAATTATATTTCAAAAGGTTGTGAATGAGTAATGCTCAATCCTGCGTAAGAATCATTAAAGCCGTATCCAATAACTATCATGAGAGAATGAATGCCATACAAAATTGAGTATTAAAAGAGCCTCCTTCTTAGTGAATCAACCAAACTAATTAAAACTAAGTACAGTTGTTTATCGCCTCAATAATAAACTGTCAAATCAACGTGACTCTCCCCCAACCTAGATATCACTACCACCTAGCATGCTAACCAACCTAAATAGATCAGAACCCACCTCTTATTCCACAATTTTTTTTTGTGTTGTAGGGGTGCAATGCTGAGGAATCGACCTCACCAAAGTCCATGTAATGGGGATCTACCGATGATTCCCAACCAATTAAGGCCAGGCACCAAGTCATAAGGATCTTTCGAATTAATAAACTCCCTTTCGTGTGTTTCACTCTACTTCAATGATTTCGAGACTCCAAAGACCTACAACTTGCTAAACTCCACCTATCCACCCATGTGGAAGGAGCACTGTCGGTGGCCCCAACCGCTGAAGGCTTAGGCAGGTTTTGAAGGCTACCATATACCCCCGGACCGTGCTCGGGTTTCAAGGCAAAGCACTGCAATTTTTCTTCTTTTTCTTTTTTTTTTTCAAGACGATTACTTTCTTTTCCACATGGGTCCTTAACCTATTAAAGGCGGCCAATGAAACTAGGTGGTTAGTGCAAGTAAAGGAGGTCGCAAGTAGCTTTTCAAATTTATCATTGAAACCTAATGTGCTCGTGTGGTTAGCTAAAGGTGGAAGAAAAATGTCGAAATAAACAAGAGTTCAACTAATTGTCCACCACTAGGCATGGAACCAATCTAACATCAATAGAATTGACAAAGTTTCAATTTTTCAAACTATACAAAGTATCAACACACAAAAATTTTGGTTGCAAAATGGTCCAAATTTTTGAAAAAGCGTTGTATAGTATAACAGCTTGACCCAGTGCCATTGAACATCACAAAATGGGCTGTACAAAATAATAATAAATAACATGAATACAAAGCCGGGGGCTTTCCTGCTAACTCACCCCCAACCCAAACATCTCTGTCCAAATGGGCTCGATTGGAAAATTAGAAAGGAAGTGTTACTCCTTGATGATGATCATTGCTGGATAGGAGACTTTTCAAGCTTTCCATCGACCTCCTTTACTACCCATTGGCTTCCAAATAAACAAGTTAAGGGAAGAAAAGAGAGGAAAAGTGACCGCTTGACCATTTTAAAATTACACTTTCATAATAATCTCAAAAATGTTCTTTTTCTAGCCATATTTGGATTCTAATTTCTACGCTTTCCAACTAAAATGTTAACGCCAAAACGGAGTTCCCATTTAAAACACGAAATAAACAAAATCGAGGTCGTGTGTGCCTATAGCGAAAAATTTTCGCTAACTAGCTTAAATTTCACTAGCCTAATAAAATAATCGTAGTTAATGGGCTAAATTTTTATTTTTTTCATTCTTTTAAAATCAACAAAATAATTAATAAATAAAAAGTAAAAAAATAATAAAAATAAAAAACAAAACTTTTTTTTCAAGAGACAAAATTTATATATATATATATATATATATAATAAAAAAATTTAAAATAAATAAAATAAATTTTTTTTTAAAAAATTATATATATATATATATATATATATATATATATATATATATATATATATATATATATAACAAACCTCTTTTTTAAAATTAATAAAAATAAAATAAAATAATTAAAAAAGAAAAGAAAAAGAAAGAAAACATTGTGCAAAGGTTTATCATGTAGCGAAAGGAATGTGATGGCTAGCTAGCGAAAATTTTGATCAAATTAATGAGTAGCGAAATTTTCGATTTCGCTAAGACTGCGAAATTTTCATGAGTAGTCAGAAAATTTTCGCTGCTTCTCGCGAAAATTCCCTCGCCGCCTGCATCTTCAATCCAAGCTTCAAAATTTCACGAAAAACTGTAAAAATTAATGCAAGAAAAATTAGGAAAAATTGCAGAAAAGGAAAAATTAATTTAAAAACGTAAATTAACTAAAGATTAGAGAAAATCTAAGAAGAAAAATTAACGAAATCAAGATAAAATACGATAAAATAAAATAAAACAAGGAAAAATTTAAAACAAAAAGTGGGGGGAGCTTAGAAATGCCGAGGTTCGGGTGCTCCAAATCCGAACCGGCACCCGAACCATCCACTGTACATGGGACAGTAAAGTATCATTGTCTGATGTAGTGGCAAGAGGCTTGTGCATGGCCTCTAACTTTCCTAAAAATTTTGCGTTGACCTGGCATGGGTTTTGGGAGTGTGTGGCCACAGTGTTTTGGGTTTGTTGTCGCAGGCGTGATATACCGGCAAAGGGGTTATAGGTGGCCCGCAATGGCATTAGGATTCGCTCATAGAATCAATGGAGGGTAAGCCAGGCCTTTCCCCGCTTCTATCCCACCGCCTCCTCGCAAGGAACAAAGGCAATGATTCTTCTTGGTTCTCCTGAAAACAAATACACATCTATGATTCAGCCAACTTTTCCAAATAATTCAATAAAATCCTCTATAAGCTCCCGATGTGGCTGTTGTTCACACCGCCTCTTCCGCCTATTGCGCGCTGCCACACTTCCTCCGTCGCTTCTTCCCCTTTTTGATCAACTCGGGCAAGCTTTGAAATTGAACACAAGTTGTCCAATTTGTTCTCATTTCACTTAAGTCCATCAATCTTCTTGTTCAGTGTGAGCTCTCCACTATGTCAATTTCCCCTTATTGGGCCGGACATTAACTCGCCTCTCGCTTCCTCTATGAAATTATCCACTTGTTCAAGCCAAGTCTGTGATGGCTTGTTCAACAGGGGAAATTAACTGTGGTGGCTATTGTGGTTGAGGAGTTTAGGTAAAATGTGGAAACAGAGGTGCATAAGCTGAGGGAACACTATAGACAGTACGATCCATTGGTCTCTATAGTCTCATGTAATCTATTCGATTCGATTTCTCCCCAAGGGGTTGGCTGATTTTGCCATGCTAGGTTTCTATAGTCCCTCATTGTCATATATACTCTGGGTTACCCTCCATGGTGTATTGACTGTATTGTTCTCCCTCTAGGTGTTCCATTTGATCACAAATAATTTTCCACTTAATCCATCGATTGCTTGCCTTCATAATTTCCCGCGATCCAAAGGAAATCGATTCACAAGAAAAGTTGTGGCAACCTAAAACCCCCGCAACATTTTTTTTTTTTTTTTTAACAAAGGAAATAAAACTAAGAAAAAATGATCAGAAATGATAAAAGGAAATTCACCAAGACGTGTGTGATGAGGATCAAGTGTTCCATACCACAAAAATTAAGGCACCATCCCTAAGAACGGCGCCATTTGATTCCAGGCCACGATGCAGGATCCGAATCAACAAAATTTTTATCCTGTTACCCCACATTGTAGTCAAGCTACCGCAGCATAGTGGTATAGTATTTAACACAGATGGGTTTTCTTCGCATAAAATGATTTGGAGTGAAATCTCAAATCGTAATTAAATTTGATTTTCAGGTTCGTTAAAAATGAAGAGGTTTTAGTTTAAATCGAAAATAAAATGAAGAAAATAAGAAAAAGAACTCAAGTCTCAAAGCCACTCGGGGTTAGGGTTTTTAGGCAACTAACATGTCCTCTGTCTTTTTTCTCTGCTGGGGAGCATGATAGTCATTATTTCGAACTGGATCTTCATTTACTTTAAAACTAAACCCTATGATTTTCCCTTTTGAAACATAGCATTTAAATGGGCATAAATGTTCCTAACAGTGAAAACACATCTCAAAAACCCTACTCCACGATAACTAACCGAGCCTCAATGATCTAATGAAAGTATCCATTGAACCCAAAAAAAGCTTGCCAAATACACATTAAAGAGAGCATGCTTAAGAGATTTTAACCTAAGTAAGAAGCAGGAACTTAAACAACCAAAAATGCGTGGCGTTAAAACAGAGGACCATGCTACCTCCAAACTCCTACTGCCAGAACCTTCGGGAGGCTCACAACCATCCTCTGGAGTTGTCATCCCCGAGGAGTGTTTGCAGCCAAGAAAGGAGAGTAGAGAGAAAAAACATAAAAACGGGAGAACGGAGCCCTAATTTTATTTACAACAAAAACACTGTCCCCTAAAAAGTGTATACAAAATGGCTTATATAGCCTTACAAACCAATTGAAATACCATACAATCCAAACATAAGTGATTACAACAAGGGTAGAAAGGAAGTCCTCAAAATTGTAACAAAACCTAAGCGCCAAAAGCGTGGGAATAAGCTCCTGAGGAACAAAGGCTCATGATGATGCGCCGCAGAAAGTTTTCCCGCAAAGGGTATTTTCTTCACATTTTGCTCTTTCTTTCCTTCTCGATCTTTGATCCGCACAAGGAGTTTGACTTGAATTCTTCGTGCTTGGATCACCCAACAATTTCAAGCATAATTAATCAGCAAAAAATGCACTTGCCACAAATGATCATTAAAATAGTAGGACCTATGCAATCGGGTTAATTAGAATGATTAGTATACAAAAAGCACTCAAAACCTATAATAAATAGGGTTCAAAATAGCACTTTTTGGGCACTAATCAAATTCACATGCCAATTACTAATAGACATAACAACCATGAACTGACCCGCTCATTACTTAAGTGGCGCTAACTTCCAATCACCATTATTTCACTAAATTAACCATGTTCATTTCATTTTCCGCACTCCTGCTAAGCTAGTTTCAACCCAGAATTCCACTTTTCCTATACACATCATGCCATGCGTATAATTCCTGTGTAATAACCATGCAATCACATTTCCCATATACATCATACTGTGTATATGTCTTTCCGCCCAATTTGTAACACACAATCACGCAATCATAAACATGGCACACACATCCGAACACAACATGAAACACACTATGCATGCAGTGATCTAAACCTGTTGATTAGTGCCTAAACAGTGCTATTTTGAGCCTTATGTATTACAGGTTTTGAGTACTTTTTATGTACTAATCAACCTAGTTAACCCAATTGGCAAACTAAGGTCCCGACTTTACTACTTATCGCATTTTGTGGCTATTTTTGTAGTTATACAAACTAAATATGCCAACGTCATCGAGCCGGCTTAAACACGAAGAATCCAAGCCAAACTCGGAGATGCACGTCATAAGTCGGAAGGAACCGGAGCTAAATCGTGAAAAGTAAATTGGACCACTGCAGGGCTTTGCGTGGCTGCGAATCTTTCGCAACCACCGTCTCCACGTTGACCTCCATTGGACCATTTTTTATGACTTTTTCCTAAACTACCCCTTATGTATCGTTGGTAGTTTAGACATATTTGTAATTTCCCTTAACTCTAAGCAATATATAAGCCTCAGTCAAGCTCTGTGCAAAACGTTGTTCACTTGATGTAATATAATTTGGCTTGAAAAGCTTTCAGCTTTCCCGCCTAGGTGATTTTCTCTCCCTTTCTCACCAACCAAACACCCCTTGAGGATGACAACTCAAGGGATGCTTGGCTAAATCCTCTCGTCCTTGAAGAGGAAGACGAAGCAGACGGAGGTTGTAACTGAGAACTGAGTTAATGTATGGATGAGGATCGTCCCACGTCCATCCCATCTGTCCCATCTCTCTTAAAGGCTCAATGGGATGCTTGATGCAGATACATTAAGGTTTTCGCTGAAGGTTTTTATTTGGGTTTCGCAGTGTTAGATCAAAGAATAAGTTTTTACTGCTTTGAGACATGAATGATCAATAAATGTTGTATCTCAAGAGAAAAACATTTAGGGTTCAGTTTTCATAGCTAAACGAAGATCCGGTTCGGGAAATGACTATAGGTCATCCTCCCCAACGTGAGGAAAAGGACCCGAGGACCTCCTAGTTGCCCTAGAACCTCAACCCCAGTGGCCCGAGACTTCAAGGAGTTCTTTTTACATTCTATTTCATTTTGTTTGTAGTTTTCAAACCACCAATCGTCGCTTTTTAATGAAAACCCCAAACGTAGAAACAACATTTATACATCAATCTGTAAATCATTTCGAGCGAAGAAATCCATCACAAAGTCACTATATCGAGTAGCTTTGCAACGGCAGAGGGAATTTAGGTTACAACATTATTGATTCTGATACACCTACTGGCACCTAATGAAATGGTGCCGTCGGGATGATGCCTAGAAAGGCGAGAAGTTGTTTAACTTGTGATCCTCATCACAAGCAAGCAGGAATTGTAATTCTTTGTCTTTACTTGAATCTCCCTAGCAGTTCAAGGCCGGGGGTGGATTTACTATATTGTCCATACATAGAATTTTTTTATTTTATTTTAATATTTTAGCTAACCTTAACCTTTGAAGTCTGCGTTTCTTGGTTGTCCGCCCATGGCTTGTTTAGTACCTTATGCAACCACAGGACAGAACACTATAGGCAGATTGGAGTGGTCAAGGCTAACTTCAACAGAGAAATAGCGAGTTTGATGGTAGATGGAACTCAACCAGAGCAACAAAGCCAACAGGGGGTACAGAGAAACCCCAATGTATACAAAACAATGAGGGACCATATACACCCACTAAGGGTGAGTGCACCCTCATGTATTGTACCTCCTACTGAGGATGCGAATGTCAGGCCTTATCTGGTGCCCCTACTCCCAACTTTCCATGGCATGGAAAATGAAAATCCATACACACACATCCGGAATTTTGAGGAAGTTTTCATGACTTTCAAGGAGGGTGCAACTGATATGGAATTGCTGAAATTGAAAGCCTTCCCCTTAACCTTGAAAGATTGCTGCCATATTTCATTTTGCATTTTGAGCTCTGGTGAACTATTAGAAATTGGGGAGATATGCAGGCAGAATTTTTGAAGAAATTCTTCATCACCCATAAAACCAACAGTCTGAAGAGGGAAATTTACACCTTCACAGCTCTAGAAAATGAGAAATTTTACAAGTGTTGGGAAAGGTACCTAGAGACCATCAGTTCCTGCCCTCATCATGGCTTTGATATTTGATACTGTTAATCCTTATATGGAATGTTCCTTATGAAGGCATGAAAGAAACTATGGGTGAGGAGATTTCTTATGAGTAAATATCTAGATTTTGTCATGTACGAGACATCCGTGCCATGGACGAACCCAAACTTTATAGCTGCAAAGGATGAGCACTGTGAACAAATTTAAAGGAAGGCATGTACTCAATCACCGAGGATATGGAGATGAAGGCAAAGCTATCCACACTGACTAGAAGGTTGGAGGAGCTTGAATTGCGAAATCACCAGGTGGTGCAAGCAATGACTGAGGCATCAATGCCTAACCATCCTTTTTTCATTTGTCAATCCATTGAGCACCAAGGAGAGCACAACCCAACTGTTCCTTCAGTAAGGGATATGATGGTTGAACATGCTAATGTTGTGGGTCAATACAAGCCACCAACCAATGCCCCATATGGCAACACCTATAACCATAACTAGAGGAACCATCCTAACCTCTCATGGAAGCTAAAAACTCCTCCATATGTACCCTCACAAAGCAACAAACAACATGGATCCTCATCCACTTTCTTCACCACCACCATCCCTAACTTCTAGCTGAACAGCTATTATGAACTTGGAGCAAGGTGTAGGCAACTTTGTGGAGGAACGTATATGTAAGGAACGCCCCGGGCTAATCGTAGAATTGACACAAAGGGAAAGCACATTGAACAAGAAAATGAACAACCTACATTCAGAAATTTCCCAAAAACATGACAGCTTACAGGCTGAGATTTCCTAAAAATATGACAACCTGCAGTATTCAATCTCGAGATTAACCAACCAACAATAGGTGCAGGAAAAGGGGAAATTTCCCTCTCATACAGAACCCAATCCTAAGGTAATGCATGAAGTGAGCTCTTCTAGTGAGCTAAATTCCAAGGTGGATGAGGTCAAGGAAATTATCACATTGAGAAGTGGTAAAGAGCTCAAACAACAAGTGCCCAAAGCAGTAGAAGAAGGCCAGGAGGCTAAAGAGGCTGAACCAGAGGAGGTGGTGACCTAGGAGACTGCAGTGAAAAATAGCACACCCCCATCTTTTCCTCAAGCACTGAGAGCTAAGAAAAAGGCCATCAACCAGGCTGAAATATTAGAAGTGCTGAGGCAAGTAAAAATCAACATCCCCTTGCTTGATATGATCAAATAAGTCCCCACACATGCCAAATTTTTTAAGGACTTGTGTACATTGAAAAAAGGGCTAAATGTTGACAAGAAGGCCATCCTGACTGAACAAGTCAATGCTATCATCCAGTGCAAGACTCTAGTGAAGTATAAAGATCCAGGTTGTCTACCATCTCGATTAATATCAGCACTTGTGTAGAAAAAGCACTCGTTGACTCAAGGCCATAGTGTAAACCTCGGCTCTTATTCAATGTTCAAGCAAAATTGATTGGGAGAATTAAAGCCCACTTCCATCACATTATCTCTCGCAGAGCAGATCCATGTTATACTCAAAGGGAAGATGTTCTATAATATGTGGACAAATTCTACTATTCAAAAGAGATTTTGTTGTACTTTCGATAAAGAACCAAATGCTGAAGTAGGGCTAACTATGTTTATCATCCTATGGAGACCATTCTTGGCCACTTCTAACAATGATGTTATCAACTCACTGAAATAAGGTGAGGTCACATTCTAAACATGACCTTAGAACTCAACATCTTCCACTTAAGTAAAAAGCGCATGCAACCGGTGGAAGATGTCCAAGAAGAAGTTTGCATAATTGATACAATCCTGAAAGAATAGGCTGCCCAAAAACAAATGCAGGATGTGTTAACTGACGAACTAGTTTATTGTCCTGAAGAGCAGCAGGAAGCCCAAGACATGAATATTGTGCAAGGGCACTAGCGAAAAAAGCAAGAAATTTTACCTTTAATGATTGAGGAAGGAACCAAAGGAACTCAAAACTCGGACTCCAAACCTTGCTTGTGGAATTAAAATATGCCTATCAAGAAGAATGTGGAGCAGCATCTAATTGCTTCTATTTCCTCCCGCTAGTACTTCACAAAGAAGACAGCCCGTCGATGCACTCTCGTGAGCACAAACAAAGTTATAGGTGGAGGATCACCCATATGAAGGGTATTAGCCCGTAGTTTGCACCCATCATACTCTACTTAGAGGAGGCAGAGGCAAAGTCGTGAAGGCGCCCACAGAAGACTCGAATCCTCATATGCAGAAGTGGTTCGAGCGTAAGTCCTAAAGTCACAGGTCAGTATCATTTACCCCTTTATCAGATAACACTTAGGTGAGTCCAACCTGTGTTGTGCCTAAAAATCGGGGTAACCACCGCGCTAATGAAAAGGAGGGAAATGTCCGTCTGCCTTACCATGTGCTGGAGGGTATGTATCGATTACAGAAGGCTAAATGAGGTGACACGAAAGGATCACTTCCCCACCCTTCACGGATCGCCGTAAAGATTTCAGCCACCCCTTCTATCAAGCTCCTCGGATGGCTATTCAAAGATATTTTCAAATTATTGCTACAAGACCAGAAAGACCACCTTCACATGCCCATTTGGCACATATGCCTACAGGAGGATGCCCTTTGGCTTGTGTAATGCCCCTGCCACATTCCAGTGATGCATGCCCAGTATCTTCATTGATTTGGTAGAGCGCATTATGGAGGTTTACGTGGATGATATTATAGTCTATGGGGGGAGCTTTGAAGAATGTCTGATCAACTTAGAAACTATCATGCACAGGTGTATAGAGAAAAACTTGGTATTGAATTGGGAAAAATTCCTACGGTCAACTAAGAATTATGTCAGCATATTATTCTAAAAGGAATCGGTTAACACAAAATTGGAATGATTTCCAAACTCCGCCTCTCTCCAACAACAAAGATCAGAGGCAATTCTTAGGGCATGCAGTCTTTTATAAGAGGTTCATCATGGACTTCTCAAAAGGCCACAAGCCTCTTTTACAAATCAGATGCCAACGTTCATTTGGGGTGAAGACTGCCAAAAGAGCCTTGAGGAGCTCAAAGCCTATTTAACCACTGCACCAATAATGAGGGCCCCCAACTGGCAATTACCTTTCGACGTGATGTGCGATGCAAGCGATCTCGCCATTGGGGAAGTTCTTAGGCAAAGGGAAGGAGGAAAGCCTTATGTGGTCTACTATGCAAGCAAGACATTTAACGAGGCACAAAGGAATTACACCACCATAGAGAAGGAGCCGGTCAGGTCTATGCCTCGATGTTTCGAAGCATTTGGTTGGGTCGACATAATCATGGTCTACAAATCACTCACCTTTGAAGTATCTAATTACCAAAGAATGCTAAGGCTAGGCTTATCGTATATTCTCTCCGCCGCAGAAGTTCAACCGCATCAATGCACAAAAAGGGTGTGAGGTTGTCAGCAGATCATCTTTCTCGAAATAAAAATAGCACACAACACTCACGACCCTTTAATCAATGACAAGTTCCTCGGCGTCCCCGCTGAAGCACACTTCACCCACATTGCCACCACGGCAAATGTGGAGATACCGTGATTGGAGTGCCACGATAAGAAGTTCTTCCTTGCAAGTACCACCCATTATCGGGAAGACCCTTCTTGTACAAATATTAAGGGCCGATCGATAATCGTAAAATGTGTGTCAAGGCGTAACAACAAGGATACCTACCACTACCATGAGAACGCGCATGTGGAGGCCATTTTGCTTCCTTAAAACCGCTGAAGGTACTACAAACTGATTTTATTGGCCTTCCGATGCCCATACTATGTGACGAATGTGACAAATGCCAAAGATTGGGAAAATCTCTCATCGGGCTATCCGATGCCCTTGAAACCACTTCGTAGTCGACCCATCTACGTTCGGGGCCGACGGCGTGGACCATTCCCTTCCTCCTGATAAGATCACATTTTGGGTGGTTGACTAGGTGTCAAAATGGGTCAGCGCGTTCGTAGGAGCAGTTGCACTGGCCGTGGTGGTAATCGGGAATCTCGGTATGATAGCCTGCATTCGGGGTCCCTGGGCCATAATTAATGCATGGAGGTCTACTGCACAAACCTTGAGAGCCTCTTAGCTAAATACGATGTCAAGCACAAAGTGGGCCACCCCGCATTCATCCTCGACCATGGTCGTGCTGAGCTTAGACAATGTGGAAATCAAGACACGATGAAAGTGGTGAACCTCAACCGAAAGGGATCGGGTCTCTCAAGTCACACCTCTTTGTGGGCATACGTAACAACCTACAAACCATCCTGGTATGTCCCCTTATCGCCTAGTTTATGGCAAGGCATGTCACTCATTCTGTGAAATCGAAAGTATAAGGCATGGTGGGCAAAGTGAAGAAAATGAACCGATATGCGTAGCCGTCTCAAAAGGCTCTAAATATCAACGAAATGTGGGAAGAACCCGATGAACGATGCCTACTTCACCAAAATTGCAAAAGATAAGTTAAAGAAATGCACCGGCATGATCAATCGATAGCTCATAAACATTTAAAAAAAGGGAGACCAAGTACGTCTACGACCTAAGCTCCACATTTTTCCGTGTAAGTTTAAGTCAAGACGGATCGGGCCATTCACCATCCAGAGGTTCATCACAATGGATCAAGATCCGCTTTAACTCAAAGACAGGTGTTCATGTTAAGGGGAAAGGCTGAAACCCTATGCAAGGCAATGAATGCACAAGGAGGAGATCCTCCTGACCCCTCCATCCAAGAGGGCCCGAACTCCTCCGACCTCCTGATATGTCCCCTACATTGATCATCGCGATCTCTACTCCACTCCGCGCACCCCCATTCCGTGAAATACAATTGCAAAGGAGAGAGATTTGCACATAGAGATTTATTATGATCTTTCGGCCTTCGACGAAGATCCAGAGCTCAGATATTCGATGCACCTAGTGCAGAGGTACTCCTTGGAGCCATTCATGACCCCGCGCCAGGTTTTTTGACACGGTGTCGAAGTTTATACCACACGATGACCTCCATGCGAGCCCAATCCCATGCCCATCCACTTCTATAGATGGCCAACCAGATACTTCGTGCATCGCATAGCAAATACTTAATTCGCTGCAGCTTACTAACTGCGTATTATAGGCAGTGGCCCCATCCCTCGATTAGGGAGATGGATCGTCTACTATCTCTGGACACTACAACCAGGCCTATCTTATTCAGGAGACAACTTCCTCCGGACATGCTTCTCATAGACCATGTCCTGTGGTCTAATCTTTTTCCACTCTAGCACATAGTACAGAGGAGAGGAGCCATTCTGGAGGCTCTATACCGTATTTCAGAGGGGTTCTGGTTTAGCCAAGCTAAGCTTATCATGACATCCTTGTTCCACTTTGAGGACAAGTCCACACAGATTCCATCTAATAGTCTACTCCCTCCCGTCTCGAGACTTCTATGCTGTGTTTGAGCACATCTATTTCCTACTAAGCCCAGTTAGAGCGCTGGTCGGGATTACAAGGCTATCCTGCACTGACCCACAGGGCGACCAGCCCCGTGCTTTTTCACCTCCCACCTCCGGGAGCGACCAGACCAGGCAAGCCAACCGACCTTCATGCAAGAGGAGCAACCACCTCAGGTACCACTCAAGGAGCATTAGGTTCCAAAGATCCGGCCTCCAACTCCAACCCCATTGCTCCACACCCACAACACCTGGGTCCTCTACACTTCTGCAGCCCCAGCCCCCAAAGACTAATAACTCCCCGCAAATGTTGCTATTTCCACACAACATTATTCACTTTCACAACATATCACTATATCCACTCTGATTTCCTCGAGCCACTGCAGATGCAGCCCGCACATTCTCCACTTACTGCCCGCATCATTTACGACGCCCATGCAACTTAGCCGAGGATGACTTACATTGAGGCCGCCATTTTTGGCACAGAATCCCACATCCTCGTAGATTCATAAATACCCCTACTTTACCTCCCGATTTCCATCGCGCTCACCAGTCTCTTCGCCTCCCCTCCGCCAGAGCCAGCCCCCGCAACCTCTCTGACGGTTAGCAATAGCAAGAATAGCAACCACTCACTGAAGAAGACGATTAGTACCCAAATAGTGCTATTTTGAGCCCCCGTATGCAGTTTAAGCACTTTTTGTGTACTAATCAACTTAAATAACCCAATTGATACATTGAGGTTCCGGCTTTGCTACTGATCGCATTTTGTAGCTCTATTGTTGTAGTTTTGTAGGTCAAATAGCTCATTATCTTCAATCCGATTCAAACACGATGAACCCGAGCCAAATTCGAAGATGCATGATCGAATCAGAGGAGATTTGGAGCAAAAATTGCAAAAGAGAAAGAAGGCAGTGGAAATTTTGCAGGGTTGCAAAAATTCACAACCCGCACCTCAGTTGCGAAATCTCTCGCAACACTACTCCCCTGCACCTACTGTTGACTGCTTTTTGACCCGCCTTTTTGTGGTTTTATACAAGTTTGCCCTTTTTTGTAATTTCCTTATACTGAGCACCTATATAAGCTCGGTCTTGTTTGTAAATCAATCAACTGTCACTTCATCAATGAGTCAATAAAATTTGGCACGAAGCTTCCTCTCCCTCGACTGGTTTGTGATTTTCTCTCCCTGATTCGTGCCACGGTAGGGTGATGCGGAATCAACAAAATTTATATTCCTAAGTTCCTCCTACTGTCGTAGTCAAGCTACTGCAGAGGCGGCTAGGGTCGAACACGGATGGGTTTTCATCCCACGAATGATTAGCATCGCTGTTTGAAAATGTGGTGTGAGGTTTTTTGTTTGATTTTGATTTTAAAAATGGGGTTGTATGTTCACCGACTAACCGCAATGGCTTAAAGTGAAGTGTAAAATGAAAAACTTTGGAACATACAAGATGAAACATAATATTAGTATCCTATTATAATACCTGCATTAGGCAAATGAGATATGAACAGTTCAAATACCGATTTTATTTATATGAAAATGAGTCCAGAACCATCATTTGAGTCTAACTAAGTACTAGTGATTTAGAACCCATTCAGTTTGAAACCTCAGCATTTAACCTCATTCCCATGGCTCAGAATGACATTCAAAGAATGTCACACCCTACCATTAATGCACTAACCCTAGCATGGCAAGTATTGACCAAAGGAAAGACATTAAATGCCATTAAACCTAGTTTGGAAAGCTGGGAACCATAAATGCAAGACTGTGAATATCTAAAGCATGAGGACAACTTGTAGTGCCTCAAAACTAGTTAGCAACCCTCATCTTCATACAGGAGGCTTAGAGCCAAGCATCCCTTGAGTTGTCATCCCCAAGGGTGTTTGCAAATGAGAAAATGAGAGAAATAGAGCAAAAATGAGATCCAAAAATGAAAGTCATGAAAACTTTATAAAATAAAAGTTGCTTAGGTTACAAAGAGGTGGGGGTTTATATAGTCCAACCCAGTGTGAAATACAAAAATACCTAAAATATGAAATTACATATGGGTCAAATGGTAATACATCAAAAACGTGGTCGCTTTGGGGATCATATACCAAAAACACAAAGAGATTCTCTATGCAAGAGTCTCACATACGAAAAAGTCTCGCTATACTAGCTGTGTACCGCTACGCCTACGAAATTCCCAGAGAGATAGCGAAATGGGAAATTTGCCAATGCTGAATTTCGCTAGCTAGCTAAATTTTGTGAGATAGCTAAATTGGAAAATTTGGCTAGGCACGCACTCAGCCACAGCGAAATTTCGCTAGCCCAGCTAAAATTTCACTCCGCTAGGATTGCGAAATTCTCACATGATTGCGAATTTTCAAGAATCCCAACAAATTTTCCTCAATCATGTTAAAATCCGATTGCCCTGCCTCCTGCTTTGCTCACTCCGCATCCTCTCGCACTCCTATTCATCACTACTAATTCTTCACCGACCTTAATATTTCATCACGCTTTGGCTCGTGAAATCATCGAGGATTCTCGCAATCAACACCAATAAGAAGCCAAGCTTGTTGATTGAAGTTCTCAAAAACCTGCAAACTATCCAAACAATCTCAAAACAAATAAAAAACACTATGGACATGCACATGACAATCGGGTTAATTGATATGATTAAGGCAAAAGCACTCAGTCTTAAATAGGACTCAAAATAGCACTTTTGGCAATTAATCACTTACTCTCCTTCATTCATTTTCTGCAGCCAAACACCCTTAATGATGACAAATCAAGGGATGCTTGGCTAAAAACCCCTCATCATTAAAGGGGAAGGCCACTAGGTGTTGGTTTTAAGGCAGGTTGCATGTTCTCATGTTTTTCATGTATGCATTATAGGGTATTTGTGTTCCTGCTTCTCACCTTAGGTTAAATCTCTTAGGCATACTCTCCCTAACGTGTATTTGGCAAGCTTTTTGGGTTCAGTGGATACTTATCACTAGATCCACTGATGCCCAGTTAGTTATCTCCTATTAGTTACTGAAGGGTAGGTTTTGGAGTTGTGTTCTCATCGTTTAGGAGCATTTATGCTCATTAAATGCCATCTTTCAAGAGGAAAACTCTTAAGGTTTAGGTTTTAAAGCTAAATGAAGATCCGGTTCAGGAAATGACTATATGTCATGCTCCCCAACGCGGTGAAAGACCCAGACATGTCGGTTAACTTAGGAACCCTAAGCCCGCTGTCTCGAGACTTCAAGGAATTCCCTTTTAACTTTTTACTACAATTTATTTCTAGTTTTCAACCATTCAACCACACTGTTTTTCACAAACCCTAAAAATCCAACGAGAAAACACCATTTTCAATACACTGCAACTCTTCTCTCACGAAGAAAACCCATCCCCGTGTTTGACCTTAGAACCACTATACTGCAGTAGCTTTGCTACATCAGTAGTAGGAATCCTAGGATATAAATTTTGTTGATTTCGAACACCTACTTGGCCTAAACGAATCAAATGGCGTCGTTGCCGGGGATGGTGCCCTAGTGATAAAGAAAATATGTGAACTTGTGATCCACATCACAAGTGTTGGTGAAATCACATTTCTTTTTTATTTTACCATTTTTCTCCACTTGTAGTTCACTGTAGGAGAGTTTGAAATTCTTACTGAGGCGGTGTCGTTTTCCCTTGTTTTGGATTTTAGCTAATATTAACCTTTTGGTAGTCTTATTGTCGTGGTTTCTTGCCTGCTGTGTTCATAGCAACCCATGCAAAGGGGACAACACTGTGCTGCATTGGAAAGGCTAAGTGCTCCAGATGAACAAAGGTGTGAAATCAGTTTACACACCAACCGGATGGAGACCCCATCTGAAGAGCAGTAGAGCCAACAGGGGGTTCTGATTAGTGCCCAAAAAGTGCTATTTTGAACCCTATTTATTATAGGTTTTGAGTGCTTTTTGTGTACTAATCATTCTAATTAACCCAATTTACACATTAAGGTCCCTATGATTCTACCGACGCATTGTGGCAATTTTGCACAGATGCGATTTATGCCGAAATTGTTGAGTCGATCCAAGACCTAAGAATTCAGTCAAACTCAAAGATTACAGATCGTAGACTAGAAGGAAAGAAAAGAAGAAAATACAAGGAAATTAGAGCAGCTACAAAAATTGGCTTCCCTCGGCACTATTTACCATCCTGCCACTACCACTGTTTCAAGATTTGACTTCCCGTCGCTGCTTTTGCCTTTTTTGTTTCCTTTTTGATTTTCTTCCAAATTTGTCCCTTGTATTAGCTTTTAGCTTTGTTTTTTTTTTTTTTTGTAATTTGTAAAGGGGTTGGCTATAAGGCCCCCAAGACAAGCACTGTTGAAAGGAGTTAACCAATAAAATTTTAGGGCAAAGCTTTAAGCCCGTTTCCGCTTTTTCATTTTCTCATTTTCCTTTTCGGCTGTTAAACACCTCCGAGGATGACAACTCGTAGGATACCTGCCAAGGCCCTTCTCCTCGGGGGTTGTATGTCTGGCGGGCAATGCGTAACTGAACAAGTGGTCCTCCTGCTTTCTTAATCCACACATTTATGGGCATTTATGCTCCTAACCTTTCACTCTAGGTTCAAATCTCTAGGTGCATCTTGGATTGACCGCATTTGACAATCTTTAGGTTCATTGAGTTAATACTAGATCCAAGGATATTCAAGAGTCGCTTCTCCTATTTGTTAATGTAAGATGAGTTCGAGATAGGTTTTCACTAAGTTGGGGACCATGAATGTTCGTGGAAATGCCATATTTCAAAAGGAAAATCATAGGCTTAGTTTTTAAAAAGTTAAATGAAGATCCTGTCGTGAAATGACTATAGTTTATCTTCTCCCAACGCGAGGGAGATTGACCCGAGAACCCTCAAGCAAGAACTCTTAGAACCTAACTGTGCCAAATTCGACACTCAAGGAGACTTTTTCAAATATAGCTAAAATTTAAATTTTCGCTATGCACGCACTTTCGCATGATAGCGAATTTCTATGATAGCTAATTTTCGCTATCATAGCCAAAATTACATAGCGAATTTTCTATGACTCCATAAAATTTAGCTATGATTGCAAAATTTTCAAGATCATTATAAATTTCACTATGCCATAGTGAAATTCCCTGTAATGTCGTTTCCCGCATCCTCCACTCCTCGCATTCTCCTCTTCCAGCTTGATATTTCTTCATCCCAGGCTTGATGAAATCGCCGAGAATTCATACTAACTCAGCATAAATCATCACAATTACGATGCCAAGCATGATATGATGGTGGAGGCTTACGAAACCTGCAAAACTACCAAAAACAACCTCGAAACAAAATCAGTAATACTAATGGACCTACACATGTCAATCGGCTTAAGTAATATGATTAGTACGTAAAAAGCACTCAAACCCATCTAAATAGGACTCAAAATAGCACTTTGGGTACTAATCATCCGGTAGACTGGGAGAGTCAGAAGTGGTTGATGCTGCTGTAGCTACCAACATAAAGCAAAACATGCCACTCAACTGATTACCACAAATTTTTTAACAAAATAGAAACTTAAACAAGACTAAGCAATTAAATTAGTGGCTTCTGAGACACTGCAGAGCCACTCCTGCAAATGTGTGTACTCATGGTCTCATGAGGGTCCATGAGAATTTCTCCTCGACTACAACACAGACAACATAGGGCTTCACCCTGGTCCATTAACCTTGGATTACCCTATTATCATTTGATTGAGTAGGTCCACTGAACCATTGGGTGTTGTTGAACAATGAATGGGCCCGGTCCATCGCGACTTGATTCGCTTCTGAAATAGATGGAGTTTGGAATCATACAGAGATTTTGGTCCCCCTTGTTGAAATTCTGTAAAGTTATCATTTGATCATGCCATCTTTTCAATCTTTCCTTTACAATCTTTCGAGTTCAAGTAGGCACTACTGCATTTCCAACTCATCGAGATCAAGGAATCTGAGTCTCGAATCTCACTTAAATCCATGTTTAGTTTCTTGATTGCCCACCATGCTTTATACTCGATTTCCACTGGAAGATGACATGCCTTGCCATAGACCAACCGATAAGGGGACATTCCAAGAATCGTTTTGAAAGTTGTTCTGTAGGCCCACAGTGAATCAAGCAATTTGAGGGACCAATCTTTTCTGTTGCTATTCACCACCTTCATTAGAATGGTCTTAATTTCCCTGTTGGCAAGCTCTACTTGACCACTTGTTTGAGGATGGTAAGGGGTTGCCACCTTGTGTTTAACACCATATTTAGTCATGAGGTTTTCGAAAGGTTTGTTACTGAAGTGTGAACCCCCATCACTGATAATGGATTTTGGTACCCCGAACTTGGAAAAGATGTTTGCTTTTAAGAATTTGAGCACCACCTTGTGGTCGTTGGTTTTGCAGGGGATTGCCTCAACCCATTTAGACACATAGTCTACTCCCACCAATATGCATGCATGCCCATAAGACGAGGGAAGTGCTGGGCCCTGATGAACGATGCCCCAAACATCAAATAGCTCAACCACTAAAATTGGGTTCAGGGGCATCATGTGACGACGAGACAATTTCCTGAGCCTTTGGCATCTATCACATACTCGGCACATTTTGTTTGCTTCTTTAAAAAGGGAATGCTAGTAGAAACCAGACTGCAGCACCTTCATTGTTGTCTTCTGGGAAGCAAAGTGACCACCACAGGCACTCTCATGGTAGTGGCTTAGAATTCCTTGTTGTTCTTCTTCAGCACGCTAATTATCCGATTCCGCACTTATTTAAATAAGAAGGCTCTTTCAATAATAGGAATGGATTCAAGAAATACTTCAAATCTTGTTCTTCCAATTAGAGATGAATTTCTTCTGTTTAAGAAATTGGCAATGTGAGCATACCAGGGAGCTTTCTCCAACCGCATTAAAGATTCTTCAGAAATTCATCATCACGGGCTAGCCATGAAAGTGTCACGGGCCATTGTTAATCTAGAAAGATGGTCTCGCCACAACATTCTCACCCTTTTGTCCTTAATTTGCAAGTTAAATTCTTGGAAGTAAGAACCCATCGAATAAGTCTTGCCTAGCATTTGCTTGGTTAGAGATATTTCAAAGCCGGAATGACCAAAATGACTATATCGTACTCCAACCAAGCATGCCTAAATTTGTCTAAGGCGTAGACCACTGCCAACAATTCTTTCTCTGTAGTAGTATAATTCCTTTGTGCTTCATTCAAGGTTTTGCTTGCATAATATACTACATGAGGTTTTCCATTTTCTCTTTGGCCAAGAACTGCTCCAATAGCAAGATCACTGAGATCAATATCACCTCAAAAGGCAAATGCCAATCGGGTGCTCGTGCACTATCGTGCAAAGGGTCAAATAGACTTCACTTCTTCAAAGCTCTCCGACAGTCTTTTCCTGCCAAATTTAGCATCTTTCTCTAGCAGCTTATAAAGGGGCTTAGCAATTTAAAAATCCTTGATGAATCTTTCATAAAAGCCTACATGGCCAAGGAACGCCTAACCTGCTTTACATTTGTCGAGACGGTACCTAAGCAATAAGTTCAATTTTTCCTTGTCACTATTCCCCGCTGGAAATAACATGCCCTAGTACAATCCCTGTTCACCATAAAATGGCATTTCTCCCAGCTTACACCGACATTTTCACGCACTCCCCGCAGTGATAGTTTCAAGATAATGCATTCTTTCAAAATCACTCAGATAGCCAAAGTGATCGCCATCCATGTATACTTCCATTATACGCTCCACCATATCGCTGAACATACTAAGCATACATCTCTGGAAGGTGGCAGGGGCGTTGCAAAGACCAAAAGGCATCCTCCTGTAAGCATAAGTTCCAAAAGGGCAAGTAAATGTGGTCTTTTCTTGATCTTCTGCACTCTATCTCGAAGTACCTCGAATACCCATCCAAAAAGCAATAGAATGGGTGTCCAGAACTTCTCTCAAGAAGCTGATCAATGAAGGGTAGTGGGAAGTGATATTTTCTTATTACTTCATTGAGCCTCTCAGAATTTATGCATACCCCAACCGGTGGTAAGTCGGGTAGACAATTCACTCTTTCATTTTTACAAAGGGTCAAATTCCCGACTTCACCACCCGGGTCAGGGCTTAATCATGCCATCGATATGGGGTAAATGATACTTGCCCAGCATCAAGACTTCAATCAACTACCTCCCGCATGTGAGGATTCAACTCCTCCTCGTGGTCGCCTAACAACTTCATATTCTTCTTCTAAATAAATGGTTTGGCGTATTGTTGTGCCGATGCCTTTAAATCAGAAATTTTCCACCCCAAAGCTTGCTTGTTCATTTTGAGGAGGTGCAGCAGGTTGTGCTCCTGTGAAGTGGTCAGCAGTGACAATATTACAACTAGATACTGCTTGTTTTCTTCTATAAATGCATATTTTAATTCCACTGGCAGGGGTTTGAGCTCCAGTTGTTGAGGTTCCTTCTTCTCTTCACCAGTCAACAAAGGTAGAATTTCTATTTTCTTTCTCCAGCACCCCTGAACTAGGCTCATGCATTGAGGTTCCTGTTGCTCTACAAGGCACTCAGATAACTCGGGTTAACACATTCGCACTTGCCGCTTCATTAGCCTGCTCTTCAAGAATCGATCGACATGCAGACTTCTTCACAATGCCTTCCACTCAAGCTGCATATGCCTTTACTCAAATGGAAGATATTAGTTCTAGTCCAATTCCCAAAAGTGAGTCGTGATAACCCCATTTCCTAAGAATTTATAATGGCACTGGTTAGCTAAGAATGGCCTTCCAATATGATGGGTAACATGATCGCCCCCACCGCAACCCGCTTGTGTCAAGGACGACAAAAACTAATCGGATAGTAGAATTTGTCCACTTGTATTAGAACATCCTCAATGGTCCCCTTCGGTATTTTTAATAGACCTATCGGCTAGAGAGACAAGCAGGATGGAAGTGGGCTTTATTCTCCCAAACCAAGCCGCTTGTACATGGAATATGGCAAGAGGGTTCAATAATTAGCTCTCAAGTCTAATGCTTTTCTGCTGGTGCCCCGGAGTTAACTGAGATTGTAGACATCCCCGGGTCCTTATATCATGCTGTGAGTCTTGCACTCAATGACAAGATCACTGTTTCAATAAAAAGGCCTTTTATTCACATTGGAAGCCTTCTTTACCGTACATAAGTCCTTCAAAATTTTGCATACGTGGGGACTTGCTTTATCATGTAAAGAAGAGAATGTTAACCTTCACTTCTGTCAGAGTACCTCTAAAATTTCAGTTTGGTTAACCTAATTTTCCTTTCTTGAAGTGCCTGTGGGAGCGAGAGGGGGTACTGGCTTCACCTCCTTCCCTTGTCGCTTAATTGTTCTTCTCCGGTGGATCAACTACCGCGTGGGAGCTGTCTTGTCAGCCGGACCGCTTAATCTCAGTTCTTTACCACTTCTCAAAGTCACTACTGCTTTGACTTCATCAATTCTTGCATTTGGATCATTGGCTGAGCCTATTTCATGCATTCCCTTAGGATTTTGTTGTGTCTGGGAAGGAAATTTCCTTTTCAGACACTGTCGGGTTAGACAACTCCGGGAAATCTCTATACGTATACTCGTCCACTTCGTTGAGTGAGCTCTCGACTGCCTCAATTTTCTTATTAGTTTGAACATTCAACACCTTTTGTTCCACCACAAACGTACCTACCACCTTGCTTAAATTTAGAATTGCCTGTTCAACAGGAGAAGAAGGTGGAAGTTGTCATAGCTTTAAGGGAGCAAACTACAGGTTTCTGGGGCATATACAGGGGGGTTTGGCTTCCATGATAAGTTTAGATGATTCCTCCAGTTGTGGTTATAGGTGTTGCCATAAGGAGCATTTGTAGGTGGCTTATTTTGACCCAAGACATGTGTATGCCTTGCATTAAGCTCCTACCGAGGAACCATCGGATAAGGCTCCCTGGGGTGGTGGCTATTCGACCGACAATTAAAACAAGTCGGTTGAGATTCATAACTCATTCACCGCTTGCATTTCATGTGCTTAGATTTCATTTCCGCCCAACCTTCAGGTCAAAGTGGTCGCTTGCTTTACTCCGTGTCCCTAAAGTGCAAAAATTCCCTTCGTGGGTCAAGGCCTAATTTTCTCCACCTCCTGGGTTTAGCTCTATCCCATCCTCTCGAAGTTTCAACACATAATTCAAAAGTCCATGGCTTCATCTGGGTGCTTGCTCAAGAAGTCCCTCCACAATATTATTTCCAAGAAGGTTTCATGGCCGGAGACATACCAACACCATAGAAGTGATTCACAAACATCCAAGTATTGAAACCATGATGCTGGGTGATTCGTACACTAGTGGTGATCCTAATCAACAATATTTGTTTCTCTATATCTCTCCTACTGCCGTAGTCAAGCTACTGCAGCATAGCTGTCTAGGGTCGAACACGGGATGGTTTTCATCCCACGACGATTTGTATTGATGTTTGAAAATGGTGAGGCTTTTATTTCCGATTTGTGATTCGTTAAAATGTGGGAGTCGTTGTTCAATGGATAACCGGAATAGCTTAAATGAAAGTGTGAAATGGTAACCTTGAAGGCTTAATACAGCTTAATAACAAGGGGTATTACAAAGGTCCCTGTCATTTCGCATTAGGCAAATGACATATAGTCAAAGCCAAAACCCATCTTTGTTTAGCTATGAAACTAACCCTATAACCACTCCTATTTTGAAGGTCCAATCAATGTTTAAGCATTCAATGCCCCAACGCTTTAAACCCTAGCATTTAACCTCATTTCCAATGGCTCGTAAATGACATCTAAAGAATGTCGGCATCTAACATTAAGAATGCATTGAACCCTAAAGCATGGCAAGTATTTAATTCAAAGGAAAGACATTTTGTATATTAAACCCAGTTTGGAAAGTTTGAGCCATAAATGCAAGACTCAGATCATTTAAAGCATGAGGACAACCGCAGAGGCCCCTAAACCAGTTCAGCAACCCTCTTTTAAGGCTTTGAGGCTTAGCCAAGCATCCCTTTAGTTGTCATCCTCTAGGGGTGTGTTTGGCAGCCGAGAAAAAGAGGGAAAGAGGAGAGAGAAGAGAGCAAAATAAAACCTAAACTAAAAAGCTGCGGGAAACTTGCATAAAATGAAAAAGTTAGGTTTACAAAAGTTGTAGGGGAGCTTATATAGTCAACCCCAATGTGTGAAATGACAAAAGGCCTAAATATGAAATTAGGGACAAAATGGTAATTAATCAAACTGGTCGTTTGAATCAAAAAACATCAAAACATATAAACACAGGCAGCACTTCTATGCAGAAATTCTTGTCAGCATAGCGAAAATTTTCTATGCTAGCGAAATACAGCCAGCTTAAAATCAACAGAAGAGATAGCTTAAATCAAAATTTTCGCAATGAACAAGCACTTTCGCTACGCTAGCTTAAAAATTTTGTGATAGCAAAAAAAAAAAAAAAAAATTTCGCTAGATTGCTAAATTTTCACAATGCATAGCGTAAAACTGCTTCTCTCCCCGTTTTGCCACCATTCTTTCATCAATTCCACTTCACATTTCTTCATTTTTGGTTGATGAAATCATCGTGAATCCTCGCATTCAAAGACCAACTTAACATCGACTTCAAATTATCACGAGGCACGTAAAACCGCAAAATAACAAAAACAAACTCAAATGGAATCGTTGGTACTATGACTCGCATGTTAATTGGCTCAATTCATATGATTAGAGCGCAAAAAGCACTCAAAACCTATCTTGAATAGGACTCAAAATATCACTTTTTGGGCACTAATCACACCCCCCAACCGACACGTTGCTAGTCGCTTAGCAATGCTAAAACAATAAATATGCATGTCGTGTTTACAAAAAGTGTATACTTGCTCAAAAGTGTATGTACAGATAGGCTTTACCTTTAAAATGAACAATTTACACCCTGTACAAAACCGACATGAAAGAACAAAATCTAATTGAAAATCTTGGGCAAATTTCAAATTTGAGCCAATAAAATCGGGCAAAGCTATTCCCTCCCCCCCAACCTAGCTACTGCCATGGCCTTTAAACTGTTGACCAACCTGAATAGGACTAGTTACACTCTTATTTATTTCTTAATTGCAATGTAGGGTGCAATGCTAAAAACTCGACTTCACCAAAGTCCGTGTAACGGGGGTCCACCGATGACTCCCAACCAATTAAGGTTTAGGTATCGTCAAAAGGACTCACCACAAACTCAGAGGCTTCACTCCGACTCTCGAATGACTTCGAGAATTAAGCACCTACAACACGCTAAACTCTACCCATCCACCCGCGGCGAACACTAAGTCAATGACTCCCAACCAATTAGCTTAGGCATCGCTTAAAGGCTTTCGCCATACCGTGACCGTGTTCGGGTTTCAAGGCAAAGCGTCACGACTTTTATTCTTCTTTTTCTTCTTTTCTTTTTCTTTTTGCTTTTTCTTTTCTTTTTCATTTGGAAGACTACATTGGTCTTCATACATGGGTAACGCAAACCTATTATGGGTCATCAACAGATCTAAGGCCGGCTTTGCAAAGTGAAAAGAGGTATAAAGCTTCTCAACCTATTGGTACAATCTGGTGTGCAGTGTGTGAATTAGCTAAAGGGGGAATGTTCAAGGTTGAATATACTGGAACTTCAATTGACCAAAACCTAAATCATGCATGGAGTTGTTCTATCATTAAGGTAACATACAGGGCTTCAATTCTTCAACTAAAGGCAAGAGTAGAAACACAAAATGTAGGAACAAAAGTGATTTTGCAAAGTGTAGTAAATCAGAATAATGCTATAAAGTTTTTGATATAACCAAAATGGCTAATACATGATTAGTATAGCTAAATTGTATCAAAAGTATCATCATTTTCATTGGCTATTACATGAATCCTATACAAATGAGAGGCGCTGATGTTAAAACAAGACAAACATGATAGAAGACACTTCCTAACTCTAGCTTTTCCTCCCAACCAAAGCATAAACATGCCTCATCGGATAGGAGCTAGAGAGGAGCGTGACCACCTCATTCTCGCAAGGGTGATGGATGCTGGTGGATTCGGCAGTCGCTGCGGCCGCCGCTAGCATGTCTAAGGAGGTCTGCCAGGATCGATCTCAATGTGTAGGCTCAAACGGGAGACCGAGGTGGCTCATGATACGTAAAAGTACGGCATGGTCAGGTCAGAGCAAGGCTCCCGCTTCTGCCAACCGCTGGTCCAAAGACACTTGTGTGGTAGCAAGCGCGCAGACAGTATCCATGACAAAGAGCAAGCTCCTCGAATCGACCCGAACATGCTCCTAGAATGTCGCACAGAGATGAAGGGCCTAAGCAGCGGTCGCCAGGCCTGGGGCGCAAGGCTAAGGTGATAATGAGACTGAGGATAAATTGATGAACTCGCTCCTCTCCACCTCTTACCTCCACCTCAGGACAGATCCTCACTCCCTCGGGGGGGTCCTCTCAAGCATCTCATCCGTACCTCCTCCCCATCCATTGAGAACAAAAGAGACGGCATATCAATGATCGCTTCCATAGACAGGACTTGAGTGCGCCTAATCCTCCTCTCACCCGTTGGCTCCTCCGTCCCAGATGCTTCAGGACCTGGCTCAACAAGCGCGGCATCAATAATGGTAAACCCTCAGCTCGAGCTAGGCCCTTGCGATGGACGTTATCCTCAAAGTGCAACAGGGCGGTCATGACCAATTTCAGGACTGGAACTGTAATCCCTCTCGAGATCCCGGTGACAGGGCTCGAGTACGCTCCCCGCCGCAGACGTGAGTGCCGCAACTTTAAAACAAGTCGGTCCGAGCAGGTGTTCAAGAGAAGCATCTGAGGCTGGTCGCTCCGAAGAGTACGGGTCCCGTGTAGCATTCCAGCGAGACAAATGCGACCATCTCTCTCGCGATGGCCGGGCCACTCTGTAACCTCTGCACCGCTACCACATGCCCAAAGAAGCTAACAAACCGCGAGCTCGGAGTACTCACGGACGATCATCAATGGTGAATCGGAGCTCCAGCGGACTCGGCACTCCCCTGGAAGTCATGGAGTGGTAGAACTGAAGCACTACCCGGGGATAATAGAACTGCCGCGGTGTCATGAATCCAGCCAGTGGAGTAATCGTGATCACCCATGGAGTCTTCGAATCGGGGTCACGTCACGCTGGTACATCGTAGAATGACTCGCCATGGAATTTCCGTCACAGATTCACGTTCCCTGTGATCGGGGTCCCGAAGGAACAATGGTCGCCTAATCCGAGGCCTGCATTAGATTTGCATGAGCCTCCTCCGTCGGGAAGGTGATGGCCGAGGCCGAGATGTCAAGGACTCCCCCGAGCCTGATGTCCGGGCCCGCTTGGAAGGTCGGGCCCTCCGATACCGCCCTCGAGGCACTGAAGGGACCCGGGTCCATCCTGTCCGATACCCGAATCCCCGAGGCCCTCAGTGACTGTACCGCCTCTATAGGTCGTGGCATCTCAGATGAATCAAGAATGGACACCGCAGATGTCATGCCGGGTTCCTCAACCGACCCCTCGGGTTTGAAGCTAACCACCCCGGCACTGACCATGACCGCAGATCAGAGAGCCCATAGGCGCAAAGGTGGCGCACCACCGGGAGTGGCAGCAGCACCGCGCGCTCACACTGCTGCACCAGCCCCCGGTCCCAAGCAGGCAGGTCGAGACAATCCATCGTGCAGCCGCGGCACCAAAGAAGGCCCGAGACGGCGGCGCCGCTAGGCAAGCAGCTCAGCACGGGCCCGACCGCGGTGCTCCTGGCTAATGGCGCAGTAGAGCTAGCTCTGCCCTACGAGAGCAGCACTGGACGCGTGATGGTAGCAGAGCAAGAGACAGGCACCCGCAAGGGAGGGAAAGCAAGGCAGGGGACCCGGGGCTTTCTGGGCAATCGGGATGGCTCACGCCAAGGGGCGCTAGGCCAAGTGAAATGTGACTAAAAAATGAGGCCCCTCCCTTCCTTTTATAGGCCCGTGAGGTACCTGCGGCCATCATGTAGCTAATTTCGCACAATAGCGAAATTTTGCTTAAAATCGGATTCATCTCAAATAAAAAAGAAAATTTTGATTTAAGCGTATTAAAACAAAAATAAAAATTATTATTATTTTTAACAAAACTCCAAGAATAAAGATAAAATAAAATTAAAATTAGGCTACTAAAAAGGAAAGTTACTAAAAATAGCATACTATAAAAATTGACCAATTTTAAACAAAAACCAAAAAATTTTGAGCTGCAGTTTGGTTTCAGTGGACACCAAACCAGCTCAATTTCACCGATTTACTCATGGAGGGTCAAGGAGGAGGAGCTCCTTAACCCTAGCGGGCTCAGGCCGCACCCTCCATGCTTCGTCCGTCCATTCTGTTAATTTTCTTCACTGTGTGATTTGGCTGATTGTTGGATCAAGCAGAATGACTAAAGCATTCAATCCTCCACCAATTGTTTCATTTTCCTTAGCCAATTGCAATTTATGGACATTCGCTTCTCTCGCATTCAAATAACCGAGCAAACTTTCACTGTGCCCCTTTGATCGCCATTTTCCACTAGCTTCTCGTGCTTGTTACTCATGAAAAATATTGAGCTCCAATGTCATACAAATGTGAGCCGATGATTCATTTCGTAATTAATGATTGCATTGGCAATGGCAAAAATGGTCTTCCCAGATAATTGAACATGATTGGGCCCATTTTGCTATCGCTCAAGATCAAGCACTACAAAGTTCACTGCAGTAGAATTTGTCCACCATTACCAAGACATCCTCAACTATTCCCTTTAGGAATCTTCACCGCATCGACACCAATGACAAAGGGATGTCAGAGAAATTGAGCTCCCTTAAACCTAACTCCGCCATACAATCGAGCATGGCAAAGAGGTCACACCGCCCCAAATCTAGCGTTGCTTTGTCTATGCAAGTCCCACCACATTGATCGATATTATTGGGATCCCCTGATCCTCAGATTTGGATCGTCTTGCTCGACTATGGCACCGACTGTCTGCCATTTAAGGCTTTCTTTCAATGCCGAACCCTTCGACTGCGTAAGTAATGTGTCCTTAAGAACTTAGCATAAGTTGGGACCTCGCTTAATCATGTCAAGCAAAGGGAATGTTTACCTTAACTCGCTCTTTAGCACCTCCCAAATTTCAGCTTGGTTCGGGGATTTTTTCTTGCCCCTTTCGTTGCTTGGGAAATGGAGGGCGGTTTTTCTTCACCGGTTCTTTTTCACTGATTATTACCCTTTCATGCTCAGCTTCCTTTTCCTTTGCATGTTTCTTCAGCAGTCATGGGCACTGGTTGCTCTATTTCTCTTCCACTCCTCAGAGTGATGATAGCTTTCACTTCATCCATCCCCGAATCAGCCGGACGAATCCTACCTCACGGACTCCTTTCGATTCGGGCAATGCTCGGGAAGCGGAACCTCCTCTCTCCCCGTACTTCCGTGTTGCTGTTGATCTTGTGATTGAATACTATAGGTTATCAATTTTCGACATGGTTGCTCAAGCCCATCTTTCTTTTATTCAATGTACTTTCTACAAGATCAATTCTTTCAGGCTAATCGTACGTTGATCCCCGTTTTTCCACAAAATTGCCTACCACCTTACTCAAATTCAGTATAGCTTGTTCCATTGTGAGGAAGATGGTGGTGGCTGTGGTTGAGATGAGGAACCAAACTGCTGTTTGGCACCAGGGGGTACATAGGTGGGATTAGGTTGTGAGAGGTTAGGTGATTATTCCAATCGAATTGTACGTATTACTGTATGTAATAGGCTGTGGCTTGTATTGACCTATGACATTGGCATACCGACATCAAACCTTCACCGAGGGCACTCGATAGTGTTCTCTCGATGGACACGACAATTGATGCATGGGGTTGGCCTCAGGCAGATACCACCGCCCGCACTTCATGGAGCCTTTCCTTCTAGCTCTTCCACCTTCCTAGCTAGGGTTGGATGAGCTCTGTCTCATTTCCATGTCTTCCGACAATGCAAAAATTCTCCCCTTTTGCGGGCCGAGGGTCTCATCTTCCACTTCCCTTTGCCTGCCTATCCCATCCCTTGGAAGTTTCAGCCACATAATTAAAAATCCATGGCTTCATCTCGGGTGCTTGCTCGTAAAGTCCCTCCACACATTGTTTCCAAAAAGCCGCTTCATGGCCGGAGACATACTCACCATAGAAGTGGTTTACATACATCCAAGTGTCGAAAAACCATGATGTGGACAAGCACCGATGAGTTTCCATGAACTCCTCCCAAAGATTAGAACCTCTGTCGAGGCGCAAAGTGTAGATTTGTCTCTTCAAATTTTTTGTTTTATGAGCACTGAATAATTTCTTTAAAAATTCTGCCTGCAGCTCAGCCCAGCTTCTGATGGTTCTGGGTCTCAGTGAATTAAGCCATATCTTGGCTTTGTCTTATAGGGTCAATGGAAATGCCTTCAATTTCAACAACTCCATGTCAATTGTACCTTCCTTAAAGGTTATGCATACTTCCTCAAAATCCCGGATATGAGTGTATGGATTTTCATTCTCATACTACGAAACGGGTGCTGTGGGCACTATAGGGTCTCACCGCTACATCTTCAGAGATGACGCAAGAAGGAGCACTAACCTAGAGGGTGTATATGATCCCTGATCTCAGATGTTTGGATTCACTTTAGGTACCCCATCGACTTTGCCGCTCCTCTGCAGGATCCATTCTCGTCACCGTGGCACACCGATTTCACACTTGCTCACCGGCACGCCTTGCAATCTAACATCCTCTCGTCCTGTCGCATAAACACCGTTACACAAAATGACACAAAGCAAAGAGCACTAACAAACTTACAATGGATCAAGTTAGCTAGAACAAAAATTAATCGATCAGAAGATACAAAAACAAACAAGAAGAATCGCCATGAAGAAAACTTACTTAGCTTCAAGCAACTGAAATTCAAAAGGATTTGCAAGGTCACCAACACTTGTAATGTGGATTACAAGTACATATCTACTATCATCCGTATTTGGCACCATCCTCAACGGCGCCATTTGATCTGCTCCACTCGTAGGTGATCCGAATCAACACATTTGTTTCCTATACTTCTTCTTCATTGCAATAAGCTACTGCAAAGATAATGTCTAGGGTCGAACAGATGGGGTTCTTGTTGACAAATTTTCAAAACACACGCACAAAATTTACAACACCAGTACCATGGACTATTAATTAATCCTCAAGAACCTTGCCATAAACTTGTGGAAATTATAATAGGTAGAACAGAATCTAAAATAAGTCATTTTAAAAGCTTTGTTTTGATTTGCTATTCTGTTAGCAATGTGTCAACAAGTAGTAAAATGGATTTAAGTCCAGATATCGATCCCACAGAGATCTCAAGAATTTTAAATCAACTACCCTGACTACTCAAGCTCCATACTATTTGGACGATAAAATGATAGTGGAGTCCAGCATTCAGATGCTGGAAAATTGAAGAACAAAAGGAAATAAATCGAATAATCACTAACTGGAGATAAAGAATAAAGAATAATGAATTTAATAAAGAAATGAATACTGAATAGTTATCCTCAAAGACACATCAATAAAACAAGATAGTAACTATCACCTTCGTAGTTAAATCTTGATAGAATTTCTTGACTAACTCAAGTTTCAAAATTCGTCCAAGGCAATCAGAAGGCAATGATCTCTCCACACTCCACATTTCATTATCTACTTACACCCTGATTCTCGAATGATGTGAATTAGATAACTACTTTTAAGAGGACTTTAATCGGGTATTTTTCTTTCAGAATACTTCATACCCATTTTATGGACTGAACCTTAGCTCCCAAGTTATTGGTCAGCAAGGATATACAACTTCCCGACAAGCCTTCTCGAAACAGGATAGATCAACCTTTCCTTGATTAGACTTAGCTAACACGGGATTGGCCTCACTATCCTAATTCGAGGTGAACTCTTGCTTGTTTAAGTAGATAACCTATTCAACTCATTCTTTGATTTCCCCAAGTAGAGAAGAGGATTTATCTAAGTGGAACTTATTAAAGCTCAAAGATCCCTAATAGTTATGTTAGTATACCGTAAAGAAATGCACATTACTCTCGTGAATGTCTTCCCTGTGTCACCGCAGGACCTCCGGGAAATCAGCAACGACGCAAATCTTAACGTGGTATAAGAAACTATTATTTATCACAAGAAAATAAACCCAAAACCGTAAGCAAATTCATTAACCGGAATAAATAAGCCAGCTGGAACGATCACGAAAGATAAATTTCACTATAACGCTCACTAATACCGGATTCTCAATTACTAAATTACACGACATACAAAGATTCCTCCGATCATAAGAATTAATCACTTGAAATCAAATAATCTAATTTTAAATTTGTCTCAACTTCCAAACATTCCGTAGTAATTTGAAAAGAAATAGAAATCTGCATTCAGCTTCAGCTAAAACGATAACATCCAGATTCAGAAAATACAACGAAAATGAAAATACGAAAACATAATCTGCTCTAAAACGACGGAAACAACAAAATAAAAATAAAAGAAAAGAAAAGAAAAAGAAAAAAATGAGCTTTCAAAGAATCCGCATCTTCGTCAGGGTCGCCAAGCTACTTGAATGAGCTGGATAGCTGTGGTATTTATAGGTTCTCAATCGGGGGCTCCTAATCCCAATGTAGTTCTGTGACTTATAGCCAGCCCAAGTTATCGCTTCTTCAAGTCGCGACGCTTTCCTGTCGCGACATCATCGAGGTCGCTGACTTCGATCCCACGCCGCGACTTCCGCTGTCCACTATATAGTTTTATTTGTCATTCTGATGTCGCCACATCACCATCTTCACGCGATTATCGCCATTCCTTATAGGTTTCCACGATGATTCCCGATGTCACACTTCAATCCCTCGTCATGACATCACTTCAAGTCTTCCGCAGCTCATTCTGATGTCGCGACATCAACCTCTTTGTCGCGACCTCACTTAAGGATCTCAAGCAGATTAACCGGTTAGCTGGCGTCGCTGACATCACTTTGATGTCGCTGATACTGCTTTTTATGACTCGCAGCTAATTGCGCTCTCGATGTCGCCGATCACTTTGTCGCCGACATCTTGTCACGCTCTCTAGCGTATTTCAATCACCCTTTTGATGTCGTGACTTCAAGAAGTCTCACTTGCCTGCTCTTGATGTCACATCAGTCAATTTCTGCTCGTTGCGATTTATCGTGATGTCGCCGGCTATCATGGCCTCGTTTACACCATTCTAGTTCCTTGCGCTTTTCAATGGTTAGCCTCGGCGTCGCGACATCGCATATACGCGATGGGCTCAAGCCCTCGCACTTCACCGCTGTCGCGATGTCGCCACATCGCCTCCCGTACTGCTTCAACGGGTGTCCTCGATGTCGCGACTCTCAACCTCAAGGTTACGGTTTTTAGTCGATCTCCCCGATGTCACGACTTCAGCATTAAGTCTCACCAGAACAACCAAGTGGTTCTTGATGTCGCACGCTTTCTCGTCGCGACATCACCTTTCGTCAGATGTTGCAATGGTTATTGATGATGTCGCTGACTTCGGATTTTCTGGCCGCGACATCATTCCTTTAATTTCTCGCTTCCTTCTCTTCCGCCGTCATACCGTGGTTCCCGTCACTATTACGCCTCAATTTCTTCAATCTTCCGAGGTCACACTCTCGTAACTGGACTGCAGATCTAAAATCCGCATCGCTGACTCCGCCGCTTTTTTGTCATTTCGCTTCCGGCCACCCACCGCACTTTATTCCACTCCTATTGCCGCATTTTCCATCTTTCTTGCTTCCTTCCCGGCTAATGACAAATTGGTGAGTTTCTTCACAATTTCGTGATATTAAATATTAAATTTTAACTAAAAATCAAACAAAATGGACTAAAAAGAGATGACTTTTAAGCTCATCAAACTCCCCCCTAAATCCTAAAGCTTTGTTGTCCTCGCTAAAGAAAAGAAAATATTTGTTCGTCTTCAAACAAATGACATTTTTTCTGCTTTTGTTTATTCCTATGAGTGGTATCCAATTTAATTGTGTAATTCAAGGGTATGCAAAATTTTCTATACATTTAACTTCATCCCAATTCAAGGTTGGTCTCGACTTTTTCTGCTATACAAAGAAAAACTGAAATGTTGAAATTGTTTTACAAACAATATACCCATTGGATCCGGTTGAATAATGAATTGTTTTCCCTTCTCATTTTCATACTGAGTCATTTAACTCCCTAAAGTCTTTCACAATTTTGATTGTTTCCACCTTCCAAATTCCATGTTTGTTTTTCATATTGATCTCACTAATGTAGGTGATTTCAAATTTTCAAAATCAACTGTGCCTTGGCTTGTAATGTTAGGCTTAGTAATGTATAATAGAAAGGAATTTTTTTTTTTTTTTTTTTTTTTTTTTTTTTTTTTTGGTTAAGAATACCCTGATCATTTTCTCTTCTTTTCTACCCTTTTCTTCTTATAGCTTCTCTAATAAACTCCCCCAAACTTCATGTTTGGGACATCTCTTTGATTTCTTCAATTCAGAACTGTATGCCCCCCTATTTCACACTTGTAAGTTCATTGGGGAATTCTCTTAGTTTGCTACCATTCAGGATAATGCTGTTTTTTAACTTTTAGGCTTTCTAAATCTCAGCTTAACTTTGGGTTAGTAGTCTGCTCGCATGGCATTAGGGTACTAGGTGTCAAAACACCCTCTAACTTAATTGTCAGAGATAGCCACAAGATAAACTGTATCCTTGTAAAGCCTCTTTCTGTTTTATTTTCTGCTGCCTTTTCTTTCTCATTTCTTTGAGCTCTTTCAAGAATATACATCTATACTCCCCAAACTCCTTTCTTCTTCTTTCCTCCTCGAATTCATGTAATCATTGGTTCATCAAGGATTGAGTTTTCGATGTGGGTTGGGGTTATCATTTATTTTAAAGACATGGGATATCTTGGCTCAAATTCAAGACTAAGGTGTATTATGCAAAGGCATATTAATAAGATATTTAGAATGGCTCAACCATCCAAGAATGGCCTCTCGTGATCATTGTCGCTTGTATCACCTAGATTTCGCTCAATCAATAATCTAACAAGTTCTAGAACCCAATTGAGCAAGCCAGACTAACTATAAGGAGTATCTTGACTCATTTTATTGGTGAGCAGTTGGTTAATGATATTCAATAGATCCTTGATTTACTGCTTCGTGATCACAACTCAAAACTCGCTTTTGTTCCTTCGCTGTATCACCTTTCTTCTTTTCTCGACTTATCGCTAAATATAAGTAAATTCCCCGCACCTTGTATTTCAATTAAATTATATGCATTTTGTCCTTATTCTGCAATTTTCCTTCATTTCAAATTTACCTACTCTAACTCCAAGCCATACAATCAAGCTAATGACCTCTCACAGCTTTTTTATTTGAAACTAATTCTACCTTGGATTTCCTAATCATGCAAACTACAAAGCAACATAATATTGACAATCAAATGCAAGATAGCAGCAATCATTCAATTTAAATTTCACATTTTATTCCTGATTTATTTGCAACTGTTGGATATACAGTAGTTGATAAGGCTGATAGGGAAGGTTAGGCAAAGAGAAGGTCTATTTTTTCTTTTTGGACGAGGTGGCAAAAATGTTAGGGGGATCCAGGTCTAGAGTGTTCAAATGAGCCGAATGGAGGGAATTTCATTTCTTCTTTCTTTCTTCTTGGTTTCCTCTCAATCACTAATAACAATCTCATTAGAGAGATCAACCTTCTTGTTTAGTACTTCGCTCTTCCCAAGTCATTCATTGTCCTCTCCATTCTCGCTCATGACTTCCAAGAATTTCAGAGAAAGATTTGTTGTTAACTCCACCTCAAACTTTCTGCACCCACCTTCCTGGGCCCCTCGTAGATTCGGGGCCTCCCATTGCTTTTATCTCATCGGTCCAGCTTGTTTTCCGCTTCTTCTCAGAGAGATTTGACAGTAACTTAAAACCCTTGATTTGCTCCCCCAAATTTGATGTCATGCTTTATCTCTTTCTCCAACAATGCTAGTGAAGCTGAGAATCACGATCATCAAACTGCTTGTTATAGAAAGCTCATGACTTAACTTAAGTTTCAAGAACAAGATCGTGATCTCTTTCCCTTCATTTCTTTCCTTGAATTCTTCTTTCCTCGCTTCTTCAACCCATTCCATCTGCTCATCTTTCGTCACCTCTTCCTTCCACCGTTGTTCTCTTTTTTGTATCTCCACCTCGTGCCTCTTCTTTTCTGCTTAGCCTTCTTCCCACTCAAGGGTCTCTCCTCTTTCGCTTCTTTTTCATACATGGCTTCTCGACTGCTTTAAGTTCCATTCCTTCCTTTCTTCTATTCTCCGCATGGCATTTGTGAGTCTCCTAAAGATCGTCAGTTCTCTGTGCCCTCTAGAGCTTTCCCTCGTTGAAATTTCTGCTTTTACAGAGGAGAACTCGGCCAAGGGGATGGAAAATCTATAGGGCCGCCGTATCCTCACCTCTCTTCATTGTCTCCAGAAACATGTGATCGTTGTTGCCGTGAGTTCACTAGGTGCTCCGCTCCTGATCGCGTCCTCCGTCTCCTTCTCGCTCCTTCACCAGTTTCCTGCTTTCTACCGCATTCCTTTTTCCTCCGATTTCTTGGTCCCTTACTAACTCCCGTCATGAGGTGAAGCTCTTGGACTTCTTCCTCTGCCTCCCAAACTCCTTTACTCCTAAATTCCTTCAAGCAGCAAATGTAATTGTTGTCGGGTGAGGAAGCAAACCTCTTTTTTGTTTCCTTCATGATATTCATGATAGAGCTCTCTATGATCGCCCTATATTGATCTTGTATCCCTTAGTATGGCATACGCCAAAGACAATTTCTGTTCTCCTCACTCCGTGCATAAGTGTCTTGTTGGAACCAAAACAGATGCCAAGAAATAAAACCATACCTTTACTTCTTCAGTAAGGCTTCCCCTGTTCAGAGTTCTTGGCTTTCCATCTTTCTGATCCAACCCGCCCCTTCCATCGCTGAGCTGCAATCTTTAAAATTCCATTTTCCAAAATTTTCTTGAATTTGAGCCATGCTTGTGCGTTGTCATGCCATAGGCTTCAAGATGGCCCTTGTCAGATGAGACCCTAATTCTAACAAAAACAGTCTATCCTTTCTTCCTACCATGCTGAATAAACTCTCTCACCAAGGTTTATATCCTCGGCTGCAGGCGCCGCAGAGACTCTCCCATCCTCTCTGCTCTATCATCTCCTTGAGTGGCAATGTGGTTTTCTTGAATCTCCTCTCGTAACAAAACCCTTGTTAGCGTAACACTGAGAATGCTTCATCGTAGCACGAAATCTTCTTCTTCTTCTTCTCCTTTTCCCCTTCCTTTCCTCGCCTCTTTCGAGTAGTCCCCTGAACTTCGGGTGCTTCCGATGGTGTCGTTCTCCGCTTGTTCTTCCGACGACTCTCATCTAACCGTTTCTCTCGATGAGTTTCTTCTTCTCGATTGTTCGTGTTCTCATTATCTCATCTAGGCACCAGCCATGGGAATTTCAGCCATTGAAGCAAAAAAAGAAAAGCTCAAGGTTGGGACCGCTTAGGGTTTTCGGGAGTGTTGAGATTCGCAGGGAAGATGAAGGCGAATGTAAGATTTTTGGTTGAGTGAATGAGATAGTTTCCAACAGCTGTGCAATTAAATCAATGTTCATGGCTGATTAATGCTTCATTTATGACGGGTCGCGACTTCACCTCGCTCCTTTACTTGAGATCATAAAAATTTAGGCTCTTTTTGAATGAGTATGCATGTTTGATTTTATGTCGCGACATAACCAGATGTCGCTGACATGTCCGGTTTCTCGTGAATTGCTTGATGGCGCACTCCTTCTCAAATTTGAAACTATTCACTGCCGCGACATCACATCGATGTCGCGACATGAATCTTCCTTTCCTTACTACTCCACTAATCGTTTCTTCAAATCGTCACGATATCACGTTATGTATGGACATTGGCCAATGTCGCGACATGACCCTTCATAGACCAAAGCCTTCAATTCAATGATTTCAAAAACTTGAATTTTGTTCTGTTCTAACACACTTAGACATTTATCCAGTACATTTCGTGCAACGATTTAACAATTAGTTCAATCATACATGCAGACGGTTAAAGAGAAGGTTACCCTTTTTCTCATGTTGCGACTCCGCACTTTTATCGGAATCGTTCCTATAATTTGCAATCGCTATTCATGTGTCTTGAACCCTGCGTATGATCACCGCACAATACAGAAGATTCTAGTTAAAACACAATCAAATTCTAATAAAAAAAAATTTAAATCTATTCTTCTAGAAAACAAATTCGACTTAATTCATCAGCAACTAAAAGAAAGAAATAATTCTAAATTTAAAATCAGCATTGAAATCCTCCGGCCGCTCCCCATTAGTCGTCGCTGAGTCATTAATGACTTCATTGCCAGGGAGTACTTTCTTTTTCCTTAAGAACCGCTTGGAGTTCTTCAACTTCCTCCTCCCTCGTTGAGATAATGCTTAACCTTTGTCCATTGACCTTGAATTCTTCAACAGGCAGCGCCTTCGCAGCCACGCTCCCAAATGTAGTACTTGCTACTACTGGTGTATGGCCCGCCTCCAATCGATTTTAATTTCCCGGAATAGTTTCATTTGAGTTAAACAACAGAACTCGTTCCCCTCGTTTCCTGAACTCTTTCTCAAGATTCTCCGATCATGCCATTTCTTTGTCTTATCTTTTGCATATCTCGAGCATCACATAGTTTCCATTTCTCATTTCCTTCCAATCTCGCATAGCTTGGAGCAGCTTCTTCCTTTCATAGCTCTTAAAACGAAGTTTAACTTCTTGATGGCCCACATTGCCTTGTATTCTAATTCAAGAGGTAGATGACATGGTTTTACCAAAACAACTCTGTATGGGGACATTCCAATGGGGTTTGTATGTACCTCGTAGGCCCAAAGTGCATCATCAAGCTCGAAGACCAACTCTTCCGCCGAGCTCACGCCTTTTCAAGTATTCTTTTGATCTCCCCGTTGGAAATTTCGTCCATTGGTCTGAGGACATAAGCTAAACTCATTATATGCTTGATCCCATATCTCGCCATGAGTTTCTGCAACATTTTGTTCAAAATGGGTTCCCCCATCACTAACAATGGTTCTGGGGGTTCCAAACCTGCTCAAAATACTTTGCAAGAAACTCACAATCGCAGCAGCATCATTCCTCGACAAGAAATCGTTTCCACCCATTTGGAGACATAATCTACTGCTAACAGCATATAAATGTTTCCAAAGGATGGTGGGAAGGGTCCCATAAAATCTATTCCCAAACATCAAAATTTGTATACCATAATAATCTTTTAGGGGCATTTCATTCCTGTTGCCGATATTTCCACTCTTGGGCACACGTCACCCCACCCATTCTACACAATCCTTGAAAATAGTGGGCCAATAAAACCCCGATTGGAGTATCTTGTGAGCGGTTCTTTCTCCTGAAAAGTGTCCCCCATACGGTGATGCATGGCATTCATTTAAAATGTTGCCTTGTTCATCTTCTGGCACACATCTTCTTATTATCATGTCAGCAATCCCTCTCTTGAATAAGAGGTCATCCGAAATATAATATCTCGCTATTAGTTCTCGGTGCTCTTCTTCTCGCTGGTAGCCGGAAGCCCTCAAGGCATTACTCCACAAGCCGATAATTCGGCCAATATCAGCATACCATGGAGTTTGAAGGAACCTTAAACAATTGCTCATCCGGGAAGTTCTCGTTAACCCGCATTACTGTCTTTCATCAATGCTTCTTTCTACTCGACGTGGCTCGCCATCGCATTGTCACATCCTTTTATCCTTTATTTCCAAATCAAACTCTTGCAAATAAAGAGCACCTATCTTATCAATTCGCTGGCTTCCTTTTTCGACATCATATTTGATTGCTGCATGTGATCCGTGTGAATTTACCACATGGGATCCCAAAATGTATTATTCAATGCTGCCAAGCAAATACTACAAATTTAGCATCTCCTTTTCGCTTGTTGAGGGCTATCTTGTGCTTCCATTGAAGGTCTTACTAGCATAGTATATGACCCTCGAATACTTTCTCCTTTCTTTGCCCCAACACGCCTCCCATCGTAAGAAAATCACTCAGCATCACATTTATTTCAAATCCCCTCGATTCCATTCTCGCTGTGCAAACATTATAGGTGCCCGCACTAACTCGATCTGATCTCATTCGGAAGGTCCTGCAGAATCATCAAAATTGAACCCTGTATCCTTTCCGCACCGATAAGTGGTCCGCTATTTTGAAAAGTCCTTGATGAATCTTCTCGTAAAATCCAGCATGCCCCAAGAAACTTCTACCTCTTTCTTTATTTGATAGGTGGTAAGAGTCTTGATAATGGATACTTTGGACTGGTCAACTCTAGTCCAAAGAATGAAATTTTAGCGCCCAAGAACAATACCTTCTCGTTACCATAAATGGTACTTTTTCCCAATTCAAGCTAGTCGCTTGTCTTGGCATCTTTGAAGTACTGCTTCCGTGATTGTTTAGACATTGATCAAAAAGCTGGATCCATACACAGCAAAATCATCTACAAAATCTCCATCACTTCTTTAACCAAATATGAGAAAATAGACATCATGCACCTCGAGGCTGGCATTACATACCCAAATGGCATTCTTCTGAAGGCAAAGGTACCGTAAGGGCATGTGAATGTGGTCTTCTTGATCCTCTCGGGTGCAATAGTAGTTTGATTGTACCCTCAGTACCCCATCCGTATAAAACAAAAGTGAGGGTGTCCCGCAACCTATCCAACATCCGATCAATGAAGGCAAAGGAAAATGATATTTTCTCGGGCCGCTTATTCAACTTCCTTGTGAATCATCAATACATACCCTCCATCCTTGTCATCGTTTTGTTGGAATCAATTCATTTTTTTTCATTTCTGATCACAGTAAACCTCCTTTTCTAGGGAACCATGACTACCACCTAAGCGACGATTCAATAGCGTAGATAAACGGTTCCAACACCTGAGCACTTTTCTCTCGACTACTTCCTTCATCACCGGATTCACTTTCGATGTTCCCATGATAGTTTGTTTTACAGAATCTTATGCATGCAAACCGTTGGACCGATACCCTTCGCCTTCAATGGATCAATAAAGATCTTTATTTCCTTTTTTAATATTTCCAGTACCTTTTATTCTCATCAATGTAGTCTCGTCCAAATGATCGGCCTTTTCTTGGTAATTAAGAGGTATGTTTTAAATGACCCAAATTCTTTCAAAACTGGCTCCTTCTGTACTGGTCTCTCGCTGATTTTCCTTTTTCACTATTTTCCCATTATCTTTCACAGGTTCTTTAAGTTCAAATGCCGCTTCTATAGAATGAAACCGCTGTATGGAAATTCGGGTTACACTCTGATAAATTTTAATTCATCTCTTTTCATTGATAAAAACTGAGTGTTACAATCATTTATAACATTAGAGTTGGAAGTAGAGACAATGATCATTTATGATTGCAACCTCCTGTCCCTTTGTACCTATATTTATCATACTTTGATCAAGTTAAATGTAGTGTTTCCTTCTCCAACCTCAAGATAAGAACCTTCTGCATGTCATCAATCAAAGTAGCCCAAAGAGGCTAGGAATGGCCCTCCTAATGTAGGGTACTTGTGGAATTTTCTCCATGTCCAATGATAAGTCACTGAAATACAAACTTCCCACAAGGACTAACACATCTTCTACTTGACCCTTTCCTCGTTTCACCATTGATCCGCTCTGCCATTTGTATACGCTGTGGGAGTAAGTCTCCCTAAACCATTTTGCAATGAGAGAGGCATCGTGATTGATACTAGCTCCCGAGTCACAGAGCTTCCACTCAAATTCCTCCTAACAAATACAAGAATTAAACTCCTGTCCTTCATCTCACTGTAGTTCTTCTGGGACATCGTGACTCCAAAGTGGTGAGATTCACTATTCCTTCTACTGCCTTTCTTTCTCTGTCATGTCCTTCTGCACTTGCCAGCTAAAGTGGTATCTGAGTCACCACTTCAGAAAGGCATACTGATCTCTAGCTTCTGGAAAGTTCTCAAGAACCTTGCAAACTGCTTCACTTTTGATTTAGCCTTTGTGGAAATGGGACTCCGTGTGCTTTGATCCTTGATGTTCTTCCTCTGCTCCTTCTTATCATTCTCCAGTTGTCTCTTCCCTTTCCGGCATTGCTACTTCTTTGTTGTCGCCATCTTTCCTTTCCTCTCTCTTCTAACTCCTTCCCACTCCTAAGCCGCACACCATACGCCTTTAGGGTTCCCACCACTTAAGCATCTTCTTCCGTTTTGCGGTTAGGCCAGCTGCCCTACTTGTGTCTCCGTGTTCTTCGTGGATGCATTGGTAGTGTTCCCCGAAAATTTAATGGTAGCAAATGCTTTCCACTTCTCCAAATTTTTGTTCATGGTGGTTCAACAGCCTTTATTGTCCCCATAAACCGCACTGCTCCTCGAAAGTTAGCCCCTCCGCATGGTATTCATTCCTCAGGTTCATTTCGGCTCTGTTGTTGCCGCTGAACCTTGGTGGCCGCGATACCCTTGATGAGGATTCGCCTCGCTTTGCCTTGAGAAGCTCCCTCCACCATATGAGAAATTTTGTTCCCGAGTGCCGAGATAATGTGCTGGAAGGTTAGGATTGGGTTTAAAATGATTGGCTCTCCCAAATAATTAACCTCTACTTTTCATAGAATTCTTTCAGCATCTCTCAAGACTTCCCGTCATCAACTCCCTTTCAATTGCTCCTATTTCATGAGCAGTGTGTGTCTTTCTTTCTTGCTTGTCTAACCTGTGCATAATGGCATCCAGCTTGGCCTCCATGGCTGTCATCTTGCTCAGCTCCATGATTCCCTTCCCTCTGTTGTTTCCTCTTGAAAGCTCAGAAGGAGTTTTCATGTTACATTTGGCCAGATCTTCAATCGCCTCCTTGCCTTCAAGATCTCTTTTTCTTCAATGCTCCACAAAGATATATCGATGATCCCTTTTTGATATATCATTCATGGCATGATATACAATGTCCATTTGAGTCTTTAGATCATCCCATGCATCGACATCTTCTCAAAGAACCGCTTTGGAATCTTTCCCAAGCTACATACGTGCTTCATCTTCCCGCTGAAACACAATGATTTTCTCTCCTTCTTTCGTGGTTAAGGCCGGGGAAAGAATCTACCTATAGCCCCAACTAACTCTTCCCAAGTATCAATAACCATATGGTAATGATTCATGACCATGTAGCTGCCGATTCTCAAGGAGAATGGGAATAGGTGCAGCTTTTATGACTTTCCGTCTCACCCCATTCAGCTTAACAAAGATAGCCATCCCGAGGAATCTTCCCGTGCTCGCTTGATCTTCGTGGATGACCGCAAACTGATGCCGCTGGATCATTGTACCGCGCTGGCTTCAATTCAAAATTATTAGCATCGATCGCAGTCGCCCGATCGCCGAGCATTCTTCCCGTATAATCGTCTCCGTAAATCCTCCATTATCGTTGACTGAGGCCTTCTACTTCCTCTGCATGCATTTCAACCTGATCCCGCCTTTCTTCCATGGTTGTATTTTTCTGTCTTCTTGGTCTTTCAAGCTTCTGAGCTGCCCTTTCTATTTCTTAAGTCACCGAATCGATCGGTGTTCTGCTTCCTATGCATCAAAAAAGTTTTTCGAAAGCAAAACACACACTTCCATTAATAGGATTATCAACCATCTAAACATTTTCAATTTGGTTTGTTAAAGATCAGTGGCCAAAATGAACCACTGCTTGAAAAACTATTTTTGTTCTTTTTCTTTAAATGTCCAAATTAGTATTTCCTTCTTTCATCTGAATATTGATTTGTTAGATTCTTTCAATCCCCGGCAACGGCGCCATAAAACTTGTTGACAAAATTTCAAAACACACGCACAAAATTTACAACACTGTTACCCATGGACTATTAATTAATCCTCAGCAACCTTGCCATAAACTTGTGGAAATTATAATAGGTAGAACAGAAATCTCTTAAAATAAGTCATTTTCAAAGCTTTGTTTTGATTTGCTATTCTCGTTAGTGCACAGTCAACATTTTCAGTAGGATTTAAGTCCGTATATCGATCCCAATGAGATCTCAAGAATTTTAAATCAATTCACCCCGACTACTCAAGCTCCATACTATTTGGACGATAAATGATAGTGGAGCTCAAAGATTCGAGATGAAAATTGAAGAACAAAAGGAAATAACTGAAATAACCAACAACTGGGAGATAAGAATAAAGAATAATGAATTTCTAATAAAAAGAAATGAATCTTGAATAGTTATCCTCAAGACACATCAATAACTTGATTATAGTGAACAATCAATTCTGCAGATTCATCTGATAGAATTTCTTGACTAACTCAAGTTTCAAAATCTGTCCAAGGCAATTTGTAATTGCAGCTGGATCTCTCCACACTCCACATTTCATTATCTAATTTATGACTGATTCTCTCGAATACGAATTAGATAACTACTTTTAAAGGACTTCCTTAATCACGGGTATTTTTCTTTGCAATACTTCATACCCATTTTATGGGCATAAACCTTAAGCTCCCAAGTTATTGGTCAAGCAAGGATATACAACTTCCAGATTGCTCCTCCTCGAAATTAGGATAGATCAACCTTTCCTTGATTAGATCTCAGCTAACACGGGATTGGCCTCGCTCTCCAGAGATTAGAGGTGAACTCTTCTTGTTTAAGTAGATAACTCATTCAGCTCATTCTTGATTTCAAGTGAGAAGAGGATTTATCTAAGTGAACTTACAAAGCTCAAAAGATCCCTAATGGCGAGGTTAGTATACCACAGCTGAAAATGCACATTACTCTCGGGAATGTCTTCACAATAAATAGAAACCGAGAGGACCTCACGGAAATCGAGCAACGCGAATCTTAGGGTATAAGAGAGCGATGTTCGGATCCTGAAAATAAACCCAAAACCCAGTAAATTCATGTGAAATTAACAAAGGCTGCTGGAGCGACTACGGAAAGATAAATTCGACTATAACGTTCAGTGTGGAAAATTTGGATTCTCGATTACTAAATTACCGTCTGACATTCCTCACGATCATAAGAATAAGCGCAATTTGAAGCTGAAACAATCAATTCGAAATTTATGCGAACTTCCAAACATTCAGTAATTTGAAAAGAAATAGAAATGCATTCGAAACATTCAAAGCGATAACATCGGTCGGAAAATACAACGAAAATGAAAATCACGAAAACATAATCTGCTCTAAAGCAGCGGAAACAACAAAATAAAAATAAAGAAAAGAAAGAAAAGAAAAATGAGCTTTAAGCAATCCGGACCTACAAATCTGGCCCAGCGCTGAAAACTTCACTTGAATGAAATTTGGATAGGCTGTGTATTTATAGGGTTCCTCCAATTGGGCCCTATTGATATACCAACTGTTGTGGACAGGTAGCGGGCCCGAGTTCTTTGCTTCGAGTCGCGACTCCAGTTTCCTTGTCGTGACATCATCGAGGTCGCGACTTGATCCCACGTCGCGACGTCAGTGTCCACTATATAGCCTTTATTTAGTCATTCTTGATGTCGCGACATCACCACCATCTTGTCAGCGACATCACTTCATTCCCTTCACGGTTTCATGATGATTCACGATGCCGCGACTTGATCCCTCGTGGCGACATCGCCCGAGTCTTCTGCAGTTTCCAATTTCTCTTCGGATGTCGCGACATCAATCTCTTGTCGCGACCTCGGCAGAGATCTACTTGATTTCAGGCTGGTTGCCGATGTCGCGACATCACTTTGATGTCGCGACATTTGCTACTATGACTCTGCCGGCTTTAATCTATGCGTTCTGATGCTCCGCGAACCCGTCTTTTATCGACATCTTGTCACGATCTCTATTGATTTCAGTCCTTTTGATGTATGTGACGCCCGCAAGTCTCCACGATGCATTCTTGATGTCCACGACGCCGAGTTGACCTTACTTATTTTTAGATGATCGTTGTGATGTCAGCGACATCTTGGCCTTGTCGTGACATCCATTCCCTAGTTCGCCGCGAGTCTTGATGGTTGTTCACGATGTCGCGACATCGGGATATTTGTCAGCGACATAGGCTCAAATCTCTCGCTGCTGCTTTGGCGGATTTGTCATGATGCCAGCGACCTCGGTTTTCTTGTCGCGACATCAGCTCTAATCTTATTTCCTTGAGCGGGTGTCCCATGATGCCACGTGACTTGACCTCATAGTTTGAAGCCTTTAGTTGATCTCCTCTTGATGTCACGACTTGACATTAAGTCTCTGCACCGTAGCGACCGGTGGTTCTTGATGTCGACATCGGTCTTCTTGTCGCGACATCACCTTACTGCTGCATGAGTTGCAATGGTTATTGATGATGTCGCGACCTCGATTTAATCGCGACATCATTCCTTTAATTTACCTCCTTCTTCATTTGCCTATCTTGTGTTCCCTGTCACGACGTACTCAATTCTCTTCAATCTTCCACGAGGTCACGACTTGAGTAGGTACATGTAGATCTAAAATGCACCTTCGAGTGACTCCGCCGATTTTTGTCATTTACGCTGCAATCAAATTCACTGCACTTTTATTCCACTTATTCTTTGCATTTTCCATCTTTCTTGCTTATTCCTGCTAATGACAAATTGGTAGGATTTCTTCATAATTACGTATATTAAATATTAAAATTTTAACTAAAAATCAAAAACGGAAAAATGGACTAAAGGAATAGATGACTTTTAAGCTCATCGGTTTTTCATCCACGAATGGTCGCATTGATGTTTGAAAATGGTGAGAACTTTTGTTTGGGATTGTGGATTTGGTTAAAAGCAGGGGAGTTGGTTGTTCAACTGGATAAGCGAAATAACTTAAATGAAAGTGTGAAATAGTAACCTTGAAGGCTTGGAGTGCTAGCTTAATAACAAGGAAATTATTACGATTGTCCTCGGTCATTTCCTTGCATTAGGGCAAATAACATATAGTCAAAGCCCAAACCGGATCTTTGTTTAGCTACAGAGCTAACCACAAGACCCTCCTATTTGAGTCGATCAAATACTAAGCATTCAATGTCGGTCGAGTTTTAAAACCCTAGCATTTAGCCTCATTTCAATGGCTGCGTAAATGACATCTAAAGAATGTGATGCATCTAACATTAAGAATGCTGCTTGAACCTAAAGCATGGCAAGTATTGACCAAAGGAAAGACATTAAATAGCATTAAACCCTAGTTTGGAAAGTTTGGAGCCATAAATGTAGTACTTGTATCATTTAAAGCATGAGGACAACCTGCAGTAGCCCCTAAACCAAGCTAGCAACCCTCATCTTCAAGGCTTTGAGGCTTAGCCAAGCATCCCTTGAGTTGTCATCCTCCAAGGGATTGTGTTTTGGCTTGTAGAAAAAGAAAGAGGGAGAGAAGGAAGCGAAATAAAACCTAAAATGAAAAAAATTGCGGAAACTTGCCATAAAATGAAAAAAGTTAGGGTTACAAAAGTTGTAGGGAGCTTATAGTCAACCCCAATGTGTGAAATGACAAAAGGCCTAAAATGTGAAATTACAATAGGGACAAAATGGTAATTAATCAAAACGTGGTCATTTGGAATCAAAAACATCAAAAACACAGGGGCAGCAATTTCGCTATGCAAGGAATTTCGCTAGCATAGCGAAAATTTTGCTATGCTAGCGAAATTTCGCTAAGCTAGCGAAAATCACAAGAGAGCGAAAATCAAAATTTGCGCAATGAATAGTAATTTTTGCTAGGCTAGCGAAATTTCGCTAGCTTAGGAAAAAAATTTTGCATAGCGAAAATTTCGCTGGGATTGCGAAATTTTGTATAAATTTGAAGCTTCGCAATCCACGTGTTCGCAATGCATAGCGAAAATCTGGTTTCCTCCTGTTTTGCCACTGTCATCCTTTCATCAAAATTCCACTTGCATTTCTTCATTTTGGTTGGTGAAATTAACTATGAATCCTCGACATTCGGCACCAACTTGACATCAAACTTGAAATTATTGGGTACGACGCATAAAAGCGCAAAATTACCAAAAACAAATTGAGTAGACCAGGTGGTACTAAGTGACCTGCACATGTTAATTGGCTCAATTCATATGATTAGTCTTTCATACTTCAAAACATCTTGAATAGGACTGAAATAGCACTTTTTGGGCGCTAATCGATGGCATGCTGCTTGATGAGTCTCCGCAGATCTCCTTAACGGTAGAACCTTTCATTGTCATGAAGCAAGCGTGTAGATTTGCCTCTTCAAGCTGGTGGTCTTGTGACCAGTGGAAGAATTTTAAAAACTCTCCATGCGGCTCTGGGAACTACAATGGTTCTTGGTCTCAGTGAATTAAGCCATATTTTGGCTTTGTCTTTGAGGGTTAATGGGAATGCCTTCAACTTCAACAAATCCATATCGGTTGTACCCTCCTTAAAAGTTATGCACACTTCCTCAAAATCCCGGATGTGTGTGTATGGATTTTCATTTTCCATACCATGAAAAGTTAGGACGGGGGGCACCGAGGTGGGATCTCAACTGCTACATCCTTAGCAGTGGTATGATCTGGGGATGACACCTCACTCTAGGAGGTGTATGTGGTCCCTCATTTGACCTATATCTTTGTTAGTTCCAGCTGGAGTACCTTCTTGAAGGTTTACATTTGTTCCTCGGGTAGAGGATCCATTTAACTCAACATGCTGTGATTTCACAACCTTACTCAATTGGTGCACTAACTCTTTGCAGTCTACCTGATATTCCTCTATCCCAGTGATGCATAAACACCTATGACACAAAAAGAGACAAAGCAAGGAACAACTACAAGACTTGCCAAAAAGGATCAGTGTTAGCCAAATAATAAAATTACTATAATAATAAAGCGCCGTAGTGACTCACGAGTAAAAAAACTTGATATTACAGCAGTAAATTGAGTTAAAAGGTCACCAATACTTGTAATAGGAGGATTACAGAAGTACTCATCAACTCATCATCTATAGTTTGGCACCATCGACAACGGCACAATTTGATTCGTGCCACCGGTAGGTGTCACGGCAATCCATGAGAATTGCTCCTATGTTGCTCCTCTTTGCAGTAATCAAGCCCCTCTTTGAGTATAAGCCGGTTCTAGGGTCGAACACGAGAGATAGGTTTTAAATTAATATCATGATTCAAAATGGTGAGGCTTTAATTTGGATTTTCGGATTTGCATTAAAAAGTGTGGTTTTTGGTGTCACTAAGCTAAGTGTAGCAGTTTAAAATAAGATGTAAAAAGAAGACCTTGAAGTTTTGGGTCACTATTTTGGTATGATGGGGTTGTAGAGGTGTCCTCGGGTTATTTCCTCGCATTAGGGCAAATGACATATAGTCATTTCCAAAATTGAATATTTGTTTAACTTTAAAAACCAACCCTTAATAACATTCCCTAATTGAACCATAACATTTACTAAGCATTTAATGTTTATGCGATTTAAGAAAACAAAGCATTTAACCTACTTCGATGGCTCAATAAATGACATCTAATGGTCTTCGATTATTATACCATTAAGAATACACTGAACCCTAAAGCATCTGATATTGATGAAAATACATTAAATAGCATTTAAACCTAGTTTGGAAATTTTGAAACACAAATCACGATTACACCTTCATGAAAATAGAGGAACACCCATGAAGCCCACATCCAGCCAACCTAGCAGCCCTCATAGCACAAGGTTTGGGGCTTGCGACATCCTTTTGAGTTGTCATCCTCAAAGGGGTGTTTTGGCGACCCTCGAAAATGAAAGATGAGAGAAGAAAATAGGAACCATGAGGGCGATATGAAAAGGCTGCGTGAAAATAATAGTTAGGTTACAAAATGTCCATAACATGGCTTATATAGCCCCACAAAATATCTTAATACCAAACTAACCTAAATAATATGATTACATTAGAGGGCAAAGAGTAATTAAACAAAAGCAATTAGTTTAGATCACAAAAGCAGGGAAGCCGAGGAATTTTAGCTATGCCGCGTGATTTTGCTATGATAGCGAAAATTGAAAATTTCGCTATGGTTGCAATTTTCGCTATGATAGCGAAATTTTGCTATGATAGCGAAAATTTGGCAATAGCGAAAATTTCGATATGATTGCGAAAATTTCGCTATCACTGCGAAATTATCATTGGGAAAATTTCGCTATGCCATAGCGAAATTGCCACTCCTTTATGCGACTTCCTGCATCCTCCAGCCTGCATTTATCATCTTCTATGGTTGCTATTTCTTCATCCCATGCTTGATGAAATCGATGAGAATTCAACCCAGGAAGTCGAAGCGCGTCGTGAGATTCCGATCTAAGCTTGATGGCATGATGGTGGAGGTTCACAGAGCACAAAACTTCTAAAAAACAACCTCGAAACAAAATCGAGTAGTACTAAAGACCTGCACATGTCAATCGGCTTAATTAATATGATTAGTATGCAAAAAGCACTCAAAACCTATCTTAAATAGGACTCAAAATAGCACTTTTTGGGTACTAATCAGTAAACAATGTAAGAAGAAGAGAAGAAAGGCAAAGCAAACCTAGTTTTGACTAGATGCATGAGCAGTCAAATGAAGCCTACCAGAATGAGCATGCTAAAGACTTAAGATAGCAAGGTAATAATGCAAACATTATTAAGATGTTGGTTAGAATGGAGCAAAAAATGAAAGAGAGAGATAACCAGCTAAGAGCTCAATTGCAACTAAGGGATGAATATTTGGATGTTGAGCCGAGAAGAAGAGACAAGTACATAGAGGAGACCAAAGACAAAGAGATCTTGAATGGAAGAAAAATATCAGATGTGAAGAAAAGAGCTGAATAAAAAGGAAGAAGCATACTGGAAAGGGCAGAAAGAAAGGGATGATAGTCTGTCAAGAATACTGGAAAGAAAAGACTAGGGAAACCAAGGTATCTTGACTTCTAGGGATCAAGACTGGTAGAACAGATTACACCACTACAGTGAGAGTTTAAGGCTAATGACTCAGGAGCAGATTGATATGAGGGCAATAATGGAGTCCATAGGGAAAAGGCAATGTGAGATGACTAAAGCAAATACAAAAATCCTCAGTTAGACCATGACAAGAGTGTTAGGGAAGAAGAAGGTCCCACTGCCAAATATCCAAATCTCTTATATGATACCTTATACTATTGCACCTCAAGATGTGCAAAACCCAGTGATACCCTTCAATCAGCCTGTTGAAAAACAAGAAATTCCTTTTGCCCCTCTAAGACAGTTTACAAACAACCTAGTTCAAACTAAAAATCCATTTCTCCAAAATCAGACCTCCAGGAGAACCTTCAAAATCTCCATCTTAGCCCAAAGAAAAGGAAAAAAAAAAGAGTCTCTTTTGTGTGTAACTGTTTTTATGAAATAATTGTAATTGCTCCATAGATTTTAATAAAGTCTCTTTGTTGAATATGAGCAATTGTGTCTCTATTTGAATGTTTTTTTCCATTAAATACATATACTGAATACTGAATATTGTGAGTTGATTGTTTGGTTGAATTGGAAAGATTGTTTGTGAGTTACTTATGCTATGATTATAATGAAATGAATTGCTGAATCAAAATAAGCTTTTGAATTGTACATAGCATAGTAACCTGATTAGGAACCAAACAAGAAAAATTGTAGATGAAATTGGGTAGGATAATTTGAACATAATTGAAAAGTTGTGATGTCAATGACAGATAGGCTGGAATTTTAGATTCTTGAAGACTGGAATTAATGACATTGTTGATGAGGCTGATAATTCTAGTTTTCTTGAACAATACAGCTCAAACAATGACTAAAAACAAGCACATTGGTCATAACACCTTGTAAATTGAGAAGTTAAGAAGCAGGTTGGAACACCGCCATTGGTTATCATAATTTAGTCTCAAAGGTCCTAGAACTTGTTATATTTATTATTCAGGTGAAATCCTAGGCATCACAACCAGTGAAATGATTGACATGAGGCACTCTGATACCCTTGATAATACGCCACTTTAGTATCCTATTTGAACCTAATGCCAATTTCATCATTAAAGCTACAAGAAAAACCTTAATCCTTTCTTAAATCTAATCCTTCAGTAAAGAATCCTATGTTTGCCCAAATTACTAGATGAGTGCATGAAAAGTGTAAAGAGGACAAGTTTGGTGGAGTGCAATTTTGGAATGAGAAGTAAGGAGGTGAAAGGAAGATAAATTGAGAAAAGATGTACTAAATGAGGTGCACAACAGAAAACTGAGAAGCTAAAATAAAAAGCTTATAGCTTCAAGGGGAAATGTGTTTTTCCTTGTAGCCTTCCTCCCTTAAGCTATTAAGTTTGAGGGGTGTTCTACACCTATACCATAATGCCAACTAGTATGGGAGTTACTTACCCAAAGCTAGCTAAGGGTGGTAGAAAGCTTAAGAAGGCAAAACATTGCATCATTCCCAAAACCTTAAACAAAAAGAAAAGGGCTTCTAAAATGAAGGAACATAATTGAAAATAGAAAGTGGAAAAAGAAAAGCCACAATGAAGAATATAAAAAGATGCACCAAACCAAGTTTGGGGGAGCTTTAAGGATGTATTTAGTAGAGAACTAAAGGATGAGAAAATTGAAGGCAAAATGTTGAACAGTATGTGCACTTTGGGTGAACTTGAGCCTAAAACGTCCAGTCAACTACCCAATGCCTAAGCCATACATTGCGAGCCTAGAAGACCTAATTGATCCCGAGGGTGGTGTTATGCCTAAATTAGTGGAGAGTAATATGACTAACAAGCCTATGAGACCTAAATCACTAGAGTGAGACTTCCATTCCTAGAAGTGAATCTCATAAGGCTAACTAACCTGCAATTAAGTTATAAAGGGAAGACCAATACACACTCTCACATCAAAGGTCAAGAACTATAGTTGTTTACATTATTTGAATTATCTGTTTATTTAAATAATCTGAATTGAAAATCTTAAGGATTCTTGAATTGAAGTTTAGATGGAATTAATATCACAATTGACATTTCACTAAATCCAGATTGCTGATATTTTTGAAAAGGTGATTGAAAAAATAAAAATGTCCTTAAAATCACTATAAATTGTTTAAGGACAAATAATGAGTGTTTTCTTTGCTTGGGGACAAGCAACACTTTAAATTTGGGGGAGTTTGATGAGTATGAAACTCATAGGTTTTTAAGTCCATTTTTCATGTATATTTGAGGTTTACAATTTCAATTTAATGCAAAATTATGGAATCTTCACCCAGGTTGGTGTTTTGTATGGATTTAATGCAAAAGAAGCAAAATCAGTAAGAAAAGCAGCAAAAATGGCTAAGGCAGGAAATGTTGAATTTCGTGACAAATTTCACCATTGTCGCGACACAGTTAAGGCAAAAGGCAGCTGAAAGAATGTCGCGATATTTCACAACTTTTTCATGACATATTATATGAAGAAGGCAGAAAAACTTTGTCGCGACAAAGAACAAGGCAAATGGCCAAAGAAGTTTGTCGCTACAAGCGATGAGAAGAATTCCTAAGGAAACATTGGAAGAATGTCGCGACAAAGAAAAGTTTGTCGCAACAAAACAAAGGACATAAGGAAGAAAGAATGACCGATAATTATTAGATAGAGTCGGCTGTGCTTTGTCACGACATTTCATAGCTTTGTCACGAAAAAGCAAAGCATAATGCAAAGAAAGTTTGTCACGACAATGAATAATTTGTCACAACAATCATCAAAGAAGAATGTCAAGCTACATTTTCGCTACAAGCTTCTAACAAAAGTTGAAGACATAGGAGTTGAACATATGTCATGACATATTACAACTTTGTCACGACAAACACTTTTGTAAAGCAACATCAACAATTGTCGTGACAAAGCAACTACAAAGCTTGACGACAAAGAAGGACACTCCAATGTCGTGACACTACCACGATTGTCGCGACAATGTACCGATTAGTTTTGCCTTGAAACCCATAAATTACGCTAAATTGAGCCTAGCATTTATGAAGCCACCAAATAGAAAGAGATAGAGGAGCCGCGAGAAAAGGGAATTACTACACATCATCGGCGGCATCTTGGAGGCGAGGCGACTAAGTTTTTTTGTACATATTTTTATTTTCCTCTTTTATTTTTCTATTATTTTATTTTTCATTTTTCATCTTTGAGGATTAGAATAGTTGATCTGAGCTGAAATATTGAGCTGAGATTTTTTTATATCAAGCTTCATTTCTATCTGAACTTAAGTGGAATCAATAATTATTTCTAGAAACCATTTTTATTCAATTTTTTATTACAATTTCAATGAATTTTTTTAATCAACTAGTCATTGTTGCTTGTGATCTAGGGATGGAAGGCAAAGCTCCCTCTGGGAAGGGATTGGTATTTGGTTATCATTTTTTTAGTCTTTAAAATGAATGTTGTGGTTTGAATATTGGGTTGATCTAATTGGTATTGTTCTTTAAAAGAGCTGCTCTAATTATTAGTAGAGTATACCCAGAAAGGAGTTGTATCTATGCTCTGATTTCCATGACCCCTCTGAGTGACACCGAGAAGTGAGTTCCTACGAGTAGAGAGAAGTAGCCTTGGGGCTAAGCTAGATTGATATATTTAGAAATAATGAACTCTAAGTATTACTTTGAGGAATCATAGGTGATGTTCTAACCTTTGACTTCATGGTTCCCTTCTGGGTGATAGCAGAAGTGTGTTCCCGAGGAATAAGAACCATATGATAATTTGTAAGTTTCATACTTAGAGGTTTCATCTTAGTTTGGTAAAATGTTTGTGATCGTGTAATATGGGAGTGATTATTCTGACCAAATTGAAAAGAGGGATACCAATTACTTTGAAGAAGGCTTGTGTTGTCCTGTCTATAGGGACAAGCTGACTTTAGTCCTGAGAAATTGTAAAACCTGGGAAAAATTTAATTTTTCTGAAAAATGGAAAAATAATAAAATTGCCATAATGGTTAAGGGAAGCCTAGAAAATTCTTTAGATATCCGATGAAAAAACAGATTTCACAGTTGGATTCGTCTCATAAAATCTAGTTACCCAGAAAGATTTCGTCGAATTTTGAGACAGTCGGATTTTTGTGATTTCTTTGGGTGGATGGTTATTCAGTGACCCCGGAGATGATATTTTCATGAGAATCTTGAGAGTTAGGAAATAACTCAAGTTAAGTTCATTTAAAATAAATTGGACTTGAACCGAAAAGAAAATAAATTGTTTCGAGGTAAGAACGGATACGAGCGAGGATCGCATGACACGTGGTGCCATGAGGGCCAAACACTTAACTTTAGTTAAGTTAAAAAGAAAACAAAATGAAAAGAAAGGGAAAAAAGAGAGAAAAACGGAGAGAAGGAGAGGAAAGGAGAGAGAGAGGGAAAAGGGCCTCTACCTTATCTCTACGATCTACGGAGATCGGGTAGTCGATTTCCGGTGGACCAAGAACTAAAGTCGGAGTACTCGACGAGGGCTACGTGTGGACATCGAAAACTCCACGTTTCGTCGAGGTTTCCTGCAGGAGGTTCGTTGAAGTCAAAGCCGGGTTCGAGTGTCAGGTAGGACTTCCTTGGGCGTTGTTGTGAGGCCCCCGAATCCAGGGAGGTCCCGTTGACAACGTCGACCCGCGGAATTCTTGTGGATTTGGTGACCAGATACCACACGGTTGTGTCATTGCTCCCGGGATCCATATTTTCACAAAAATCGAGCAAAGTCTCCTTTGTTCAGGGAGCTCTACCCAATATACAACCTGTATAATAGTATAATCATAACCTGTCCAAGGTCTCAATAAAAGTAGTATTGACCACATAAGGTCCATTTGTCCATATTCCCAATATACATCCCTTTACCGGGACCCATTCATTCACATTTAAATCTAAAATATTTAAATAAAACACTTAATTACAGTCTGTAAGAGTCTGATCATGACCCTCTTACCATTATTACATACCCGACTATTTAGACAATAGTTCCAAAAGAATTTAGTTACAATTCGTATATAAAAAATACTTTTTACAAAAGAAATATCAAGGCCACACATCAGCCTCCTTCATAATCACGACCTCGTCGGAGCGTCGTCTCCTTGTACACCCCCTGTACCTGAAAGGGGGTCCCACGACGGGGTGAGCAATGCCCAATAGAAAAATACTCCTACAAGGGCTACTCCTCGCCTAAATGGACATGCAATGGCATACTTAAAATATCAAATCATATTCCATATTCCATATTAATAATACAATCCTATATGGAATGTTTCGTGTCATGCATGAGATGATACTCCTCATGCCCACAACCCGAGTCCCAGTGACTCCCTCCACCTGTGATGAGTGCTTGAAAAACCGGTCGTTAGTGCTTCGCTGATGACCATGCGATGAAACTGACCCTGAACAATTTATCCGTCCGGGTGTGTTGTTCATGAGCCACGTCTTTTTCGGGGTCACACCAAAGGATCATCGCGCACCTCCAGACATTTTTATGAGCATTCACCGTCGGTGATCATGTCTAACCGCAAATAAATTTGGGTCTTTCACCTTGGGGAGGGATCTACCTCATCTTACTACGCCTAAACACACGTGATTTATATTTATTATTCTTTTATACAACCGTGAGTCTCAATTTTGGACGTAGTCCCCATTCAGAAACTCACCACATTCACCAGAATGGTTAATAACGATACCATTGCACTCACACAGGCTCAGCGCGATGTGGCCAGAGTACATATGAAGCCTTGATCATGCCATTTCATACTATGTCATGCTACATGCAACATTTATAAATTTCGGATAATTATATTTCCTATAATACATCACGCAAGCACATATTAACATGATTTTTACACACAACAACATATTTTTTATTTTTACAACAATACACAAAAAATTACCCAAATCTCGGACCCATATAAAACTGGGAACCTCTTGGTCCCTTCACGGTTCGTCGCCGAATTATTATGATGCCAAAACATACCACAAAAACCGAAGACATCAGTTCCGGGATAAAAAAAAAAACTCAACCCAGTTCGGGACTGCCCGTAATCAGTTCCGAAAAATTCAGTTTTGACTATCCAAAAACAGTCCCGAAAATTCAGCACGAAGTGTAAAAAAACAGTCCAAAAAATTAAGCCCGAACTATCCCGAAATAGTCCCGAAAATTCCTAAAAATTCCTACACTCAGTCCTAAGATTTTGGAATTGAAATTTACGTCCTCTCACAGCCCCAAAGAAAACCCCAAGCCATTAAATGGCCTTTAGGCTAGAAATATCCAAGTAGGAAAATTCCCTACCTCGTGAAGTTTGACGAAACTCCAAGATTTTGGTACCCACGCGTAGCTCTCAATGCGTAGACCAACTTTGCCATATGCTCCGACGAAAACCTATGGTTCAATTTTCGTAAATCTTAGAGAGAAACTAGAGCTTCTCTCTCTATAATTTATTTTCTCTCTCCTCTCACATGTACTCTCCGTCTTGACTTTCCTTTTTTCTTTTTTCTTTTTTATCTTTTTTTATTAACTTGGATACATGGCTCACATTACGCCATAATTCCATATCACATTCGGATCTGTTTCTACCCCAAAACAACTTATTTCTTTTCAGTTCAATTTATTTTAAATGAACATAGCTTAATCCATTTATTGACTTCCGAGATTTTCGTAAAAATCTCGTCCTTCGAGTCACTGGCGACTTATCACCAAGAAAATCGTAAAAATATTCTTGCTGTCTCATAATTCAACGAAACTTTTGGGTCATTGGATTTTGCGGGAGCCAGATCAATAGCGCAATCCGTTTTGTCATCCGAGATCTAGAGAATTTTCTAGGCTTCCCTGAACCCTTATGACAATTTATTATTATTATTATAATTTTGCCATTTTTGAAAATTTCAAATTTTCCTGGGTTTTACATTCTTCCATCCTTAATAGAATTTCTTCCCCGAAATTCACACATACTACACAAACACATGCATATGCAATAATATTCTAATGCCAAATATTAGACCATGCACCTTCGTCCTCAAATAGGAAAGGATAGGTGGCCCGCATCGTGTCCTCGCGTTCCCAAGTTGCCTCCTCCACTCCTCGGTGTCGCCACAACACTTTCACTAGCCGCACGGTCTTGTGTCGCAAAACCTGATCCCAAATATCCAAGATACGCCTTGGTCCCTCCTCGAGCCAGTGGTGTCGTAGTAATCTCTCACGATCCTACCAAATTTGGATCGGGTATATACGGAGCATGGAAGTGGAACACCTCATGGACACCTGATAAACTCGATGGTAGCTCCAACCGATATGCAACTGTGCCCACCCTCTCAAGTACCTCGAAGGGCCCAATATACCTCGGTGCTAGCTTCCCTCGCTTGCAAAATTTGACCACTCCTCTCTTAGGCATTATCTTCAAGAAGACGTTATCACCACCTCTCAGAGACTCGAGTGCAGGCGTCGATGCATCGGTAGTGGCTGCCTATCTACTCTCAGCCGTGAGAAGACGCTTTTGTATCAAATCCACCTTCTCAGAGATGTCTCTAATCAAATCCGGACTAGTGGTGGAACGCTCTCCCATCTCTGTTAAACAAATCGGGGATTGACATGGCCTCATATGGTGCCATCTATATACTCGCCTGATAACTGTTGTTATAGGCGAATTCCACTAAGGGTAAGTGCTCCTCCCAACTACCTTTAAGATCAAGAACGCCTACTCGCAGCATGTCCTCTAAAATCTGTATGGTCATCTCCGACTTACCATCTCTCTACGGATGAAACGCAGTGCTCATCGTCAACTGTGTCCCTATGGCCTTTTGAAAACTCTTCCTAAAGTTTGCCATAAACCTAGGATCCCTGTCCGATACTATGGACACTGGTACACCATGTAGCCGGACAATCTCAGATAACCACTGGCTGGCGAGAATTCCTCTCGTGTGAGGTTATCCTTAGCTGAAAGTGTGTCGACTTAGTGAGCCGGTCGTACCTGTATATGGCATCATCCTCCCGCTATGTCCATGGAAAAGTGGGTCTAAAATCCATCTTGACATGCTCCCACTTCCACTCAACTACCTATAATGTCATTTGAGGTAGCCACGCTAATACGATGCTCGACCACTTTTCACAGTGACCACGTGAGACATCGACGAACAAAATCTCCAACGTGTCACTTCATCCCACTCCAATAATACTAATGCCAAAGATCTCGGTACATCTTCGTGCCTTCTGGATGCACAACAAAACAAGAGTAATGGAACTCCCTAAGGATCTCCTCTTTCAAATTGGTCAGCTGGGGAACCATAACTCGTCCTCATCGAGACTTCCATGCATTATTGGATGCTTTGTGTAAATCACTGTGCACCTTGTACGAGGTCCTGATCAGTCTATCTCATCCTACCCCTAGGACTCAATCACCCTACTCAATAGGGATGGCATAACTACCAAACTCCCTAGCTCTCCACGAGCACGCTCCGTCTTTGCGACTAGCGTCCCATGATCTCGGGCATCTTGCCACTCGGGAAGGTACACTAGCCAGTACTTCCCGTGACTTCCGATTGAGCGCATCAGCCACTACATTTGCCTTACCAGGATGTTAATGCAAAGTGAAGTCATAATCCTCCAAACACTCCATCCATCTACATTGCCCCATGTTGAGGTCCCGCTGTGTTTAAATATACTTTAGACTCTTGTGGTCTAAAAATACCTCAAACTACTCACCATACAAGTAGTGGCAACAAATCTTTAAGGCAAAGACAATGGCCACCAACTCTAGATCATGTGTAGGGTAATTTCGCTCATGATTCTTTAGCTGTCTGGAACCATAAGCCACAACCCTCTCGGACTGCATCAATACACATCCCGGTCAGATCGCCAGGCATCGATTGCAGGTGTACCTCATCCCACTGTGCAGGACTATGCTCCAGAATAGGAGCTGAAGTAAGCCTCCTTTTCAACTCTAGGAATGCCTTCTCACACAGGTCATCCCACTCAAACTTGACTTGGCATACAACTGATGGTCCCTGAGTGCCTGGAGAACAATCCGTAAATGATCCTCATGCTCCTCCTCAGACTAGGAGTAGATCAAAATTTCGTCAACAAAAACCACAACAAACTAATCTAAATAGGGTTGGAATACCCTATGCATGAGATCCATGAATGCCGCTGGTGCATTCGTTAACCCAAAAGGCATCACTGTGAACTCGAAATGCCCATATCGCGTCCTAAACATTGTCTTAGGGACATTAGCCTCCCCAACTCTCAACTGATGATAACCGGTGTGAAGATCTATCTTGGAGTAAACTCGCGCCCCTCTCAACTAATCAAACAAGTCATCAATCCTCAGTAAGGGATACCGATTCTTGATCATAACCCTGTTCAATTGTCGGTAATCAATGCACAGTCAAAGGGTCTTGTCTTTCGTCTTCGCAAACAAAACCGAGCACCCCATGGTGAAGTGCTCGGTCCAATAAAGCCCTTGTCCAACAATTCCTGCAATTGGACCTTGAGTTCCTGCAACTCAACTGGTGTCATCCTATGAGGAGTCATAGAAATGGTAGACGTACCAGGGTGTAGCTCAATGATAAAGTCCACATCCTTGTGCGGAGGTAATCCCGACAAATCATCCGAAAAGACATCCTCATACTCATAAACCACCCGAGGTAGACCAAAATCCTGTCTTCCCTCATCCTCTAAGGTATGGCTTGCTAGCCAACCCATCAACTGTCCACTCCACCTGGAGTCGTGCACGGTCTGGGGTAAAGCATCATGCTTCTCCCCTTGAAAAGTCACACGGATACCATCACGTGTAGCGATGATAATCCTCCTCTTATCCCGCGATCAATGGCGGCTCGATGTGCGAGTCAACAATCCATGCGAGAATGACATCAAATTCTGATATGTCCATCACCTGAAGGTCCACCGTAAGCAAAATCCCTAAGATCTCTAACTCACAATCCTGACATATTTAATCAACACTCACCCTAGTTCCTAGGGGAGAATTCACAAACAACTACTTTTCCAAGGTTTCAACCTCTAAGCCCAAACTTTTCACATATTATGAAACTATAAGCATGAATATGATGCATCCAAATTTAAACAACATTCTAGTTAAGAAGTGCTAATTAGTACCCAAAAAGTGCTATTTTGAGTCATATTCAAGATAGGTTTTGAGTGCTTTTTGCGTACTAATCGTGTGAATTAAGCCAATTGACATGTGCAGGTCCACTTAGTACCACTGATTTCATTTCGAGTTTGTTCTTGGTAATTTTGCAGGTTTTGCGAGCCTCAGTCATAATTTCAAGTTTGGTGTCGTATTAGTCTTTGAATGTTGAGAATTCTCGGTGATTTCATCAAGCCGAAATGAAGAAATGTCAAGTGGAATTGATGAAATGGAGAGAATTTGAAGTGGATGCGAGGGAGGCAATGCGGGGTTGGGTTTTCGCTAGCCATTCTGAAAATTTCACAAGGATTGCGGTTTCGACCAGCGAAAATTTCGAATCCTGAGAACTAAGCTATGCACGGTTCCTAAGCTAAGCTAGAGAGATTTCGCTATCATAGCGAAAGTTCTTTGTGCATAGCGAAATTTAATTTCGCTATGCCTTGTATTTTAAATGATAAGCGAATTTAAGCTATCATAGCAAAATTTTTTAGCTATGATAAGCGAAATCCTTACATAGCGAAAATCCTCCCCTGTGTTTTGGTTCCAAAACGACCTGCGTTTTTGTATAATTCCCATTTTGTCCCTTTTGTAATCATGTATTTTAGGTACTGGTATTTCACACATTTTGGATGGCTATATAAGCCACCTTATAGCTTTGTAACCTAACATTCATTCAAGCTTTTAGCCCGCAGCTTTTATTTTAGGTCACAGTTTGCTCTCTTCTCTCTCTTCTTTCTCTCATTTTCTTGGCTACCAAACACACCCCTTGAGGATGACAACTCAAGGGATGCTTGGCTAAGCCTTAGAGCCTTTAAGAGGAGGGTTGCTAACTTGGTTATTGGTGGTTTGGCAGTGTCCTCATGTTTTAAATGGAGCAGTCTCTGCATTTATGGTTCCAAACTTTCCAAAGCCCAGGTTTAATGCTATTTAATGTCTTTCCTTTGTTCAATACTTGTCATGCTTTAGGGTTCAATGCATTCTTAATGTTAGATGCACTGACATTCTTTAGATGTCATTTACGAGCCACTGAAAAGAGGTTAAATGCTAGGTTTTCAAACTGTTGGAACATTAAATGCTTTCGATGTTGTTTTTAACTTCAAAATAAGTGTTTTAAGGGTTAGTTTTTAAAGCTAAACAAATATCAGGTTTTGGCCATGACTATATGTCATTTTCCCTAATGTGAGGAAATGACCCGAGGACACCTTAATAACCCCATTTTACCAAGCTAGTGACCCAAGCCTTCAAGGTCACCATTTCACACTTCATTTTAAGCTATTTCAGTTAGCCCAGTAACACCAACTCCCACACTTTTCAATGCAAATCCGAAAATCCAAATAAAAGCCTCACCATTTCGAATCATGATACAAATCATTTGTGGGATGAAAACCCATCCCCGTGTTCGACCCTAGACACCGCTATCTTGTTAGCTTGACTAAGAGCGATAGGAGGAACTCCGAGCAAATTTTGATTCGGATCACCCTACCGTGGCACGAATCAAATGGCGTCGTTGCGGGATGGTGCCAAACTTCGAATGATGAGTTGATATGTACTTGTAATCCACATTACAAGTGTTGGTGACCTTTTAACTCTTTTTGAATTTCGTTTGTAATAATTACAAGTTTTCTTTACTTATGATTCTTTGCCTTTGTTTTATTTTACGGTCGGTTTTGTTTAGCTAACAATGATCCTTTTTGGCTAGCCTCTTTGTTGTTCTTTGTTTTATCTCAATTTGTGTGACAGGTGTTTATGCAGCACTGGGACAGAGGGATATCAGGTAGGTGCAAAAGAAGTGAGTGCACCAGTGAGGCAAGGCTGTGTGAAATCGGTGTGCATAGTGACCAAATGTATCCTCTACACGAGGAACGACCAAAGTCAACAAGCTTAACCCTATAAATCAATGACATACGGTCGATGAGGACCACATACACCCTCCTTGAGTTAGTGCTCCTTCCGACATCATACCTCTGCCGAGAAGATGTAGCGGTGAGACCTACCTAGTGCTGCTTCCCACATTTCATGGTATGGAGAATGAAAATCCCATATTCACACATCTACGAGTTTTGAGGAAGTATGCATAACTTTAAGGAGGGTATAGCAGGTATGGAATTGTTGAAGTTGAAGGCATTCCCGTTAACCCTCAGGACAAAGCCAAAATATGGCTCCAATTCACTTGAAATGAAACGATTAGAAATTGGGCGATCTTAGTGAATTACGAAGAAATTCTTCAATACAACCCAGACCAACCGGTTTGAAGGCAGTCACACTTACTCGACCTATGACAATGAGAAATTCTATCAGTGTTGGGAGGTTCATGGAGACCATCAATGCATGTCCACACCATAGTTTTGATACATGGTCTTTAGTGAATATTTTTATGATGGTATGTCCCCTGCCATGAAGCAACTACTAGAAACCATGTGTGGAGGTGATTTTCTGAGCAAAAATCCAGATGAAGCCATGGATTTCTTGAATTACGTGGCTGAAACTTCCAAGGCTTAGGATGAACCGAATGGGGAAATTTGAAAGAATGATCGTCGACCCACGAGGAGGCATTTATGCACTTCAGAGATATGGAGATGAAACGAATATCAACCTTAAGCTAGGAAGGTGGAAGAGCTAGAAGGAAAAGGCTACATGAGGTGCAAGCGTGTTGGAAATCCTCCACCAGACCCATGCATCAATTACCAATCCTTTGTACCAGGAGAACCTTTGTCAATTGCTCCTCGGTGGGAGATTTGATGTAGAGCATGCCAATCTTAGTGGGCCAATACAAGCTGACCAGTACCCAGTATTCTTGATACATATAATCCCAATTGGAGGAACCACCCTAATCTCTCTTGGAAACCTAACCCCCCTGCATATGTGCCTCTAGTGCCAAAGCAGCCAGTTTGGTTCCTCCCTCAGCACAACCATCTTCATCCCTGTTGAACAAGCTATTTTAAATTTGAGCAAGGTGGTAGAGGCAATTTTACGGAAAACGAAGGGGAATCAGTAATACAGAAATTGGCTCAAAAGAATAGATCTTGTAGACGACACCACAGACAAAGAGAATAGATGGGCTTAAAAACAGCCTTGTCGAGAAGATTGATAACCTCTGATTACTCCATCACCGGGATTAACAGTTTCTGCTGAGTACGAGGACAAGGAAGATTCCGCTTCCCGAACCAACGCGAATCCGAAAGAGTCCGTGAAATAAATTCTTTCAGCAACTCAAATGGATGAAGTAAGGCCATCATTACTCTAAGGGGTGGGAAAGAAATTGAGCAACAGTACCCATATTCTTGAAGAAACGAGAGAGAAGAGGAAGGCTGAGGCCAAGAGGGTGTGTCGGTGAAGACTCAGTGAAGAAAAACATGCCCCCTCCATTTCCCAACCTTTAGAAGCGAGAATTCCAAACCAAGCCAAAATTTGGGAGGTGCTAAGGCAAGTAAAGGTAAATATTCCAATGCTTGACATGATTAAACAGGTCCCAACTTATGCAAAGTTCTTAAAGGACCTGTGCACAGTCAAGAAAGGGTTAGGCATTGAAAAGAAAGCATTCCTAGCAAGGCAGAGTCGATTGCCATCATTGAGCAAGCCCCCGGTGAAATGCAAGGATCGAGGATCCCCCACGATATCAATCAACATTGGAGGGACTTGCATAGACAAGCATTGTTGGACTTGGGGGGCCGAGTGTAAAACCCTCTCTTTGCCATATTCGGTGTATAGCCGGTTGGGTTTAGGAGAAAGCTTAAGCCTACCAACATCACTCTGTCATTAGCTGATCGATCAGTAAAGATTCCTAAGGGAATAGTTGAGGATGTGTTGGTCAAGGTAGACAAATTCTACTACCCAGTGGACTTTGTAGTGCTTAATACCGAACCAATAGCAAGTGGGCCCAATAATGTGCCAATTATCCTGGGAAGACCATTTTTGGCCCTTTGCGATGCGATAATCAGTGCTTAGAAATGGAGTCATGCGGCTCATTCGGCAGCGTAATGGGCTCAATATTTTCACTTGAGTAACAAGCACAAGCTAGTGAAAGATGACAATCGGGGCGATGATTTACTCAATTGACCCCGAATCACGGAGAAACCCAGAAAAGCCCCCAAATTCTGGCGGGGTGGTAAACGAGTGAAGCGATTGATTGGAAATTAGTTTGCATCCAGTCACCTATGAGCCAATGGTGATGACGTCACCCGATTGAGAAAAATTTCAACAAGAAGGAACCAAGCGAGTAAGTATTACAAGTAACCTCTATGTGATGATCAATGATAAGTTGGTTGATCGATACGGTGATCATTGCCTAATATTCAGTTCTATTATTTCAAGTATTTCCTTTCAATATTTTTTAGTAACTTTCCTTTTTTAATTTTAGCAAAATATAAAATGTTATTTTTATTTTATTTTATATTATATATATATATATATATATTACTTTTATATTATTGTATTTTACTTTAACTAAATTAAAATTTTGTTTTTGCTTTGCGGATGAAATCGGGCAAGAATTTATTATCGCGTGAGAGTGGGCATTAGGAGAGCCCTTGGACTCCGAGACCATCGGTTGTCAATGGCTTTATAAAAGGGGAGGGGCCCACGTACATTCCATACATTCCGAACATACTCCCACAGGCCCTCCGTGCTTGACATGGCGCTGAGCTCCATGCCGTGAGCCAATTTCCTTGCTCTTTTTGGCCCCGCCGTTCTCGAGTTTAGTGACATGAGCCCTGACGCGCGTCTGTGTGCCCCGAGCCCTGACCCTGCGGTGCCGCCCACCCCAGGGCAGTCCACTGCCAAAGTTGCCGTCGTCGTCTAAGCCCTGGTCTACCCTGTGCGTGCGCATAATACTTGCCTCTCCCTAGGCGTACTTACACTACTGAGCCTATTACGCGCCCCTCTGATGCGCTGAACCACGAGGGCATGGTCCATACCCGTGGTGGTTCTCTCTATAAGACTAGGGTTAGGTTCAGCACCCCATAGATGGAGGATCCGAGGCGCCGACGCGGTGCCCATTCACGGACCTACACGCAGACACCACATTTGCGTGGCCCCATGACCATGCACGAGGAGCCATGCATCGAGTGGAGGATCAGTTGCACTCAGGTCCTGTCCATGGAGCGATCTCTTTACATGCCGATCTCCATTATTCTCCGGCAGCAGGATCAGGAGGAGGCAGCAGATGATGTACCAGAGGACCCACCGAGGGGGGAGGATCCTGTTCCTGAGGTAGAGGTAGAGGTGGAGAGGAGCTCAGTTCCAGATTCATCTCCTCCACCTCCACCTCCTCTTTGCCCGACCTGACACTGGCCCTTCTACCGCAATATGGCAGTCTCGAGCATATTCATATCGGTTTAGGAGCTTCTTTGTTGTTATGGATCTTGTTCTTGCCTTGCTACTACGGGCGTCGTTGGACCGGCGGATGGCGGCCAGGCTACTCTGGCACATAGTCATGCCATGCTTCTTCGGATCATGGAGTCACCTCGGTCTCCCGCGAGCCTAGGACTACTCGAGACCCGGTCGCGTGGCGACCTCGCGGACACGCTAGCATTACATGGCGACGGATCCGCCGGCATCTACCACCACGAGAGTGAGGTGGTCGAACTCTCTTCTTTACCTTTTCGACCCCTACCAGTGGAGACTTGTTTATACTCCATTGGGGGGGAAAAGTTAAAGCTGGGAGTGTCTTCTATCATATTTTTTATAGTTTTTAGCTTTATCAACTGCCTACTCATTTTGTATAGGATTGTATAGGATTCATGTATTAGCCAATAATAGGCAGTGATACTTTTGTGTGTGTTTAGCTATTTTAAGCATGTATTAACCACTTTGGTTATATCAAAAGCTTTATAGCATTATTTACATTTTTATACACTTTTTTCGTCATTTTGTACCTATATTTTTGTGTTTCTCTTGCCTTGAGTTGAAGAGTGAAGCCACATGTTATCATAATGCTAGAACATTTCCATGCATGATTTAGTTTTTAGTCCAGTGAAGTTCAAGCGTATTCAGCCTTGTATATCACCTTTAACTAATTCACACCTTTGCCTGTCGGTTTTATCAATAGGTTGAAGCTATATACCTCTGTTCACTTTGCAAAACCGGGCCTTGGATCTGTTGACGACCCATAATAGGTTGTGTTACCATTAAAAGAAGGCGATGTAGTCTTCGAATTAAAGAAAAGAAAAGAAAAATAAAATAAAAGAAGAAAAAAGAAAAATAAAAGGCGTGGCTTTGCCTTGAAACCGAACACGCGTCAGGGTATATGGCGAAAGCCTTTAAATCGATGCCTAAACCTTAATTGGTTGGGAGTCATCGACTTAGTGTTAAGCTACACGCGAGATTGGATAGGTAGAGTTTAGCGAGTTATAGGTGCTTAATTCTCGAAGTCATTCGAAGTCAGGAATTGAAGCACAGCCCAGAGTTTGTGGTCAGTTGATCCTTTTTGCTTGATGCCCTAAACCTTAATTGGTTGGGAGTCATCGGTGGACCCCCGTTACACGGACTTTGGTGAAGTCGAGTTTTTAGCATTGCATCTTGCAATACAATCAAAGAAGAAATAAGAATGTTGCTGGTCCTATTTAGGTTGGTCAACAGTTTAAGGCCCTGGCAGTAACTTGGTAAGGGGGAGGGAATAGCTTTGCAACTTATTGGCTGTTGGTCTGCATAAGAACGCAGATTTTGGTGGAAATTTAGGTTGACTTCCTTGGAAACCAAAGTTGCCTGAAACTTTATTCTTATATGGCGCGTTCCTCTACTGTGATAGTTTTGTCTGAGTCTAAATTGTTCATCTCTTGTAAAACCCTACGTATACACACAATTTTGAACAATATACACTTTTTGTAAGCACGTCATGCATACCTTAAATTGTTTTTAGCATTGCTAAGGGACTAGCAACGATGTCGGTTGGGGTGTGATTAGTACCCAAAAGTGCCTTTGATCCTATTCAAGATAGGTTTTTTGGTGCTTTGCGTACTAATCATGTGGATTAAACCCGATTGACATGCGAGTCCTTAGTACCGATTTAGTTTAGGTTTATTCTTGGTAATTTTGCAGGTTTTTGCGAGGCCTCAATCATAATTCCAAGTTTTGTGTCGTTTTGAAAGTCTTGAATGTTGAGAATTCTCGGTGATTCAGTCAAGCCGAAATGAAGAAATGTCAAGTGGAATTGATGAAATGGAGGTACATGAAGTGGATCACGGAGAGGCAATGCGAAGGGAAGGTAGAGGTTGAAAGATTTTAGCTATGGTGTTTTGCATGGATTACAAAGATTCGTAACCATAGCCCGAAAATTTATAATCCCTAATTTAATATGCATAGTTTTTCACTAAGCTAGCAAAATTTCGCTATCATAGCGAAAATTAAGCTGTCATAGGGAAAGTTACGTGCATAAGCGAAGAACTAATTCATTTATGCCTTGTATTTTCTCTATGATAGCGAAATCCCTTTGCATAGTGAAAATCCTCCCCTATGTTTTGGTGCCAGGCTTACTTGTTTTGTATAATTCCATTTTGTCCCTTTTAAATCTTGTATTTTAGGTATTTTGGCATTTCACACATTTTGGATGGCTATATAAGCCACCTTATAGCTTGTAACCTAACTTTATTCTATTCGAATTTCAGCCCTCAGCTTTTATTTTAGGTGCACGGTTGCTCTCTTCTCCTCTCTTCTTTCTCTCATTTTCTTGTTTCAAACACACCTTGAGGATGACAACTAAAGGGATGCTTGGCTAAGCCTCAAAGCCTTGAAGAGGAGGGTTGCTAACTTGGTTATTGGTGGTTTGGCAGTGTCCTCATGTTTTAAATGGAACAAGTACAACATTTATGGTTTCAAACTTTCCAAACTAGGGTTTAATACTATTTAATGTCTTTCCTTTGGTCAATACTTGTCATGCTTTAGGGTTCAATGCATTCTTAATGTTAGATGCACTGACATTCTTTAGATGTCATTTACGAGCCACTGAAAAGAGGTTAAATGCTAGGTTTCAAAGCTAGCTGAGCAGTAAATGCTTTCGGTGTTGTTTAACTCAAATAGGAGTGTTTTAAGGGTTAGTTTTTAAAGCTAAACAAAAAGATCAGTTTATCATGACTATATGTCATTTGCCCTAATGCGAAATGACCGAGGACACCTTAATAACCCACATTTTACCAAGCTAGTGACCCAAGCCTTCCAAGGTCACCATTTCACACCTTCATTTGCGCTATTTGATTGGCAGATTAACCGACTCTGCTTTTGTCTGAATCCAAAATCCAAATAAAAGCCTCACCATTTCGAATCATGATACAAATCATTTATGGGATGAAAACCCATCCCCATGTTCGACCCTAGACCGCTATGCTGTAGTAGCTTGACTAAGGCTGTAGGAGGAACTTAGGAAACAAATTTTGTTGATTCCGGATCACCCTACCATGGCACGAATCAGTCTTGGGCCAGAAACACATACCTTAGCCTGGTACGATCCTAGAAGCTCGATCTGCGGTACTATAACATAGACATGCCCACAGGTCCTAAAGTACCGGCCAAGTCGCCAGCCTCGACCGGGCCACCACGGCCCATGTGGCCCATCTGAGCAATAGTAGGTGCTTGTCCAGCACCCTGGGACGGACATCGATTCTCTTGGCCCATGTTGGGGTAAGGAGGAACAAACTGCATCCGTGCATATCCCACTGATGATTGGAACTGTGATGCCCCATAATTATGAGATCCCTGCCTCTATGGACAATCCCGTCTCATCTGCCTCGGCTGATGACAATGGTAGCATGCCATCTACCCCGTTTGGCTAGAAGCCCCGACTTGGCCTTGGCCCTGATAGTCGTGGCCCCATCCCTGAAATCCGTACGAAATAGATGTCTTCTACATCTTCCTAGAGGTAGAAGAAGATTGATTCTCCTTCCTCTTAGCCCGTACCCTTTCTGACTAGTAGGAAACAATGACCCACCACCATCGGGTCTCCTCCTTCCTTAAGGGCCAGAGGATCATATGCCTCGAACCTCTGGAAGTTACTTGACCCCCCTTGGTTCCCAATTGCACCAGCTTGTGCGATGGTGGCAACAACCACACCTGCCTCCATAAGGGTAGCAATCGCAGCAACAACAGCCTCTATGGAGGTTTGTTAGTTCAAAGCCTATGGTAGTGGGTTATTACTCCACCCACCACCCTGGCGTCCTCTTCCTCTGCTAGCCATCTACACGTGTCAGATAGAAATAGAGTTCTCAAATTTCTATCTCAGTCTAACTAGTAGTGCACATGTCAACCACTAATAGACTTTAACATCATGAACTACACCGTTCATTCCTTTTTCCTTCGTGGTGCATAATGGCAAGCACTAATACACATCAGTCCCCAAACTATCATGTTCATTTTGTTTTCTGAACCCTTATGGTTATGTTTTCTAACCCTATTGTTCCATATACAATCCATGTATATTATTCACACAAATCACCACACGTATCACCTGACATGTTAAACCTGAAACATGCGACACCTGACAATGTGATCTAGACCCACGGTATTCGTATACCTAAATTTTGTTACCAAGCTGTGCTTATTTAAGGAATTACTTGTGGATACCCACATTCGAGCTCCCTAGGTAATCGTTTACCTAGCTCTAATCTGGTAGCGCCCAATCAGGGATACCCGTTGACAACTGTCGACCTGCGAGTCTATTAGTTTCGGGTGACCCGATACCACACTGTTGCGTCCCATTTATTAGGGATCCATATTTTCAGAAAAATAGGGCAGAGTCTCCTTTGTTCGGAGAGCTCTACCCAACATACAACCTATATAATAGTATAATCATAACCCTTCCAAGGTCTCAACAAAAATAGTATTGACCACATAGGGTCCATCAGTCCATATTCCAAATTTACATCCCTTTACCGGGACCCATTCATTCACATTTAAATCTAAAATATTTAAATAAAATGATTAATTACAGTCCGTAAGAGTCCAATCACGACCCTCTTACCATAATTACATACCCGACTATTTAGACAATATTTCCAAAAGAATTTAGTTACAATTCTTTTATACAATACTTTACAAATGAAATATCAAGGCCACACATCGGCCTCCTTCATAATCACGACCTCATCGGAGCGTCGTCTCCCTATACACCCCCTGTACCTGAAAGGGGGTCCCACGACAGTGTGCGCAATGCCTAGTAGAAAAATTCTCCTATAAGGGCTACTCCCCGCCTAAATGCACATGCAATGGCATACATAAAACATCAAATCATATTCCATATTCCATATAAATAATGCAATCATATATGGAATGTTCCGTGTCATGTAAGAGATGAGACTCCTCATGCCCTGGCAGAGTCCGACTGACTCCCTCACACGCAGCGCCAGAGTGTAGAAAAACCAGTCATTGGTGTTTCACCCGATAGCTTAAACCACGATGGACAACCCTCCAATTTTAATTTATCAAATCCCGTGTGTTGTTCATGGGCCACGTCTTTTTCAAAGTAACACTGCAAGATCGTTGCGCGTTGCCTTCCGAAATATTTACGGGCTTTCACCGTCGGTGATCATGTCTAACCGCATATAAATTTGGGTCTTTCACCTTAGGTAGGATCTACCCCATCTTGCTACGCCCAAACACATGTGATTTATATTTATTATTGTTTTCAACAACCATGAGTCTCGATTTTGGACGTGGTCCCATTTCCGAGCTCACCACACATTCACCAAGAATGGTGAATAACGATTACCGATGCACCTGCTGACTCGTAGCGATGTGACCGTGCATATGGTTTAATCATGTCATTTCATCTTATGTCATGCTACATGCAACATTTATATGAATTTCGGATAATTATATTTCCTATATATAATTTTCATTCATCCTACAATTTCCATGTTAATACATCAAGCAAGCATATATTAACATGATTTTACCTGGCATGACATATTATTTTATTTTTCGGCCAATACACACAAAATGGCCCAAATCTCGGTCCCATATAAAACAGGGTACCTCTTGGTCACTTCACGGTTCGTCACCGAATTACTGTGATACCAAAACATACCACAAAACCGTAAGACATCAGTCCCAGGATCAAAACCAAACCTCAACTTGGTCGGAATTTGCTGAAAATAGTTTCGAAAATTAAATGCAGATTGTCAGAAAAGCAGTCTGAAAATTCAACCGGATTTGTATGAAAACGATCCGAAAATTGGCGGATTGTCAACAGTCCAAAATTCTAAAATTCCTACACTCAGTCCCAAGATTTTGGAACTGAAATTTACGGCCTCTCACGACCCCAAAGAAAACCCCAAGTCATTAAATGGCCTTTAGGCTAGAAATATTCCAAGTAGGAAAATTCCCTACCTCGTGGAGTTTAACGAAACTCCAAGATTTTGGTACCCACGCGTAGCTCTTGATGAGTAGACCGACTTTGCCTTCTGCTCCGACGAAAACCTGCGGTCCAATTTTCGTAAATCTTAGAGAAAAACTAGAGCTTCTCTCTCTAGAATTTTTTTCTCTCTCCTCTCACACCTACTCTCCGTCTTGACTTTCCTTTTTCTTTTTTTGTATCCTTTTTTTTTTTGTTAATTTGGATGCATGGCTCACATTACGCCATATGTCCATCTTTCATTCGGATCCATTTCTACCCCGAAACAATTTGGCCTTTTTCAGGTCAATTTATTTTAAATGAACTTAGCTCAAGCCATTTCGACTTAAGATTTTCATAAAAATCCTAGTCATAGAATCCTTGTGACTTATCAGCGACTATCACTAAGAAAATCGTAAAAATATTCCGTCTGTCTCAGAATTCGACGAAATTTTTATGAGTCATTGGATTTTACGAGACGAATCCAATGACGCGGTCCATTTCATAATCTGAGATCTAGAGAATTTTTTATGCTTCCCTGAAACATTCTGGAAATTTATTATAATTATTATCATTTTGCCAGTTTTGAAAATTTCTAATTTTCCTGGGTTTTACAATTGCTCACGCTCCAAGAGGTAGGGATTCTTCCTACTTTGGTTCATTTTCCATTCTAGGGGTTGTTTGGTTGAGTTTTAATGCCCTAAAGGGGCTGTTTGGCCGTTTTTTCCCTAAGGGGTTGTTTGGCAAATTAATGGGTTATGGGAATAGTGCCCTGTTTTGGCCCTATATAATGTCCAGTTTTTAGGGCTGATTTTCAATTAGAAAAATGGAGAATTTGGACTAGTATCCTTCAAGTAAATTGTATCCTTATCCGAGAACTTTATGTTAGGATTTTGGGTACCAAGTGTGGACCTCTAGAACTCAGTTATAGTGTTTTGGGAGCTTACTAAATTATACTGTTTTGGCCAAACCTACTGTCCAGGTTTTTAGGACTGATTTTCAACTGGAAATAAGTGAGAATTTGGACTACCATCCTTCAAGGAACCTCTATCTCTATCTAAGAACTTGATGTTAGGCTTTAAATCACCAAAATTGGACCTCTATAACTCAAGTTATGGTCCATTTTCCGGGAATGCTACAGCTTAGGCTGTTTAATGATTTGTGTCTAGATTTTGGCCACAATTGGTATATCATTGCTTGAATTGAGTGATATACTTGGTTGAAATTGTGTGGAAGTCAAATTGTTTGTTCTCATGGCTTGGCTTGTGATGTGCTTCTATGAATAAGGTCGTTACATGGCTTATTAATATCTTAGTTGTGGACGTGTCTTGTCGAAATTGACCTAGAGGTTGATGGATGTCGCTACCTCATTAGTAGTTACTTGTGATGTCAATGTATGCATGTATTAATATGATGACATGAATTGTATGATATATTTAGATTTGTGCTTTTTATATAAATGTCCAAATGATGCATGGGTAATTATGCATGAGTAGGTATGCACATATAGCACTCATCATATATGTAGCATGGTATGGATAAGCAATGGCATGATTGCATTCCATTAAGCACTAGGACATCACATGACATGGGTGTGAGTGAATGGTAGAGGTGTCTTTGTGTTTGGTGATGGTGGGCTTGGTAACATGGGGCGATCAAGTAGGTTGCATGGTTTTGAAAATGAAAAATATGTATGTGTTCAGGCATAGCAAGTTAGGGTAGATCCCCCCTCCGCCCCATCCCGCTGAGGGTGAAAGACCAGTATTGAGGTTAGACATGATCACTGGCGGTGAAAGCCCATCAAAAATGTCGGAAAGGCGTGCGGCGTCCTGCGGTGTAAACCTGAAAATCTGTGGCCCACAAATGCATAACCTGCAGACTTAGGAAATGCAAGTTGATATCGGGAACCGTCCTATGGATTTTGATTTATAAAACAAAAAGCTTTTGTTTTGAAAAATGGCCATTGATGGAACATAAGAACGGTTCGGTTTTTCACACTCTACATATGCATGTGTGAGAGAGTAGGTGAGGACTCGGGACATGTGATAGGGTGAGTCACATTCTCATCCATGACATGTAGACATTTGAGTAGGAATGTGTATGTTTTTACTTGAATGTGTGAAATTGCACTACATGTGCACTTAGGTGGGGAGTAGCCCTTGTATGAATTATTCTCTACTAGGCCTTGCTCACCCCGTTATGGGACCCCTTTTCAGGTACAGGGAGTGTGCAGGGAGACGACGCTCACTTGAGGCCGTGATCTTGAAGGAAGCCGGGATGTGGCTTTGATAAATATGTTTATAAACTATATTAAAACAAGCTAGTTTTAATTTATGTTTTGTATAAGACTGTTGTAATAAACTTTTATGGATTATTGTGATATAGTTATATATTAGGGATATGAACATATAGAACCTATGTGGTTATTACTACTTCTGTTCAGACCCTATATGGGTTATGGTTATACTGTTATACAGGTTGTATGTTGGGTAGAGCTCCTCGAACAAAAGAGACTTTGCCCCGATTTTTTGTGAAAATATGGATCCCGATAAATGGGACACAACAATGTGGTATTGGGTCACCCGAAATCCACAAGAATTCTGTGGGTTGATGGGTTGTCAACTGGATCCCTGGGTTTTGGGGCATCATAGAAATGGTTGAGAAGTATTGGTTTAGGAAAATCAACGAAATATTATAAGGAGGATCAAATCATAAAAGTAGTTGTTTAAGACCCATTGACCTAGTTTAGGAATATGGTTTTCTAAATAGAAAAATGTATAGTGTGAGGAGGTATTCCAAGCCTATACTACTAAGCTCTTGGACTAATCTAGAATTCAAGCTCATGATTATATTGTTTTTAATCCATATGCAAATTGATGATCATAACACTGATCCCATTCTCAATGTTATTAAATATCAGTGAAACCTCTAATCCCTTTAGTTTTGAAAATCCTTTTCATTAAGAAAAAATTTACAAAAATGCCTTTATTTCAGTTTTGCTAGTTAGTCCAATCATCAAGTTAGAAGTTCAAATAGTGATTAGCTTGAGTAGTAATGGTACTTAATCTTTAAATTTTCTCATCAATCCCTTTGGGAATGATATCTTGTAAGACCCGAGAAAATTCCAATTATTTGGAAAATGGTAAAATGGTCATTTCGGTAAAAATCCAAAAATTTTCTAGATCTCGGATGATGAAACGGACTTCACCATTGGAATCGTCTCGTGAAATCTAGCTACCACATCGAATTTCGTCGAATTTCGAGATAGTCGTAATTTCACGTTTTTCGAGGCACCGGATGTCGGGTGCCATAAAACGGCTCGTGAGAGACATGTGATGTGACAAAAGTCACCTACTACATGTACCCATGTGACACATGTTGCATGATTAGAGAGATGATGAACGACTGAGATTTTGCCAAGTGTCAAAAAGCAAGAAAAATGGACAAAATGGGAATTATGAGAAATGTTAATGATAATAAGACAAGGATGAACAGTGTTCATCTTCCCACTGAAAGCAAAACGTGCGGTGTGGCTGGAAGTGATGCGGAGTGGGCTGGAATTTTTGATTTTTTAGAGAAAGGATCTCCTTCTCTCTAGATTTACAATGGATTCGGACCGGCGGTTCTCGACCGGAGCAAGAAGCTCAAGTTGATCTGCGGCGAGGGCTACGCGTGGACACTGATTTGGTGGAATTCCGACAACTCCAAAAGGTAAGGATCTTTTCCTACTCATGTTATTCTTTGTAAGAGCCATTGTAATGGTTGGAGGATGTGAAGGGCTTAGATTAGCCGTGTTTCGGTCTCAAAACACATTTGAACCGAGTGGAGAAAATCCCCCACCATTGTTGTCTAACCGTGAAGCAGTGCCAACGAGGTTTTCAGCGTTCATGTAAATGAAATAGCGTGATTTTGGGTGATTTTTATGATGTTGAGTGATTCAAAATGAATTGCTTGTGTTTGTTAATTAGCCCATGTGATCTAATTTTGGTGTTATTTATTGTCAATTTGCATAACATGATTTATGTGAATTAATTATGTTAATTTATATGCATGTGAATATATTAGCATGAATGTGTTGGAATTGGCATCATGCATTCCATATGCACTTGGGCACCCTAGAATATTAAGAGTGAGTGAATGACATGAAATTGAAAGAAAAATGAAAATGTTTATGAAAGGAATTTGAAGGAAGATTTTTCAATAATTGCCTTGGAGAGTTGTCCAACGAATCGCCGGATGAGGACCATGAGCGTTTGGAGAAATATCGACCAATTAAGCCTTGAAGGGTAGTCTAATATTTTACGAAGTCGATTATTGAGTTTTTCGAGAACAAAAGCTTTTGTTTTGAAAGCGTGATTTTGAAACAAATCGACGGTATATGTGAGGAGTCGGTAGGACTCGGGTTGTCGGGATTAGTCATGTAGACATTCGGAGTAGGTTCATGAAATTGCTTGAATGTGATTGTTTGCCGTGCATATGCATTTGGGTGAGGAGTAACCCATGTAGGAGAGTGTCGCTCTTGGGCTTTGCTCACCACAACTCGAGGATCACTATTTCGAATGCAGTGGTGTGCGAGGACGGTGCTCACTAGAGGCTGCGTTTAGAAGAAAGCCAAATTGTGGCTTTGGTATTGATTTTGTATAACATTTATTAAAATTGTAAATTTTAATATATGTTGAATTAAGAGTAATGTAAAAACTCTTGAACCATGTAATATATTTGGTTGTGATATATATTTTTGTGAGTGTGTCACGGGGCTCAAGTGGTCATTATTTTACTCACATGTGGACCCTATTAATGGTCATTGTGGTGTTGGGACAAGTTTTGTACCTTGGGTGGAAACTCCACGTACAAAGGAGACTTTGCCGATTTAGTAGTGGTGTAGGGTTGCAGGCATACAGAAATTCCGCTGGTGGTTATCAACGGACACCCGGTTTTGAGGCGTCATATCGGACATAATCACTTTATTACTTGTTGACCTATGCACTTGTAGTGATTTAGACCAAATTTAATTTCAAATATATTATTATAAATCAATAATAGAAAATAGCCTTAAAAATCAAACAAGTTTTTGGCATTGTTATTGGGGTTTCTAAACAAGTCTCTAGTGGCAATGTTCCAACAATATTAACAACAATTTGGTCTATACAATTCAGTCAACCAATTGTCTCTAAGAGCTTCACTTGGGATTGAGATTGTTGTTCCAACTCTTCCACGATGGCCTTGGTTTGTTGAACCTGCTTGGCCATAGTCTTGGCCTACCCGACCATTAGTGCTTCAAGCCGTTGTGAGATAGTTAGGTTCTAGTTCTTCAGTTCTTCTATAAAAGCCTAAAAATAATCAAATGCATTATAATAGTGGTTTATTTCCATTTGCTCCACCATTGATGGAACAATTTCCTTATGTGTTGCTCCTACAACATTAGATCCTAATCTTGAGACTCTACAAATTTTTTACTCCAAAAAATTTGATGGAAACTTCATCAAAGATGTGTCTAAACGGGTGTGCCAAAAATATGTTTGTGATTTTTTGGAATTTCACTTCAACATACATAATGACAATTAAAATGGTGTGTGAGCATGCCAGGAAATTAATGTTTTTCCAAACTATTACTGTGCCGAAAATCAAACTTCTGATCAGACGAAAAATCAGGTTCCCTGATTCCCTTGACATTTCCCCAAAATCTAAGTAAAAAATACCACAATAAATAAACTGAAGAAAATAAAATGAGAGCTGAAGGAATTGCTTGAGAAATTGGTGTGTTTCACTAGGAAGCGAAATGAAGGAATTATTTAGAAATTATTTATATTTCCACTTCTTGGCGAAATAGCCAGCTGCGCAAAATAAAAAGAAACTTGAAGATTCTCTTTGGAATAACTAAACTCCTAGAAGTGATTCATTGTTGTTAATTGATCGGTTGTTGGTGATTTCCTCCTATTATAAGAATCCTTGAATAATTGCCCAAGTTCTCCACTTCCTCACTTTTCTCCAATACCCTACATCCTCAAGTAATTGCCCATGTGTCCTTTAAAGAGGCTTGCTCCCCAAGTTTTATCCACCACCTCAAATAAATACCCACGTCTTCTTGACATGTTATGACTTTTAGAAAAAAGTCTCGTTTGACTTCAAAACAATTTTAAAATTTTCAAAAATACCACTAGAATTTTAGATGGGCTTACTCAAATGGACTTAGGTGTGGACCCTACCCGATCCACGGGCCGGCGCGACTCGCTTCTAAATGGAAGGAAAATGTGGGTTGATTTTCGAATTTTAGAAAATCCGTCCTCTAGGAGGACAGTTTTCTTAGTGCATCACTTGCTTTTTGTTGTTATTATAAAGAGGAAAACCAAGTAAGAGCAAAGAAAACCCCGATGACTCTAGTATGGAAAGCGGTCTGCGAGCTAGGTTACAGATTAGGGTGAATTACCCCTATCGGAAGGTACCTCGTATGAGGTAGCACCCTTCTAGGCCCGGAACTCGGTCTCTACTAGTGAATTGGGTATGTGAAGACATATGGGTGCAGATCAGATAGTCTCTAAACAAACATACAACTTAGATCGAGACTGACCTAATTATTATCTAGCACTGCCAAACCTCAGCAAAGGCAAATAAGCGTGTACTGTGGTCACGGCCAGCGCTACATCAAGGTTAACCAACAAACATAGAAAGCATGCATGACACCCCAAACACAAAGCATCCATGTAAATTCATTACAACATTCAGCATACACAATGATTCCCTGTGGCCATTTGCGTAAAGTCGGTCAAAGGCTCGAATGCATCACAAATGTCAAAATCGAAACACCATGCACATATGAATACAAATACAACGCCTAAGCATGTACTAGGAGTCCCTAATATTATCTTGAGACAGTAGGAGCAAATATTACATCATACATCATGCATTTAAAACCAAATGTTGGATCCCATACCAAAAGAAAGAGCGGTGAAAGGAAATTGATGGTTTGCTTACATTAGCACACATTCACTTTAAAATCCCACAAACAAAACCATAAATACAATCCCACATTGCCACTACCCCACTTTATTCAAGCCGAAACTGAACTCAGGGCCTAAAATGACCCTCACAGGTCCTTGGAAGTGACTAAGAATGCGCCATGTAGTTGAGGCGAAACATGCTAAAATAGGGAGTTTGCCCATGGCTGTCTTGCACAACCGGTTGAATCGGTTCTCAACAAATCCAAGCAGATTGAAAAATTCTGACCTTACATGACAAATTCTATATCTGAATTAAAGTCCAACAAAACAACAAAAGAATGCGATTCTGATTTCAAATGACAAGAACTAACCCAGCATAAAAAAGTACTAAACTATCGTGCGGAAAACCTACTTGAATGAACACCGGCCTAGTTCGGTTTCCCAACCAGTCCAGATGATTGAGAAAAGATTTCAAAAAATAATTCAGAACCTTCCTAACAAATTCAGGAATTCAAAAAGACAAACAGAGTGCAATTCCGACTATGAATGACCAAGAACCAACACAAATAACGCAAACTACCCAAACTGCCGTTCCTGCAAACCGAATATAATGGAACCGACTGATCTGGTTTCCCAACCAGTCCATCTCATTGATAGAGGCTCTCAAAATTTTTCAGAACCTTCCTAAAAGAGTCAGGAATCTAACAAAACAAACGGTGATCGATTCTCATCTCGGATGAGTGAGAACTAACCAAAACAAACCAAACTACCCAAACTGCCATTCCTGCAAACCTAACCTAAATGAACCGAATGATCTGGTTTCTCAACCAGTCCATATCATTGAGAGAGGCTCTAAAAATTTTTTAGAACCTTCATAAAAGAGTCAGGAATCTAAAAAAACAAACGGTGATCAATTCTCAGCTCGGATGAGTGAGAACCAACCAAAACAATCCAAACTACACAAACTGCCGTTCCTGCAAACCTAACCTAAATGAACCGACTGATCTGGTTTCCCAACCAGTCCATATCGTTGATAGAGGCTCTCAAAATTTTCCAGAACCTTCCAAAAAGAGTCATAAATCTTAAAAAATAAATCGCGATCGATTCTCAGCTCGGATGAGTGAGAACCAACCAAAACAAACCAAACTACCCACACTGCCATTCCACCTTGAACTTCTCCTAAATGAACCGGCGATGGTTTCTCCAACCAAAGTCCATCTCATTGAGAGAGGCTCTCGATTTTCTAAACCTTCTAATAGGTCAGGAATCTAGCAAAATAAACGGTGATCGATTCTCAGCTCGGATGGTGAGAACCAGCAAAGCTCAAACCGTTGTTCTCTAAAACCCTAGACTGCCAATGGCTGTGACAGCTCTCACGTATGAGCGTGAAAACCGGCTCAATGATTGAGAGAAACCTCAAATTTAATCAAGAATGTCTCTTAAAAGAATAGAGTGGAATAGGGTCTATTTCTTACCTCTCTTCCACAAAGCAGCATAAAGAAACAAAGCTAAGCATCAAGCGAATCCCGATTAAGCGTCTTGGGTTAAGGCCGGAAAAGTGTCCTTCCAAAGGTCCCTTCCACTTTGATCTTTCTCTCCTTTTGTACTGATTCCCACCTCAGCCTCTGAGCCTACCTGGTGTTTTCCACCTTCAAGCTTTGGAAAGAGCCCAATCAGTCTCGGAATTAGCTTCCCTATTAACTCCCCTCCTCATTTTCCATGCAAGCTGAATATCTTAGGATTTTGACTTGCTTCCCTCCCTGAAATATCCATATGGATTCATGGTGGGCTGCATCATACTATGCCAAGGCCCAAAATGGACCTAATGCTGCCCATGGTCGAGCTGGAGCTTATAGGCCCGAACCATATAGGATTTGGGCTCCAATCACAAAAAAACAATGACGCGCACACAAAATGGCGGAGCCTTTAATTGTTGAATTTTAGCAGTCCATCGGTTGAGAGAAAAATTATGAAATTTTGATAGAATGTTCCCTATGAAGAATAAGGGGAGACCAACAAAATAAACATTTTCATTCCAAGTCGGATGAGAGTGTGATCAAAACAAGGAGGAGTGCTCACCAAAATCACCCAAAAAAACAATGTTGTATACATATTCCCCTGATGAACCAGTCAAACCGATTAGTCAAACGGTTGAAAAAAAATTATTAATTTTTAACAGAAACCTCCTTAGCGAATAAGGAATCCAACAAAACAAACAGTGAACGATTCTGAGTTTGGACCAAGGAGATACAATCGAAACAAGTTCAAGTGCTCGGGTGACATACTCATCAAACTTTGGACAAAGTAAACCTCGAGGCCCACTTGCTTCCTATAGCATGATGCCAATAACTAAAAAAAAATCCATGATGACACTCTAAGAGTGAACTACATACGCACTCAACGGACCATACAAGCCCACGAGGCTCGGGGAGACCAGGGGACTAAGCCCTAAAGGGCCTAATGGTGTGTGAGCATTGGTGAGTGTGACACCCATAGGATAAATGCAAGTGTTGAGGGGGCAAGGTGAGTCTGGCTGCCCTCTTCGGTAGAGTGAATGAGCAATTGAATCGTGGTGCGAGAGATAAGCGATGCAAGGGTGAAATGAACTACAGTGAAGAACCCGAGATGACCCGACAATTTTGTCCCTTACTTGAAGTCTGCAGAAGACTAGCGAACGAGTCACTCCGATTGAAGGACTTAAAGAAAACTAGGCATGATGCAGGAAGATGAGTGATCGGTATAATCCGAAAAGATAATGAAACGAGGCGAGTGGAGAGAGAAGATGAGAAATCAGAGTGGCTAATAGAAAGGTCGGAAAGCACGAAAAGGTTCAATCAGGGTGAGTGCCAGGAAGGTAGAATCCCAATGAGTTAGAAAGGTGGAATCAGATAGTCACAGAAGAAGGGTAATCAGGGCGAATGCAAGGGAAGGTAAAATCGGTGAGTCTGGGAAGGAAAATCGGTGATTCTGGGAAGGTAAGATCAGGAGTCACAGGAATGGGATGGTGATCTAGAAAATGTGGGATCGACGAGTGGAAGGTAAAATCGAGGTGGTACCGAAAAGGTAGGATCAGGGAGAGTCTTAGGAAGGGTGGGATTGAGCGGTATCGGAAAAAATGAGAGATTTAGCCTTGGGCAGTACCCGGAGAAGGGGATGGTGATGCGGGAAATGTGGATCAAGGCAGGAACACAGAGATGTGGGATCGGGCGGAGTGCAGGAAGGTAAAATCTGGTGAGTGCAGGAAGGTGGAATCCGAGTCACAGGAAGGTGGGATCAATGGTATCGGAGAAGGTAAAATCGGGGTGAGTGTCGGAAGGTAGGATCCACGAGGAGAGTCTCACCCAGGAGGGGATCGGGCGAGTACGGAGAAGGGCCGGGATGAATCTAGGGAGAGAAGGTGGGATCCGACGAGTGTCGGAAAAATATAAATCTGGCGAGTACCAAAGAAGGGTCGAGACCCGAAATTACCGGGAAAGGTGGGATCAGACGAAAGTATCAGAAAAGTAAATGCGAAATTTGAGTACTAGAGAAGGGCTTGGGATAGTGCAAGGAAGGTGGGATCCGTGAGTATCGGAAAAATAGAAATCTGAGGCGAGTGCAGGAAATGTGGGATCGAGCGAGGAGTGCACGGAAGGTAAAATCGGGTGATGCCGGAAAAAGGTAGGATCGGAAGAGTCTGGAAAGGTGGGATCAATGTGGGAGAAGGTAAAATCCGGGTGAGTATCGGAAATGGTAGGATCCGGGAGAGTACCGGAGAAGGGGGATCCGGGCGACTACCAGAGAAGGGCCCGGATGAATACCGGGATAAGGTGGGATCCGAGCGAGCATCGGAAAAAATAGAAATCTGGGCAAGTACCAGAGAAGATCAGAGTGAGTCTGGGAAGGTGGGATCGGCCCCCGAGTATCGGAAAAAATAAATCTGGGCGAGTGCTAGAGAAGGGCCGGGATGAGTCTGGGAAAGGTGGGATCAGATGAGTGTCGGAAAAATAGAAATCTGGGCGAGTACAAGAGAAGGGCCCGGATGAGTACCGGGAGAAGGATCGGAGAAGGGGTAGAATCGGGCAGGTACGAGAGAACCACAGTTAAAGGGATAGGGATGCAAAACTAAGGCTCTAGGCAGACTTCGCAGATAGGGATGACCTAAAAGCGAAACCTAGAGCATAATGGGAAACTTAGGATGTAACCGTTGAGATGCGACCTTGGTATTAAAGGGTATGCTCAGTGTGGCGTCGAGAGAAAGTGCCACGAATGATAGCGAGAAACCAAGAACTTAATAACAAGACAAAATAAAGGGGTATGCCCCTGTGGGACAATCTCACAAATGTGACCAAGGGTGAAAGAAAGGGGTTATGCCTCGGTCTAGGGTATCAACGCCATGTCAAAATCTCATAGCGCACATGCGGTCAAGTCGAAGAAGTGAAACATCCACGATCACTCATTCGTGAAAAAATCATCCATTTAAATTACCATAAGCGGCGTCATAGGGTATGCCCGGTGTGCACATCGATATGCAAGTGCGCGTGAAAAAACTGCGAAATAAATTTACGAAGAACCAATCGTGCGAACAAGCGAACAAGACAACATATGGGGTGTGCGCGTGTACCACATTGAGTTGGCGAATATGAGAGAATCTTACCTAGGCTAGCCCTTATAAACCTTTCTTTGTATGAAGAAACCCAGATTTGCATGTGGAGCACACTCAAACTTTGATGCCAGCTCATCTCTAGGTGAAATGGGGCATGGTGGCCATGTGCAGCCAATGTCAACATGAAAGGATGGGGTTATGCCCGGTGTAGACATGTCGAGCATCGATAATAGAGTACATCAATGGTCGAATCTCTCTTGTATCATCTATATCTAATCATGGACCTGAGGGAAGCAAACTAAATGGAGAAGCAATATGTGACCCTCGATACTCCCCAAGAACAAAGACCTGTTGACATCCTGTACTCAATCAGTAGACAGAACCTGTCCGTATAAAATGCTTCGAAGCAAACACGAGATCTCATGGTCTCAGGGTGGTCTTGACTCGGACCGTAATGTAGGCCAAAGGAGTGAAAGTGAATGACATGATGGGAAACAAGGCCCAAATACCCGATAAATCTTGCAAACCCACACAATGCGCGGAATCTCAAATATCAAAGGATCATGTGAGCAAGGTATTTCGACCAACATCCAGAATGAGCGATGTGAAATGACAAGTGAAGTGCACGAAAGGACACATCGCTTAGAGCGAGGCAGCGATTAATAAGAGTAGAAGAGGCAGAAGTGATAAGAAAATGATGAATGGATAAAGCAAAAAGGGAAGAAACAAATTTTGGGATACAAATGTGAAAGAAAGCGTGTGTGCCAGCGACAGACAAATCGTCCCAGGCGTCGAGTCAAGCAAGTCACTAAGATGGGAGTGGTGATGCGGTAATGATTCGGGGACCTAGTGCGAAGCAACTCAAAACCCTCATTCCTAATGTATTACCCAAATCCATGGAGAAAGATCGCACAATGCTTTCCTCAACCCTCGGAGGGAATAATAAATCTCTCAAACCTAAATGACCTTTGATGATCCCAGTATATTAAAGATATCAAAACTAAACATTTTTTGTTTTGTTTTTGTTTTTTTTGTTTTTTTTTTTGTTTTTTTGTTTTTGTTTTGTTTTTTTTTTTTTTTAGCAAGGCTTAGCTAAATGGGCGAATGCCACACTAGCACAATTCAACCGAAAGAACCTCAAACCTCCAAGCCCAAATGGTCCCCTCAACCTAAGAATCCCGGATCAAAACCTATAGGCGAAATAAAGGGCATGACAAACCTGACTGGTAGCTCTGGATGAGAGCACGTCATCATCACTCAAAAGGAGATAAAAGTGAAATGAATAGATATGATAGAAACTAGACTCAAAGGCAGACGGTGTGAAGATGCAAAATGGAGGAGAAAAGAAACAAGCAATGATGCGAGAAAGAACAAACGAAGAATGACACAATGCTTATAATGTTCACATATCCAATTAATATGTAAGCGCTTGAGGGCGAGGCCCTGACTGAGTGAAAAAGTATGCAAAGGCTGAATGAAAAGAATAGGCCATAATAAACCGTATTGAGGCTCAAGAGGGCTAGCAATAAGATATATCAATGTATAAGTGTGCGAAAAGGAATATGGCTACTCAAAATGATGGCCACCCATCCTCTAACCATGATCTCAAGCGTAAAACCTCTTCAGCTGATCCACATTGACTGGCTCTGTGAACTGATTTCCGTCTAAGTCTGTCAACCAAGCTACTCCCTCTTGAGTCATATCTTGGATGACATAAGGCCCGCTCGGTCGAGTGCAAACTTACCTCTGGGTCGTTGATCCAATCCCGGAGGACCTTGAATTAGGTGCGCCTTTTTTAAACTTCTAGGCACGACCCTTTTCTAAATGCACGAGTCATTTTCCTACGATAGGCTTTGAACATGATCTGCTTGCCCTCAATCTCCTCTCATCAAAGTTGAGCGATCACAGCAGAGTGAACCCACTCAGTCTCGGATATCGATGCTCTAATGCTACTCTTAAGGACCCCATCTCTCAATTTCAATGGCATTTTTGCCTCCATGACATATACCAAGAATAGGAGTGTAGGCCAGTAGAGTACGAAAAGATGTACGATAAGCCCACAATGTGAAGAGGGCTATACGACCAGTAGAAGTCTCAAACCATCTTTCTCAAAATCAGCACGATATTCTTATTGGCGGCCTCAACTGCCCCATTAGTCTATGGCCTATATGCAGATGATCGATGATGCTGAATACCATACTCTTGGACCAGTGTATCCACTTCGCCTCTGAAATGCGCTCCTCTATCTGAGATCAACTCATGAGGACCACATGTCGATAGATGATGTGCGTCACGATGAATTTGGCCACTGCGGCCGTCGATCCGACAAGAAGTAGCTTCGCCCACTTGAGTGAAATAATCAATAGCCACCGGGATGTACTCATGTCACTAGGGCTTGCGGGTGAGATCACTTTAATAATATCAATACCCATGCGAAAGCGACGAGGGGATGTAAGTGCATGCAACTCCAGAAGGTAGCACGTGTATCAGTTCAGTGCATTTGACACTCGGGACATCTTTTGTACTAACGTATGATATCTCCATAGTCAACCAAAAGTAACCAGTCCTCATGATCTTTTTATTTGCATGTTGGCCTCCCATGTAGGCCACCGGACTCCGACATGAACCTCTCTCATCACTCGATTTGCGGCGTAGTCGGACATAATAACCAGGCCATCGGGGTGATCTCTTATAAAGGGCATCCCATAAATAACAAATCCCGGTGGCCAAGCGCCTGTGATGCTCTCTATCCTTGGGTGTAGTTTGGTGCTTATCACATAATGACTGATAAATATCATGATGCCATGGTAGCTAAATCCTGATTCTCAATATCTCCAATCAAGCAGCGATGACGGGTCGCGGACTGGTCTCAATCATTAATGGTCGCCTGATCCTCCCACGGGAATCTCAACCATAGGCTAAAGTGGCTCTTGTATCAAACAAGCCCGATTCTCTACCTAGAGCGGATGTATATATCTCAACTCATCAAATCGGCAACCAGTGAGTCCTAAGTAAGCATGGTAGGGCTTAGAACTGCTCATCTCGAGAGTCCTCGGATACCTTGGGTTATTTGTATAACTAAGTTAGATCCCAATTGGATCTCCAGTGTCTGTCGCAAAATCCGGCGATCTCTAGGCCCGTAATGCAAGCCTCATACTCAACTATATTATTCGTCAACCGGTGATGATCAGAAAATACTAATCGAACTGATCTGGGAATGTAATCCTGCCTATGGTGATATCAATAAGATAATACCAAACCTATTGATTAGGCACCATCGAAATACAATTGCCATCCTATAATCTTTGGTCATTGAAACAAATTGCTCATCGGGGAAAATCATCGTCAATCGATCTATCCTTCGGATCTTTTGGAAAAGAAGCCAAATGATGCTGACAATGCTTCCCTTTACCGATTTCTGTGTCACATACTGAATATCAAACTCTGTCAATAGAACCAGCCGTCTCCAAGAGCCTCACCGGTCGAGAATAGGTCGGTCGAACAAATATCTCAATGGATCAATCGTGAGACAGTATGGAATACTCGTCACATAGTGCCTAAGTCCACAATTGGCCCAGACGATGCTAAACGGCGCTCAGTACATAATGTATTTGTACTCGTATTTCAGCATCCTCTTACTTAGATAATAAATGACTCGCTTCTTTCCTGAATCATCTAGCTGAGCTAACATGCATCCCAAAGCTATATCCAAGCGACAAATATAGACGAGGGCAGCCCGGTGGGAGGCCCCAAAAGCGGGGGAGAAAGTAAACACTCCTTAATCTTCTCAAAAGCAGCGGCAATCATCATTCAAACCGTGAAGCTGGTTCTTCCCTCAGAAAGATGAAAGATATTTCGCATATATGCATCGGTCTAGCAATGAAAGCAGGCGATGTATTGTAGTATGCTACAAGAAGCCTCTGATCTCTTTCTCGATCCTCGGAGCGGCATGTCAGTATGGCCTTAGTCTTTTAAGATCGAAAAACCACATCTGCGCGCTACGCCTAACAATGTATTTCGCAATTTCGAAGTTACCCAAGGTGCGCTTCTTGGGATTCAATTTCAATGCGAATTGGTGATCCTCTCAAAGAATCTGTGGTACTAAGTGATACGCCTTGCCTTGGGATTTCCTTTATCATGTCATCCGTATACCTCGACATCTTTATCGTCATATCATGGAATAGGGTAGTATCGATATACGATAGGTGGCCCCTACATTTTTCAACCCAAATGGCATAACCGTGGCGATGAGTACCCCATTCGATGATGAAAGAAGTCTTCTCCATCCTCTAGAGCCATCAAAATCTGATTATACTTGAAAAACACATCCATGAAGGATAATAACATAGGGTGCCTTGCGATGCTTGTCAACTAACATGTCGATGTGTGGGAGGAAGAAAATCATCCTTAGGAGCTAGCCTTATTCAAATCTCGAGAAGTCAACACAAACTCTTGTACCATCCTTTTTAGGAGCAGGGCGACGTGCGATCCTTTCGGGATACTCAACCAGCGACAAGAAGCCAACGAAGTTATACGAATTTATTCCTTAACACAGTCTCCATTGGTGTAGCCTCCTCAATTACCTTAAGCGGCCTAGCATGTGGCGAAATAGAGCGGGTGATCTTGAACTATAGTTGGGTCAAGGCCTGGCATGTCCTCATACGACCATGCAAATACATCCAAGTATGACCTGAGCATGTCAATCAATAATCGGTGCCCGGGTCACAACAGAATGTGGCATGGTCTCAGTATTACCATGTAGAACAAAAGCTCCAACCCGTGGGGCTGATTGAACCAGTGGTGGTGGTGGAGGTGGAACTGTATAGTCCTGTTGTACAGTGGGTCTAGATAATGGTGGGGGTAGTGGAGGTGGGCCCCATGTGATCCTGGCATGCAGTGGGTCCCGGATGATGGTGGTGGTGGTGGTGGTGGGGTAGAGTCATGCGGGGTGCTCCCCGAAATTGGCAATGGTTGGGCCTGATGCCCATCAATCCTCTGTCCCAGTCCCAATATAGCATCCCGGAGAGATGCCATGGTATCGGTAATCTCAGCTAGTTAGTCGACAATAGCGTATTGAGAGTCCATATCTCTATGATTTGATCTTCTGTTCCTAGCGGCGTAATGGATGCGAATCTCTAACAAGTCTACCTCCGATCCGAACCAAGCTCGGGAACCTAGGTCGCTCTTAATCAATAATTCTGGAAGAAGTAAAGAGGGCATGTCAGTCCCCGTGATTATCAATCCGGAAATCAATCCAGTATGCAATCCCGTGACATCCTCTAAGGGGAATGGTGACATGTGATGTTAACATCTAATTTGATAAATGGCTCCACATGCGGGAGGCGAGGTCGTATGGTAATACCATAGGGGTAAGATGGCTCAGAAGCTAACAAAGAGAAGAGGCAAGTCCTAAAAGGCTATATCACCGTACCCACAAGGATACACAACCTGAGATTCTAATCAACAATCAAAGTGACACATTGGCCACGCATGTATCCATGAAATCTAGCTCAAGGCTTCTCCCTGAGTCTTCATTGTTTCGAACATAAAATCCATCTCCGTAGTGCTCAGTACATCAATATAGCCCTTATGCTAGACCATATTCCAAACCCCTAGCTTTGTCAAAGGCAAACATTTGGGAATAACTCCCAAGCAACATAAGCAATCCACGAGGAATGGCCGACCAAGACTCGTGATTCGGAAGTAAGGGGATACACACATGCCCCGCGACCTGGCGTGACGATCAAATGCGAGGATGGAAGCGGTCATGCGACAAACAATCATCATAAAGAAGCGAAGCCTATCACAAAATCTACACACATTTGATCCTCTAAGCTTAATCCCCCGATATTTATAGCTAGATACCAATTAATAATGAAAGCGTATGCTATAATTCGACGGTGAACACCTGACATCAACAAATCACAATCTGAAGCCAAATACCGATCAAGTGTATGATCATTGATTGTATCTCGTAACCCAGCCTCGATTAGAGAGCCATGTGCTTGATATACACAACTCAGGACAGAAGCAGTCCTCTTATGAAACCAAAGATTGGATTCGGTCCTCGTGAATTCGCCAATTTGTGGACCACGATCCACGGGCGGCGCGACTAAACCCCAAATGGAAGGGAAAATGTGGATTGATTTTCGAATTTTAGAAAATCCGTCCTCGAGGAGGACAGTTTTTCTTTGGAGTCGCCACTTACTTTTTGTTGTTATTTTATAAAGGGGAAAACCAAGTAAGAACAAAAAACCCCAATGACTCCAGTATGGAAAAAGCGGTCTGCGAAAACTAGATTTCTGGGTCCGGGGGTCAAATTACCTATCGGGAAGGTACCTCATATGAGGTAGCACCCCTCTAGGCCCGGAACTCGGTCTCTACTAGTGAATTGGGTATGTGGGAACAAATGGTCTAGATCGGATAGTCTCTTTAGGCTAAACATACAACTTGGAATCAGACCAACCTGGTGGTATCCTGGCATGCTTAAAAACACTCGACCAAAAAGGGCAAATAAGCGTGTGTACTGTGGTCCACAGCCCAAGCGCTATCAAAGGGATTAGCCAACAAACATAGCAAGCATACACGACACCCAAACACAAAGCATCCATGTAAATTCATTACCCAACATTAAAGCACATACCTGTGGTCCACTGGCAATGACTGCGTAAGAGGTCGATCAACCGATGTCACAAATGTCAAAATCCAAACACCATGTGCTATATGAATACAAATACCAACGCCTAAGCATGTACGAGGTCCCTAATATGCATAGGAATAGGTAGAACAAATAATACATCATACATCATGCATTTAAAACCAAATATTGGATCATACGAAAGAAAGGAAGCGGTGAAGGTAAGTGGTTTGCTTACTTTAGCACACATTCCCTTTAAATCCACAAACAAAACCATACATACCAATCATGCACTACCCACTTTATTAAAGCAGAAAGCCCGAACTCGGACCTAAAGGCAGCCTACAGGTTCCTTGGGGCCCGACTAAGAGCTGTGCGGATCGTTCGAAACCCGAAACATGCTAAAATGAAATTGCCCATGAAATTGTCTTGCACAACCCAGTTGAATCGATTCTCAACAAGTCCAAGCGATTGAGAAAAATTCTGAACCTTTGTCATAAAATTCCTCACAAAGTCAGAATCCCAGCAAAACAAAGGAATGCGATTACGATTTCAAATGACCCGAGAACTAACCCCGAACAAAGAAAAGTACCCAAACTATCGATGGAAAACCTAACGAATAGGCAGAAATTTGGTTGGTTTCCCAACCAGTCAGATGATTGAGAAAATATTTCAAAAAAATTCCAGAACCTTTACAAAAATTCAGGAATTCAAAAGACAAAGCAGTGCAAGTGACTATGAATGACCAAGAACCAACACAAATAACGCAAACTACCCAAACTGCCGTTCCTGCAAACCGAATATAATGGAACCGACTGATCTGGTTTCCCAACCAGTCCATCTCATTGATAGAGACTCTCAAATTTGTCAGAACCTTCCTAAAAGAGTCAGGAATCTAACAAAACAAACGGTGATCGATTCTCATCTCGGATGAGTGAGAACTAACCAAAACAAACCAAACTACCCAAAGCGCCATTCACGCGGAAGCCCTAACCTAAATGAACCGAATGATCTGGTTTCTCAACCAGTCCATATCATTGAGAGAGGCTCTAAAATTTTTTTAGAACCTTCATAAAAGAGTCAGGAATCTAAAAAAACAAACGGTGATCCATTCTCAGCTCGGATGAGTGAGAACCAACCAAAACAATCAAAACTACACAAACTGCCGTTCCTGCAAACCTAACCTAAATGAACCGACTGATCTGGTTTCTCAACCAGTCCATCTCATTGAGAGTGGCTCTCAAAATTTTCCAGCACCTTCCTAAAAGAGTCAGGAATCTAACAAAAAAAACGGTGATTGATTCTCAGCTCGGATGAGTGAGAACCAGCGAATAAGCCAGTTGTTCTCTAAAACCTAGGCGCGAAAGCGGTGAGCGGCTCTCAGCCATGAAAGGCGTGAAAATCGGCTCAAATGGTTGAGGAGAAATCTCAAATTTAATCATAATGTCTCTTAAAGAATAGAGTGGAGCCAGGGTCTATTTCTTACCTCTTCCAAAAAACGCATAAAAGAAACCAAGCTAAGCATCGAGCGAGTCGATGATGCGTTTGAGCCGGGAAAGTGTCCTCAAAGGTCCCTTCCACTTTGATCTTTCTCTCCTTTTGTCTTGATTCCCACATCAGCCTCTGAGCCTACCTGGTGTTTTCCACCTTCCAAACTGGAAAGAGCCCAATCGGTTTCAGTGCTTCTATTAACTCCCCTCCTCATTTTCCATGCAAATTTGAATATCTTAAGTTTTGACTTGCTTCACCTGAAATATCCATATGGATTCATGGTGGGCTGCATGTAACTTAAGCCAAGGCCCAAAATGGACCCACAATACCCATGGTCGAGCTGGAGCTTATGGGCCCGAACCATATAGGATTTGGGCTCCCGAAATCACAAAAGCGAGCACACAAGGCGCTAGATTAACGGTTGAACCAGATTCCAACCAGTCCATCGGTTGAGAAAATTATGAAATTTTTATAGGATATTCCCTGAAGAATAAGAGACCAACAAAAAAAAAGCGGTGCACCATTCCAAGTCCCGGATGAGGGAGATATGATCCAAAACAAGAGGAGTGCTTTCATAAAATCACCCGAAAAAACAATGTTGTATACGTATTGCCACGATGAGCAGTCAAACCCGATTAGTCAAGCGGTTGAAAAAAAATTATTAATTTTTAACAAAAACCTCCCTTAAAGAGAATAAAGGAATCCAACAAAACAAACGATGAAACGATTACGGTTTTGGACGAGGAATCTGTCCGAAACAAGTTCAAGTGCTGCAATTTGACATACTCTAATAAACTTTGATTGGCTAAAACCTCGAGGGCCCACGCCTATAGCATGATGCCAATAACTAAAAAAAAAAAAGCCATATTGACACTCTAAAGTGAACTACATACGCACTCAGCGGGCCAGCGTAGCGCGAAGAGGCTCGAGAGGCAGACTAAGCCCATAAAGGGCTAATGGTGTTATATGAGAACGATGGGTGAGTGTAGCCTTTGTAGGATAAATCTGTGAGTGTTGAGGGGCAAAATTGAGGGTCTACACTAGGCCCATCTCTCTTAGATTTTTACTTATAGGCTTGGGCTTATGCCTAAATAGTGTATGTGTATTAGGACAAATTTTAATTTGGGTGTAAACAAGTATATTTTTTTTTTTTCTACAAACTATGCACTTGGCATACAAGATAGTATCTGTCCCCACTAGGACTCGAATCAAGCCCCTCCTCCGTATGCATAAGCGCTTTGTTTAACGTTGGGGTTCTAAGCTTGAATTTAGGCGTGATGAGATGGTATTTTATTATTAAAAAAATTAATAAAAAAATCAATGTCATCTCATCAAAAAAATTTTACATCAAAGAGGAAAAATCCTTTTTTATAATATTTTGTTTCTATTTTTTTTTAAAAAAATTAGTTCTCATTTCATAAAACAAAATTATAAATGGTATATATTTTATTTTAATATTTGCAAAATTTACTTTAGACTCATTAAATAAACATTTTTTTTTTTATAGTAATTAAACTTGAAAATGTTTTCCAAATTTATTGCTTTTTTTGTTTGACAATTTTTTTTCCAAATTTATTGCTATTTATCCACATACTAATTTTTATTGTTATTTATCCAAATACTAGTTTTTCTTATTAATTTATTATTTACCTTTCTGTATATAAAGATCATATTCGAATATTTTTTAGACTATCAAAGAAACGCAAGAATATCAAATAAAAACAAATGATAATTAAAATATTTTTTCATATTTAATTTCAACGTCAAATATGAAATAAAAATATAGCTAAAATTATATCAAATTTTATATATTTTAAATTTATTTATTTTATATGATAGAGGAAAATAAGTGTAGTGAATGTAAACAAAATTATTATTTTATTTTTCATATTTAAAAAAAAAATTAATATTAGACAATTTAAAAATGATTTTAGAAATCTAAGCTATGAAACTTTAATATTTATTTATCATTTAATCAATTATTTAATTGCTATGCTTGGTGTAACTTTGCCTCATAAAACTTTAATATTTATTTATCATTATTTCATTTAATTAATTATGTAACTATCACTTTGCTCCAATCACCCACCAAAATTCATAGCCTTTTTACCAATAATAAGTCTGAAATGATGTAAGAAAAATTTTCAAAAATATAATTTAAGAGGCAAAAGGGGAGTCGTAAAATATAGAGGCGGAATTTGCTACCTTCTACCTTATTTCATTACAATCTTCCTAGAAAGAGTAGAATAACTGAAATTTAAATTCAAGTAATTAATGCATGTACCGAAAGAGGGAGAGACGGACTCTGCCATCTACCAAATTCCATCACAATCTCCCTAGAAATAGTAGAAGAATTGAAATTGAAATTGAAATAATGTATGTAAGGAAAGAAGGAGAGACGTGCAACACATTTGTTGATGGAAAATATATTTTACTTTTCGTTTCGAAACCTCATGCCAAAAACATGAATATGGAAAAATAAATGAAGGGCTGTTCATTGGTCCAAAACCGGATCAGACTAGATTGGTCCGAAACCCGGAAAATACACAATCTAAGACCCGTAGACCGGACCGGTCGAATTTAGACCAGAACTGGATCAGATTGGTGCACTAGTTTTTTTTTTTCCAAAATTATGTTTCCTTTATTCCTTATATGATTATATCAGCGATTCAGGTAATAAACATGCAAAATATATATGAGTTATATCTATTTTTGTAATAACCAGTTATAAGTTGTACTATTTCACTATACATATAATATGAGCTCTAAGCATGCAAAATGTTAATGCACCACTTATATTATATGAGCAAACCTGTTGTCCGACATAGTAGTTGACTTAACCTATTGTCCACTTATATTATATGCACCACTCATGTTCCCCTAATTATTCATTCAAGTCCCTGTCAAATTATGATCTTCCATATCTATCATCAGTTCTCAACCTTTTCACTTGATCTTCAATATCCTTCTAGAGGATAGAACAAGTAGACTATTCAGTACTAAATCCACTAATAGAAGTTGTCTCATCGTTATGAGTGAAAGGAGCGTACATCCTCCTATAATCATCAAACAAATGACATGTTTTACGATACACGTCTTCACTCAATTTTCCACCTTTGGGTGTTCCATACATTCGAGTAGAAACAAGTTTCAAACTAATTAACTTCACCTTCGGATCAAGAATGGCTCCAATATAAATCAATACATTCATTTTCTCAATATTTCCCCAATATTTTTCAAATTTATTTTTCATTGTTGTAGCCATAATTCTAAAATCTACATCCTCACTAATCAACCACTTATTCAAGTGATCTAGAACACGAGCAATGTAATAGAAGGTCGAATTGATTGTCACATATAATGAGCCAGAAACTTGATAAGTCAACAACTTAAACTCCTTTAAAAAAATGACTAACCCTTCAACCACCTTCCAATCACTTTCAATGGGAGCCTAGAATTCCTTATTTCAAGTTGAACTTCACTTTATCCATTACCTCCACTTTCATGTCATCGTCACTATCCTCTCTCTCTCTCTCTCTCATTCAAGTTATAGATCAAGATCTATTTGGGGATTAGTTGGAATGTGCATCCTCTAAAAGATATCCGAATACTTCAAGGTTGTTTCTAACAACTCAAATGTAGAGTTCCATCTAGTGGGAACATCTAAAGAGAGGGACAATTGGCTTCAAACATACCTTCCAGCAAGATCTTTAAAAAGTTTTAATCTAGAAGCATAACTCTTAACAAATTTCACAACATACCTAAACTTATCAACACATTTCTTATTCTTTTTCAACCCATCCCACACTATAAGGTTAATGATATGCGCCACACATCTCATATGCAATTAGCTCTCATTACTAAAGAAAGTCAACTTCTTTTGAACCATTTTTTTCAATTCAAAACATACAACATCGTCACAGCTTGTATTATCTATTTGTAAATAAATGATAATAAATTATCTATTTATAATTAAATAAAGATAAAGAATTATCTCATTGTAAATAAATAATAATAAATGATAAATCAATATTAAATTTGATTATATTATATAAAAATATAAGTATAACATAAATTTTTTACCCTAATTCTAAAAATAATTTTTTAAAAAATCGGGTTCGGTTTTAGATCGAATAGAATTGAAACCCAATTTTTTGTTGGAATCGGAGACTGAATCGGTTCCTCTACAATCTACTCTAGTATGGTTTTTTGGTCTGGACTAATCGGTTCGATCCTGTCTGGTTTTCTGTTCTGCACCGGTTTATGAACAACCCTAATGACAAGTCTGGTGAAATTGAAGAAATTAGTTAAAATTAATAATAATTAAACATGGAACATTATACTTTCGATTTCAAAACCTTTGTCTGTTAAAAACGTATAAATGGAAAAGTAAATGAAAGACGTTAAGTCAGGTGAAATTGAAGAAATTGAAATAGGATAAGGTTTTATATTATTATATTATAGTACTACCATACAAGAGCTTTGACTATAGTAGCAAAAAAAACAAAATATCACTAAGTTTTTTCTAAAATGTTGACTTAGGTTTTAAAATTCCTCATAAATGTGTTTGTTCCATATTTTCTACTTGTCATATTACTAAGAAATGGGAGAAGGCCTATTTTATGGAAATTTAAGGAAACTTTTGACTTGTTTGCAAATGTTTTGAAGTAGTTCTCAAAAAATATTTTTAAATTAAAACAAAAACATTTTTGGAAACTTAAAATCTTACTAATTTAATTTTTATATTTTACAATCTTTTAAAAATAACTTTTATAGAAGAAGTTTATCAATCATATCTTATATGCATACGATTATTTGATATTTGATTCATAGTTTAAAGAAAATAAGTTGAATGCTTTTCAACCGGAGGGCGGGATTTGGCGTATTGGGGTCTCGGGCGAGAGATAGAGTTCTTCTTTGGGGTACAGTGTAGGCTTTGGCCCAGCTGTGCTCCTGCAAAAAACAAAGAAAGTAGAAGGGCGGAGGAGGCCGCCGATGTGCCGGCTCCGATGCCTAAGTCAGTTCCTCCTTTGAGAGAAAAAAATAAATTTGCTTAGAGACAAATAGCTGGTGATCGACTCTTGGGCTGCATGGCTTGAGTAGAGTAGTGGAGCTTGTCAATCTGGTATTCTTGGAGCTCGATTGTTGGGCCTTCGTGAATTTGAATAACTGGTGATCGATATCTTGGGGCATTGCACGAGTAGAGTGGTCGAGCTGCGTCAATCGGTACGGGCTCCTGGCGCTAAGGCATTGTTGGCTAAATAGCCTGAGCTTATCTGACTCTTGGGTTGCATGGCCTTAGTAGAATAGTCGAGGCTCGTGATATGAATTTGTTGGGCTCCACATCTTATTTGAGGCCTTATGGGGTGAATAACTGGTGATCGACTCTTAAGTTGCAAGACTGATGGAAATCGTCGAGCTGGTCAAGTAATTTCTTGGGCTCACGACGACCCCGAGAGGCCTTATGGAAATTTGAATAACTGGCGATCGACTCTTAGGCTGCGTGACCTGAGTAGAGTAGTCGAGCTCGTTAAACTGAGTTGTTGGGCTCCGGGCGTTGAGGCCTTATGGGCTGAATAGCCTGAGCTGATCTGACTCTTAGGCTTCATGGCCTGAGTAGAGTAGTCGAGCTCGTCAATACATCTTTCTTGGGCTCAAGCGGCGAGGCCTTATGGGCTGAATGGCACAGCTAATCGACTCTTAATTTGTATGGCACAGTAAATTAGTCAGCTCGTCCTGGCAAGGCTCTTGCTTGGGCTCCGTATTTGAGGCCTTGTGGGCCGAATAACTTGAGGTGATCTGACTCTTGGGTTGTATGGCTTGAGTAGAGTAGTCGAGCTCGTTAATCTGAGCTGCTGGGCTCCTGGCGCCGAGGCCTTCCTAAGATGAAGAGCTCTGCAAATTAAGCTGAAGAGCTCCGTGGGCTCTGAGGCCTTCCTGGCTGAGTTGGACTCTCCGCCTCCACAAACCCTCCGGAGATTACATGGATTTCTCCTAAGGGCGGTTGATGCTGAACTGGGGTTGGCTAACAAGGTGGTGGTGGCTGGACTCGCTCCCGCCCTTCTAGGGCCACGTATCGGTTGAGGTGTCCACGTCGGATTAAGTATTCAATCTCCCTCTTTTAGCTGGATGCAGTCATATGTTCGGTGTCCCTGGTCCTTGTGGAACTCACAGTATTTGGTGTCGTCCCTTCTTGCGGGGTCTGACTTCATCTTGGATGGCCACCTCTAGAACCTTTCACCTTGTGTAGTGGGACTTGTGACGAGGCCTTCGAGGAGGGGTGTATTGCGGGGTGAATACCCTTTGTGCCGGCTCGGTGAGGTGGTCCCCTACGATCCCTGACGTTCCCTCGCCTTGTTGGGGATCGTTCTCTATCTGTCTTTGGGGACCTTTCCCGGTCTCGTTGTCTCTTTGGGCTTCGTCCTCACTACTTGTCAGTCCCGCTTTTCTCTTTATGGGTTGAAGAGCTTCCTTTCTTGGATATGAGGGCTTCTTTATCATTAATGTACTTCTCCGCTTTAGAGAGTACCTCGGCCATGCTCGCCTGAGGATTCTTTGAGATGGAAAACATCAAATCTTTTGACTGCACTCCTAATCCTGCGATGAATGCGGTGATAGCGAACCTCGCCGGGTATATCTACCATGGGAACTGGCATTAAACCTTTGGACATAAGACTTTAGGCTTTCTTGCGAGCTCTACTTTATGGTCAGTAGATGATAACTCGGCTTCCTATATGTTCTGGCTCCAATGAAGTGGGAAACGAATGCAATGGAAAGCTCTCTGGATGAGGTGATTGACGATGATGGAAGCCTGTTAAACCAAGCTAGTGCTGGGCCTTTTAGCGTGATAGCGAAAGCTCTACACCGTACGGAGTCCTGATAGCCATGTAGCTCCATTTGGTTCTTATAAGTGTTGAGATGGTCGACGGGATCCTACGGCACCATCGAGCCTTCTATACAATGGCATTCTAAACATTTGTTAAAGGGAGAGTGGAGCACCTCCATTTGTGAACGGAGACTCGAGTTTATTGTACCGGGGTATCCATAGAGTCGGGAGCTCGGCCTAACAGCTACGCCGCGAGTTGAGCGCTCTGTTGGAGGCCCTTGAATCTCTGCTCCCACAATCACTCCCCTTCTCCTTGCTGACGGGGGTTTGGTTCGTCGTTTCCAACATGCCCCCTAAGTGTTGCTTCGTTGCCCTCCTCTCCAGGGATTAGGGGTGGTCCATGCCTCCTGGCCCGGCTGGATTCCGGTTCCATTTCAGCACCTCGGGGAATGCCGGGGTGTGGTTTCCCTTCGTGGAGGGCTGCGTTACGATCTTCTTGGGTTTGTCGCGCCTCTCGTGGTAGTTGCATCTGCCTGGTGAGTTACTCTAATTCTCCTATCAGGCGTTGGTTGGTGAGGCGGAGGGCCTCCATCTTGTCCGTGTTGGCTTGCGTCGCTTCTAACGTGCCGGGAGGTCGGCTGTCTACATCGCTGGTTGGTCGCCGTCCTTGGAGGATTAGGCGTTGCTCTATGTTACGAGTTGATACCATCGATGGCGAGAGATCGGTCTTATTTGTAAGGCGTCTTACGACAGCGTGGCCCGATAATGCTTTCAAGCCGGGCGGGAATTTGGAGTGTATTGGGGTCATCGGGTAGAATGAGCTGATGCTAAATTTGGTGCAAAGCTGGCGATGTACTCCTCTACAAAAAACAAGTAAAAGGGCTAGTGGGGGCTTCGCCCGTGGCCGCTCTGATGCCTAAGTCAGTTCCTCCCTGAGAGAAAAGATAGACTTCTTAGAGGGCGAATGTGTTTGCGTCAGTCTGCGTACCTTTCACCGATGGGGTGGCCTGGTATTTATAATAAGGGATAATTGGAAAGCAATTATTGGAAATTATCCTACTTCAGCAAACAGTGAGATTTGGTTTGATTTACAGGATAAACAGTTATTGGGAATTATCCTATTTCCCTTATTGATGAGATTTGGTTTGATTTACAGGTTAAGCAGTTATTGGGAATTATCCTACTTCCCTTATTGGTGAACCTTAGTTTGATTTACATGATAAGATGATATTGGGGATTATCCTACTTCCCTTATTGGCGAGATTTAGTCTGATTTCAAGGATGTGGGCCTTCCCAATTATCCATGTTATCGGCCTTTGGGGCGAGCAGATTGGGCTTTCATTTTGGGCTGACGCCAAGGGATTGGATGTTTCAATGGGCTGGCCTTTTCTTTGGAAAAACCCAGCCAGTGGGCTGTAGTGCTTCCTCAAACCCCATCATAAGTGAAAGTAATAAAATTTATGATCATAAATTATTTTAAACATATTTAAAAATATATATTTTATTAAAAATTATCAAACATATAAAAAGATGTTTTATTTATAAAAAAATTTATATTTTTATAATTCATGCAAATTTTATATGTTCCATATTTTCTACTTGTCCTATTCCTAAGGAAGGGCAGAATACTTATCTTTTTTTGGAAATTGAAGGAAACTTTTGATTTGTTTGGAACTGATTTAAAGTAGTTCTTAATAAATATTTTTAGATAGGAACAAAAATGTATTTGGAAACATAAAGTCTTAATAATTTATTTTTCGCATATTTTTAATAGAAGAAGTTTTATTATCAATCATAGCTTATATACATACAGTTATTTGATTTTTAATGCATAGTTTAAAGAAAATAAGTGAGTAATTAAATTTATTATCAAAAATTATTTTAAACATAATTTCTACAACACAATGACAACAGGTTCAATCACAAATCAGACGGTCAAACCAAAGCACTACAATCAAATAATTGAATCCTGGATACTAGTAAAACCCTTCAATTTCCAAACGTCTCTTTAAGAAAACCTTCGATACAAATAAAGAACACTAAAAGGAGTCTCTTGCAAAAGAATAAGAAGGCTTAAACTTGCAACGATAAGCTATATACATTATCTTGAATACCAATAAAAAAAAGGAACCAATCCTTGGATCCAATTAACCAAACACTATGGAGAAAAATTCTTCGATCCCAACCGTCAATGACATCTCCGTCACGATTTGGCCTTGAAGTCTTTGTCGGATACTCTATCTGGGATAAATCAACTTAGAACTTGGTCATAGGAGTGGTCTCTCCATTGAAAAGATAAGTAAAATACACACATAGAGAAAAAAGATACAGTAAAAATTAAATTTATTACAAAAAATTATTTTAAACATAATTTCTACAACACAGTGACAACGAGTTCAATCACAAATCAAACAATCAAACCAAAGCACTGTAATCAAATAATTGAATCTTGGACACTAGTAAAACCCTTCAATTCCCAAGGGCTTCTTGTTACAATTTCCGCAAGCGCACATGTCGTACAAGTAATATAGTGGACCAAAAGTCCACATATCGATTTCACAGGGAAGGTGTGGTTTTAGCAAGGATTGAGTACCTCGACTATTGAAGTCGTTCACTATTTGAGCGACTAAATGATTTTGTGAAAAAGGGGTTTCCTTATCTAAACTAAAACAAAACAAAACAGGTTATGATCAATGTTCACTTACAAGAACTAGGTTAATCTCAAAGAAAGCGCTCAACGAAAGATACTAGGGTTGATTGCTTCCGTTGATGCATTTTATTTATATTTATGAAGTATTAGTGAATATATACTTATGCTTGTCCAAGGAACACGATATGAGGTTTACACTTTTGTGTCTCACCTCAATTTCTCACACCAACTCCCTATTCTCCTTTCGGTCCATCTAGGTCATTAAATGCGATACTTTTCTAAGGAAAATCTTTCCTCGGGAATCATCTCGGTCCATACAATAGGACTACCCAAACTTTCCTTGGATTGATCACCTCTCGGTCCATACGATCCTCATGTAATGCTGAAATGGTGCTACTCCTAATGAAATCCATTTAGTACTAGGCATTCCTAATTCCCTAAACTTCTTTGATTAGGTTAATTAGTATTTCGATTAATTAGTTCACACCTTAAAAAAGTCAAGACCATATTTTAGGGCGTAATCCAAGTGTCACCAAGGATGCCCTAGTATGGGGATCAAAGACCCAACTCTCAACATGCATTAATTAATCAAAACCTTAGTAATCCCAAACACTATACCAACCAACATCAACAAAAGCACAAATTCACAAAACCATTCTAAAAGATATATAAATCAAACATCAATTTAAGCAATCAACCCTAGAGGAAAATTTAGCTAAATCATGTCTTTTGCATCCATAATAATGAAAGAGATGAGAAGAGAGTAAGAGTTAGAGATACAAAATGAAAATGAGATGAGAAATGCTCCAAACTCTGCTCCAAGGTTGAATGAGGTCCTCTAGTTGATGGGTTCTTTAAAATTACACCAAATCCAAAGTAGAATGAACAAAATCACAAACTCTAAAGTGGTTGAAGAAGAAGAGATGAGAAACCTTAAGGAGGGTGTTCTCCCTCAAAATAGGAACCCTCAACAAGTCTAAATGACTACTATTTATATGCATTGGAAAATGGGCCAATGGTGGGCTTAAAACTCAAAGTTTGCTGGTCCAACCCACCATCCTTCACCACAACGAAGGCTTCTTCATCTTAGTGAACCCGAGAGTTGTCTTTTGATCTATGCTCCCTTCAACGTGGCGAATGATAGCTTCGTTGCGGCGAACCTCTTTGCTATGGTGAAGGGTATCTTCGCTACGACGAACTTGAGGCTTCATCTTTGCTTTCTTAGGCTTCGCTGCAGCGAAGCCTTTCCTTTCGGAGCAATGAACCTCTTCATAGCTTCTCCGCGACGAGGAAACTGTTGTAGACCAGCATCTTCCTCTTCACTTGATTTCTCCATCATTTTGCTTGATTTGCATTCTAATCCTGCAAAACATAAGAAAATAGGGGATTAGTGTAATCTTTAAGAATATGGGTGTGAATCTAGCATTTAGGTTACATAAATACATGGAAAACACACTATAAATGCTAGTATGATTCACACCTATCATCTCTTTAATAGAAACCTTCGATACAAATAAAGAACACTAAAAGGTAGGTCTTGTGAAGGAATCGATAAGCTTGAACCTGCAATGATCGGGAAATAATAATTGAAAAGAAAAGCTATACACGTGATCTTTAATACCATTAAAATAGGAACCAATTCTTGGATCCAATTAACCAAACGCTATGGAGAAGAATTCTTCAATCTCAACCGTCAACATAATAATCGACAAGAAAAAATATATACATGATCTTGAATACCAATAAAACAGGAACCAATACTTGAATCCAATTAACCAAACACTATGGAGAAAATTCTTCGATCTCAGTTGTCTACGACATCTCTGGTTTGGCCTTGAAATCTTTACGGAGACTCTATCTTGGATGAATTAGCTCTCCACTAAAAAGAACAAATACATACATAGAGGAAAAGGATACATTAAAAGTTGTAGCAAATATTAAATGAAATATAAATAAAGAACCATTAACAATTTTTTGAAGTAATTAAACCTGAATGAATGTGTTGTCCGTTGAACTTTTAGTTTTGAAATCCCTCGACGTACCAAAGAAGATGAATATACAAACGTAAGCAGATTACAATAAATTCAGTGGATACGTTACACATTTGTTCTATTTATGTAATATACGTACCAAAGAAGATGAATATAGAAACGAAAACATGTTACAATAAATTCGATGGATACGTTATGCATTTGTTCTATTTATGCAATATAATAAATTACATAAAATAGAATATGTAAATGGTATGACGAGTATTTAAGGAATGAAAGATAAATATATATAAAACCCCTAGCAGCCCTCTTCTTATTTTTTCTCATCTTTTTATTTTGTAACCTATTGTCCTCAATTAAATAGGGGTAATTTTTTTTCCATTCTTGGCCTGAAATCACCCCTTTGCACCTTTTTCTTTCATTTTCTTGCTTAAAAAGTGGTTCTTTCCACAAAGATTTTGGTTTTATCTTGTTTTTTTTGTGTCGTCGTTGTTTTACCGACATTTGGTTTGTCGTCGACTTATTACGATGTGGTGTTCATCATCTTGTTGTAACGTTTTATTTGTGTGGGGGTGATTCAGACAGACAAAGCGGATCTGATCAGTCCAAGATGTCAAACTATGGTCGCCAGAATGTTGAAGTACTGACATATATTCTAGTCACTATATTATCAAATTTGTAGGCTTTATGCATATTTATTATGTCATTAACCTGAATATTGTTTCATTGATTTTTAGTTATTTATATATGGGATCTATAAATCTATTGCAAGTTTGAACCAATAACATTATTTATCCTTTCAAAATTTTTTTTTATGTCAAATGGGATATGTAAATAGTAAGGGGATATTTAAGGAATAAAAAATAAGTAGGAGGGATATTTTTGGCAACCGTATGTCTTTTTTTTTTTTTTTTTGTTGAAATATTGAAGCTCAAGGTGTTAGCTATAATGACGAATGGGCCAATAGTCCTGACTCAAGACTGTGACATGTACTCGAATAATCCACTGACTCCGCAACATGTACTATGTTACATTTCTGATCCGGTCATGGACACTAAATTAGGGTACATCTAGTGTCCTCAGCGTTTTCATGGGGGTTTTTAGACATCTAGTTTAAAAGAAAGAAAAAATCCTTCAAATACAATAGGTTTAAAAATATTCCTAAATCTAATGTAGTTTGTGTCACTTGGAAAGTGTTTAAAGGCATTTTAAAATGTCTTTTTAAAGAGCCAACTTTACAAAATTACTGAAAATTTACATTACATTGAAAGTGTCTTTTGAAAAGGCACATTTCCACTATTTCATTGAAAGTGTCTCTTAAATAGACACATTCATAATTATGAATTTTAATTCTGACTTAAGTGTCTTTCAAGAGAACGCTGCTGTCTTATTCTTTGAAAGTGAGCTTTTAAAGGCAGCGCCGTAATTTTGAAAATTTGATTCGCAGTGAAAGTGTATTTTGAAGAAGGCGTTTTTGCAATATTTCATTGAAAGTGTCTTTTGAATAGAGACCTTCATAATTATGAAAATTTTGAATTTATATTAAAAGGGTCTTTTAAAGAGCTTTGCACTATTTCTTTTAAAGTGTCTTTTGAAGAGCACTATAATTTTGAGAATTTTGATTTGTAAAAGTGTCTTTTAAAAGAGACACCTTTGCACTATTTTTTTGAAAGTGTCTTTATAAAGAGCAGCGCTGCATTATTCTTTGAAGATTAATGTTTGAGATACGCCATGGTATTTTGAAATTTTAATTTGTTTGAAAATGCTGAAGAGGCAACGCCGTAATTTTGGAAAATTTTAATTTATATTGAAAGTGTCTTTTAAAGAGACACCTTTACACTATTTTTTTGAAAGTGTCTTTTGAATAGACACTTTCATAATTTTAAAAATTTTCAATTTAAACTGAAAGTGTCTTTTGAAGGGACACCTTTATACTATTTCGTTGAAAGTGTCTTTTGAAGAAACATCTTCATATTTTTGAAAAAATTTTATTTACTTTGAAAGTTTCTTTTGAAGAGACACCTTCATAATTTTGAAAATTTTTCAAGCTTCAATATGACGTGGCTTGATGATGTGGAAAAAACTACATTATATGTAGAATTATTTATCAAAATACATTTTTTTAAGATTTATTTTTAAATTTTTTATTATTTTTCGAAAATTCCCTGTTTTCATGACCTTAACAAGCATGATATCTATGCTTATGATTTTAAATTACCTATGTATCTAACTAATCCGGCCGAGATGGATGGACTTACCGACCCTTGTTACGTTGGAAGCGGAAGTTTTTTCTATCGTTGGGTTTTCTTTGGAGCTCCTTCATCTATATATGGTATTACAGGAGATCCTTGAATTGACCTTGGACCATGTCGTTCACAAGTTCATCAGGTCTCGAGTATAGAGAATATAAACAATGGGAAAATGATTCTATATTTCCATTGAATAACTTGAAGTATAAATAGTACAAATTGAATCAAGAATTCAAAGAATAAATCTAGTAACTAAAGCTATACAAGGCATATTTAAAATCCTAGAATCAATCTAAATCTAAATATTACATATTTATAATTGCAAATTAAGTAGAATCTGATTCTTCAATATGCCCCCGCAAGTTGGAGCTTTAAGAGGAGAGACCAATCTTGAATAGTAGCTTATGAAAGAGTATGCGAGGAAGAGGCTTGGTGATTAGAATGGGATAAACTACATTTCACGTGGCATTCGAGTGAGCGACTCGAACTTTCAAGAGGGTGACTCAAATCCGATCACGTGACAGTTAGGTGAGTGACCCGAGCTCAACAGTCAACAAGTAGGAAGATTGGGCGTGTCCCCCACTCAACCACCTCAGGCATAAAGATAAATAGGTCACCTCAAGCATGAGAGATAGAGCAAGCGGAGCATGCGTTGCAGTCCACCTCGAAAAGCATTATGACGCAGTTAACGTATAACAATTAATATAGAAATTAATTAGTAACGTAAGGACGTTGAGGGCCACTCATAAATGTCCATCTCATAACCGTCCACAATGTAACCCCCCACGATGGGTTTATAATGAATGGGGATGCACCCGATTGGGGCTCCAATTTTTTTTTATTGTATCAAACATATTCTTTTGGGAAGGACACGAAACCTTCCATTGGTGTTGTTAATGGGAACAAAAAATCCCACACTTCCCTAAGTTGCTAAAAAGCCAAAAAGAAGCTCGCTTCCAACCTGTTCAATGGGAGAAATTCTCCATTCCAGCTCTGAGTCTACACCAGAGCAACCAATGATGTCTTTGGAATGGTTGCTGAAGGATTAGCAAGAATCCCACCAGTAGCAGTTGGCCTCGTTTTTAGCGGCTAACATAACCCTGAGCGAAGAAAATGCAACCCTGCAAAATGTGGCCCTCGTTATGGTAACTCAACGCTCTGCAATCCTACGCAATCCGAATTCATCGATTACTTTTCTCCCCTCACTCGGCAAGATGATCTTCCAACCAAGACTCCTCGACAGATCTGGATGCCCTCTTTCCTAGGGAATTTAGACCTTGCTTTGCGTGCATTTGATGACATGGCATCGTCCCCGTTTGTCCCCACAATCCTTAAGAAACAGGCCTTGTTGTTGACCAATTTTTAGACACGATTACCAAGGACTAAACTAATGTCCCTAGCAACAATGCAAAAACTTTTTGAGACCAAATGATTAGTTCCATAATATTAGTTTAACATACCCCCAAGCTACTGCTCTTTACTCTAAGGAATCTCCATCTATATGTCACTCAAAGGGCCTCTTGGAAATCAGAGTAAGATACAACTATTTTCTGGGTATAAGCTACTAATATTTCGAACAGTACCAATTATATAAATTCAGTTTTCAAACCCACAAAATAACTAATAAACTGCAAATCTAAATGTTTAACAATTAATCCCCACCCCTAGAGGGTGTTTAATATTCCATTACTGGATTCCAATCATCACCAATCAAACAAAAGTAAGAAAATGAAAGAAAGAAATCAAAGGGGCAGGAGTGAGAGAAAATAATCCAGATTTTAGCTTCAATCTTTGTCTTAACAGTAATAAAATCTGAATCTTTGTTATATAGCACCGAAATCTCTTTAATAGAAATAAAAATATATTCTAAAACTACTCTAAGATCTATTAAAAATAAAAATCTGCAGCAAAACTAAGAAAAATGGGCAGTTTTAGAGAGAGAAACCCCATGAGAGGTGTTCTCCTACCTTCCCCTTACCCTAAAAACCTAAAAAGCAAGTATTTATAGTCCTAGGGTGAAATGGGCTTGAAAACAAGCCAAAATATTCATTTTCAGCCTTTTTTAGTTTTTTCCAGCGTTTATGTCACAACACAGTTTTTTTTATCGCAACATAGTTTTCTGCTGTCGACACGGGTTGCTATGTTGCGGCATAAAGCATCTTGACGCTAGTTTCTATGTTGCGTATAGTTTTGCATTTGCGATGAAAACTATGTCGCGACATAGTTTTCTAACTTGCAACATAGTTTCTCTGTTGCAGCAGAAAACTATGTCGCGACATAGTTTTCTATGTCGTGACATAGTTTCTCTATTGCAGTAGAAAACCATGTCGCGACATAATTTTCTATGTGGCGACATAGTTTGTCTATTGTAGCAGAAAACCATGTCGCAACATAGTTTTCTATGTTGCGACATAGTTTCTCTGTTGTAGCAGAAAACTTTGTCGCGACATTGTTTTCTATGTCATGACATGCGTATAATAGTTTCCCCATTGTCTCGGCAAGCAAGCTTTTGTCCACTTTGTCCATGCCATAATTTCTTACGTTTAACTTCAGTTTGGGCGTGTAGGTGTCGTTGAAAGTTATTTGATTGTAAGAATGTAACCATAGTATATTTAGCCATTTGATGCTCGGACGTCTGAAGAATTTATCTTCTCAATAGCGCCTTGTGAACCTCCCGGTAACTCTCTTTTTGGGAAACATTTGCATCTTTCTTACTAAATCGCGCTCATCTAAAAATCTGAAAACCAAGTTTAGGAAATTTTATGAGTTTTAAATGAATATGGATATAAAATGCTCAAAGAGCATGAATGAACTGAGAAACATAGATGAGTTTTACCTCATCAAACACCCAAAAACTTAAATTTTGATTGTCATAAAGAAAGAAAAGAAAGAAGTTGCTTGTCCCAATGAAGAGAGAGAGTTCATTTCAACCTTTTATTTAACCAAAGCGAGTAATCAAAACTTGAGGGTATGTGATATGTATGCAGTAGAATTACCCTTACGAAATATCTGAGAATACGATAAAGATAATTTATTTATTTTAATAGTGAATTAATCTCTGTAGACAATTTTTAGATCATAGTTCTCACTAGTGTGTGTGTGTGTGTGTGTGGGGTCTTCCCTTATCCAAGCAATTGCAAGTGTGAAACCACGAAAATCTAATTTTACGAAAAAGAACTTAGAAATAAAGTAATTTTGGTCAAAATCCAAAATTTTCTAGATCTCGGGTGACCAGCGAGACTTCCTTTGTTGGGGTATGCCATGGCTCATTCTCACATTGAATTTAGTCGAATTCGGAGGGCATTCGAATTTCCGTTTTTTGAGACAAGGTGTCGGATGTCGGATGTCGTATGATGATGGTTTGTAGAGACATGTGATGTGACAAAGTCACCTACTACATCTCTCATGCATTGTGTTGCATGATTAGTGAGAGGATGGAGATGAATGGCTTAGATTAAGCAAAGTTTCAAAAAGGCCCTTTAAGTCAAATAGTTAAATGAAGGACATGGATAGAATTATTGAAAAGATTAAATGAATAAAGCAAAAAGAAGACTTCATCTTCTCCAAAGTGGCAAAAAACGTGTAGTGAGTGGGAGATCCATTTTTTAGAGAGAGAAAGAGTGGCTTCTCTTTAGATTTCTTGGCTTTCGGACCTTTGGTTCTCGTCGGAGCAAGAAGCATAGTTGTTCTACGCGGCAAGGGCTATGCGTGGGCACCAGTTTTGTGGAGTTCCGAAAACTCCAAGAGGTAGAGATCTTTTCCTACTTGCTTTATTCTTTGGCTAAGAGCCATTTTAATGGATGGGGATTTGTTGAGGCCTGGATGGCCGTGTTATCGGTCTCAAAATCTTTGAACCAAGTGAAGGAAAATCCCTATTGTGCTGGCGACAGATAGTGCTGAGCCTAGGGTTTCCCTTTGTTCATGTGATGTATTTGTATATGATTACGTATTGGTTGGGTGATTCAAAATGAATTGCTTGATTTGTTAATTAGCTCATGTGAGCTAATTTTGGTGTTATTGTTACAGATTGAATAACATGATTTATGTGAGTAATTTTGTTAATATATGCATGTAAATATATTAGCATGAATTGTTTGGAATTGGCATAATGCATTACATATGCACCGGGGCACCCTAGAACAATAGGTATGAGTGCATGACACGAAAATGAAAAGAAAAGTGAAAATTATTGTGAAAAGAATTTCAGAGTTTTACTGAATAATTGTAGAGAGTGGTCCAACAGTTCATCTTGGAGGCGGACCCATGACTGTTCGGAAAAATGATCCAGTAATTCGCCTCGGAGGGTAGTCCAATATATTTACCGAAATTCGGTAGTAAGTTTTCGAGGACAAAAAGCTTTTGTTTGAAAATGGTATTTTTGCTCGCATTTGGTTTAGGCATATGTGAGGGAGTCGGTGAGGACTCGAGACATGAGATTGGGCATGTAGACATTCAAATAGGATCATGTATTTGTTTCCATGACATGTGCACTCTGGTGGGGAGTAACCCATGTAGGAAGTATCAACTCTGGGCGTGCTCACCTGTCGATGGATCAATTGTTTTAAGGTGCGGGGTATAACGGGACAAGCAGCTCACTAGAGGCCGCATTTTTAAAGAAAGTCGGATTGGCTTTGGTATTCATTTTGTATAACTTGTGTATTCAGCTTTCAAATTTGATATATGTTTTGGCTAAGAGTAATGTAAGCGCTTGAACTATTGTTATATGGTTGATGTATTTTTGTGATGATAGTCACATAGGCCCAAGTGGCATTTTACTCGCACGTGGACCGGGGTGTGGTCGTTGTAAATGTTGGGGCATGTTGTATTTTGGGTAGAGCTCCCCGTACAAAGGAGACTACCTTGGGTGCTCATGAGTCTTTGTCGGGTTGCCTCGACATCCCACGAGTTTTCAGCAGGTTGACGGGTTGTTAATTTGGGGAAATGGAGAGTCACGACCAAGCTGATGAGTTTATGACAATTGAATCGTCACGGATCTCCTCGATAATTTATTTAGGTTCCATAGGCTTCTTGTTCTTGTCGGTCTCCACTAATAGGCACACACAACTCTCAAGATCAAGTAGGTCTTTATAAGCTTGTAATGTAAGGCTTGGGTAGGGGTAGTTGAGTTGTCATTTTAAATTTAAACTTACCTAAACATATTTTCTACATTACAGTAGCTCTACTCCATCCTAATTCTTACCATCGGCCTGATGACACTCTAAAGCACCCCAAAATCTATTTAGGTGCATCATTCCATCTCCTCATATCACACTTTCTACTAAATTCTGCATTCTTTCAGCAAACACAAGAAGCCTTTTTCTTTAGGAACCAAAGTTGTTGAGTGGTGCAATGTCAAACCCATCGCTTTCTGTATATGAGCTTTAAATCAGTAGCTCTAGACCAGTTGACCTTGGTACCAGGTGTTGAGACACCTTTAGGATTTAACTTACTCTAGGAAGGTACTCTGAGGCTATGACCTCCTCATTGACTTTTTATTGTATTTTTTTTCTTCTTTTACACTTGATATTTTTCTATTTTTTATCTTTTTATTTTTATCCTTCCTTTTTACCAACCTCTTTTGATTTTCAACTTAACTCATTTCAACCAATTTGGAGGTTATTTTTTCTATGAAAAAATAACTCCCCTATGCTCCTCACCACATTTCTCAATTATGTTCCAAATCCTCATGTTATGGGTGAGTTTGGTTTAGCTACTGAGGTATAGTGATGTATAGGAAGGTTATTGGATTAAACTTGGTTCTAATAAGCGAAATTTATTCTTTAAGGCTCCAGCATTTTGGTACTAGAGAGGAATATGCATAAGCATATTAGTTTGAAGGCACAATCTTTCCATGATGGCCTATATCATTTGTCAATTGTTGTGTTGCCCTGAATTTAGCCTCAGCGATAATAGAACAAAGTTCTAGAACCTATGGAATCAAAATTAGATGGATTCTCATAAACCTTCTCTAACCCAAATAAAAACTGCTTTTCAAGGGTACTTAGTAACCAAGTGCATGGATTTTTAGAAACCAATTACTAAATAGCCTATTAGAGAGATAACTCATTAAGCATTAAGTCCTATTATCTTTAATATTGTCCATATCTCAAGGATTTAATTATGATCTTCATTGACATCACAACTACTCCAAAAAAAACTTAATTAACTCAAAAAAAACTCTAACTAACAAAATAAACTAAAATTAAGATGTAAGTTAGAAAGCATCAAACAAAGTCATTATCCATAAAAGCACCAAAAATTTTCATTCTCAAAGTTATCATGTAACATGCTTGGAGCATGACATGATAAACTAATAAAAATAAACTTCCCAAACTTTAGGGATGAACATTGTCTAAAATGTCTAACAATGAGCAAAAAAGGAAGCAATAAAAAAAGTAAAGAATTAATAAAGAGAGTTGGAGCTTTGAACTCCCCTTTCTAAGTGTAGCCCTTTGAATAGAAATCTTGAGAATTTTAGACCTTGACATTATTATGCGCCCCTTGATATAGTCTTTTGCTCTTGGCTAGTCAAATATGTTGAGCTTCAAACTTACTTTATTCTGAAAGCATAGCAGGCGAGATTCATGCTGGTGATTTTCACATGATAAAAAAACCCTGACAAATAAAGTAATTAAAAATTGACAAAGGAAAAGAGAAAATAGTGGATAGATCCTTATTAATTAGCTTGGGTTGCCCTCCCAAGAAGTTGCTCCGTTTTTAAAGTCCAACTAGACTCATTGAAAGAGTACTAGTGCTTCCATTTGACCAATCATCCATCTTGGACATCACTTTCTTCTGACATCCATTTCAGGATGATTTCTTCAACGAACTTTGAAGGGGGAAAGAAGCTTCGGAGAATCCCCTGTAATTGTGGGCGGTGGTTCGGCCACAATTTCTTCAAGCAGTCCCCTTTTATGTGTGTCTGGATGCCGACATTTTATACTTAGGGGACTGTTCAAACATGTGCCCTTTTGATGGAAGCAAAAGCGCAAAATTTTCTACACATGGTTCTTTCTTGCTCAGTCAGGTAATGGTTGGTGAAGATTAAACTTTGATTTCTCCTCGCTAAGCAGGTGACTCCCCCTTGTTGATATCAATCATGCCATAGCCAGGAAAGGAGGGTTGATCTTTGTTTCTTCAAATTTTTCGTCCTTTAATGCCCCAAGCCACAAAATCCATGGGGAAGGTAAATGTGTCAATTTTCACCAAAATGTTTTCAATGGCCATTACTTGACTTTCTTCTTCAAATTTCAATTTATTCACTAATGGCTCTTCATCCTCTAAGTTGTTTAGGAGTGCCCTGTTCTCTATTTTCAGCTCATTTTCACCTTCTTCCACAAATTTCAAGATAGAAATTTTCTTAAACTACTCAAGGGAGTATCCATGCATTCATTGGGATTTGGAAAAGTGTTACTAGGAGAGATTACAGAATTTTCCTTGAATGCTTGGACCAAGTGTCTGTGAGCTACGTTTTCAATCTAGCACTAGTGTTGACTTAGAAGTGATTAGTACCCAAATAGTGCTATTTTGAACCTTGTTCATTGCAGGTTTTGAGCACAGCACATTGTACTAATCCAGCAAATGCTGGAATTGGCACATTAAGGTCCTTGCTATACTATTGATCGTATTTTGTGGAAAATTTTGTAGTTTTTGCAAGCTAACCATGCCAAAATTGTTGAGTCAACTCAAGCGTAAAGAATACTAGTTGAACTTCAGTACATGGAGTCGAAACCAGAAGAAAAGATAAGCGACAAATGAGAAGAGCGGAAACGGGGGTTCTTGAAATTTTCTCAGCTTTGCAAAAAATTCGCAACCTGCGAGAATTTCACAATAAGCTCTCAATTTTGTCCCATTGTTACGTTTGACGTGCATAATCTTTCCTAAATTACCCTTCATATAATAGTGGCAGTTCAAGTCTTTTTGTAATTTTGCTTATCTTGGGAACTATATAAGCCCATTTGTACAGACTTTAGGGGGGACCAGTTAATAAAATTTTGGCGCACATAATCTTTCGACTCTCCCGCCTTTTTCATTTTCTCTCATTTTCTCCCCCTTTCTATCATTTTCTTACCTGCCAAACACCCTTTGAGGATGACAACTCAGAGGATGGTTGGTTAGAACCTCTTCATCATTGAGGAGAGACTCTTGGCTATGGATGCGAGGTAGCGGGGTTTCTCATGTTTTCTTATGCCAATTATTGACATTTATGTCTCTGTTTTTCACTTTAGTTCAAACCCATTTTATGCACCTTAAATGACCAGTACTTGGCAATTTTTTTGGGTTTAGTGGATGCTTATTGTTAGATACACTGAGATTCGTTAGTTGCCATTATTAGCCACTGTAAGATGGGTCGAGGTAGTTTTCCTTTGTCGAGACGTTAATGCTCAATAAATGCCATCTCACAAAAGGAAAGATTACAAAGGTTTAGGTTTTATAGCTAAATGAAGATCTGGTTCGGGAAATGACTATAGGTCATCCTCCCAAACGCGAGGAAATGGACCCGAGAACCTCTCAGTCACCCTAGGAACCAAACCTAGTAGCATGATACTTCAAGGAGTTCTCTTTTATATTTAATTCGCATATTCGAGTTTGACCACGGAATTCATTTGTTTTTACAAAGCCCCAAATCCAAAATGAATTCACCATTTTGAATCAACTGTAAGTTACCTACACGAAGAAAACCCATCCCTGAGTTCAACCTTATAGCCACTATGCTGCAGTAGTTAGGCTATAATAGTAGGAGGATTTAGGTTTATAAATTTTGTTGATTAGGTTCACCCTCAGTTACCCTGAATCGAATGGCAAGTTTTGAGGATGGTGCCTTAGTGCAGTGATGAAATTTACATTGAGCTTGTGATCCTCATCACAAGCATTGGTGAAATTTTATCTCTTTCAATTTTCCTAGCAATTCACTGCTGGGTTAATTCAATTCTTTTACTGTCCATATACAAATTTTTATTTTTTTAGCTAACAGTAACCTTTTCGGTAGCCTTGTTTTTGTTTCTTGTTGGTGTTCTGTTTTGTTCATATAGGAGTTTGTGTACCAGTGGGATAGGAACACAGCACGCAGGTTAGAAAGAATCAGTGCCCCATAGGAATAAGGCTGTGAAGTGAGCTTGAACAGTGATCGGATAGAGCCTCCATGAGAGCCGATAAAGCCCCGACAGGGGATCTGGAGGAATCCCAATGCATATAGGTCCATGAGGGACCACATACATCCCCCAAGGGTGAGTGCACCCTCATGTATTGTGTCCCCACTAGAGGACATGATTGTCATACCTTACATTGTGCCTCTACTCCCCACTTTCCATGGTATGGAGAGTGAGAACCCCTACTTACACATCCGGGAATTTGAGGAAGTCTGCAACACCTTCAAAGAGGATGCTTCCAATATGGACCTGATGAGGCTGAAATTTTGTCCTCTGACTTTGAAAGATAAAGCCAAGATTTGGCTCAACTCTACGAGCCCAGGGGACCATTAGTGGATAAAAATACGGTGAGGTTCTTGAGAAGAAAATTTTCTCCACACACAGAACCAACAGTCTGAAGAGGTATATTTACACATTTGCAGCCCATGAAAATGAGAAATTCTACCAGTGCTGGGAAAGGTACTTGGAAACCATCAATGTCCCCATCCTACGCCTGGCTTTGACATACATGGATGCTAGTCAATCATTTTAATGAGAATGTCCCTTGCTGTAAAAACAATTATTAGAGACTATGTGTGGAGGGACTTCATGAGCAAGAATACGGAAGAAGCTGTGGACTTCTACACAAAGTTATGTAGCGGCTGACATTTAAAGTTTGGAAGACGAGCCAGTAGAGGATGAGGCCCATGCTTGAGCTCGAGAAGGAGGCATGTATTCCTACGGAGGACATGGAAATGAAGGCAAAGCTATGTCTGCCTTAGCAAGAAGGTTGGAGGGCTTGAAGCAGAAATCAACACCGGTCACGACGATTCAAGTGAGGCACTTGTCTTCCACAGTAAGCACTTCATTTGTCGATCCACAGAGCACGAGGAGAGCATTGTCAGCTATTCCTTCATTGAGGAGATGATAAGTGAACAAGCTAATGTTGTGGAGTCAATACAAACCACCATCGATGCCTCATCTGGCAACACACATATAATCCCGATTGGTGGAACCATCAACCTCTTGGAAACGAAAGCCTACAGCATGTCTTGCCCACGATACACAGCAGGTGTAGTTGCTCATCAGCCACAACCACCACCATCCTCATCTCCAGTTGAGAAAGCTATAATGAATTCGAGCAAAGTGGTGGGCAGTTTTGTGGAAGAACAGAAGGCAGTGAATGCTCAATCTAATAAGAGGATTGATACAATCGAAAGCACACTGAATAAGAAGATTGAGAACCTGCAGTTTGATATTGCCAGAAATTTGACAACTTGCAGTATTAAATTTCTAGATTGACTAACCAGTAGCAGGTGCATGAGAAAGGAAAATTTCCTTCCCAAACAAAGCCTAATCCCAGAGGATTGCATGAATTAAGCTCTTCCAGTGAACCAACTCCAAGGATGGATGAAGTCAAGGCAGTTATCACTTTGAGGAGTGGTAAGAAGATTGAGCAACCAGTGGAAGAAGGCATGGAGGAAAAGGAAGCTGAACCAGAGAAAATGGTGATCAATGAAGATGCAGTGAAGAATAGCACACCCCCACATTTTCCTCGAAGCAAAGCGAAGAAGAGTATAAACCCGGGATGAAATCCTAGAAGTCTTTGAGAAGCTGATGAGAATCAACATCCCCACAGTAGATATGATCGAAGGTTCGACTTATGCAAAATTTTTAAAGGACGTACTGCGAAAAGAAGATTAAATGTTGACAAGAAGGCCTTCCCTATGAGAACAAGTCGGTGCCATTATTCGGTTGAGCCAGTGAAGTACAAAGACCGAGTACATCGACCATCTCGGTGAACATCGGAGGGAACTTGTGTAGAGAGGCAACGCTAGACTTGGGGTCCGATGTCGACCTGCTTTGTATATTTAGTGTATAGCGACTAGGCTTAGGAGAGCTTAAGCCACCACCATCCGTGTCCACAGTATACGAGATCGTAAATCGAAGAGGCATTTTGTGGAGGATGTTTTGATACAAGTGGACAAATTCTACTATCCTGTAGATTTTTTTGTGCTTGATATAGAACCAATTGCAGTGGGAGCTAATTATGTGCCTATAATCCTTGGAAGACCATTCTTAGCCACCTCCAATGTGATCATCAATTGTCGAAATGGAGTTATGCAACTTACATTCGAGAACATGACTTTGAAACAAGTCATTTCCATTTGAGAAAAAAGCATATGCATGCAATGGAAGGAGTCGGAGGAGGTATGCTTAGTGACACTATTCTAGAAGAACGAGGCTTAGGCAACAACATGATGTCTTGATTGAGGAGTATCTTATTGAAGAGTTGTAGGAAACCCGAGGCGTAATGTGTACATGGCTCATGGAGAAAAAAAAGGAAGAAGTCATGCCTCTACTTACTGAGGAAGACAAGGAAAAATAAGGAACCAATGAGCCTCAAAAGTTTGATCTCAAGCCTCTACATGTGGAATTAAAGTATGTATATTTAGAAGAGAATGACCCGATGCGGGTGTTGTCTGCTTCTTCGCTTTCCCGATGCCTCGCTTGAGGCTTGATGCACTTTATAGGTCCTTAAGAAGAACAAGCAGGCTATTGGGTGGAAAATCTATGACTTGAAGGGAATTAGCCCTTTAGTTTGCACCCATCACATCTACTTAGAAGAGCCAGCAAAACCAGTGAGACAGCCACAGAGGAGATTGAATCCTCATATGCAAGAGGTGGTTAGTGCAGAAGTTCTCAATTTGCTATAGGCCGGCATCATTTACCCTATATTCGATAGCTCCTGGGTGAGTCGAACTCAGGTAGTGCCCAAGAAGTTTGGGGTGACCACTGTGTGCAATGAGAATGGAGAGGAGGTGCCCACCCGCCTTACCACAGGTTGGAGGGTATGCATTGATTATAGGAGGCTGAATGAAGTGACAAGAAAATATCACTTCCCTTTACCCTTCATGGACCATCTCCTTGAAAGAATTTATGGGCATTCATATTACTGCTTCTTGGATGTTTACTCAGGCTACTTCCAGATAGAGATTTCAGAGAGGATCCAGAAAACTACGCTACTTTGTCATTTGGGACCCATTACTTCTGAAGAATGCCCTTAGTTGTCTGATGCCCTATGCATTCGGAGATGCATGCTTAGTATCTTCAGTGATTTGGTGGAGCTCATTATGGAGATCTACATAGATGACATCATAGTATATGGAGGTAGTTTTGAAGAATGCTTTATCAACCTGGAAACTGTCCTGCATAGGTGTATTGAGAAAAATTTGGTGCTGAACTGGGAAAAATGGCATTTTATGGTCAACCAAGGGATTGTAATGAGACATATCATATCCAACAGGGGAATTGAGGTTGACAAGGCGAAAATTTAGTTAATTTCCTAACTTCCTTCCCCCACAAATGTGAAAACTGTGAGACAATTCCTTAGACATGCAGGCTTCTACCGGAGGTTCATCAAAGACTTTTCAAAGATTGCAAAGCCTCTTTACAAGCTGTTGGAAAAGGATGTCAGAATTTTTCTTTGGGATGGCGCGGAGGGCTTTAAGGAGCTCGAATCCTGCTTGACCCGCTGCCTTGCTTAATAGTGAGGTCTCGCGGCAATTGTCATTTGAGGTTATGTGCGATGCAAGTGACCTTGCCATCGAAGTAATTCTCGGGCAAAGAGAAGAAGGGAAACCTTATGTGGTTTACTATGCAAGCAAGACTTTGAATGAGGAACAAAGAAACTACACCCTGACGGAAAAAGGCAGCAGGAAATTAATGCTTGAATAAATTTCGTGCATACTTGGTGAGAGTGGAATATTATCTTCTGAATCATTCAACTACGAAGTATCTCCCTTACCAAGCGAGATGCAAGAATTTAGCTTCGATAGATGGGTCGCTTCTACTCGGTGAATTCTAGATTAAAGACAAAAAGGGAGTAGAAAATGTTGTGGCAGACCACTTATCCGGACTGACCATAGCACATAACACTCTGATTCGTGCCACATTAGGTGTTATGAATCAACAAAATTTATAACCTAAATTACTCCTACTGCCGTAGCGTAACTACTGTAGTATAGCGACTCTAGGATCGGACATATGGATGGGTTTTCTTCGTACCAAATGATTCTGATGAGCTGAAATGGTGAGATTTAATTTGGTTACTCGGGTTTGGTAAAAACAGTGAGGTTTTGGGGTTTAAAACTGAAAATAAAAACAAGTTAAAAAATGTAAAATAGAATTCCTTGTAGTGTTAGGTCACTGGGGTTGGGGTCTTGGGGCAATTGAGGTTCTCCAGGGTCTTTTCCTCACGTTGGGGAGGATGACATATAGTCATCTCCCCCAAGCGGAGTTCTTCGACTGCTTGTAAGCGATACAAATAACTATCTTTGAAAATTTGGTATTTGCCTCCCATTGATGGTCTCGGACGTTGAATAGCATCACCTTGACTCACTTTCCAAACCATTAATAAATGATAACTAATGAATGTCTTTGTATCTAACAATAAGAATACAATGAGCCTAAAGCTTACCAAGTGCGGTGGATTTATAGTGATCGAGGGATCGAACCTAAGTGGAAAATAAAAATATCCTTGAATGGCCTTTGATAACACGGATGGTAACTAACGGGTGTCGATGGATCTAACGATAAGCATCCAAGGAACCCAAAAGCTTATCAAATATTGATCATTCAAAGCAACCGAAGGGATTAAAGCCTACGTTCAACTGAAACCATAAATGGTAGGAAATACCTCCATTAAAACATCGAAAAACCCTCAGTTGCCTTCGATCCCTTGCCCAATGGCCTTCCACTCCAAGGAAAAAGGGCTTTAGCCGCTCATCCTTCGAGTTATCATCCTCGGAGGGTGTTTGGCAGCCGAGAAAGGGAGAGAAAAGGAAAGAAAATGGGAGAAAAGAGACGGCGGGCGCCGCCCCGATCTGCAGTAATTGCTTAGGAGTGAGTGATTGATGGTTTGTACGGACTAGGGAGCATATGAGTGCTTTCAGTGTATAGGAAATTACCAAAAGAACAAAACCAAAAGCTATTACAAGGATAAAATGGGAAGAAACAATAAATTGTAACAAAAACAACAAAAGCATGAAATGCAGGTGAAACTGATCTTTGAATGGGTGAATAGTCTTCGGGAGGTGGTTTCTTGGCGAGCGAGGAGCAATTTCGTAGGTTGTGACCAAAATTTGTTGTGCTTCATTTTTAATACTGTTTTTACGCTCTTCTCTTTTGGTATGTCGTCTGTAATCTTGAGGATTTGACTCGAATTCTTCGTGCTTGGATAAACTCAACAATTTTAGCACGATTAGCTCGCAAAAATTGCAAAATTTTCCACAAAATGCAATCAGTAGAATAGCAGGGACCTTAATGTGCAAATCGGGTTAATTATAATGATTAGTACACAAAAATCACTCAAAACCTATAATAAATATGGTTCAAAATAGCATTTTTTAGGCACTAATCACACTCATAGCCCCCCAGTCAATGATGAGTTTCCTGAAGAGTCCCTCCTGGTAGTGGAAAATACCCCATGGTATGCTCACATTGCCAATTTCTTGGCAACAGGAGAAATTCTGGTTGACTGGAAGGCACAGGACAAGAAGTTCTTCTTTGCAAAGATTCATTCCTATTATTGGGAAGAGCCATTCTTGTTCAAATATTGTGCTGACCAGATAATTAGAAGATGTGTGCTTGAGGAAGAACGGCGGAATACTCGATCAACTGTAGGGTGTCATTTTCTTCGAGAAGGCGCCATGAAGGTGCTCAATCTGGGTTATTAGCCTTCTCTTGAGGATGCCCATAACATATGAATCTGACAGGATGCCAAGATTAGGAAAGATTTCTCGCCGTCACATGATGCCTTTAAACCCAATTTTAGTAGTTGATTTATTTGATGTTTGGGGCATCGACTTTATGGGGTCATTTCCCTCTTCCTTTGGATATATATACATATTGGTGGGAGTCGACTATGTGTCGAAGTGGGTTGAAGCAGCGCCTTGTAGAGCAGCAGACCACATAGTGGTGCTTAAATTTTTGAAAGAAAACATCTTCTCCAGATTTGGGGTTCCGAAGGCCATAATCAGTGATGGAGGTTCACATTTTTGCAACAAACCCTTTGAGAACCTCCTGACTAAATATGGTGTGAAACACAAAGTGGCCACCCCTTACCATCCTCAGACTAGTTGTTAAGTTGAGCTCGTCAACAAGGAAATCAAGACCATATTGATGAAAGTGGTGAACTCCAACAGGAAAGATTGGTCTCTCAGATTACTGGACTCCTTGTGGGCATACAGAACAACCTTCAAGACCATTCTTGGAATGTCTCCTATCACCCTAGTCTGTAGGCGAGGCATGCCAATACACTTTGTGGAGATTGAATATAAGGCATGGTGGGCAATCAGGCGGAACTGGACTTAGGAAGAGTTGTATGAGTTCCAGCGACCTCAGTGGTAGAAGAGTGAAATAAATACCTCTCTTGAACTGCGAAGATTGAAAAGAAAGATTAAAGAAATGGCATGATCATTTGATAACCCCGCAATTTCAAGCGAGGAGATCAAGTCTTTGCTATGACTCAAGCTTCACCTCTTCCCGAGGCTGACTTAAGTCAGATGGACTGGTCCATATCATCCATCAAGTTCATCCTAATGGATCAGTGGACCTGCTAAATTCTAAGAATAGCAGGATATTCAAAGTCAATGGGCAGAGGTTAAAGCCCTATGGAATGCGGTTCACAACAGGCAAGGAGGAGATCCCCCTTCATGACCCTCCATAAATTTATCTGGCTACTTTGAGTTTGCTTGGTCTCTACTAAGACTGAAATGCCTCTCAATTTTTTTTTAATTTTAATTGTTTCATGTTTTTCTTAGTTGTAGCTTAGTTTTATTTGCAGTTTTTAACTTTCTTGTGCTTATTTTTGGTATTCTGTTTTGTAGGAGTTGCTAGTTTGGATGGCCGAAATTAAAGTTTACAGGTGAGATTTTTCAGGTTGCGAAACTTTCTTAACCTGCTCTGCGTTTCTTCATCTTCTCTTCCTGTTCATCCCCCAACGAATTTTCATTTTCTGTATCCCATATTTTTTAACCTAGTTTTTAGTGTTCATTTATGGACACTAAATAGGGTAAACCTTCCACCTTCCCTACTCCCTCTATATAAACCCGAACCCCTTTCTTGTTAATTCATTTCATTTCATTTCCTGAAGAAGAGAACCTCTCCACCCTCTCTATCTCTTCCCTAATCCAAACATGGCCAAGACAGCGGAGAGCTCCTTCTGAGCCTCATGTGCGGCCTTTCTCCCTCCCCTCCTCCGGGTGTCACGTGACCTTTCTGGTCATACGCCCACTTAGATCTATAACCATCATGTGCATTGGTCCTATCCGATCCTGCTCACGGCTCTTGCTGCAGCTCGACCTCTGTTCCTACTTCTCTGGCCCACCGGGTATGTCGTGGGTTGGGCCCTGCCCTCTATCTTTATCTCACCGCGGCCTTCTCGGAGGCCCGACTCAGGTTAGGACTTCTGGCTCGGGTGAGTCATCTAGTTTGCGGACATTGGAGCCTCATTCCCCACCTGCTTAGGGACCACCTGCTGACTTCCCGCTGGATCTGTCCCCTACTTCGCTTATCAAAAGGCCCACCTTCCATTATTGCCCCATTATAGGAAATTCGGATTGCAGTGGCAAGGAGCTGCACGAAAGACTTTTTATGACATTCTGTTGGGTCGCCGCTTCCCAGGAGTTCATAGTTCCATGCGACGTGAGTGGTACTCCTGGAGCCTTTCATGACCAGCATTTTCTACCCCCAAGTGGTCATTGAGTTCTACCACACTATGACATCCAAGCGAGTCCCCCATCCTACTGCCATCCACTTCTCTATTGATGGCCGCGAGGGGACACTTCGGGTCGTCGACATTGCAGCTACACTCAATCTTCCAGTTGTCCTCGCCAACTCGACTGAATATAGACAGTGGCCCCACCCCTCGCCTCGGGAGATGGTTCGACTCTTATCCAAGGACACGATAGTAGGATCTATCCTATTCCGGAGGCAACTTTCTCTTAGTTTGCTCCTTATCTACCACGTGCTGGCGGTCTGACCTATTTCATCGACCTCCCCGGATTCGGAGGAGGTGCCTTTGCAGAGGCTCTATATCGCATCTTCGAGGGCTTTTGGTTCAGCCCTTTCGAGCTCATCCTTACCTCCTTATTCCATATTGAGGACAAGATCCACTTAGTAGGAACGACTCGAAATTTGAGTTAATTCCCCTCCTGTTCAGAAGTATACTCTTGTCGGGTGTTGGCGCATCTTGGTTTCTGTTGAGCCAGGCTAGAGCAGTCGAGTTGCGAGGCCGTTTTCACCATTAATAAGGTAGCAGCCTTGTGTGCATCACCTCCACCAGAATCTGGCGAGGGTCCGGCGTGAGAGGAACCATCCTACGGAGGATCGACCACCTCCCTCTGATGCATACAGAAGGGCCTCGGATTCCGGTATCACGACCGGTGATCCTTTGCTCAGTTACCTACCTCACCTGCATCCTCTGCACCTTCAGTGCCTCCAGCTCCTTCAAACTCAACTGGACCCAATACGTCAACACCACCTTTGTAACATATCTCCATATCCCCTCGAGATTTCCTAAGCGTATGGATGCAGTCCACCTTCCATTACGTCTGCGTCTTTCAGGCTGCCCGTACCTTATCTTGAGAGGAAGACATGCATAGAGGCCGTCGTCGGTTAGACCACTGCCTTGCTCGCAGAAAACCATGCCATCCTCGAGCGGATTCAGAGTCACCTGGGCCTACCTCCGATCTCACCACCAGTGCCTGCCCAGGCCTCTTTAGTTCTCCTCCTTGAGCAATGACACCGCCCATGCTGCTCACTGTGACCTCATTGGACACATGCGGCAACAACCTTAGCGGTCTCCTCCGGTTCATCAACAGCCCCTCCACATGCCCAGGATGAGGATGACATCCCACCAGCTGCACACCACTGAGGAGGTAGCACTTCCTTCTCTAACTTTCCAATCCGAGCCCCATTTCGGACAATGTGGCATTTGGTTGGGGGGAGAGTTAGCGAATGAAGTGGCTTTTACATTTATGCTTTTGTTACTATTTTGAGCAAGCCCTTTTTGTGTTGTTCAGTGGCTAGCTGTTAGTTTCTTTTTGTAAAGATGAAAATATAGTCATATCTCTTTTTTATACATACCATACAACTCACGCTTACAGTTTCAAAATTGCACCCTTATTTTTTTAAGTTTTGCTAGCTTGCAATTTGAAAATTGAAACATTGTCCAATTCTATTGATGTTAGATTGGTTCCATGCCTAATTGAGTGGATGATCAGTTGAATTCTTGTTGCTTTCAACATTTTTCTTCCACCTTTAGCTAACCACACACTATACACATTCGGTTTCAACAATAAGATGAAAAAATGCCTAGCCTCCTAAATCTTACAAAAACCTGACCTAGTATTGTTGATCACCTTTAATAGGTTAAGGACCCCCATGAAAAGAAGGCCAATGAGTCTTCCAAAATAAAAGAGTGAAAAGAAAAACAGAAAGAAAAGAAAAGAAAGAAAATTACCTTGTAGCCGCGAAACTGAGCCTTTGTCAGGGGTATATGGCAAAAGTCTTTAAAGTGGTACTTACTAAGCTAAGCGGTTAGGAGTCCACTTGAGCTTTGTTGCTTGTTACATGCCAGGTGGATGGGTGAAGTTTAGCAAGTTGTAAAGTCTTTGTAGTCTCGAAATCATTCAAAGTCCAGGGTGAAATCTGAAGAGTTTGTAGTTGAAAGATCCTTATGACTTGATGCCCCATGCCTTAATTGGTTGGGAGTCATCGGTGGATCCCCGTTACATGGACTTTGGTGAAGTCGAATCCTCAGCATTGCACCCCTACAACACAAAAAGAATTGAGGAATAAGATTTGGTCCTGATCTATTTAGGTTAGTTAGTGTACTAGGTTGTGGCGGTAGCTAGGTTCGGGGGAGAGCGTAGTTTGAATGTTTATTGTTGAAAACTGATCATATAAACACTTAGGTTTTGGTAGAAGTCCCAGGATTGATTCTCTAGAGAAGGAAACTCTTTTAATGCTTGAGTTTGTATGGCATTCACTCTCTCGAGATGGTTTTTGGGTAGGGTTTTGGTGATTCTTATTGAGGGTTGGGCATTACTCATTCACATTCTTTCTGAAATACCATTTTTTGTGAACATAATTTTGGTATTGTTTTGTTTGCTCTCTCTTTCTTTCATTGCTAAGGGACTAGCAATGTGTCGGTTGGGGGGAGTGATTAGTACCTAAATAGTGCTATTTTGAACCCTATTCATTGCAAGTTTTGAGCACTTTTTGTGTACTAATCAACTTAATTAACCCGATTGGCACATTAAGGTCCTTGCTATACTAATGATCGCATTTTGTTGCAAACTTTGTAGTTTTTGCAAGCTAGCCATGCCAAAATTATTGAGTAAACTCAAGCGTAAAGAATACTAGTTGAACTCAGAGTTACAGGTCAGAAATCAGAAGAAAAGAGAAGTAGAAATAAAATGAGAAGAAGTGGAAAGCAGGGCTGCGAAATTTCGCAACAACTCTCTAGTTTTGTCCCATTTGACCTCTGTTTGACCATTTTTTGTAATCTTTCCTAAATTACCCTTCATATAACAGTGGTAGTTCAAGTCTTTTTGTAATTTTGTTTATCTTGGGCACTATATAAGCCCATTTGTACAGACTTTGGGGAGGACCAGTTAATAAATTTTTGGAGCACAGAAGCTTTCGGCTCTCCCGCCTTCTTCATTTTCTCTAATTTTCTCCCCCTTTCTCTCATTTCCATGCCTGCCAAACACCCCTCTGAGGATTACAACTCAGAGGATGGTTTGGTAGAACCTCTTCATCCTTGAAGACAAGGGCTACTGGGCTACGGATTTGAGGTAACTGAGTATTCTCATGTTTTTAACGCATGCATTTATTGACATTTATGTCTCTATTTTTCACTTTAGTTCAAACCCCTTTTATGCACCTTGAATGACCTGTACTTGGCAATCTTTTAGGGTTCAGTGGATGCTTATTGTTAGATCCACTGAGATTCATTAGTTTCCATTTATTAGTCACTGTAAGATTCGTCAAGGAGGTAAGTTTTCACTATCTGAGAGCGTTAATGCTCAATAAATGCCATATCTCAAAAGGAAAAATTACTAAGGTTTAGGTTTTATAGCTAAATGAAGATACGGTTCGGGAAATGACTATAGGTCATCCTCCCAAACGCGAGGAAATGGACCCAAGAACCCCTCAATCACCCTAGGAACCAAACCTAGTAGCCTGATACTTCAAGGAGTCCTCTTTTATATTTTACTTCACTTTATTTTCAGTTTTCGACCACCAAATTCCACTGTTTTTACAAAGCCACAAATCCAAAATGAATTCACCATTTTGAATCAAGCTATAAGTTGCCTGAAAACCCATCCTTGAGTTCCGACCTAGAGCCCTTTATCTTTGCGATGGTTTAAGTCTGACAGTAGGAGGAATTAGGTTTATAAATTTTGTTGATTAGGATTTTTATAGTGCATGAATTGAGAAGGCATCTAAATCTTAAAATTTCTGCTCATGAAGATTAATCATCTTCTTATTCCCTTACATGTAGATAAAAATATGCTCCTTAGTAGGAGACAACTCTTCTTCCTTCTGAAATGTAGGGTTTTAACTCCCTTGATAAGGCAATACTCCTTATTCCATGAGTGAGTCATTGTGAATTCTTTGGTCCAATTGATGAAGAGTAGTTCAGCTTGCCTATGGAGCAAATCTATCTTCTATTGAATGTTCCTCCATAAGTACAGCAAATAAGAAGAAAAACAAAAGAAAATAAAGTACAAATACTAATAAATAAAAAATTAACTATGAAACAAATCACAACAAAAAAATAAAAATAAAAATAAAAATAAAAATTGCCTAAATTAGAAAATCACCCGTTCTTCAAAATGTCAACTTCTAATGAGGAAAGTGGCGCGCGATCCGTACTTGATTACCAAAAACTTGTTGACCAATTTCAAACCACAGTTGCCAGAGTAAACTAAAGTCACACAGAAGCAATGCCAAAAACTTGTGTACAAATGATGTATAACTGAAAATATGGCCAAGGGGTAGATGTGGTCATCTTAAAAAACTTATTAGAAACAAAAGTAAGTGTACTCAAAAAATGAAATGAAAAGTATTACCAACACTCAACCCCTTTCCGCAAGTGCACGAGTTACACAAGTAATAAAGTGGACTCTAAAACTCCAGATATCACCTCGATTACAAGGGTTCTTCACTATTTAGGCGACCAAATAGGATGTAGAATAAAATCAATTTAATTGATATAAAAACTGATTTAAAGCTAATCCTAAAATCTACAAAATAAAAACCTACTTAATTCTAAAAGGTATGAAGAGAGGCACTAGGGATAGGGATAATTATTTACAAAACAGTTTGCATTTCCTTGAAAGCACAACATTTGTGAGTTGAGTGCTGGATTTTTCCAAGAGCAATGTAGTATAGCTTGGATTTCTCCATACACCATACATTTCACTAATTAGAGATCCATGTTCCTTTCAGACAAATGGGTCTAATATTTACTTGTAAAAAATGCGACCCTCTTTAAGATTTGATTGTTTTTATTTTCCAATACTTTGCAGCCATTTCTTGTTTAAAGAATTCTTGCTATAGACCAGGATAATGCAACCCTTCTCGATGTAATTGGTATCGCGACCATCGAATCTAATAAAATTTTCTATCTCTCCTTGATTAGATCTTTGCTAACAGATCAAAGTCCTTCTATTAATTTGAGGTGATACCTCTAAGCATTAAGCCCGATACATCCTCCCAATTAAATCCTCACACCATGAGTAAATTAGTGATATATCAAAGTAATCTTTTAGAGTTCATTAGTTCCATAATGTCAGTCTAACATACCCCAGTTACTACTCTTTACTCTAAGGAATCTCCGTATGTGTCACTTTCAAAGGGCCTCACGGAAATCGAGCGAATCTGACTCTTTAAGGTATAAATCTTAATATTCCAGAAAAGTTAATTACATGAACAGTACCAATTATATAATTCCGGGTTTTCAAAGCTCATAAAATAATAGAGCGCAAATGCGAATGTTTAACAATTAATCCACCCACCCAGAGAGGGTGTTTAATGTTCCATTCTTGGATTCAGTCATCACCCGATCAAGCAAAAAGTAAGAAAATGAAGAAAGAAATCAAGAGACAAGGAGTAGAGAAAAATATATTTGCTTCAATCTTTGTGCGAACGATAATGAAATCTCGATCTTTCATTTATCTGTTTGAAATCTACTTTATGTAAATAAAAATCTGGCTGTAAAACTACTCACAAGATCTTATTAAAAATCAAAATATGCAACTAAAACTAAGAAAAATGGGTAGTTTTAGAGAGGAGCCCATGAGAGTCTACTCCCACCTTCCCCATGCCCTAAAAACCTAAAAAATGAGTATTTATAGTCCTAGGGTGAAATGGGCTTGAAAACAAGCCAAAATATCCATTTTCGACTTTCTTATTTTTTCCAGCGTTTATGTCGCAACACAGTTTTTTCTATCGCGACATAGTTTTCTATGTCGCGACATAGTTTGCTATCGTACCCGCTTGAAGAAATATCCTGACATAGTTTTATATGGAGACGCTGTTTTATATTGCAACGAAAACTATGTCGCTTGACGAGAAAACTTTGTCAAACTGTGGGCATAACTTCTTTGTTTTAAATCGGATTTGGGCGTGTGAGGTGTCATTCGAAAGCTCTTTGAATATAGAATGTAACCATTAGTGGATTCGAACCATTTTATTCTCCAGACGATATAGAAAAATTTATCTTCGCAATGTTGCACTGTGAGACATCCGGGTAACTTTCTTTTTGGAAACATTTTGCATCTTTCTTACTAAATCACTTGTTGTCCATAAAAAATCATGCAAAACCAAGTTTAGAAGAAATTTTATGAGTTTTAAATGAATATGGATATAAAATGCTTAAAATAGCATGTAAAATGAACTCAAAACATAGATGAGTTTTACACTCATCAGCTGTTGCACTTCGCCTTACCAAACTTTCAAATGTATGATGGTCTTCAGGATCCGTTTGACCATCTTATGCACTTCAGCTAGATAAGGACACTGTAGACAGGTAATGATGCTCTACCGTGTAGGGTGTAACGCCCCAAAAATACCCTAGAATTTTTAAACTAAAAATTATTATATATTATGGGTATAAATTGAGCTAACTTGGGTATTTTTCGGGAATTTATAAATGATTAAATGTGAAATGAATATGTGAGCATATGATTAAATATTATATAATAAATGAGAATTGATTGAACCCGAAAATTAACCCAAGTGAAAAAGAGAAAATTTGGAAATTATGAATAATAGGACCTAAGGGTCATAAATTATAAAGAATAAATGTCTAAGTGTGATTAATGAGAGTTGTTGTGCAAAGAAAATGAATGTGGGATATATAGTAAATTGGGAGAACTTAACCCAAAAATGGGTTTTGGTAAGCCAAAAAAGGCTTTAAGGAGATAAAGGTTTGAGGACCAAAAAGGAGAAAAAATAAAAAGAGAAATGGAATTTGTGTGAAGGCCAAACATGGCCTTACACTTAAATGAGGTTAATGGCCAAAATATTGTGTAGGGGTGCTCATTTGAGAAAATCCCGTTTTTGGGAGAGAAAGAGAGGATAAAAGGGGGAGAAGAGGCTAGGGTTTGGGAAAGATCAAGTTCTAGGTGGGATTTCTTCCAAATTCTTTCTTCTAAGAGATCAAGCAACCTACAAGAGAAGATTCGAAGAGATTCAATGTATGAACACAAACCCTAATTTCATCATTTTGTGATTTTGATTTTGGGGAAAAGCCCTAACTTGGGAAAAATAGGTTTTTATTGGTTCTAAACCACTTTTTGAGTTGTTTTGGGTGGATTCCATGGTGGGTTTTGATGTAGGAAGGATTTGGGGAGGTATATTGAAGAAAAATGGGTGAAAAATGGCGAAATCTGCCATTTTATGGGCAGAACCCGCGAGTGGTATTGGTACGAAGTTGAATGCAGGTACCCGATATTGCAGAAGTGAAGTGGTATCGGTACCATTGAAGGGACTAGTACTAAGTATCGATCAAAGTGAATGCCGTCTGGAGTCTTCCCGACAACCTGTTTTGCATATTATCTGCTGTTCCAGTCTTTTATTCGTACCGGGTGTTTAGGGACCACAATAAAGGTTTAATGAGGATTCATATAAGAGTATCGAGAAAGCGTCACAGGTACACCATCTCAGAATTGAAGTGAATTCGTTTAGTATGATTAATTGTTCAACCAGCAGAATGGAGAATTTGTTCTAGGTGCGGGTGCCGACGACAGCGACCTAGGGTGGTATCGAGAAGAGACAAGAGATCGATAAATTGGTTTGTTCTTTATTCTCTGTTCTCTGTTCTTTCTGTTCTTTATTCTATGTTCTCTGTTCTGTTTGTTCTTTGTGACTCAATTCCTATTTCAAGTTTCATTTGTGAAATATATATATATATATATATATACATTGATTTGAATTATTGATGATGAAACGTTTGTCAAATATGCGCGTAATGCGCGTGTATTTGAACTATAAGTGAACTTACTGCATGTGAGTAAATTGATTTGAAATGTGTTATTGAATGACCAACATGACGAGATTCACCAACTGAATTCATCATGAAGGTAGACGTATTTGTTCAATGTGAAATCACATTGCTATTGAATAATAAGACATGATTCTGATTGAATACGTAAGTGAATCATATCGACTTCTATAGTTATATGTGATATTGTAATGAATGTGAAATCACATTGCTCACTAAATGACCAAAACCCGAGGCCGGGATTCACCAACTAAGCTATATACCGTGAATATTGACTTCTATAGCCATATGTGAAATCATAAGCCAGCGAAAAATGATCAAAAGTGTATTTGTATAAGTATCGTTTACATTACATAGACATTGCATAAGGCATTATTTACGATAAATGCATGATTCGTATTGGCGAAATGGAATAAGAGGCGTGCGAACCACTAAGCATGAAAATGCTTAAGCGTATTTATCAATGCGAAGTCTGCAGTGATAAGCGTGATTGAAAAGCGGACTCAAGGTCGAGGCTTAGAGCGAGTCGAGAGAAAGTTCAGATGCAGTGCTTTCGAGTCACGCCATCACTCACCATTTTGTAGCATGACATTGTTTTGTAAACAAAAGGGAGTTTAACCCCGAAATTATTTTTGTAGCTATATCTGAATACGATATTGGATATCATGTTGAAAGCGGCATAAAATTTATTTTTGGTTTAATGCATATTTTGTAAAGGAATTGCATTGAATTTGTAAATGTTTATGGAAACGCCACTAAATTGAAATAAACTGCGAAAATGTTGAAGCGAAAACTCTTATATAATGGGAAATGTGTTTAGTTAATGAAAGCCCCGATTCGGGCGTCCACGGGTTCGGTTCGGATCATGCCGAGGTCGGGCCAAGCACGGGGGTCATACATAAGGGACTTCGAATCCTGCAAGCTTAGCATGTCCACCCTGTTGCGGTTCCATAGGTTGGCTCTGAACACGATAACATCCTTCTGCGACCTGTCTGAAAAGTTTATAACCAATACATGTGTGCGGTCAGGAGGAAACATAGTGTTACCAGTCTTTTCCATGCTTGGATGGGTAGGTCCAAATCGTCGGGGACTTCTGAAGTGTTTTGATCTCTTAGTGACCCTTGATCACGGTTCTCTGAGGCAATAAAAGGCCATTCACCTAACACTGGATTCTTTGATTCGCTATCTTTGCATCCCCTACCACGATCGGAGGCGTAGAAGGGGCGACCGGAGTATGCCATGCTCGAGGATGACATAGTTGCTGCAACTAAACGAACGGTCGTCAACATGTTAGATGCCGAAGGTTACAACGAAAACAAAGGGAAGAGAAATTAGGACGACCCGAACAAGAGAGTTCATCATGATTCTAGGAGTTAGAATAATCAGATGTACAATACAACAAAGGGGTCACATAGATCGGCACATAGAAGTCGGGAGTAGGAAAACAAATTCGAGCTAGTTTGGTTTAAAGATCTCTGATGTGAGTCAAGGTATGGATACCTCTTCTCTCCCATTGAGATGGTCTATTGTAAGCCTTTTGGGCACCTAGACCTCGATGGCTTTAGGCCTCAAGCGGATTAAGTCCCAACAGGCGTTATTTCTTTATGAGATTATTATATTTTGCCTTTAGCAGCTAACCCTCGGCGACCCTTAGCCTCAGGTAGCATAAGTCCCTACAAGCTTTATTTCTCCCTGAGATGTTCTCCATGAGATGAATATGGCCTTTGGTGGCTAGCCCTCAATGGCCCTGGTGATGAGTCTAATACTCATCTATTTTTAAGCCCATTTTTCAAGTATATTATAGGCTTAAAAGATTAGTTTAATGCAAAATTATGGAGCTTTCACTCAGATTTATGTTTTGCGGAAACTTAAGGAAAATAAGCAGAATTCAGCAAAAAAAGGAGCAGAAACCAGCATTGTGCAAAGAAAGGGCCAATGTCGCGACATTGCTTCAGTAGATTTCCAGTGTCACGACATTATGTGTAGAAGGTCTTGATACTACTGTAATGTTGTGACATCAGCTGAAGAAGGGAAAGCAAAGATATGCCAATGTCGCGACATCATAAGCAGCCCCATCAGTTAAACTATAGCAGTCATCCGATGTCGCGACGTTGACCTGACATGGCTATGACATTGCCTGTAGTGGGAAGAACTAAATTGTTTAAATGTTGTGACATCGCCATGACATCGTGGTGAAATCAGATCAAGGCAGCCTTGGTGATGAGACAAGTCCAATGTTGCGACATTTAATAAATGTCGCGACATCAGCTACGACATTGGTAGAGAGCTTCAGAACAATAAGATTGATAGCCATGACATGCGACAAGTGAACTCTGAGCAATGTTGCGACATCAGAGCAAAAATGTAAGAGCAAAGGCATCGTGAGCTGTATATCCGTGACATCGGCTTCCGGTGTATGGCATCAATTAAATGTCGCGACATCAACAAGTGAACTACAAGTAATGTCGCGACATCAACAATTGAACTACAAGCAATGTCGTGGCATCATACCTGAGCATCCAAGCTGAAACACCATAAAGCAATGTCGCGACATCAATTCAAAGTCGCAACATCAACTGAATGTCACGACATCTAAATTAATCTACAATACTTAATCTCAATGTTGCGACATCATCACGACATAGACTTATCATTGGCAATTGAGAATTGCCCAACAGATTCTCAATGTTGTGACATCATCCCGACATTGACAACTCCAGTGTCGTGACACCATCACGGCAATCACCACGACATCAGAAGCTAGGGAAGAATTTTTGGGCTTTTCAAAGTGTGTAATTTTCGCATCGTTTTTAGGGCCCAAGACTTATGCCTATAACTATAAGCTCCTAGGGAGTAGTGCGCAACTTTCAGTGGATTTTAATAAAGTCTTTGTGTTTTTTGGGAAAGCTGAAGTCTCATTATATATATTTTTCTTTCTTTTATTTCCTTTAGTTGTTTCTGGATTTAGTTTTCATTTAGGATTAGAGCAGTGATCTGAATTGGAATTCCAAGTTGGTATTCATGTAAATCAGGCTTCCTTTATGTCTGAACTTCAATGGAATATTGGAATTTTACATATGATTGCAATCTAAATGAATTTGTTTGATCAACTAGTCACTGTGATTTGTGATCCGGGTTTGAAAGGCTAAGCTCCCTTTGGGAAGAATATGTTGTCGGTATTATTGATTGTAATAGTTAATGTTGTTTTGGGTAAGAAAAATGGAGTGATTTAACTGGTATTACTCTTACATTGAGTTGTTTTGAATATCAATGTTTGTTTCCCAGAAAAGCTGTATCGTTCTTCTGATTTCCAGGAATCCCTCTGAGTGGCATAGAGTTGACACTACCTAAGGGCAATGGGCAGTAACTTAGGGGTAAATTACAATAATATTGTAAAACCCAAGAAAAAATTCAATTTTTCTGAAAGGGTTACGGTAATTTTGGTTGAGAACAAAAAATTTTCTAGATCTTGGATGACCAAACGGACTTCACAGTTGAATTTGTCTCGCAAAATGTAGTTACCCCATCAAATTTCGTCAGATTCCAAGACAGTCAAAATTTCACGTTTTTCGAGGCATTGGGTGTCGGGTGTCGGGTGACACATGGAATGACATGTGCTGCACATGTGTGAATGGCTCACATTGAGCCAAGTGTCAAGTGGAGGAATAAATAAGGAAAAGAAAAAAAATAATAAATAAGGAAAAGAAAAAAAATAATAAATAAATAAAATGAATGAAAGTGTAAAAGGGAAGGCATTTTTTCGGCAAAGGAAGCGGGAGGGGAGAGAGAGAAAAAAAAAATTTATTTCTTTCGCTATCTCTAAAATCTACTGAAATTGGACCATAGGTGTTCATCGGAGCGAAATCTGAAGTCGATTAAGCGCGTCGAGGCTACGCGTAGATTGCAATCTTGTAGTTTCGTCAAACTCCTACTACAAGGAAAAAGTTAATCAATGACCCACTTACTGCGTCATTGAAGAGTTACAATGACGCTTCCCTAAAGCGTCATGGTCTCGACTGTCATTATATATGTTTAAACACAATGACACTCATTGTAAGCGTCATTCTCTATTAGCAGGAAGTTTCAATCTAAGATCTTAACTATGACACTTATACGAGCGTCATTAATTTTTTCATGTTATTTCAAACCATGACACTCATTACAAGTGTCATCATCTTTCTCACATTTAAAATCTTATTTGCATTTATTTCATTGGTTATAAATCCTAATATAACATCTCATAATTATTGAAAAGAAAATGTAAGCGGAGGATATGAAAGATATCTGAGATAATAAACAAACTATATTAAAATCCTTATGGACAAGGAAAAAAAACTATCTATATATATATATATATTGATCCAAAATTACATTTGTAACATATATTCACAACAAGTTTTCATAGATTCTATGGTGAGGAGTACAAAATGTTCTTTAATTTGTTGGTATTTGAGAGATCTTTATGGGGAGAGTCTTATGCCCGTCAAAATCACCACATGAGGCCTTATGTACCTGTTTAAATGTGGAAATAAAGTTAGTTCAATTACTTAGATAGAGTGTGATATTTTCATGAATCATCATAAATTATTTTTCTATTTGAGTGTTACTAAAATTACTTTCCAACAAAATAAATTAATAAACATAAAACAAAATTCTTTGGAATTGAAGAAATAGTACATAAAAGGGTATGAAACCAAACAAAATAATAGCACAAAAAACATAAAAAAAAAATTAAATAATCTGTATGTATTAGTGTTGCATATTTATGAGCCAAGCATCATATCCCATCCTGCATGTTCTCATAAAATTAGAAAATATAGTTGACACAAAGTTGAAATAACAATTTCCTGGAGGCTTGGCTGGCAGGGGACAAATGGAGTGTATACAGGGAGGTCTTAGACTAGATCTACAACAAAAAGGGAAAGGAAATTGATTGCTCATGAGAAAAAAAGAAAATATTTTTTTCATTTTGGCTTTACTATCAAATCAGTAAAAAATTAATAAATAAATCTATGATGGAAGAATTATATGAGAAGCAAACTTATCTAGTGCTGAATGAGTATCACATGATTTAAGCTTGATCATATGATCATTGATTTTGATCTTCTATTAGTAAAAATGAGATATTAGATGTCTCAACTGATTTCATGGGAACATGATTAAAGCTTAGGTTCTTGGAAATTTTGAAAGAAAATATAATACATACATAATAAAAATATAGAGTGTTAAACAGGGATAATTAAAAGTACTTAAAAAATAAATAAAAGTTTTTTTTCCTCATATACATAGAATATAATTTAAAATGAATAAAAAATTTAACTATTTTTTTTCCTCTAAATTTTTTTCTTTTCATTTTGCTCTTATTTTCTTTATTAGTACTCATGGAAACCAAAAGCAGACCTTAAAGTTTGTCCCAGACTTATAATCCTAACTCATGATGATTTAACCTTGTATTTCAATGATGCACTTATGTCTAAAAAAATGATTTTTGAAAAAGTTTTAAAGCTTTCACTTGTTTTCTTTTATTTTTAAAGGGAAAAAAAGAAAAAAGAAAAAATAACCTTAGTGTCACTCCCCAGTAGGAATAAGCGAGAGTATGAGAGCAGGAATTCTAGGTTTGGGCCATTAAGTTGTATGGTGATGTCAGTGACTCCTTTTATACCTATAAGTAAGTCTATGTTAGTCAGGTAAAGGAGCAAAGTGTAGTGATTAGTTAATGGATGAATGGACATGAAACCAAGAATCAAGAATGAATAAAACTCATGGAACAAAAAATGGATAGACAAGTCGAAGAGAAACAAAACATACCTTGACTTAGGTGATAAACCTTTAATAGGAAGCAAGCTTAGTAAGCAAAATAATAAATTTAAAAAGTGGGTAACAATAATGTGGCAGTCTCAATTAATATTTAGTAAAAATATGATACATAGAATGGAAATGGAATCTTCTTTGGGAAGGTGGTAAATGGAGGTGCAGGAAGGTGAGTAAATGAAGGTGCCATAATGTTTGAAGACCGTCCTTTTGGGAAGTTCCAAAGTCAAGCTATTATTTTTAAATCAAAGGGCTGCTAATTGTAACAGTTGCAAATTTCATTTACCTAAAGGTCAAAAGCCTTTACATTAGGCAAAAATTAAATTATGTATAAGATTAAGTGACTTATCTTATGACCCAATTATTTTTTTTTAAATAAAATTTTAAGTTATGTTTAATTAAAAAATTTTGAGAAAAATTAGAAGTAGAAAAATGAAAGAAAACACTGGCACCACATAGAAGCAAATTAAAGATCTGTGAGCCAGCAGGATTACGTAAAGCATCATGATTAGCAAGATTTTGGTGACAAGCTTCACTGATTAAAAAGTTAATCATTAGTTAATATGAGGATGTTTACTCAAATGTCTTCTTGTTTTCTAAAAAAAAAGATTAAACAAATACAGAATCAACTATCTATAGTCCTTTCCAAGATCCCTGTGCAACTCTCGGCCCACCACTGAATCATATTACACTCCCAAAAAAATGACTTGTTTCCTAAGAGTTTCTTGGCCAAGATAATTTTGCAATGGACATGAGTCATGCTTCCCTTGATAATGGGCCTTATATCTATATCTACCAAGAATAGAACTACAGGTATGTGGTTTAGAAAACATTATGGTGGCCACTCTCCAAATAGACCACATGAAAACAAAAAGTTACCAAATAAAATTTTCTAGGACCTTAAGATTGGAGGATGATTATATGAGTGTCATTTTCCATTCGAAAAAAAAAATCGGATAAAGATAGACAATAAAATATAATGAAACACAAAAAATAACAAATCGGTAGAGTAATGATCTTTGCAATCTATACAAATTCTGAGAAACAACTAGGAAAAAATAGAAGAACAAAAGCCCTTCATTGATTTGGGTTGAATCGGATACACAAGATCCCGCCTTTTCATCTTCTTTTCTCCATGTTCCCCACCTTTTCTAAGCAACCAAACAACATGAGGGAAATAAAGCACGATACAAACGAACCATAATCCATAGGTTATTGTTGTTGATCAAGAAATTGTAAAGAAAAGGGGGAAACAAGGAAAATTTTACATGCATTTTCCTGTGTTTGTTTTCTCAAAAGACCATAACAAACACACCAGTTCTTGTGCCCAGTTTTTCGAATAAACATTGACACTTAGAATTTCATTTTTCTCTCAATTTGTTTCAACAACAAAAAACAGGGGAAAGGAAAACCAAAAAATAAAATAGGGAAGAGCCAGTGAACTCACCTCAAGCGTAAAGCGCACCCACGCCTCAAATCAAATTTTGCCCATTCTTTTGGTCTCGAAAATTTGCCAGAGTAAGTGACCTTCACATTGCATCCATTTTCTGACTCAGATTGGTTTCTAGGGTTTTTGAGTTCTCAGTAAACAAAGTTTGGTGGGTGTCGTGAGAGGAATGTATTTTTGCTAGAAGATATTTTTAAAATCAATGATACTTGATAGTGAAGTTTTGATTATAAACTAATGACATTTCCAATTAATGTCATTGTATATATGATATTGTACAAAACATTGATTGAACCATGAAGCGTTGCTCATAAGTGTGTCATGGGATTAAAAAAACACACTTAACTTGAGTGGCTTATTAGAAGTGTGTCATGGTCTGCCATTCTAGGCTAAAGCAATGTTAGCACATAAGAAAAATCATGATTAAGCGTCATCATTTTTAATTTTTTTAGTAGTGTCCACGAGGTAGGGAATTTTCTTACTTAGGTTATTTCTACCCTAAAGGTCATTTAATGACTTGGGATTTGCTTAGAGGCCGTGAGAGGTCGTAAATTTCAGTCCCAAATTTTTGGGACTATGTGTAGGAATTTTTAGGAATTTTTGGAACTGTTTTGACAGTTGGTGACTCTGGGGGTATTTTCGGGCCAGTCTGGCTAAATTTTAGGGCCCATTTTCTAACGATCGAGGCTGATAGACTGCTTTGACGGAGTCCTAGACCTATCGACCGAGGTTTGGTTTTGATCGAGGATGGGAAATCTTGGGTTTTGTGTACTATGTTTTGATATCACGACCGACCAGGTGATAAACATGAAAGGATAAACTTACTGTTTATAATAGTTAAAGATTTAAACCATTTATATGTGTATATTGTTTGAATTAAATAATTATATCAACATTGTATTATACAATCATATTAATATAACTATTGATATATTAACAGTGAAATTATGATCAAGTATATTAAATATATTATCAGAATTTATAATATTATATAACATGACATAGCATGAAATAATGATTTTCTTATAAAATCACATAGCGTAAAGATTATGTGAAGTATAGTTAAGGTCAGTATATCTTTGTTATTAGATATGATAAATCATTATTTATGTTCATTAAAATGTATCATCAGTGAGGACATAGTTAAAATATTAACGTGTTTGTGTTCAAATTGATGAACTCAGATAAAATGGTTCAGCGTCAATTGAACTCAAAGTTGCATGGCATAGAAAAATACTTATGTAATGGATTAATAAGTAAGGAATAGACATACCAGTTGAAAACACAAATATATCAGTTGAAAACGTAAGCAATGGGTGACATTAAAATCTTATAGCGTCGTGATCTCAGGTGAGGCAAATAAGTTGACTATTATAACCATAGTGCCGGTAAAGAAATAGTGAGCATTAGGGGTATCCCAGTGTCATTACAAAGCTTTTGATTGGAAAATTAAGTGATATGCGTTTCACCTTGTGTCTGGGGTTGAAGTGGGTCAACACAGTCTGTCTTATCAGAATATGGGACATTCATATCAGGTTACGATCATTTATATTGAGATATGGTTTGATGTTTTGTAATACGCCATTCATGCATTTGAAGTTGGGAATTAGCCCTTGTAGGAAAATTTTCTCTTGGACATTAGTCACCGGGTCGTGGAACCCCGCTCGGTTGTAATCTACGGGGAGTGTACGGGAGATGGGCGCTCAGGCGAGGTCGTGATTATGAAGGAGAGACGATGCGGCTTTGATATTACTTTGTAAAAGTATTTTATATAAAGTGCCAAAATTGGAATTCTTCTAAGAATATTGTATAAATAATCGGGTATGTATTTATGGGAAGAGGGTAGTGATCGGACTCTTGCAGGGTTCCTCCAATTAAGTGTTTTACTTTATATTTGAATTTAAATATGGATTGATGGATCGATAAGGGATGTATTGAGGTGGTGCCGAGTAACTCAGTGTCCACGAGTAGTTGTGATATAGTTATATATTAGGGATATGGATAGATGGACCCTGTGTGGTCATTACTACTTATGTTGAGACCTGGATGGGTTATGGTTATATAGGTTGTATGTTGGGTAGAGCTCCCTGAACAAAGGAGACTACCAATTTTTTTGTGAAAATATGGATCCGATAAAGAAAAAAGTGTGGTATCGGGTCACCCCGAAATCCCGCGAGATTAGCGGAGTTGACGGGTTGTCGATGGAACCCCGGTTGGGGTGTCTAAATATTTGGTAATGCACTTTTAGGATTACTTTGATGCATCGCTAGTGAAGATCTAACCTGCTTTAAAGGTTCCTACTTGGTGACAACGGGATTGTGTGCTGGGGATATGATCACTTGCGATCCCAGCACCTTAGTGCAGGGTTCCTCAATTGAGAGGAATGATTTCAACCATGTGTTAGTTAAGATTCTAATCAAGGGAAAAATTATTGTCTAATTGATGGCTACCATTTATTTTGGAAGGACTTGTATTATCCTATCTTATTGAAGTAAACAATTTCAGTCTAAGAAATGGGCGTAGTAATGAGAAGGAAAAATAGTCAGATCTTAAAAGAGGATCAATTCCTACAAGTAGCTCTTCAAGCCCATTGTTTAGAGATAGAAGTGCAGTAAGCTGGAGAGTGAAATGTGTAGTGTATGGAGAAATCTATTTCTACACTAATTTGCTCTTGGACAATTCCAAGGTTTAGATCCCATACTTTATCTTATTTGATACTTGCAAAGTAATGGTAACAACACGATTTTCTTTCCCAGTTTTATTTCAGTCCAATGAACTCTCTAATCATGTATTTTAGAATTTCATTATTGCTTTTATTCATTTTACTTTAGAATATAAATCTATCCTGAGGATCTTGAGTAGTGCAGGTAGTTAATATTTATATTTTTCTAATCAATCCTCGTGCGAATGATGTCTAGACTAATAATCCACTTTATTACTTGTATGACCTGTGCACTTGCAGAGATATAGATCAAAATAACTATTCATTATTACACACACATAAGAAAACACTTTCTTAAAAATATGTCATAATCAAGTTCTTGGCAGCACTGCAAGGGACTGAATAGTTTTGGGCAGCAGTGACAGAAATTTGGTATATAGAAAAGGTCATATTCACCTGGACCTCGGGCAACATAAGTCCCTACAGGAAATATTTCTCCCTGAGATGATTATAGTATGGCCTTTGGAGGCTAGCCTTCAACGACACTTAGCCTCAGGCATAATGAGTCCCTATATGCGTTATTTATCCATGAGATAGAGTCTGTGAAATGATCTTATGCCTCGAGCACTGTAAGTACCCCCAAACGACTTGTTAATAAGAAACCAAAGTGTCTGTCGAATTTCTTGACAAGCGATTTTTCCATTAACTTAAAAAAACCATGCCAAGAACAAACCACCTCGGTTGGTTAAGGTACATTTTCAGGATTTTCCCTTGCTTCTAAAATTGTGGTACGCGGCTCAGTAGACTCGATTACCTGGGTCTGCTCGGGTTCACTCCCCGGGGACTCCTCATGCCCGTGTAGAGAGTCACATTCACCTTTGGCATAGCCCGCCCAGCTGTTGATTCGAGCGACGGTAGGGTGATCTGGAATCAACAAAATTTGTTTCCTATTTTCCTCCCTACTGTAGTCAAACTCTTGATATAATGATCTAAATTCGAACACGGGGATGGGTTTCATCCTTACAAATGGAGTGTATCATTGGTTTCCAAAATCGATTTAGAGGCTTTCATTTTGGATTTTCGGATTTGCATTAAAAAGCATGGGTGTTGTTGTCACTAGGCTAACTGACAGCAGTTCAAAATAAGGTGTGGAATAGAGACCTTGAAGGCTTGGGTCACTAGCTTGATAAAATGAGGTTATAAAGGTGTCCTTGGGTTATTTCGTATTAGGGCAAATGACATATAGTCATTGCTAAAACCGGATCTTTGTTTAGCTTTAAAACTAACCCATACCACTTCTTAGTTGAACCATGAATTTCTTGAACATTTAATGTTTACAGGTTAAAAACCAAGCATTTAACCTACTTTCAGTGGTTCGTAAATGACATCTAATGGATGTCAGTGTATCTACCATTAAGACTACACTGAATCCTGAAGCATGCTAAGTATTGACCAAAGGAAATACATTAAATAGCATCAAACCCTAGTTTGGAAAGTTTGAAACACATAAATGCAGTACCTGCTTCATTTTTAAAACGGAGGAACACACATCAGCCGTGTAACCTAGCAATCCTCCTCTTAAGGTTTTGAGACTTAGCCCGAGCATCCCTTGAGTTGTCATCCTCGAAAGGGTGTGTTTAGCGGCCAGAAATGAGAGAAAAGAAGAGAGAGAAGAGAGAAAACTGTAACCTAAAATGAAAAGTTGCGTGGATTGAAAGTTAGCAAAAGTTAGGGTTACAAAATGTCTCATAAATTGGCTTATATAGCCATACAAAGGATGTGAAATACCAAAATAACCAAGATAATATGATTACATTGGGGACAAAATGGGAATTATACAAAACGGGGTCGTTTGGATCACAAACAGAGGGGCAGCAATTTTGCTATGCACAGTGAATTTCGCTATCATAGTTAAAATTACAGGCATAGCGAAAATTTGAATTTCGCTATGCACAGTAATTTTCGATATGATAGCGAAATTTCTCTATCATAGTGAAAATTTGGCCATAGCGAAATTTCGCTAGGATTGCGAAATTTTCGATGCCATAGCGAAATTCCTGATCTCCTTCATTGCATCCTGCATTAATTTAGCCTGCATTTCTTAATTTCTAGCTTGACATTTCTTCATCCGACGATGAAATCGTAGAGAATCCCATCACGAACTCAGCATAAAACATCACAATTCACGATGCCAAGCGATATGATGGTGGTTCCCAAGAAGCTTATAAATCTACCAAAAACAACCTCGAAACAAAATCGGTAGTACTAAACGGACACGCGTATCAGTAAAACCATTAATATAGATTAAATGCTTAAAACGCTAAACTATCTTAAATAAAGTTCAAAATAACACTTTTGAGTTTTAATCACTGACAAAACTCGTTTATCGATCTGATAACAATGCTAAAAATAATCAGGTATCTGGGACATGCTTTGCAAAAAGAACATGCTCTACCTCTGAAAGTTGTGTATGGTGAAACTTGCCGTATGAAAACTTAGACTCTATGCAAAAACATGAGAGAACAAATTATATAGGAACAGTTCAGGCAACATCAATTCTAGGAAGTCAAACCTAAAACACTGTCTCGTGTTTCAGGTAACAGTTTGAATATGGTTGCAAATATTCCACCACTGACCCATGACTCACTTCGGGACCTTAAAGGTGATGACCAACCTAAATAGATTCAGTTACACTCTTCTTTCATCGCCAGATATCTTGTGGGATGCAATGCAACTGCGACTTTGGACCGTGTAACGAGGGTCCTGATGACTCAATAACAGGTAAGGTTTAGGGCATCAAGCCAAAAGGATCTAGGCCTGAGCTCCTACGAGGTTCACCCGGACTTGAATGACTTAGAGAATCAGGCTGGCTAAGCTAAACTCTACCCATCCACCGATATAGCAGAGCACAAGTCGATGACTCCCGACCACTAAAGGTTTAGGGCACCGGGCTTTAAGGCTTCGCCCGTATACCCCTCGGGCCCAGGTGTTCGGGTTTTGAGCAAAGCGTCACGACTTTCAATTCTCTTTTCTTCTTTTTTTTTTCTTTTGCTTTTTCTTTTCTTTTCATTGGGAGAACTACATTTGGTCTTCTTTTGTGGAGTAACATAAACCTAATATGGATCGATCCATGAGATCTAAAGAAAACCGGTTTTGCAAATTGAAAAAGGTATATCTTCACAACCTATTAGTAAGCGAATTATTTGCTGTGTGTGATTAGGTAAGGTAAAATCTGGTAGCTTTGGAACTTCAATTAACCAAAAAAACTTAATCATAGGAAGCATTCCAGAAACATCATATTTGCATACAGGCAATTCTTCAACCAAAGGTAAGAGCAGAAACATAAAAATATAGGCACAAAAAATGATTTATAAAGTGTAGAAAAAATGTAAATATTGCTATAAAGCTTTTGATATAACCAAAGTGGCTAATACTTGCTTAACATAGCTAATCACAACAAAAGTATCACTGTCTACTATTGGCTAATACATGCATCCTATACAATCCTATACAAAATAAGTAGGCAGTTCATAAAGCTAAGAAAAAGACAAAATATGATAGAAGACACTCCTAACTCTAACTTTTCCCCCCAACCAAAGTATGAACATGTCTCCACTGGGTAGGGATCGGAAAGCTAAAGAAGGGAGTGCGACCACCTCACTCTCGTGGTGGTGTAGATGCCGGTGGATTTGAAGCTGCTGCAGCGAAGCTGACATATTCAAGGAGGAACTACGTGGGCGATCTCGAGTGGGTTGTCTGACTGCGTCTCCATTGTTGCGGCGGGAGGCAGTGGCTCATGATCCGAAGAAGCATGGCGTGATTCTGCTCTATAGTGACCTCGGCTTGGGCCATCCGCTCGTCCAACGATGCCTATGTAGTAGCAAGTGCACAGACAGCATCCATAACAACGACTAGCTCCACTAGAGGCCGACATGGATATGCTCTTGCAGGCTGACTGCGTTTGTATGGAAGGACCGTGATGTCGGTAGGAAATTTGGGCCGATGGGAGGTGGATCTGGAGGAGATGAATATGGAACTGGGGTCTCTCCACCTCCACCTCCACCTCTGGAACAGGATGCTCTCCCCTCGGTGGGTCCTCTTCCACATCATCTGCTGCTTGCTTGTGCTTGTTACTCAGGTGAAAAATATTGAGCTCTAGTGTCATGTTGCCAAATGTGAGCTGCATGACTCCATTCCGGCAATTGATTATCGCATTCGAAGTGGCCAAAAATGGTCTTCCTAGGATAATTGGCACATGATTAGGCCCACTTGCGGTGGTTGGTTCGGTGTCGAAGCACTTTGCAAAATCCTTTGGTAGTAGAATTTGTCCACGCCGCCAAAACATCCTCTACTATTCCTTTAGGAATTTTTGGAATCGATCATTAATGATAGAGTGATGTTGGTGAGCTTAAGCTCCTAAACCCAAGCTGCTTATATCTTGAATATGGCGGTAGGTTTACATTATTTGAAATCTACTTGATGCTTTGTCTATCTGAAGTCCCTCGTGTTGGCGATATTGTGGGGGATCATGGATCCTTGTATTTCACTAGGGTCTTGCTCTGAATGATGGCACTAACTTGCTCTGTTAGGAAGGCTTTCTTTTCAGTGCTCAACCCTCTTTTGACTGTGCACAGGTCCTTTAAAAATTTTGCATATGTTGGGACCAGCTTAATCATGTCTGACAGGTGGGATGTTTGCAGCAAGCTTGCCTTAGCACCTCCCAATTTCCAGCAGTTTGGGGTTTTTTCTTGCCTCTAAGTGCTTGAGGGAATGGAGGGGGCATGTTTTTCTTCATTGAATCTTCTCTGATTATTATTCTCTCAGGCTCAACCTCTTTTCTTTTACATTTCTTGGCAGGTCATGGGCCTTCAGGTTGCTCGATTTCTTTTCAGCTCCTCGAAGTGATGATAGCCTTTGCTTCATCCATCCTTGAGTTCTTTGGAAGAACCCTATTTCATGGACTCCCTTTGGATCTGGCGGGTGTTTGGGAAGGAATCTTCCTTTCTTCTGTACCTCCCGATGGTGTTAATCATGGTGATGGAATCTTTGTAGATTATCAATCTTACGATTAAGGTGCTTTCTCAAGCCCATCTATTCTCTTATTCAGGGTGCTTTCCACAGTATATATTCTTTGAGCCAATTGTACATTGATTCCCTTTTGCTCTTCCACAAAATTGCCTACCACCTTGCTCAAATTTAAAATAGCTTGTTCAATAGGGGATGAGGATGGCTGTGGTTGAGGTGAGGAACCAAACTATTGTTTAGCCTTGGGAGAGCACATATGCGAGGGGTTGGAGTTTCCAAGAGATTAGGGTGGTTCCTCCAGTGGGATTATATGTATTACCATATGGGGCATTGGGTTGTGTATGATGGCCCATGACTTGTTGGCATGCTCGACATCAAAGTCTCTCCTCGAGGAGCAAATTGCACGGTGTTCTTACGGGTGACGGTGGATTGGTAATTGATGCATGGGTTGGCCTGTGCAGGGTTTTCAATCACTGCCTGCACCTCATGTAGCCTTTTTCCTTCTAGCTCTTCCACCTTCCTTGCTAAGGTCGATATCTTTGCTTTCATTTCCACGTCTTCGGAAAGTGCATAAATGCCTCCCCTTGGGTGGGTCGAAGGCTTCATTCTTTCAGCTTCCCTTGGATTCGGTTCATCCCATGCCTTGGAAGTTTCAACCACATAATTCAAAAAGTCCATGGCTTCATACAGGTTTCTCGAGAAAGTCACCTCCGGGGACATGGTTTCTAGCAGGTTGCTTCATGGCTGGAGACATACCATCATAAGAAATATGATTCACTAGCATCCATGTATCAAAACCATGGTGTGGACTTATGCTTGATGGTCTCCATGAACCTCAACAGCGTAAAACTTCTCATTGTCATAGGCCGAGTAAGTGTGATTACTCTTCAAATTGTTGGTCTTGGTTGTAGTGAAGAACTTCTTCAAAAATTCAGCTTGAAGATTGGCCCAATTTCTAATTGTTCTCGACCTCGATGGAATTGAGCCATATTTTGGCTTTTGTCCTTGAGGTTAACGGGAATGCCTTCAACTGTAACAAATCCATATAGTTATACCCTCCTTAAAAGTTATACATACTTCCTCAAAATCACAGATAATGTGAGTATGGATTTTCATTTTCATACCATGAGTTGGGAGTAGGGGCACCGAGATAGAGATCTTACTTGCCACATCCTCGGCGGTGGTATGATGCGGGAAGACACTAACTGCAGGAGGGTGTATGTAGTCCTCATTGACCTATATGTTGTTGGATTCATTGGAGCATGCGACTTTCTTTGTTCCTCGGGTAGAGGATCCATTTGCTCCTTTGTGCTACTTGACTTCACAACTTTGCTCAATTGGTGCACTAACTCTTTGCAGTCTACCTGATATCCATCTATCCTAGTGATGCATAAACACCTGTAACACAAAATGGGACAAAGCAAATAACATAAACAAGGCTTGCCAAAAAGGATCAGTGTTAGCCAAAATATAAAATAACTGTAAAAATGAAAACAACCCAGTATTGACTGCTGAGTAAAAAAAAAAACTTGATATTCTAAACAATAAAAATAAAAAAGGTTTAAAAAGGTCACCAATACTTGTAATGAGGATTACAAGCACATATCAACTCATCATCTGTAGTTTGGCACTATCCCCAACAACGGCGCCATTTGATTCATGACATGGTAGGGTGATCCGGAATCAACAAAATTTGTTTCCTATTTTCCTCCTGCCGTGGTCGAGCTCTTTGCCGGTGCTTATGGCGGTCTAGGGTCGGGTACGGGGATGGAGTTTTCATCTTACAAATGGTGTATCATGGTTCAAATGAGTGAAGGCTTTCATTTGGATTTTCGGATTTGCATTAAAAAGCATGGGTGTTGTTGTCACTAGGCTAACTAAAACAGTTCAAAATAAGGTGTGGAATAGAGACCTTGAAGGCTTGGGTCACTAGCTTGATAAAATGAGGTTATAAAGGTGTCCTCGTGTTATTTCCTCGTATTAGGGCAAATGACATATAGTCATTGCCAAAACCGGATCTTTGTTTAGCTTTAAAAACTAACCATAAAGCATTCTAGTTGAACCATAGCATTTACTGAACATTTAATGTTTCAGGTTAAAAACCTGACATTTAACCTACTGGAGTGGTTCGTAAATGACATCTAATAGATATCGAGTGTATCTACTATTAAGAATACAGACAGAAGCATGCAAGTATTGACCAAAGGAAATACATTAAATAGCATCAAGCCTAGTTTGGAAAGTTTGAAACACATAAATACGTCTTAACCGTTTAAAGCAGGAGGAACGCTTCCAGCCATTAACTTGACCCTATGACCCTCCTCTTAAGAGTTTTGGGGCTGTAAACATCCAGCCAGGTTGTCATCCTCAAAAGGGTGTGTTTGGCAGCCGAGAAAATGAGAGAAAAGAAGAGAGAGGAGAGAAAACTGTAACCTAAAATGAAAAGCTGCGGGGATTGAAAGTTAGCAAAGAGATTATAGTTCTGAAAATGTAGCATAAAGTGGCTTATATATATTACAAAGGATGTTAATACCAAAATAACCAAGATAAATATGATTACATTGGGGACAAAATGGGAATTACACAAAAGCGGGTTAGTTTGGATCACAAGCGAGAGGGGCGACAATTTAAGCTATGCACGGTGAATTTCGCTATCATAGCGAAAATTGCGAGCATAAGCGAAAATTTAATTCGTATGCACGAGTAATTTTAAGCTATGATAGTGAGAATTTCTCTATCATAGTGGGTAGCCATATGGCCATTTCGGATTACCAAAATTTTAAGCTATGCCATAAGCGAAATTCTAACAGTCTCTCTTGTGCATCTGCATTAATTCAGCTGCGTTTCTTCGTTTCGACATTTCTTCGTCCCGGCTTGATGAAATGTGAATCCATCTGAACTCAGCATAAAACATCACAATTCTGATGCCAGAAGCATTATGATGGCTGAGGTTCCCAAAAACCTAAATCTACCAAAACAACCTCGAAACTAAATCGGTAGTACTAAACGGACTGCACATGTGTCAATCGAAACCCAATTAATATGATTGAAATGCATAAAAGCACTCAAAACCCACCTATCTTAAATAGGACTCAGAATGCTTTGGAACAATCAGTAACTTCTCTGCATATGACTTTTTAGTTTAGATGTTGTGATGTATAACACCAGGTGGTAAGGACTCTTATGTCATCTTCCTGAGTTTTAGTGCTAGCTTTGTTGAGTGTGTGCTACACAGTTAGTGCCTTTCCAACCCTAATATCTTGAAATGATGCTAAGTGGGCTAGTTGAATGAGATAAGCTACAACGCACACCAGCATTCCTGGTGGCGACTAGGCTTTCGAGATGATGAGCTTGGATTGATCACGTATTAGTCGGGGTGGTGACCAGAGCTTGATAGTCAATATGTAGGAAGATCGGGCATGTCCTCCACTCAACTACCTCGGGCATCAAGGTAAACCCGAGCTCATGAATGCTCATCTCATAGGCGTCCACCATATAACCCCCCATGATGGGGATGCACTCGATTAGGGGATCCATTTTTTTTTAGTATCAAACATATACTTTTGGGAAAGACACAAAACCTTTCCAGTGAGAGCGTCTACTAGTTGATCCGTAGAAGAAACATGTGTAACACGAAGATCACCATTCTGAAATTGTTCGTGAATGAAGTGGTAATCAAGTGCAACATGTTTCATACGTGAGTGAAACGCCGAATTATAGCAGAGGTTGGTCACACCAACATTGTCGCATTATATAATCAATTTATGAGTGTAGGAGAAGCCAATCTCATTTAGAATATTAGATATCCAACGGAGGTCAGCAACCATGGCAACAACAAACCGGTATTCGGCTTCATTGGAGGATTGATGAGTGTAAAACTCATCTATGTTTTGAGTTCATTTCACATGCTATTTTGAGTATTTTATATCCATATTCATGTAAAACTCATAAAATTTCCTTTAAACTTGGTTTTTCAGGATTTTTGATGGAAATCAATTGTTAGTAAGAAAAGATGCAATATAATTCCAAAAGAAGAGTCAACCAGGTGTCTCACAACGCATCATTTGGAAGATGAATTTTTCTGTATCATCCAAAGCATTAAATGGATGAAATCTAATTTTTTTTTCATTCTACATTCAAAGAGCTTTACAACGACACCTCACACACCCAAATCCGAGTTAAAATGAAGAAGTTATGGCCTTAACAAGTTGGAGAAGAAAAACAAGCAGCTAAGCAAAAACTATGTTGCGACAAAGCCAACGATAGAGCCAACAACAGAGTTTTGGACAAACTGTGTTGCAACAATTTTTTAAAACTTTGTCGCAACAAAGTTTTGGATAAATTCTGTTGCAACAGAGTTTTTCTTTGTCGTGACAGAGTTTGTCCCAAACCTTGTCGCGATAAAGTTTTTGCTTTGTCGCAATAGAGTTTTGGACAAACTCTGTCGCGACAATGTTTGGGACAAACTCTATAGCGATATAGTTTTACTTTGTCTTGACAAGGACTGATAAACTATGCGTTGTTTCTTAGAGCTCCAAGAAACTGGATTGCGACCAACGTAGATAATGAATGCACTGGTAGAAGTAAAATCATCTTTATTTCCAGCGCAATTAGTATCAAAGTAGGCATGTAAATGAAGAGACGATTGACGATAGATAATAGTCTCATGAACAACAATGGCACATAAATAGTGGAGGATACACTTTATAGCATTCCAATGGTCATCGGCCAGACGATGCATGAATTGAGAAAGCTTGTTGACCGCATAAGCAATGTATGGTCAGGTTAACATCAAATATTGAAGGCTGCTGTTAGGGGTGCTTGAAGTTAGTTTTTATTGATGAAACACATACATTACTTCATTATTTTGATGCTAACTAAGAACCCTTCATACTTTTTTTCATGTCTAACCCTTATATTTGTTCATTTTGTAGAAACGAAGAAAACGAGAGAAAAATCAATCAATTTGGGCAAGAAATGATGAAGTTATGCAAGGAAGAAGACTTGGTTGCGACCACATCCATTTATTGTCATGACCACAGAGCCAAATCAATAGTGAGACTATGCGGAAGGTTTTCAATGTGGTCGCAACTACAAATGATTGTTCTAGTAAAATCTCGATGTCGTCACGACCAAGGTCGAAACAACAACCCTCCTCGTTTCAACTTTCTTCAACCAACTTTCAGCATGGTCGCAACCACAGAGCATCCTGCTGCAACTGAGGAGACCAAAAATCAGCATGGTCGTAACCACAACACCTTCTTGTAGCAACTGGGACACATAACTCTCAGTGTAGTCATGAAGATAACTCAATTTGCTGCATAGACTTGATGAGTCTAAACTAATCTATTTTTAAGTCCATTTTTCAAGAATGTTTCTGGTTTAACAACTCAGTTTAATGCAAAATTATGGACCTTTCACCAAAATTGTTGTTTTACAAAAACTTAAAGGAAACAAGCAGAAAATTGCAGAAAAATGAGTAGAAATCAGCATGGTGCAAAGAAAGGGCCAATGTCACAACATTGCTTTAGTAGATTTCCAATATCCAGACATCAGTTGGAGAAGGGAAAGTAGATACAGAAATGTCACAACATCATAAACAACTATAGCAGTCAAACTATGTCCGCCATCCTATGTGGCAATATCACAACAACATGGCTGTGACATCAGCTGGGGAAGGGTAGGACTGCATTGTTTAAATGCAACATTAATACGATGTCGCAACATTAGCCAAGGCTTTAATACTATAGACCATTACATCCAATGTCGCGGCATCAAAAAAGTAATGTCGTGACATTCAATCAAGGTAGCTTGAGTGGTGAAACAAATTAAATGTCGCGACATAGAGTAAATGTCACGACATAAACTAAATGCATTGGCAGAGGCCTTGAAAGCATCTAGATCAAATGTTGTGACATTACAGCAGATATGTCGTGACATCAGCTTAATGGACCAAATCTACAGAGGAAATGTCGCAACATCCACAAGTGACCAACATGTCAATTTCGCGACATCAGTTCCAAGTAGCCTGGATAGTGAAATTAGTCCAATGTTATGACATCGAATAAATGTCGCGACATCAATGAAGACATTGGGAGAGAACCATGGAACAACAAGATACAATGCCACGACATCATAATAGTATCGCGACATTAACCTAAGATGATCACAATGAACTTAAATGACCAATGTATGACATCCGGTTCCGGCAATGTCGGGACATCGGTCACGAGTATGTCTGGCTTGAGGCGTGGTTCCAGCGGTGTCGTGACATCGAGGCAATCCGCAAACACCAACTAAATGTCGCAACACAAGAATAGCAATGTTGTGACATTGTAATTAATATGCAACTATGTATCTCCATGTCGCGACATCATCACGACATGGACTCAACACTGGAAAATGATAAGTGTGAAACAGATTTCTTTAATGTTGCGACATCAGTTGCAACCCACAACATCGACAACTATGATGTCGCGACATTAACACAACATCACTAGACAATAGTAGCTAGGGAAAGAATATTAGGCTTTTCGAAATGAGTGATTCTCGCCTCGTTTTTAAAGCCCAAGACCTAAGCTTATAAATAAAATCTTTTAGGGAGTAGTGTGGAGCTTCTAACGGCTTTCATCAAGTCTCTATTCTTTTTGGGAAAGTTGAAGTCTCATTATATATATTTTTGTTTTTTTATTTATTTTTAGTTGTTTTTCAGATTAGTTTAGGAATAAAGCAATGATATGAACTGGAAATCCGAGCTAGTGTTCATGTAAATCGGTTTTCATTTATGCCTGGATTTGAATGAAATCTGGAATTTATTCTAGACATCATTTTGCTTCAGTTTTGATTGAAATCTAAATGAATTTGTTTATTCAACTAGTCATTGTGATTTGTGATCCAGATTTGAAAGGATAAGCTCTTTCTGGGAATAATATTTTGCTGGGATTATTCAACTAATAGTAATGATCAGTATGTGGATTGCTTTCAAGGCTCTCTCCTGGGTGACAACAGGAATGTGTGCCCGAGGCATAAGATCCACTTACTGATCTAGCAACATAATCCTGAGAGGTAACTTCAACCCAATGTTAGCTGAGATTCTGATCAAGGGAATAAGAAATTCTAATCTAATTGATGGTTGAGGAATCTTTTATTTTGGAGAGAGCTTGCAATTTTCTGTCCATAGGAGCAAGCAATTTCCAGTCCTAAGAAATGACTGTGAAGTACTAAGAATGAAAAATAGTCAGATCTTAAAAGAGGAACAAATCCTACAAGTAGATTTTCAAAACCATTGTCTAGAAATAGAAGTGTAGTAAGGTGAAGAGTGAAATGTGTAGCGTTCGGTGAAATCCATTTCTGCACTAATCTACTCTTGGACAACTCCAAGGTTCACATTCATTACATTATCTGAATTGGAACATGCACAGTAATGATCACAGCACTGTTTTTCTTCCCATGATTTTCAGTTCACAGTAGCTCTCTAATCATGTAGTTTATAAATTTCACGAATGGTTTATTCTTTCATTTTTACTTAAAAAGTTAAACCTATCTTGAGAATTAGGAAATTCAAATAGTAAGGATCTTTAGTAGTGAGGGTATTTAATCTTTAAATTTTTCCAATCGATCCTCATGGGAATGATGTCTGGACTTAAAATCCACTATATTACTTGATGACCTGTGCACTTGCATTGATCTATACCAAACCAATTTTCAGATGAAACAATTTACATACAAGACAGAAAACATATTTTATAAATTTGGTCTCAACAAGTTTTTGGCGCCGTTACTGGGGATCGAAATTAAAATGGAGTTTAAGGATTAATATTCTTATCAAAGAGAAAATTGCTAGTTTGGATATTTTTCTTTTTACTTTTATCAAAAATTTTAAAATATAGTTTTAACTACAGTAGTTGAACTAGCTACAAATGTTTAAAGAAAACAGATCATGATATATTTTTGTATCTAGTTATTTTATTTCTGTGTATTTCAATTTAAAGAAATCCTCGCATACATCGAAAACCATAATCAGAACTAGTGCCATTGGACATTGAATTGGAAAGGACATTGAAAAATCTTAAGAAGGTCAGATTATCTGAAACAGTGGTTATGACAAAGCAGAGGTCATTAGAGCAGCAGATTCCAGCTGAGGAAGTTGACAAACCTCAAGGGAAAAGAATAATGGATGATTTTTGAAAACTTATTATTAGAGATGATTATTCAAAAGTCAAGCAGCCTGCAATTGAAATAAACAAGTTTGAGTTTAAGTCTGCACTCATCACCATGGTCCAGTAGAATCAGTTTACTGGTCATCCTAGTGAAGACCCCAATGAGGATATAGGCAGGTTTCTTAGAATAGCCAAGACTGTGAAGCAAAATGGGGCGAGGCCTAATGTGATTAAGTTGTAGTTGTTCCCTTTCTCTTTAAGGGATACAGTAGCAAGCTAGTTTGAATAACTCCCTTATGGATCAGTGAACACTTGGGATGAGATAGTTGAAGCATTCATGGTAAGTTTTTCCCTCCTGCTCTCACCTTAGAGAGGAGAAGTATTATGTTGAGCAAGGTGAGATGAGAAGTCACATAATGCCTAGGAAAGGTATAAGAAGTTGCTCGAGAGATGTCCAATGCACGGGATTGATCAGATCAAGCAGAGGGATATGTTCTACCATGCCATGAACGACACATCCAAAGGGATCATAGATGCAGCATGTTGTGGAGCCTTCAAGAGAAAAGGTGCTGAAGAGTCAAATCAGTGAATAGAAGATCTAGCAAAGAGAAACTACAGAGCTCCGTCTGAGACTATAGGGAGCAATAGCAGGTTGAGAGAAAGTGGTGTGATATAGCTGAACAAAATGTCAGCTATAGAGGCAAAACTGGATGCTCTGATGGACAAAGTTAGCATGGAAGAAATAAGCAATCGGTCTTCCCATCTTGTTGGAATAGTGGAAGAGCAACAAAAAATTTGGAATGATGAAGGACTGGCTCAAGATGGTCCTTATCAGCAGAAGGAAGTTCAATTTATCAATGGCAAAAGGGGTTACAACATCAAGCCTGATAGGCCGAAAGTGTGATGTGTAAAATGTGTACGCCTATGTGTGCAAGTGCACGCGTCACCTCAAGTAATATAGCGTACCTAAGTACGAATATCGATCCACAGGGAGAAGTGTGCTGAGTACTGACTTTATGCTTTAAATATTATCTGAACCTAAAATCGTAATGAATTGTAACACCTGGTATATGTTTTGTTATATTCAAGTAAGGATTTTTGGGGAGAAAATGCAACTTATGCCCTATGATATTTTAAATTGTGATTAAGATTAGCCATCTTAATGGTTGGTTTTAATTAGAAGTTAGTAAAGTGTGTTAGATTGCATTTTTATGGCATGTGGAATTCAATTATGCACGAGTGGGTAAGTTTAGTGGTTTTGTTAGGATTTGAAATTAAGTATGTCTTGAAAGACCACTTTGAAAAACTTGTTAGTGGAGAGGGACTAAAGTGTAATATCCTTTTGAGCTATGTGGCATCATGAGGGCATGACACCTTATATATGCATGGTAGGAGATCTTGACACATGGCAAGTGCATGAGAAGAGCTTGCCATGTGCCAAGCAAACCAATTCCTCTTGGTTTTGGATGCTAGACCAACTTCTTGCTAGGAAGTGGAAAATTCTGGAAATTTAGAAAGTGAGAGAGTTCTAGAGAGAAGGAGGAGAAAAGGCTTGAAGGAAAGCTTGGTTTTTGGTGGAAAAAGTTCACTAAGGTATGTAAACATGATCTTGGAGGCCTTATTTGTATTTCTTATGGACTTTGGTTATATTCTTGAGCTTTGTTGGGATTACTTCTAACCACTAGATTTGATGAAAGTTGTGTTTGTTGGAACCTAAATTGTAAAAGACCGGAGTTTGTGAAGATGGCATGTGTGTGTGTGTCCAAGGAGGTCTTTTGTTCGGCTTTCCCTTGACCCCATGTGATGTTTTGGCCATAAGTTGGCTAAAGGCTCTGAACTGGATGATTCCAGTTGGAGAAGAACGAGACTATCCCTTCGAATGTCTGACGACTAGAACTAAACCCTACCATAAGGCCCTTGAATTTGAGGTTGAAAATCGAGTCTGATTGTCACAATTGCAGACGGTTCTGTTTTGAGTCATAAGTTGAGTTATATTGATCCAGATGGAGTGATTGAAATCCTTCTTAAAGTAGTCATAGGGTGTAACTTCATGAAGAAAGTATGGCCAAAATTATGGCTCATTTGTTCCCATAATTTCGTCAAAGTAAGGGTGAAGTGAGGACACAGATTCTGTCCCTAGGAAATAGTCTCGGGGAGGTCAGAGTGTAACAACCATAACTCTTGATTCCGAGGTCCGAATTACCTGATTTAGAGGCTATGGAAATATAAGAGATAGGGAACTTTTGGTCGAGAAGACCATAGTGAACAAAAACATGTATGGCTGGTCGAAAATGGTAGTTAAGAAAAAAATAAAAAAAGTCTTGAGATGGTACAAACAAGGTCTGAGTGTTGTGTGTGCTGTTTGTGTTACCTGACAAGTGTTAAATGTTGATATTAGTAAGTGTAAAAGAGTGCTCTTGAAGGATCAAGGTTTATGTTGGTAGAGTATAAGAATATGTGATTCGAATTGGTGAAGTAATAAACCAATGGGTAATTTTATGTAACCAGTTGTTTGAGGCTAAGAAATCTTATGACTTGTTAATTGCGAGATCCTTTGGAGTAGCCTCGGTTTGACTTCCTTGGGGAGACTTGTGGATTTTGAATCGAGGAAGGTAGGGGATCTTGTAATTCTCCTACTTATACCATGGTTTGGCGAAGTGCATGCCATTTCATGCTTGAGCTGTAGTGATTTTCTAATGATATATATAAATGTGTATATTTTTATATATATGGAATTCTTTGAATTGTGGTACATGATGTTTTTAAATATCGATGTGGGTGAATGCTTTGTGAAATTGTTTTAAAGCATGACATGGGTATGGGACTGTATGAGAGTCCGGATTGATGTAGTGGACACGGGACTATGACTAGTCCTGGTTGTAATTTGAAAGTCACGAGATATACGGGATGTGGGCATATCCACGGGTGGTAAGTCGGCAAATTTCGTTATACGGGATGTGGCCATATCCACGGGTGCCCAGTAGAATCGGCAATTTGTCGTTGTTATGGGATGATCGGCTAGTCCCTGGGTGAAAGCCCAAAAGAGTCAGCGATGAGGGTCGAGATAGTGGTAGTATTGCATCCATTTGTTCCACATCAACCTATTAATTGAAAATGCTCATGTTTTGAGATGTGTTGAATTATTTGTATTTTGAAATGTTTTTATAAGCATGGCTTGTTATGGGATTCACTACTGAGTTGTCAAACTCACCCCCATTATTCCCTCCACCTTAGATCTGAGTCTGAGACCGGCTGCATCACTTGAGGATTTGACTTACGGGGTTTGGAGGTTGGGAATTGTCTGCGTCAGCCTTAGCATGCTGGTGGTTGGGCATACATTTTGAGGAACATCTAGTGTTGTGTGGAGGTTCACACTGTATATTTTGGACAGTTCATATCGATCATGGGTCATTGTATATTTGGCTTGTGGCCATTAGTTTGGGACACTTTGCAAAAAGTTTTTGGATTTTGTGTAAATATTATTTTGATCAAGTGTAAGTGTATAGTCTTGGGTGCATTGTGGACTTACCTCAGTCTGAGATGTATATATATGTTTTGGACACAGGTTAAGTTTTAGTGCAGTTTCTAGGCGATTTACTCTAAAGTGGAGTTTTGGACTCAGGTTTTGAAGAAATACAGGTTGATATATATGGTGTGTGAGTACAGTGGTAGCCCACTTTTGTACAAAGTGTTGGATTTTGAAAGAGTCACATGTTAGGGACTCATGATGAAAAAAAAGATGGTGAATAACATAAATCCTGCCCTTGGTAAATCAAGGTGTGACATGAATTCCGATTAATAAAAAGAAAAACTAATCCTATATTATTTGCTAAATCAATTAATTATGAAAACTAGGGTTTTGCCTTCACCTTCCACACTCGATGAATTTTAACCTAAATATATTATTCATTCAGTATATTAATTTATTCTGTTGTGGAGTTGTCATTGGCTACAAATATTATATCTCGAGATATATTTGCCTATCTCGCGATGGTGTATTGCATCTACCTCAACCTTGGACTCAAAACGCTTAAATGTTTAAACCTTAATGCACACTTGGGCAAGGATATCTACATTCGTAGATTGACGAGTATTTGCTCTGTCATATCCACAGGGTCATCATCTCTCGATCTCAGACTCCCAGCAAAAACACGCCAATGTTGGCCAAACACTACCATGTAAATAAAATACAGAGATAGAGAAAGTCGAGATAAAATCAATCCATATAATGAATGAAAACGTAATTAACCATTAATCCATTTGAAAGTAGCAAGGCTACAAAAAAACCTAAATAAATCTAGAACATCTACAGAAGTCGAAAAGCATCGGGAGAAAGCAGAAGAGGATGAGAATAAACGATTTTGAGTAAGTGTCATCTCGGCTTTTCTTCAATCTCCTTCTTCTTCAGCTTTTCCCCTTGAATGTGTGCCTAAGTGTTTCACCCCAGAGGGGGCTTCTCCTCTTGAATCTTGAAAATCTTTCACAAATCCTCCTTTTCGATTCCTCGGGTTTGAGCTTTAAAGCCTGCATTATGGGCTTAAAAATGGGCTAACTATCCACCCAAAACCAACCGAAACGTCGAGGCGTCGTGCAGCGACGTCGGCGGCGTGGATCTTGTTTACGCAGCGTCGCGGCGTTGGTTCTCAACGTCACGACGTTCTTCTGATCCCATTTTTGCTCCAACTTCGCCGGTATACTTTGTCATCCGAACTCCGTTTTAAGTGTTCTTTGTACCGTTGGAAAGATATTGAAGTTTAGAATCCATCCATATATTGTTTGATGCAATACGAGCTCATATGATGTCTGAAAATGTCAAAATGAAGTAGCCTCTCCTACTGAAGGTGCTGCAATGTTTGATGATTTTCTTCAAGGCTTGGAACTTGCATAACGTCTTTGTTCGAACTCCAATTTTGGTGTTCTTGGTATCCCACAGAGCTCTTAAAATTTAGAAATCCATACATATAAAACTTGCTTCAATTGGAGCTCATATGATATCTGAAAACATCAAAAATACATTAGCCTTACGTAGCGAGTTTTCCTGTTTGCATAATTCCACCAAATGGATGACCTGATCTTAAGTATGAACTTTTAGTGTATTAGGGCACTTTTTTAACATAAAAACACTAGAAAAACTAACTAAAGCATAGGGATAAAATGAGTATTTAAGATACTCGTCAAAGCCCAACACAAATCTTCCAACTCACTACATACTAGCCTTGAGAAACCATGAGAATTTATCATATGGACACAACAAGGACAAAGACCTGTGCAAAATTGTCATTAGCAGCTTGGTCAACATGGTTTCCAAGGATAGTAGCAGAATAACTAGAGGGTTGAGAATCAGGGCAAGAGAAAGTCTCAGTCTTTTGAAGAACAAATGATAGGCTTTATGGAGAAAACAAAAGATTACTAAATATACATGAGAAAACGTTTGTTGAGCCAACAACATTCAATAAACCTGGCTGTGTTTCGAAGTAGCTCTAAATGCCTCTCTGAAAAATCTGGAGACCTGAAGTAAATTATTTAGCTCACAGCAATGCAAAACGATCAAGGATGTTTTCCCAAGTGATACTAGAAGAATCCTAAAACTATTATGGCGGTGACTCTAAAAAGTGTGAAATTTGGAAGAAGGAAGAAAGGAAAAGAAGGAAATCATACAAAAATTGGAGAAGAGATAAAGCAGAATAGTTCATAAATTAATGAAGAAGATATAACAACAAAGGTGCAGCAGAAGTAGCCTGTTGAAGAGGGTGATCTAAGAAGAAAAGAAGGGGTTCAAGCTTACAAGCCTCAAGTCCCATTCACTTAGAGGCTGCAGAAAGCTAAACTAGAAGAGCAATTCTCTAAATTCTTGAACATGTTCAAGAAAATAGAGATCAATATCCCTTTTTTAGAGGCATTGACTCTATGCTAAATTCATGAAGGATATACTGAGAAAAAAGAAGAAAATTGTTGAAGGAGTGGTGAACTTGACAGCAACTGCAGTTATTTAGAGGTCATTACCAGTGAAAATGCAGGATCTAGGCAGCTTCACTATTCCTTGCACCATAGGGAATTTTTTTTTTTTTTGAATGGGAAAACCTTTGTGTGATTAAATAACATCAAACTTGATGCCCATATCTATAGTCAAAAGACTAAGTTTGGGGGAGCTTACTCCCACAGCTATGACCCTACATATAGCAGACATAACTTTAGGTCAACCTGAGGGTATTCTTGAAGATGTGCTTATCAAAGTGGGAAAGTTCATTTTTTAAGTGGACTTTGTGGTGATCGACATTAAAGAAGACAAACAAGTCCCACTGCTATTAGGAAGGTCTTTCCTTGCCACGAGAGCAACTTTGATAGATGCGAAGAAAATAGAGCTTACTCTCAGGGTTGGAGATGAGGCGGTGCACTTCAATCTCAATCAGAGTTTGAAACAACCAGAATGTGATAATATTGATTGTAATATTGTAGAAACAAAAGTTCCCATCAGTTCTGAATTGATAAATGATTGTAAGATTCAGAGTTCAATGAATGAAAATGAGATGCACATGTTGCCAAAAGGAAGGATCAAAATGAACTGAACTCACAAATCTTGCCCTTTCTTTCTAAATTCAGAGGATCCTTAAGGTTGTTCGACTTTCGAAAGAATCAAGCGAACTGGTTTGAGTCGATAAGTATTCAACCTCCTAGGTTTTTCAATGGCTTTCCAAAAAGTCTATGTGCATTTGATGCATGATCTCCGGCCATATAACTCGGTTAGAGTACTGAGAAACTTGAATTCAACTTACTGTTGGTAGAGTTTAACTACGGAAGGATAAGAACAAACCCTTTTTATTCATACTAACCTTGTAACACCCCAAAATATACCCTAGCAGTTTTCGACATGTTTAGGGTATTTTGTAAGCATAATTTCAATTTCGAGTTAAATGCGAAATATGGAAACTTGAGAGACCGGAAAGTTACAAAACTTAAGGGCAATTTGTAATTTGTCGAGAGCAGACAAGGATTAAGAAGATTTGAGGCCAAAATGAAATAAGGGAAGTTTCTTTATAAATAAGATGAGTTATGGGCTTAAAAACAAATAAGTAAGCTTGGCAGAAATGGGTTTTGGAGGGCCAAACAAGGCCTTAGCAAACATGGAATTTAAAATACCAAGAATTGGTCTCATTTTAGGGAAGAACGTGAGGAAGAAAGAGAAGAGGGAAGAGGAGATCAAGCAAGCCAAGGTATGGAACTTTGGATTTTTGGTATGAAACAACATGATTATGAATTCTATGAGATTGGCATGTATCTTTGGGTTTGTATGATGATTATTTTGCTCAAACCTAGGGTTTTCCACAGGGTTTCATCTTAACGAGAATTGGAAAGTAAGGTGGATAAAACCTTAAATAGTACAAGAAGATCATGAAATCCTCTATTTGAGGATGGATTCATGTTAAATTGAGAGTCTTTGAGTTAAGTTTAGAATAAAACCTAAATAAACATCATGTTTTGGTTTGAATATAGATTCATAACCCATATTAAAATGAGTTTTAAGTAATTCATGATAGGTCTTTGAAATAAGATAAGTATTGAAAGAGGAATGGAGTAGAAAAGAGTTTACAAGAGACATATGGAATGGTCTTGAAGTGTAGATGAAGTATAGAGTTGAATTGGGGATCAAAAATATGGAAAAAAGGGAGAAAATACACATTCTGGACGTTTTAGGGTCATGTGTACCGGTACACCTTGAATGTGTACCGGTACACCCTTCGGCTTGAATGTGTCTTGGAATTTATTAGGGGTGTACGGTCGCCTGATATGTCTTCGGTTTCGACCGGTTTTTCGTATTTTGGCCCATAACTTTATCATTTCTTATCCTATTTAGGTGATTCAAGTGGCCAATTAAAATTAGACTTCACTTTCAAGTGGCATCGTCCAAATTACGCTAAAGTGGTCGAATTCACTCAGTGGGGCCATGTGCAAAGCGATTCTGCATCAAGTTTGAACATAGAATTAGTCAGAGTTGTTTTGAGGCGTATTTTGGAGTTCCGATTGCTCCAGGTGGGTGATTCCAGTTGGAATGAACCCAAGCACCTTAGCTTTAAAAAGGAGTACAAAAGATCCAGTGTCAAATATCGATAAGGCCTTTGGAAAATAAACTATTTCAAAGCTTGTCCCTCGGCAAATGTTAAGCAAACTAGTTGGCATGAAAATGTCATAACTTGAGTTTGGGCGATCCGATTGGATCGATTCAATTCACGGGTAAAGTAGATTCATAGAAGAATAAAGAATACATGAATAAGGTGTGATTACATGCTCATCATACCTTACCGGTATATGGAATATGATACGTAAGCGGAGCGCGTAATGTGGCTAACAGTACTTACTGATATAAGATATTAAGTTCTTGAACTCACATAATTGTAAAACCACCTAAGACCGGTTATTAAATGACGGCACTCTTTGTCTGAATAATTGCCGGTACTCCGAGTTAGTATACACTCTAATCACGATTAGTACTTCGGTACTCTGATAAGTGCTCGGCACTCCTGAGTGAATACTTGATACTCTGGTAGATGCTTTTGCACTCACATGCGATTAGTATACGTACTCGATAAGTGCTCTGACCTCACGATTAGTACTTCGGTACTTCTAATACGTGTTACGACACTCCTGTCCTGATTAGTGCTACGACACTTCCGTACTGTATAGTATCTTCCCGGAGTACTTGTGTGCTTTGTGTCCTACTCATTTCATTATTCGGTCTAGGAAGTCAAACGGTTATATGATAAAACTGCGAATAGATAATAGAGTAAAGATGCGAAAGTACCTCTGTATCCCAGATAACACATCCTGTATCGATAAAGTCACGTATCACGAATAAGTCATGGTACCTAAATTGGCACTCCTGTGTCACGAATAAAGTCAGAGGTAGTACTGCGGTACTCCTGTATCGATAAGTCACATGTCCCGAATAAGTTACGTCACGTATACGGAATAAGTTTTGTCACGTATGTCTGATTAAGTTGATGTACCTAATGACCTCACAGCCATTGGATTAAGTTATGCCTTTGATTAAAGTTACGCAGTACCACACTGGTACTCCTGTATTTTATTAAGTTGTGTCTGTATCTTCTTAAGTTCTGTAGTATCTACGGATACTCTTGTATCTAATCAAGTTCCGTAGTACCTCTGGTGTCCTCGATATCGGTAAAATTAGTATAAGTCATTAGTACCTAAGGGTACTCTGCATTATCCAAGTAAAATAAGTATATACGTTTCTGATATGTACCTCGCATGGACTAATGTCCATACGATATAATATCTGCCTCGTGCGATCGACCCATTAATGGCAATCTGATTATGATTGAGTTCAGACTTATTGAACCTACGAATTTACCTTCGCTGGGATAAGATCCAAGTAAAGATAATTATATATGCTCAAGTAAGATCGATTATAAGTTACGTAAGACAAGTATAAGTTACGCTAATACATGTATGAGATACGATACATGTATAAGTTACTTTGTAATGCACGTATAAGATCGAAAAACCAATATTATCTTTAAATATCAATATAAGTTTCGTAAGACCAGGATATACTTCGGAGTACAAGTATAAGATACGAAGTCCCAGTATAAGTTTTGTAGTACTTACAAGTACTTCCGTATAAGAATAAGTTCCGTAATACCAGTACACGTTCCGTAATCTATGTGATACCTACGGGTACCTCGAACGATGTAAACTCCGTGTATGAGTACAAGTTACTGTAACTCCTACGAAGTCCATTGAAAATAAGTGCATTATAAGTATAAGTCTGATATAAGAATAAGCTCTGTAACTCCTACGGGAGTCCCGAATAAACATAAGCCTGTTATGAACTTAAGTACTTGTATAAGTCCATGATATGAATGCATGAAATTTATGATATCTGTTATACACTTATTATCATTGTGTATATGTATAAGTTATAAGATATGTTTCCCACTAAGCGTAAGGCTTAGCACGGGTTTTTAATCTGTGTAGGTACGGAAGGCGTCGGCCAAACATCCATATAGGTGGGCTGACACACTTATGAGGTTCCCTTTACATGTAGGTTTCGTGCTCTGATTTGTAAATGTAAAAGTATAGTTTTGTATTTGTAAATGGGACTCAGTTATAGGTGTCTAGATTTTGATGGACACCACTCCGGTGGTAGTTCTTTTGATTTGTATATAATAATTTGATTATGTTATAAGATGTGGGCCATACCCACAGGTATAAGTTTGGTTTTAAAAAAAATCAGGTAAAGTCCAGTACCTTGGTCGCACCCGAAAGCCGGTTCGGATCCATGTCGAATTAGGGCCAAGGGAATTGAGTATGACAAACCTACCTACTCATGAAAGAAATACTAGTGCCCTTAAGTTTTAGTTAAGTATTCTTGTACTTGAGGATTCATTGGTGACTCCTTCGAGTTGGTTAAGTGGTCGTTGGGCGAGTAAGGTTATTCAGGAATCATGATATTTATAAACTTCAAATTCCTCTCTTGGCCCCGTATAAAGCTCTTGCGAGTATAGTGGCTCTAGGGTCGAACACAAGGATGGGTTTTCTTCGTACAAATGATGTGCAGTGATTCAAAAATGGTGAATTTTCGTTTGGATTTCAGGGTTTGGGTAAAAACAGGGGAGTTTGGTGAAAAACAGTGGAGGTTGATGGTGTCTGAGTGAAATTAAAATGAAGAAAAAAATGTAAAATAGAACTCCTTCAAAAGCTCAGTTGATGAGTATCTTAAATACTCATTTTATCCCTATGCTTTATTTAGTTTTTCTAGTGTTTTTATGTTAAATAAGTGTCCTAATGCTCTAAAAGTTCATACTTATGATCAGGTCATCCATTGGGTGGAATCGTGCAAAATTGGTGGAAAAACTGCTACAGAAGCAGCTACTGTATTTTGACATTTTAAGATATCATATGAGCTCCAATTGAAGCAATCTTTATATGTATGAATTCCTAGAGAAATTTCAAGAGCTTTCTAGGGACACAAAACACCAAAATTGGAGTTCGAACAAGATTATGCAAGTTCCAAAACTTGAAGAAAATCAGAAAACATTGCAGCACCTTCAGCAGGAGAGAGGCTACTGTATTTTGATGTTTTCAGATATTATAGGCTCATATTATATCAAGCCATATAGGATGGATTCTACACTTCAAGAACTTTCAAACGGTACCAAGAACACCCAAATCGGAGTTAGTATGACAAGTTATGTGCCTTACAAATTTGGAGCAAAAACAGGGGACTGCAGCAGCGTCGCGGCGTTGAGTACCAACGCGTCGTGACGTTGAAAGCGGAGCAATCCCGGCGTCGCGGCGTTGCTGCTGCGACGTCGCTGACGTTGGGGGTCAGTTTTGGGTGGATTTTAGCCCATTTGAGCCCATGATGGAGGTTTAAAGCTCAAACTCGAAGAGCGAGAAAAGCGTAGGGCTCGGAAAAGGGGACTTTGTCCACACTTTGGGACTAAGGAGGAGGTTGGGAGCTGTTTTTGAAGATTTGGGAGAAGATCATGAGATTTGTGGAAGAAAATCCGAGACTCACCATCATTTGATCATTATAGTTTCTTCTTCCTCTTTTCTCATGTTTTATCCTAAGTTTATAGTGTATCAAACCTCTATCATGCTTTAAATTCATAGTTCTACAGGGTTGGTTGTGTATTGAACATGAGTTTTATATCTATTTGTTTAATGTTCCGTTTTCTATTGTTTCTTGTGAATGCACCTCTATTGATTCATACTTGGTTCTATTTACATATTGATTTTACATTTAATCTCAATGTGGTAGTGGTTCTTTGCAAGATGCGAGAAGGGAAGTAAAGAACTAGACATAGATGAATCAACCTAATTAGCTGGTAGTGTAGAAATTATCGGTAATTAGGAGCGTGTGAGACTTTTGGATCTTAAAGCATCTCTAATGCTTGAAGGTTGGTGAGAAGCAAAGACTGTGTTAGTTGGTAGGTTATTCGACTGAGAGGCTTATAATTAAATTAGACAAGAGTCGCCTTGGAAAGCGATTTTCTTGAAACAATAAGTAGAATTTTGACTTAGATCTAAGAGGATTGTCCCGGTGCACCAAGTACCCTAGGATTTATAATCTTGGTTTCCTTAGTTGCGAACTTCATTAGTTAGATTTAGAAATTTCATTAGTTTAGTTTAAATTTTGTTTTACTATCACAATTGTTAGTTTGGATATTAAAGAAGTATTATAATTTTGTCGCTTAGCATCCCACGAATTTTTTCCTATTGGTCGATATCAGGTACTTAGGTACACTTTGTTACTTGACAAGCGTATACTTCGCGCGGAATAGGCACTATTTTATGTTTTTAACAATTTTATATACCTGATCACTAAGCGCCTATCAAGTTTTGGCGCGGTTGGGAAAATCGGTGTTTTATGCTAATATCAATACTAAGTGCTTCTTTAATACTTGAACATTTTTTATGTATATATTTGTGTGGTTTGAGTTTTGATACTTTTTGTTTTCATTTTGCATAAATTTTTAGAGTTAAAATCACAATGGATCCTATCATCGAGTTGGAAAATGCATTGGCTCTGTAGTGACAACAGGATACGACGATTGGGTGATGAGCATCGAAGAAGAGTGTGACTCAAGTGCGAGAAGTCAAGGGTGGCAACCATATGCATCAATGAATTATGCTCAATATGGAGAATTTTATGCCGAGCAACCATAATTTTGGATGGAGCAACCACCCAAACACCTCATGGAATACAAGCTATAGCACTCTTCAATCTCCACGAGTCGAAAGATCAAGCTAGAAGAAGCTATGGATGAATCAAGAAGAACTGTTGCATTTACCATGGCACAGCCTGAATTTTCAAGATCAATGGATAGAAATGGACTACTCTCAAGTTGGGTTGCCTCGGTTTTAATCCAAATGAGATAAGTCAACCTCCACATGAAGAATGACAAAGTTAGAGCGACATTAATTCAAATGAAAAGAGTTCATCTTTGAATCTGTGACATCTCGAGTTCAATTCATGGAATTGACAAGGGCTAATGTTCAAAATTCAACATACACCATTTGATAGCTTGAAAGAAGAGATGGCTCCAATGGCCATACAGTACTCAACTTACATTTGAGAAAAAGAACAACCTAAAAGAAGAGGAGAGTATGAGTATAGAAGGCTTAGTGGCAAAATATATGATGAAACGAGAGAATATGGCTACAATGTCCTTTGAAGGACAACATGAGGATTATGCATCTACTCTTGGGAGTGAACACAGAAGAGAAAATTGGAGCTATAATGAAGAAATCACTTCCAAGAGGTAATGAAGAACGAGAAGCTTCAAAAGTGGAGGAGGGATGATCACGAGGCTTTGAAAGACTTAGTTGAAAAGGAGGAAAAAGAGTCAACTTCTCCGGAATCATATGAAAAGGTAAAAGATGAGGTTGTAGAGACCTTTCCGGAGATGACTTTATGGAGTGAGATGCATGAAGAATTGAAAAATGAGTAGACAATTTCAAATTCTGAGGTGGATGAGTACATCATTCACTTCAACAATGAATTGAGAGGAACCATTGTAAAAAAAAAATTAAAATAGAAAATCAAAAAATAATAAGATTGTGGAAGACTATGTGCTCCAGATTCTTTGTTTGAGCACAACTATCGCCTCTTAGAAGGATGGAGGCAAGAAGCACCAACCCATCAGTAGTTGTTAGAGTCTGTTGAACTTCAGCGGAGCGACTCCGCCCAGGAAGCGTGACGAAAGTTTTCTTTCACTTTCTGTTCGTAGTTAGTTTTGAGTTTTTTTTTAATATAAATTTTTTGTGCTTGATTTTGTTTTCTGTGTTTAGTTTTTTATTTCAGGTTTTTAGGAGTTCAAATATGGTTGGAAGCTAAAAGGTTGAAGCTTGAGTTGATAATTTTGGGCGCTTAAAGAACCAAAGAGGAAACCATATTCAAGCATCCCTTTCATTTGGACTTAAAGTCTAACCCCTCTTAACACCTTTTTGCCTCCAAAGCAAGCCATATTCATTGGAGCAACTTCCAAAGACTTGATCAACCTCAGGGGAGTACTTATTATCCATTATTGCTTTTGTTTCACATTGAGGACAATGTTCATTTCAAGTTTGGGGGGGTGAACTCAACAATTCATTAAGAAAAAAAAAAATTTCCAAAATCCAACATTTGTATCTCCTTACTTGTTTTAGTTAGTTGTTTGGTTGTTAGTTACATGTGCTTTTCATTCTTTATTTTATTTATTTTGTGTCTAATATGAGGTGAGTTTGATGCCTTGTTGGCTAGTAGAGTCATTTTGAACCTAAGCCCATTCAAAAAATCCCAAGTGTAAAGAGGACTAGGACCCTTAGGTTTTAAATGATCTGGAATTGTGTACTTGCTTGAGTATAGGTGACTTAGCTTAGTCACCTCCGTTTGTCTTCTGAAGCTATTTCTCAAGGGAATCTATCCTGCCTTCACACTTTTGGTCTCCCTTGTATACCTTGGTCCCAGACTCTTTGCCTTGAATTCAACTAACCTTGGGGGATTCTAACCATCTAAGTGATGGGACACCCAATCAAAAGAGGATTGCCATTGAGCCCCAACTAAAAAGAGAAAAATGAAAAACAATGAAAAGTGAAAAACAAGAAAAAAAAAAAAGAAAAAAAGTCAAAAGAATAGGCTTATGTTTAGAATAAGTGGATCATCCAATCGGAATCCGGGCACAGTCGAGGGGCCTTTCAAAGCCTAATGCCTAAATAGTGGCTAGGGAGTCATTGACTTCCTTTGCCCGCTACATGGGACGAGAGAGATGGATCTTTCTCCTAACTAGGGCCTTTGGAGTTTAGTTGAGTGTTCGGGGTGAAGTTTGAGAGGGAATTTAATATGCAGTGCCCTTAACCCAGGCGGTGAGGAGTCACCAATGGGCCCAGCTACAAGAACACTCATCTAAACTTCGTGGCACTAGTTCTCCTTCATTTTTGGTATTTTGGGAGATTTTTAGGTATTTTGGTATGAATAAAAGGGTGCGTTCTTATCCTTTCTTAGTTAGCTTCTTCCCGAATAGGTGAGTTGGTAAGTTTGGGGTGCTAGGACCTTTCTATACACTGAAGATCATGCTATCACCTACACTTAGTTTCCTTGGGAAAGGTCACTGCAGACTTAGGGGGTTGATTTCTTTTGCTCACCATGCTTTGCTTTGCCATGTTCCTTAGAAAGTTTAAAAGGTTTAAGGATCTAAATTTTTGGTTGAAAAATTTGTATTGCTAAATTGTGTTCATAGTGATTCTTCCATTTGGAATCATGTTATCATACTCATCTCATTATTTTAGTTCATGTCATTTTCAATTTTTGTTTTGTTTTGAGTCGGTCTCTTGATTGTTTAGTTAAGTGTTACTGTAGCGGGGATTCATTGGTGACTCCCCGCCAGTTGGTTAAGTGATTCGTTTGGGCCAAGTAGGTTGTTTTGGAATCAACAATATTTATAAACCTAAATTCCTCCTCTTGTATAGAGCTCTTTGCGGTATAGTGGCTCTAGGGTCGAACACGGGGATGGTTTCTTCGTACAAATGATGTGCGTGATTCAAGCGGGTGAATTTTCGTTTGGATTTCAGGGTTTTGGGTAAAAACAGGGGAGTTTGGTGAAAAACAGTGGAGGTTGATGGTGTGCAAATTGAAATTAAAATGAAGGAAAAAAATGTAAAATAGAACTCCTTGAAGCGTCGGGTGATGAGTATCTTAAATACTCATTTTATCCCTATGCTTTATTTAGTTTTTCTAGTGTTTTTATGTTAAATAAGTGTCCTAATGTTCTAAAAGTTCATACTTATGATCAGGTCATCCATTTGGTGGAATCGTGCAAAATTGGTGAAGCGCTCACGAAGCGGCTACTATGTTTGACATTTTCAGATATCATATGAGCTCCAATTGAAGCAAGCTTTATATGTATGAATTCTAAATTTCAAGAGCTTTCCAGGGACACCAAGAACACCAAAATTGGAGTTCGAACAAAGAAGTTATACAAGTTCAAAACTTGAAGAAAATCAAGAAAACATTGCAGCACCTTCAGCAGGAGAGGCTACTGTATTTTGATGTTTTCAGATATCATATGAGCTCATATTATATCAATCCATATATGGATAGTTCTACACTTCAAACTTTCCAACGGTACAGAACACCCAAATCGGAGTTCGTATGACAAAGTTATTGTCTTACAAAGTTGGAGCGAAATAGGGGTTTGCAGCAACGTCGCGGCGTTGAACCAACGTCAGCGTTGCGAAGCGAGCATCGGCGGTAGCGACATTGCTGCACGACGTCGCGACGTTCGGGGTCGGTTTTGGGTGGATTTTTAGCCTATTTTGAGCCCATGATGGAGGGTTTTAAAGCTCAAACTCGAAAGAGACGAGAGAAGAGGCGGCTAGGGCTCGGAAAAGGGGACTTTGTCCACACTTTGGGACTAAGGAGGAGGTTGGGAGCTGTTTTTGAAGATTTGGGAGAGATGTAAATTTGTGGAAGAAAATCAGGGCCCACCATCATTTGGTAATTCTCTAGTTTCTTCTTCCTCTTTCTCATGTTTATCCTAAGTTTATGATGTATCAAACCTCTACCATGCTTTAAATTCATAGATCTAGGGTTTTGGTTGTGTATTGAACATAAGTTTTATATCTATTTGTTAATGTTCTTTTTTCTATTGTTTCTTGTGAATGCACCTCTATTGATTCATACTTGGTTCTATTTACATATTGATTTCTGGCTAATCTCAATGTGGTGAGTGGTTCTTTGCAAGATCTGAGAAGGGAGTAAAGAACTAGACATAGATGAATCAACCTAATTAGCCTGGTAGTGTAGAAATTATCGGTAATTAGGAGGCGTGTGAGACTTTTGGATCTTAAAGCATCTCTAATGCTTGGGGTTGAGTTGAGAAGCAAAAGACCTAGTGTTAGTTGGTAGGTTATTCGACCTCGAGAGGAAACATAATTAAATTAGACAGGAGTCCTTGGAAAGCATTTTCATGTGAAACAATAGAGAGTAGAATTTTGACTTAGATCTAAGAGGATTGTCCGGTGCACCAAGTACCCTAGGAATTTATAATCTCTTGGTTTCCATGGTTGCGAACTTCATTAGTTAGATTTAGAAATTTCATTAGTTTAGTTTAAATTTTGTTTACTATCCTGTTGTTAGTTTGGATATTAAAGAAGTATTATAATTTTGTCACTTAGCATCCCCATTTTCCCTGTGGACGATATCCGTGCCGTTACACTGTTACTTGACAAGCGTATACTTGCGCGGAATAGACATTTTTTTTATATTTTTATGCATAATTTTATATACACACTCACTAAACGCCTATCATCGGGCCACTGGTTTAGGGTTTTAAAACAACCAACATGTCCTCGGGTCTTTTTCCTCATGTTGGGGAGGATGAGATATAGTCATTTCCCGAACCGGATCTTCATTTGGCTTTAAAATATAAACCCTAAAATTTTCCTTCTTGGAAGCCGATAAATTGGCAAAGAAAATGAAAGAAAGTGAAGCGGAGGAGAGGAGAAGCCAAGCGGGAGAGCTCGAAGCTTCCCCCGTCACTTTATTGATTGAAGTTGATTGATTCTTACAAACCTTAACTCTAGCTTATATACGGAGCAAGGGAAATTACAAAAAAAACTGAAACTAAAGCTATTCCAAGGGTTAAAATAGGAAAAAACAAAAAGCCAAAAGCGTGAAATGCAGGAGAACAGGCTGTTGGATGCACAGTGCTCGTAAGATGCATAGTGCTCGCAGGAAAAGCATTCCTGGAATGCTCTATTTTCTTCACTTTTTGCTCTTCTTTCCTTCTGGGATTTGATCTGCAACGATGAGTTTGACTCGAATTCTTCGTGCTTGGATCGAGTCAACAATTTTGGCATAATTAACCCGTAAAAACTGCAAAATTTGCCACAAAATGCGATAAGTAAATAATGAACATAATGTACCGTCGGTTAATTAGAATGATTAGTACACAAAAAGCACTCAAAACCTATAATAAATAGGGCTCAAAATAGCACTTTTTTGGCACTAATCACACCCCCCCAACCTACACATTGCTAGTCCCTTAGCAATGAATGAAATAAAGAAAGAAAGATCATACAAAACGATAACAAAATTATGTTACAAAAAGGTTGCAGTTGAAAAAGGTTGTGAATGAGTAATGCCTAACCCTAAGTAAAATCATCAAAACTTCCCCATCGATAACCATCTCGAGATAATGAATGCCATACAATTGAGTATCAAAGGCCTCCTTCTTGTTGAATCAAACGAACTTCCACCAAAACCCTAAGTGTTTGTTTGATTAAGTTTCTCTCAACAATAAGCTGTCGAACTGCACTCTCCTGACCTAGCTACGCCCTGACCTAGCATGCTAACCAACCTAAATAGATTAGGACACACCTCTTATTCCACAATTCTTTTTTGTGTTGTAGGGTGCAAATGCTGAGAATCAACCTCACCAAAGTCCATGTAGGGGGATCTGGAGTGACTCCATTGATTAAGGCTTAGGGCACGAGTCATGAGGATCTTTACGACCATTAACCCTTCGGGTTTCACCGAGACTCTCGAATGATTTCGAAAATCCAGCACCTACAACATAAGCTCACCTATCCCGGCCATGTGGCGAGCACTAAGTCGGTGGCTCTGACCGGTTGGCTTATGGCACCGAGGGCTTTAAAGGCTTTCGCCTTAAACCCCTGGGGCAGGTGCTCGAGGTTTTAAGGTAAGCGTTCTGATTCCTTCATTTTCTTTTCTTTTCTTTTCTTTTCTTTTTATTTTCTCTTTTATTTTGGGAGACACATTGGCCTTCTTTTCATGGGGGTCCTTAACCTATTAAAGGTGGTCAACGAAACTAGGGTAGGTTATTGCAAGGCAATGGAGTTTGCGTAGTTTTTCAGCCTATCATTGAAACCTAGTGTGCTCGGTGTGTGGTTAGCTAAAGGAGGAAGAAAAATATTAAATACAACAAAAATTCAACTAATCATTCACTCAACTAGGCATGGGACCAATCTAACAAAGACAGAATTAGACAAAGTTTCAGCACTCAAACTGCGGAGTTAAGCAAAACCACGAAAAGTGGGTGCAATTTTAGAAAAATTAACACAAAAAGGACAACCAGTAAGCCACTGAACATCACAAAATGGCCTTGCTCAAAATAAAAACAAAAATAAATGCCACTTCCTTCGCTAACTTTCCCCCCAACCAAATGTCACATTATCCGCAATGGGTTTTGGATTGGAAAGTTAGAGAAGAAGTGTCCTCATGATGATATGTTCTCGTTTTTTGATAGGAGACTTCCACAGGCTTTCCGTCGACACACCCTTCACTCCGTTTGGGCTTCAAATAAACAAGTTAGGAAGAAAAGACGGAAAAAGTTACGGTTAGACTTTTTAAATACACATTCATAATAATTTCAAAAGTGTTATTTCTAGCAATATTTAGATTCTACACTCTCTAAGATTTCCAACGGTACCAAAAATACCTAAAACGGAGTTCGGATGAAAAGGTTATTAGGGAAACAAAATGAGGTGCAGAAGTGTTGCAAAAATTTGCAACCTCTGAGTCGCGAGGTTCTGCGAAATTTTTATTTTTTATCTTTTTCAATATTTTTAAATTTTTTTTAAAAATATATATGAGAACAAAATTTATATATATATATATATATATATATATATATATATATATATATATATATATATACCATATATATATATATATATATAATCATAAAAGGACAAAATAGTGAATAGTGCAAAATGTGAAACTCCGTAAATGCTGGAGAAAGCACTATTATATCCTCATGGTAAATTCAAGATTTAAATTTCGCAACCTACGAAATTTTCGAAGGTCATGTAAATTTTCAGGCCCTCAGGCCTCCCATTACACTGCATTTTGAGATAAAAATCGCAAAAATTAAAACAGTAAAATTAAGAAAATTATAAAAGAAAATTAATATAAAAACAAACTAAAATTAGAGGAAATCTAAGAAGAAAAATTAAAGAAATCACCATAAAAACAATAAAATAAAATAAGACAAGACAAATGAAACAAAAGCGTAAGAGATCAGCACTCCCCAAAACTCCGGGCCTCCCGCCTTTAGGAGGTCGCTGAACCGCTGAGCGGAAATGCCGGGTGTTCAAAAAGCTCTCTAACCGAACTTCAACACCCGAACTAACCACTCGCATATGCAAAGGAGCAACTTCCATCTTCAAGTAGTGACATGCCTGGACAACGGCCACTTAGCTTTTGAGGCTCGCGCGCACAACGGAGATGATGGCCTCTGTCAGAGGTGTCGGTGCCGATGTGGGCGCAGTGAATCAGGTCGCTGGTAGGGTATACACCGGGTTTCGGGAGGAGGTCAGCCGTTAGCCGCCGGGTCGGGCAATGCAATTGGGATCCAAAATTATAAGGATTGACTGGGCGGGTAAGCCTTTGGTGCTCTTTCCCCCGCTCCCTTCCTCCTCCTCGCTCTCCCCCGTTCCTCAATCAAGCTTCCTCAAGAGCCCCATCGGTTTCTCGGCATTAATTCCTCCTCGAACCCAAGCAGGTGGATGTCAATTTTCATCAATTTCGCTCCGGAACTCATCCACTTCCTTATTTAGGGAGCTCTCCACTATGTCAATTTCCTTTTTGGCCTCGACATCCACTGCCCTTTGCTCCTCTTTGAAATTATCCACTAGTTTGCTCAAGTTCAGTATTGCTTGCTCAATTGGAGAAATTAATTGTGGTGGCTGAGGAGTTGAGGTAAAATGTGGAGAAGCAGGAGGTACATGTATGCTCTAGGGTTTCTCTCAACTGAATACTCATTATACTCATCCATTGGTCTCTATTGTCCCTCATAGACCTATTTGGATTTGGATTTCTCCCCAAGGGTTGCTGACCCTGCCATGGAAGGTTCCTGTAATCCCTCATGGACATGTATGCTCTAGGGTTTCTCTCCATTGAATACTCATTGTATTGTTCTCCCTTTCCTATGGTCACAATTCAAGCCCATTGGACATGCAATCCTGCAGTAGAAATAGGGCAACATAAGACAACACCAAAAACAATCCTGCAAGAAATTATTAATTTTTTTTAATTTTTTTGAAGTGGGGCTGAACTAAAACTAAAAATCGATTAATGAAATATAAAAGAAATTCACCAAAAACACTGGATGAGGATCACAAAGTCAATGCGCCTTCTCACTTTCTATAAGGCACCATCTCCGGCAACGACGGCATTTGATTCGTTTGGGCCAAGTAGGTTGTTCCGGAATCAACAATATTTATAAACCTAAATTCCTCCTACTGAAGTAGCAAAGCTACTACAATATAAGGATCATGGTCATAAATCACAGGATGGGTTTTCTTCGTACAAATGATGCAGTTGATTCAAAAATGGTGAATTTTTCGTTGATTTTTGTGCCTAGTAAAAACAGGAGTTTGGTGAAAAAGTGGAGGTTGACGGTGGTGCAAATTGAAATTAAAATGAAGGAAAAATAAAAATAGAGTTCTGCTGCCTACACGCTTTGTGGTTTTTAAAAACCAACATGTCCTCAGTCTTTTGTTTGGGAGGATGCATATAGTCATTTCTCGAACCCAGATCTTCATTTTGGCTTTTAATCTAAACCCTAAAATTTTCTCCTCTTCTTGTAACATAGCATTTAACTTGGCATAAACAAAACCCTAATCTGCTATAACATATTCCCAAAACCTGCTCCCACAATAACTAATAGGCACACCAACTGAAAGCATCAAGTGATTCTAATGAAAGTATCCGCTGAACACAAAAAGCTGCCAAATACACATTAGGGAGAAGGCGTTTTTAAGAGATTTTAACCTATTGTGAGAAGGAGGAACATGAACAACCATAAACGCTCACATGAAAAGCAAGAGAACAATTGGTTTACCTCAAAACTGGCACCAAGTGGCCTTCCCCTTAAAGGATAGGGGAGGTTTAGCCTAACATCCTTTGATTTGTCATCATCAAAGGATGTTTGGCAGCAGAGAAAATGGCAAGGAAAATGAAAGAAAGTGAAGCAGATGAGAGGAGAAGCTAAGCAGGAGAGCTTGAAGCTTCCCCCGTCACTTTATTGATTGAAGTTGATTGATTCTACAAACCTCGACTCTAGCTTATATACGTCAGAGCAAGGGAAATTACAAAAAAACTAAAACTAAAGCTATTACAGGGTTAAAATAAGAAACAAAAATTGTAAATAAAGCCAAAAAAGCTGTGAAAATGCAGGAGAAGAGTCGTTGGATGCACAAGCAGCTCAAGTGGGATGCATAGTGCTCGTAGGAAAAGCATTCCTATAATGCTTCATTTTCTTCACTTTTTGCTCTTCTTTCCTTATGGGATTTGATCTGCAACGATGAGTTTGACTCAAATTCTTCGTGCTTGGATTGACTCAACAATTTTGGCATGATTAACCCGAAAAACTCGCAAAATTCTAAGCAATAAAATGCGATCATGAATAAGAGGTGGACCTTAATGTACCGAAGATTAGAATGATTAGTACACAAAAAGAACTCATAACCTATAATAAATAGGGCTCAGAATAGCACTTTTTGGGCACTAATCATTAAGGGCACAAGACATTCAGTTCCCCTCGAACTTCACCCTGAACACTCAACCAAACCCAGGCCCTAGGTCAGGAAACTTCCATCATCCTGTCCCATGTATCTGCAAGAAGCACGGCTCTCGCCGCTTGGCTCAAAGCATTAGGCATTGAAAAGCCTCGCATCAGGTCCCTGCTATTTCCACTAGAAGATCCCACTTATTCTATTCACACTTCTTTTTTTCTTTTTTTTTTAACTCATGGTTTAATACAATCCTCTTTTTTCTAAGGTGTCCCATCACTTAGGTGTTTAGGAAAACCCCCATGGTTCGCTGAATATTAAAGTGCTTCCTGGTCCCCGATCCTAGGCATAGTCTTGAGATCACATGTGTGTGGGTGTGGTAGACTAATCGGGAATTGGTTTCTTGAACACCAAGGGGACAACTCACTATGTCACCCCTACCTATCAAAACATGTAATTTCCGAGCATCTTACAATCCAAGGATCCTTTCTTGTGACTTGCACTATGTTTTTCGAAAAGATTTGAAGGGGTCAAAAGGATCCTTGATTAGCAATCATGGAATTACTCACACATACTGGCTAACACAACCCTAAAACATGAAACAAAACTAAGACATCCTAACACACATAAACAGAAACGAAAACTATAAAAATACGAACATAAACATAAACAAAATAAGCAAACATATCCTAGAAAATTAAAGCACATGATGCCAAATCGATCTCCCCACACCCCCCAAATAAAAATGGACAATGTCCTCAATGTCAAGAAAATAGAAGAAGGGTGTTAGAAACGCCCCTGTCGATCCAAGGGATCACTGAGGTGGCGGTGGTGGCATATGGAAAGCAAGAAGTTGTGCTAGCTGCTACTAGATGGCCTCCTGAATGAGTAGGATAATCGCCTGGTCGCGTAGAACCGTAGCCATATCTGCCCTGAGCACGTCCACGCCCTGGATCATGGAGACCTGATGCTCCTATGTCTCATCCCAAAAGGCATCAAATCTAGTCGTGAGCTCATGGACCTGGTCCTCTAACACGGGAGTAGGACTAGGAGGGAGCTTCTCGTGGGAACGGGGGTTGTAGTGGAGGGGGAACGATGGAGGATTGTCTTACCTCCCCCGGGGCATCGTCCTCCTAAACCAAGTTTGGTATGCCTTGAGCTCTTCCTTGTCCGAGGGTTCATTTCCCAAGTTGTAAACCTCTTCGGGCCGTGGCACACGCTACTTGTCCTTCTTGATAGATATAGCCTTTATGGGGTGTATCCAATCCTCGTTGTCTTCTAGGGTTACCCCGACCTTTTTGCAAAGTCCGAAATGAGGACTGGGTGCCCTATATTCATCTTAGCATCTCTGTTATAGAGGATCACGTCCTCTATAACCTGACCTACATCGAAAGGAATGTCCTAAAGGATGGCAAAGTTGAGCAAGGCTTTGTTTACCGCCACCCGCAAACACAGGTTGGCTTGAGGCGCGAGGTAATTAAACGCGCCATACCTGGGATATAAAGCCAGTGTTTCGGCCTCAAATGCACAACATGCTCCTCATTATTCAATTTCCACTCCCCCGTACCATTTGTTAGTACCCTAAGGATATTAGGGTAGTTAGGGGCCGCACAAAGTCTATCAAACTCCTCAGAGTCCATAGGCTCTAAATTGTAGTACTCATTGATGGACTTCGCACAGAAGTCGACCCAAACCCCATGCACCCTAACCTTTTTATGCATGTGGAAGGCTAGATTAGCGTAAAACTCTCGGACTACCATAGTGGCAGTCGGTCTAGGGGGTTGGCACAGTGCCCTCCACCCCTTGTTTGCAATGGTTTTACAAAAGAAATCATCGGGGTGGTGAAACCCCTTCTCCTTGATGAAGGACCTATTCTTTGAGATGAGGCCTAATTTCTCAGCCACGCTCTCATTGAAATTTTTTTCATGATTGTAACCATGAGTTGGCTCTTCACTTACCCGGCTTCTTTTCGAGCTCAGTTTTGGCTTTTCTATTAATTCCGCATCCGGGATATGGATAGATCGGAGGATCGCCTAGGCTTGAATCACTCTCTAGTTGTCTTCCTAGCACCTATTGTGCTTCCACTCTACCGATTTACCCAATAGAGTCACCAAAAACTCACTTAGGTAAAAGGACAAACACCTAGTGTGCATTAAGGGAGATGGTGTCCACGATTCAAAACAAAGGGTTCTATAATCACCCACCACGCATAGGGTTCTTTTGCTAACACCAAAAACACAGAAAACCCTCAGCTGCCAACACGCCCTCATTATTCACTCCCCACCCGTACCATTTGCAAGACATCAAGGATCTCGGGGTAGTTAGGGGCCACATAGAGTCTATCAAACTCCTCAAAGTCCAGGGGCTTCAAATTGTAGTACTCATTGATGGACTTCGCGCAGAAGTCGACCCAAACCCCACGCACCCTAACCTTTATGCGCATGTGGATTCGCCAGATTGTAAGATAGAACACTCTGACCACCATAATGGAAGCTCCAGATAGGGGTTGGCACAATGCCCTCCACCCCTCGCTGCTTGCAAAATTGGTTTTACTTAAAGAAATCACCTGAGTGGTGGAAACCCTTCTCCTTGACGAAGGACCTATTCTTTGAGATGAGGCCTAATTTCTCGGCCATGCTCTCATTGAAAAATTTGTCATGATCGTAACCATGAGTTGGCTCTTCACTTACTCGGCTTCTTTTCGAGCTCGTTTTTTACTTTTTGCTCTACATCGGGCACCTGATAGGGATAGGTATTTTGAGGATCGTCTAGGCTTGAATAAATTTCTAGTTGGCTTCCTAACACCTATTGTGATGCCACTCTAACGATTTACCCAATAGAGTCACCAAAATCTCACTTAGGCAAAAGGACAAACACTTAGTGTGCACTAAGGGCAATGGTGTCCAAGATTCAAAACAAAGGGTTCTATAATCACCCACCACGCATAGGGTTCTTTTGCTAATACAAAAAACCTAGAAAAACTTCAATACACATGGAATCTAGCCCTAAACTTACCCGAAAATCAGGCCGTAGGCGAACCTCCAAAATAAGGTGAACACTAGTGATTTCGGGTCTAGAAACGTGCTTAAGGCTTTGGGGGTTTCTAAGCTGGGCTGGGGCGATCTTGGATGGGGAATGCTAGAGCACCTGCAAAAAGTGGAGCAAACAAGTGAGGTGTGGCTCGTGATTACGTGGCGGAGAATATGAACGTCTATTCATAGCGCCAGGCAACGCCGCGACGCCGCCAACGCCAGATGTGTTCTGAGAGTCACTTAAGACGCCGTCGCGATCGCTCTGTTATTAATCAATCTAACGTCGTGACATTGGAGTCCAACATCGCGAAATGTTATAGAGAGTGCAATTTTTCAACGTCACGACATTGAGGCCAACGTCATGATGTTCCGGCCAATGTCACGACATTCCGGCCAACGTCACGACGCGCTCCGTACCCAACATCACGATGCTCGCCAACGCCACGCCCGCCAACGCCACAACGCCCCTAGAGAGCTCCTAAATGTGGTTTGCCAACGTCGTGATGTTGAGACCGAACATTGCAACGTTACAGAGGCTTGTTTTTTCGAATTCTTTCAACATCGCAACGTTGGAATCCAACGTCACGACGTTACAGAGAGGGTCAATTTCAAATTTTTTTCAAATTTTTCTAAGTCTAAGAAAACTCCCTGAATGAAGCTCCAACCCCTTCGTACTTCTGGAATGAGTTTCGAACCAATCCTCTACCGCTGCTTCATATCGACTCGAACAGAACAAACAAACATTTTTTATTAGTTTTACACTCAAAAATCCTTTACATGGTGCCAGAAGAATATAACCAAAACAGCCTCAAACCGCATCACAAATGAACGATTCGCGCGCTGCCGCCCGCGTTATCAAGTCATCCGGAGCGAACTGGGGAATCTCGGCACGATCAAAGAACTGAATGCCAACGAACTCGATGAAAAATGACGCCAGCGTGATGAAACGACTTGCTTCGGCGTTCTGAACCTCTATACTTCGCAAATAGCTGGGCCGATCCAGGTTCAACAGTCGCCAGCGCACTCTCGTAAAACCGTTCCCCGGATGATCCGTTTCAGAACACCGAGCTTCGATGCCACCGCCGGGTCATTTTGAAAGTCATCCTCTGACCCCGAGATCTCAATCGTGCCGTCTTCAGGTTGTCGACTCGAAGTTTCTCTCGTGACGCCAAAGAGAGCGGCACCGTCAAGAGCTGTAAATCTGTGTCACTTCTCTCTCCGCGTCCAAGAGGCGATAAAAGTTCCGCCAAAGAATGAATGTTCGCTCAGCCAGTGATATTCGGTCAAAACGCAAAGTCGTGTAAGACCGTCATTCCAACGTGTCGAATCGAAAAGTTGATTTCGCCTTCCACCGTCCTTAGCCACAGGCGGTCATCGTTTGATTTGACGTGTCTTTAAGTCCACATGTCTTTTACCTGATAACGCCCAGTAGGGCTGTAAGAAAAGTTCTGCCCGGCGCTGGTGGTTCAGAGTCAAAACAGGCCTCGCTCATACGAAGGAACCTTCAAGGCCTCCTGGTCTCTTTCAGCCAGCAAGAGAAGGCTGCGCAGTCCCCGGCGTGTTCGTATACTTCTTCCAAAGCATCCATGTGTGTATGAGCATAGCTTCAAGATATCAGAAACTTTAGAATCGCTTAACTTACCCTTCTTCAAACGTTGAGGATACAGAATTGGTATGGCGGGTTCATCTGCTCTTGCCTATTTCTCGGTCTCTTTCCTGACTTTATTGTCATCCACTGATCTCGTCTCTCGGGGATGCTCCCTTTGCATCTGATCTTTCGAGCTAACCTGATCTTCCTCTTTCATTTCCACTTCTCTTACCCCTGGTGGATACCCTGGTATTTCCAACTCTCTCCCCCTCCTGAAAGTGATAGCCTTGTAGTATTCCTTCCCCTCTCCTATTGGGTTGACCTCTGAATTGCTTGGTAAACAACCTTGCTACCTTTTCATCAACAGACTGGCCATTTAGCCCATTTGCACCTCTAAGTTTCTCAGTTGCGCTGCCTGATTATTCAATTGATTGGTCTGGTTCTGCATATTCGCATTTGTCTCATTCATAAATGCGATATGGGAAGTAAGCATTTGAGCAAGGGCTTGTTCCAGGTCCATTTTTTTCTATGATGGCGCCGTCACTTAGGGTGATCGAGAGCTGGTCCCGATTGTTCCTCCATCCAATTCTGGTCAGCTCGGTTATTACGCCACCCTTGGCCCTGATTCTGATTCTAATAATTGTTGCTTCCATATTGACCTTACTGTTATGGCTTATTAAACCTCGACACAACCGAAAGCATGCTCTACCGTGTGTCATTCCGACGACATTTTCGCACTACCGTGCTGTCCTCCCAAAGAATTCAGATAACTCTAATGGCTCACTCTCAACAACATTTACGGGTAATCTTTGATGTCTTTGTAGCCGCTTAGTGAGCCACACGACATGATCTCACCAAAATTTGTTGAGGACCTCAAGATTTGCGCCTCTCGTAACTTTCCTGGGCAGTAAGCCTATCCCCTCGCCACCGACAATATTAGTAAATATATATCCTCCGTGGATTTCATATATCGTTATAAAAAGTGTGGACTTGCATCCATCTAGTCAGCCTATGGTGTGGACACCCCCTTAACAATTCATGAAATCTCTCCCATGCTTCAGCTAAGTTCTCTCCCTCTAATTGTCTAAAAGTATTGATCTCTTACACTAGCTGTGCAATCTTCGAAGGCTGGAAGAACTTTGTCAAGAACCCGCACTCAAGTCGCTCCACCTAGGTAACGGAATCGTTGTCGACTTACAACCGCTGCTTGGCTCTATCATCTAGTGAGAGTGGAAACAATCTCGCAGCCGCGCTTTTCAGCTTCACCCCATCAGATTATCGTGGTCACATTAATTTCGGATGAAGTTTCGTTACATGGATGTTCTCGATTCTCATCAGTTAGTCCGTGGAGCAAAATGTTATAAAGCATCTACAAGGTTACTGTCTTAAACTCAAAGTTGTTTGCTTGTATGGGTGGTCTTCGAATAGTAAATTGAACAACCGTAGGTGGTAAGGCGAACTCTTCTACCAACATAAACGAATCAACTAGCTGTATAAACGGTATGGGCTCATAATTCCTACCATTATTCCCATTCCCGACCCCTTGGTACCACAAAGCTGCTCTCGTCCCTCGATTCACTCTTCTCATTGTTCACATGATCGCTAGATCTCTCCGATGTGCTTTTCTTTGTCTCTATGTAATCGGTGTAAGGTTCTTTTGCTCAGATCTAACGTAGCGCTCAACTCACCCCATTCGAATACACTCACTAAGAATCCTTCACCCGAATCACACACCTAAACATAGAGACTAAATTACAAGCACTTCTGTATAATCAAAATAAAATGAAAAGAAAAAAAATTCCAGAGTAATATCTAGTTGCACTATTATCAATATCAACACGAAATTTCTCCTCGGCAACGGCGCCAAAAACTTGATAGTGCGAAAGCGGGATGTGTATATTGTATAAACTGGGTATAGCGCCTATGTGCGCAGTGCACACGTCATATCAAGTAATACAAAGGAAAATTTTGCCAAATGACATTTCATCCAGGAGAAACAAAAGTTGAATAATCGGAATCGGGTCAGAGACGAATATTATATGGACTGAACTTTAATGGTAATTTCTAAGCAATGATAACTAAAACTAAATCTAAATAACTTGTAAAATTACTTTTATGAAAACTAGGTTTTGCCCACATTTGATGGATTTTTTACTAAGAGAAAATTATTCGCCCAATCCATAATGAATTCTCAAGTAGCGATGATCGTGGCTACAGATATCCCCTTCTCAAGGTATAAGGATTGCGCCCAAAAAGTGCTATTTTTGAACCCTATTTAGTAGGTTTTGGAGCCACAGGTAGTAATTGTTATAATTAACCCAATTGGCATGTTCGTCCCTATTGTACTACTCGATCATATTTTTGTAAATACTTTAGTAGCTTTTGGTAAGCTTAATGCCAAGTTTGTCAAGTCATTCCAAGCATGAAGAATTTCGTCAACTCCCAAGATATGTATAAAAAATCGTAAGAAAATAATAAGACGTGGAAAGAAAAGAAAGCAAAAATAGCATGAATGAGAAGAATAGTGCATGATGAACATTAGCTCGTGAATAGTGATGAACATGATGATGAACAGTGCTGAATAGCAAAATTTTGCTACAAGTTGGAAAATTCGCTACATAGTGAATTTTCGCTACAATAGAGAAATTTCACCTGTAGCGAAATTCTCTGCTCCCTCTTTTTGTGTACAAACGACCCCGTTTTTGGTTAATTTCATTTCTACCCTCACTGTAATTATACTAGTTAGGTTAGATTGGTATTTTCACCTGTTTGTAAGGCTATATAAGCCATTTTATGAACAATTTGTAACCTAACTTTAATTCGGCATTTTCCTCAAGACGGGCCCCCTCGTTTTTTGCTTTCATGCTTCTCTCTCCCCTCTTCTCTCACTTCCCTAGTAACCAAACACACCCCTTTCGAGATGACAACTCAAAGGATGTTTGGCTAAAGCCTCTAAACCTTGAAGAAGAGGGTTGCTAGGTTTGGGAAGTAAGGTTTGTACTTTGTTCCCTATTTTCAAGCAAGCAGTTGTGTTTTGACATTTTGGTCCCCAAATTTACAACTCTAGGTTTAAAGCTCTTTGATGTACTCTCAGCTAATATCAAGTGTTTTTGTTACGTATTCTTAGCTTTAGATACACTAATATCCATTAGTTTCTATTTACGAGCCACTTGAGGTAGGTTAAGGGGTTATATTTTCACTGAAGATGCATCCTTATTGATCAATACTTGGTGGGCTCTTTTAGCCCATGGATGCTATTATTGTGATCCACTCGAGATCTTCATTAGTCATTTCTTTTACTAATCATCAGGTGATGATGGGGTCGCAAGGTGATAGATTTTCACTGTAGAAATTATAAATGTTAAAATAAATGCTTTCTATCAAAAGGAAAATTATTAGGGGTTTAGCTTTTTGAAACAACGAAGATCTGGTTCGAACGGATTTGAAAAACATCCTCCCTAACGCGAGGAAATAAACCCGAGGACCCTTTGTAACCTCTATCAACCCCCAACCTAGCAGCCTCCTCCAACACTTCAAGGATTTCTTTTACACTTTATTTTAGTTTATTTCGTTTTTATTTTCAATTTCCACAACATCAACTCCACACACTTTTTTACACCAAATCCTAAAATCCAAAACAAATTCACCATTGAAGCCTATTTGAATCATTTGCTACGAAGAAAACCCATCCCCGTGTACCCGATCCTAGAGCCATGCCACATGCAGTTTCACGGGCCACGGGCTGTGTGAGTAATTAAGGTTAGGAATTTTGTTGATTCATAACACCCATTTCAGTCACGAATCAAATCATCAAGCAATGGGATGGTGCCTAAGTGTGAATGATTTATCTGTTGAACACTTCAGGATCCTCATCACAAGTTCTCGTGAATTTTCTTGTATATATATCTTTTAGTGTTTTCTTGTGTTTAATTTTTTGTTTACTTTTATTTTGTTTTTAGCTAGTCTTTACTCCCTTTTTTGATAGAGTTGTTTTTTTTTTTCTTTGTTTGGTGTTTGCTTTGTTCTTTGCCAGTATGTAGTTCATGTTCAAAGTGGAGGTAGATTTCTAATGAAGGCTGAATTTGAACCCAATGGAAGAGGGCAAAGATTTCGCCGAAGATGTAAGGGTGGGGTAACACTAAGGCAGCCAAGGGCTGTCCATGAGGACACGTAAACCATCCATGGCAAAGTCAGCAACCCGCGGAGAGGAATCCAAAATGAATATAGTCCATGAGGGACTATAGAAACCAATGGTCGTAGTCTCAACATATGTTGGGCATTTCACAACCATAGCTTGGGAAATTCGCCACAAATTCCTCATGGGAATCAAGACCCGCATAAAGTATGCACCTCCCGAACCTCCATATTATGCTTCAACCCTCGGCCACCTCAGCCACCACAATAATCCCTCCATTTGAACGTTTACTTGGACCCTACCCAGATAGTGGATGACTTTGTGGTATGCAGAGGCGGATTAATGCCTGACTAAATCGAACGTCACCGTGGAAGACACAAATTTGAACAAGAAAGTAGATGGGCTGAAAAATTGACTTAGCATAAATGGGACAAACCCGCTAGCACCCATTGAAAACCTCATCGATCAGCAGCAATGTCCACTAGAGGAAGAGTGCCAAAGTGACACCATGGTAGAGGAGCAGTGTCAACAACAACCACACCAAGGGCTTATAGAGGATTTTATTGAATTGTTTGAAGGGTTGTCTGAATCCTCAAATATGTACGTTGTTTTTCCGTGGGAGAGGAAATAAGAAATCCTTCCTTTGAGTAACGGAGAGGCAATGAAGAACAAAAGCATGTTTCAAATCCATTCTTATAGAATTGAACCTCCACTCGCAATGCCCAAAGCTACCTACAAACCCACCGCCAAGAGCACTCTATCCTCAACCATTGCATATCCCGCTTATACTGCAAATACGGGCCAAGCACTCGAGAGAATCAAAACTGAGGTTGCGCCGATCTCGCACTACCTGCACAATTTTAGGAAGTTAGTGGCCACAGATTCAAACCTGCCACTACATCAAAGACATCATGAATCACTTATACCGCATGGCATAGTGGATGGTTCCCGGTGTCGGTTCGACATCCAGATGCCACCCAACCTCGACATTTCTAAAGCCCTGCTCGCCTTCTCTAGCACCACTGCACAAGACCCGAGTTAACTGGGTTTAAGTAAACAAAGTTCACTCATTTTTGTTTTGATTTTTCTTATTTTATTTTCTTTTATTTTAGTTTATTTCGATTTCTTTAAATTTTATTTTTAGATTTTCTATAATTTTTAAGTTAATCTTTGTTCTAGCTTGTTTTTCACTTTCCTGATTTTTCTTAATTTTTATTGTATTAATTTTTGCAGTTTGAGTGAAAATTTTGAAGCAGAATGAAGATCAGAAAAGGTGAAAACGAGATAGCTACGCATAGCGAAAAATCTCCCTTATTTGCCTTCCGATTTTGTTTTGAGCATAACTTTTCTATCTCGATATCGGTTTCTTTGGGGTGATTTTGGCTCGCTGAAAGCAGGAGCGTAGATTTTAAGCGCTTAAAGAGCACATTTGAAATTTTGAAAAAATGAGTAATATTCAAAATGTTCCAACTGCTCCATTTTTTCCTCTCTTTTATTCTCTTAACTTGTTCATCTTAAGCCCAAATGGAGTGAATAAGGTCTCTCTGGAAAGCTTGGAACGTCTCCTATCCAAAACCGAGTACATTTCATCAAAGAGGTATCACTTCCTCCCTTAAACTTCCACTCCATGGCCACATTGGAGGACAATGTCTAATTTGTCAGGGGGAGAGAGTTAAGGAAGGAAGTGTTGTTTATATTTTGAGAAAGCCTTTTTGTCTAGTCAATGTCATGCTAGTTAGTTTTTATTTGTACCAATTTTTTGCTTTTATTTGCAGGTTTTCGCTGTACTACACCTGAAAAGTTGAAACTTTGTCTAATTCTGTCTTTGTTAGATTGGTCCCATGCCTAGTTGAGTGAATGATTAGTTGAATTCTTGTTGCATTTAACCTTTTTCTTCCAACTTTAGTTAACCACACACCGAGCACATTAGGTCTCAATGATAGGCTAAGAAACAAATAATAAAACCCTCTTACAATGCAAACCTCTTTCCTGTCGTTACTTCCCTTGAATAGGTTGCGCACTCTATGCAAATAGGGTCGGCCAATGTGTCTTCCAAAATAAAAGAAGAGAAAAATAAAAAGCAAAAAGAAAAGAAAAGAAGAAAAATTGCAACGCTTTGCCTTGAAACCCGAACACGGTTCGAAGGGTTTATGGCGAAAGCCTTTAAAGCTTGGTGCCCTAAGTCAACTGGTTGGGAGCCACCGACTTAGTGTTCGCTACAAGGGTGGATGGGTGAATTTTAGCGAGTTGTAGGTGCTGGAGTCTCGAAATCATTCGAAGTCCGGTGGAAACCTCAAGAGTTTGTAGCCGTAAAAATCCTTCGCCGTGCCCTAAACCTTGAACCGTCAGGAGACATCGGCGACCCCTCGCATGGACTTCGTGAAGCCGATTCCTCACCATCAGACCCTACAACACAAAAAGAATTGTGGAATAAGAGGTGGGTCATGATCTATTTAGGTTAGTTGAAGATACTAGGTTGTGCGTAGTTTGGTTGGGGAGGAGAGTGCAAATTTTAGCGCTTTATCGCTGAGAGCCAATCAAACAAACACTTAGATTGTGGTGGAAGTTCCTGGTTGAGTCATCGAGAAGAAAGCTCTTTTCATACTCCATTTTGTATGGCATTCATTCTCTCGAGGTAGTTATTAGGCTAAGTTTCGGTAATTCTCATTGAGCCCAACAACTCATTAGATTTTTAATCCATTTTTCATAGCATATTACAAGATAAATGTTTAATCATAAATGTGTGGATATTTTATCAAATTTAATTTGCAGAAAATACAAAGAAAAGCTAAAATATCAAGAAACCGTGGCTAGATCACCTTACAAGCGTAAACAAAGTCGCACTGAAAATCGGAGTCGCGACAAGAAGCTTATTTGTCGGGCCATTTCCAGCCACGGCTATCACTAAGATCAATTTCAGAAGAATAAGACCCTTAGCAGGCTAAGTCGCGGACTCAAGCACTGCTCATGCACTGCATTAAATCAGCGCGCAACAAGTGAAAGAGGTTGCGACAAAGGGAGTATGGTCAAGACTAAAGGAAATATTCAAAGTAGAATCTTCGGTCGCGACACCACTCTGATGTCGCAATGCTAATTGAATATAACTGAGGTCACGACATCAATCTGATGTCGTGACGTGGATATGTCAATAAAGACACAAAGGAAGTCTCTGCAAAGAAAACGAAGTTGCAACTAGTTTTTAAATGCAAGGCTCCATTCGAGGTCGCGACATATTGTTGAGGTCGCGACATAAAAGCGGGAATTGGAGTCTCAATAGAAAGATTAAAGTTGCAACCAAACTAAGAGTTGAAGAACAAAAGGGAGGTCGCAACCTGAAGCGAGACCAAACGAAGTCCTTGCTAAGAAACTGAAGTTGCGACCATTTATTAATCAAGGACCACAAACGATGTCGCGACATCAACATGAGGTCGCGACCTGGAATAGAGGTTTGAAGGAGGAAATTGGTTGCAACAAAGAATTTTGGTTGCGACTAGAAGAAGATAAATGAACATCAAAAGAGGTCGCGACATCACTTTGAGGTCATGACTTAAATTTGAAACCTATGAAGGCAGAAGATCACCAACAAGGTCGCAACCAGAAAAAGAAAGTCACGACCTGAAGTCATCCTATAAACAGAAATGTGGTCGCAACCTAAAACTAAGGTCATGACTCGTTTAAAAAAGAGAAGATTGAACGATGTCGCGACATAAAATGCTGGTCGCCATATCAACTCTTGAGAAACATCAGTAAACAAGGTCGCCACTACAAACGATGCGTCGCTAATTATTAATCCAAGTAGTTGTAAAGGGAATTTGGTCGCAGAATGTAAAAACAATGTCGCTGATCAACAAGAGGAAATATGGAATCCAAGTCGCGACATCAACCCGAGGTCGCGACATAGATATTAAACTCGGGCTGGGAATTCCACCGAGCTTTTTGTGATTCCGCCCAATTTCTTTACGCATAAATAGACAAAGGTTAGAATAGTAAAGAAGCCTGCCTTCACTGTACCTTAAAAGGGGAACTGAGGAACTCAAAGGTATTGCTTGAGTAGAATTTTATTTTTTTTATTTTATTTTTTCTTTAAATTATTTTCTGGATTTGAATATGCGAACTGCAAGTAAACGAAAGTGAGCGGAATTTTTATTTCTCGTTATTTCTTTTAAAATTAATGAAATCTTAGACAAATGGAATTCATTTGTTCTCGCTTTAGCTGCAATTATAGTGGTCAGACGCATCTGCTCCATTTCTTAATTTGCAATGCAAGAATTCCGAGCTGCCAGCCTGCTGATTTGATTTACATTTAGTCGTAGTCTTTTCTCAAGTAGAAAATACTGGTAACTTATTTCAAGCCCGGGATGCATTTATTTGGTGTCGCTTTTTGAATGGAAGTTCCCCAATAGTAGTACCGAATACCGCTAAGGGAACAATATATCTTACTCGATTTCCAGATGCCCTAAGGCAAGTGATTACTGTGGAGATCGTGAGAGATTCTTTAGAGTCGAGCATTCTTTCTCGGGCATGCTAGACTACCATTAATGAACCCGCCGAGCTCGGGAGAGTTCATTTTGATAAATCCCATTCGCTCATACCAGTTGGAAGGGAGTATTTAACAATATAAATAATCAAAGAGTTCACCTTAATCCGCGGAAATTCCTAACCCCCGTGTTAGCTTCGAGATCTAATCAAGGGAAAGGGACGAACCGCCACAGATCCGAGGTTGAGCCACCACCAAAAACTTTGAAAAATCCCCAGAAGGAAATGCAAAAAGACCCGCCATCAAGAAATGGGTGTGAGTATTGAAAAGAAAAATACTAGGATCTTGCAAGAGGAATTGGGAATCTGAATGTGGTTTTGATCTTGTCTTGAGAGAAGCAAGAGTTTCAAACTTAAATATGGAGAAATCGATTCAAATTTAGGAAACCTTGGACAAATCCGGATCCATACGAATGAGAGCAATGTGCTTTAGTGTAGAATTAGTATTTCATTGTAATTCAGCGTGATTTGGTTTCTCACAAAATTGATTAAGTCTAGTATTTTGATTCCTGATTAATTTTATTCATTTACTTTTGTTTTATCTTGGTTCGATAGTGGTCGATAGTCTAGGATCTTTATTTTTCTAGATAAAACTTTTATTGTGAGTTTTTAGTCCAAATAGCATAGAATTTTAGTAGTTGGGGTAGTTGATCTCTAATTCTTACCAATCTCTGTGGGAATGATACCTGGACTTAAATTTAGATTTTACTACTTGTGTGACACATTGCTTGCGGTGTCTCAAACTGAATACTTTATTTTTAAATCATGAACCTTCACGAAAGAATTGCTTTATCAAAAACAGAATTTATCGAATTGACATGGATGCGAGAAGTGTAAAAATTTATTGCAGTATGTGAATTGAGGGTTTACAGTCTATATAGAAAGAGCGAACAAGTTTTATGAAATGTTAGATTCTACAGGGATTGAAAGAATTAAATAGATCGATATTCTATGAAATGCTAATTTGTGCATCTTATAAAGAAAAGAACAAAATAGCTTCTGACATTTGACAGCGATCTTCAACGAGCCATATTGAAAATATTTGTTTATTTTGACTAATCTATTAATACGAGTGTGTTTTTTAATTTGGAAAATTTTTTAATCGTAGGAAACTTGAGTTGAGACTGTTGCCAGCGAATATTTGAATTAGAACACTCCCGGAAAGCAGAAGGCAAAGAGCAAAAGCAGCGGCTATGGTAGATGAGAGACATGACAGACAGGAGGGCATAGGATAGCGGCCCCGGAAGGCCTCCTATTCTTGTTCTGATGGAGGATTTACGGAGAGCATGGTCGAATAATATTACCTTGATGGAATGACCCTCTGTGGATGCAAATGGCTTTGAACTAAAGCCATCGATATGATGGTGAGAGAAAGAGCATGAGTTCCTTTGGTCACTCCAGAAGACTGGCTTGAGCACACGGAGTAGATTTCTGCCGGGATTGTAAATACAGTGAAGCTGAATGGTGTGAGGCCATAGGTGATAAAGCTACATCTCTTCCCTTTTTCTTTAAGAGATATAACAGCCACATGGTATGAATAATTACCATATGGTTCAGTTGATACTTGGGAGGAGCCGGTAGAAGCATACTTGGGCAGGTTCTTCCCTCAATCTCTCACCTCGGAAAGAAGAAGAGAGATAATATTGTTCCAACAAGGGGAAGATGAGAGCCTATATATAGCCTAGGAGAGATTCAAGAGGTTGTTGAAGAGGTGCCACATGCATGGGATTTGATTTAAAAGCCAGATGGATATAATGTATCATGCCTTAAATGATACATCTAAAGTTATTATTGATGCTTCATGTTGTGGAGCATTCAAAAGAAAAAGTGCTGAAGAGGCTAGAGATCTTATAGAAGACTTGGCCAAGTGCAATATGAAAGCTCCATCTGAGTTTTCAAGGGGTAATAGCAAAGGAAAGGGGTCATGGAGCTGAGTAAAATGATAGCCATGGAGGCAAAGTTAGATGCCATCATGCACATGATGGACAAACAGGAAAGAAAAATGCACATTGCTCATGAAATAGAAGCTGATGGAAAGAAGCCAAGGAAAGTGCTTAAACACCAACGGAAGAAGACTCTTATGGTGTTGAAGCGAGGTTAAGTACGTGTTGAACGAAATTACCATTTCAAGCGAATCTAACCTACCCACACATTACAATCCATTGGCAGGAACCTTGAGAATTTCTCATATGGTGGAGGGTATACAAGGCTGAGCATGGGCCAGAATCCACAGCGGGGATATCGGCGGCCACGAGGTTCCAGCGGCATCAAGGGGGTGAAGGCAGGAATGAATATCAGGGTTATAGGAGGACTTAACCATTTGAAGAACAAATGCTGCAATTCATGGGGGACAACAAGAGACTTATACACTTTCATGAACAGAAAATGTATGACTTGGAAGCTTTCAAGTCTGAAACTCAAGTATTCCAGAAGAATACAAGTGCCTCATTGAAAAATTTGGAGACCTGAAGTAAGGCGGTGAGCGTAATATGTAAGTCAGAGTAAGGAATTGCATTCCTAGTGACACTCAAAAAGAATCCAAGGGCGTTGAAGAAGAGAAGAAGAAGAGAAGAAGAAGAAGAAGAAGAAGAGTGGACAGAGTATGGGCAACAATAGAAGGAAAAAAAGGAAAGAAGGGCGAGCGAACAAGAAGGGCGAAAAGGAAGGAGAAAAGCATACGATTTGAATAGCTGAAGGAGTAATGAGCGCAGGAAAATTACCGGCTTATACACTTACAATGCCATTTCCATAGAGGCTTCACTTGAGCGGGAAAGTAGTTTCTGATTACTGATATTTTCAAGAAAATATAAATCAAGATCCCATTTGCAGAGGTAATAAACCAAATGCCTACTTATGCAAAATTTATGAAGGAGATCTTGACGAAAAGGAAGATAGGCGAGGAAGATTAAGTGAACTTAACTACTACATGCGGTGCGATTATTAAATGGCTCCCACCAAAAAATGAAGGCCCGGAGTAGTTTCACCATCCCTTACTCAGTGAGAAATATGAATTGAAAGCCTTGTGTGATTCTCTTTGGTGCTAGTATAAATTTGATGCCTCTATCAGTGGTGAAAAGACTTAGTTTGGGGAACTTGCAGCGGCAATTACATTCTGAATGGTGAAACATAATCTGTAGCCTGACGAGGAAGTGTTCTTGAAGATGTACTTGTCAGGTGGAAAAATTCATCTTTCCCGTGGATTATGTTATGAAGATGGAGGGAAGACACCCAGAGTTCCTTTCTTTCTTTAGGAAGACCTTTCTTAGCAATTTGGAAGCGGCCTTGGTAGATGTAGAAAGGTAGTGATGCTAAGGAGTGGGGGAATGAAGCGGTGCACTTTAATCTTAATGGGAGTTTGGAACATCTGATGTAGATGAGAGATTGTATGGGTGTAAGCTTGATAGTATTCTCGGTGTTGAATTTAATTCTTCTTTGTTGTTCTTGATATTTTATCAATGAAATTGAGATGAATTTTTCGATATCTTGAGAGTATTGATTGTGTGAAATGTTGCCTTGAAGTGTTTAACAAAGAAATAGTCTAGAGCATAAATGAACGATCGAAGAAATATCACGGCGAGGAATAGAAAAAATGGCGAAACTAGTGCGAAGGGTTAACATTGAAAGAATTGCCCAGTCATTTGAAATGAGTTCTTAGAACCGGAAAAAACCGATCATCATATCGAGTATTATTTATTTGAAACGAAAAATTCTTTGGAAATTACGAGAAAATCACAAAGAAGAAGCTAGCTTGGTCGATTGAGGATCTGAAGGGTATCAGTCCTCAGTTTGCATACAAATATTCTTTGAATGATAATCACGAAAACTTACATTGAGCATCGAAAATTTGAACCAGTGATGAAAGAAGTTATGAAAGAAGTTCTTAAATGGTTGAATGCGGGTTTTATATATGCCTGCTCCAGATAGTTCTTGGAGTGAGGCCCGGTACACGTGGTTCCTAAGAAAGTGGATTCAGCGTGATCGAAATGAAAAGAATGGCGGTTCATACGAAGCGTGACGAGGATGGAGGGTGTGCATTGACTCTGAGAAAATTAAACACTCTGACAAGAAGGATCATTTTCCCACACTTTCATTGATCGGATCTTTGGATAGGTTGGCGGGACACCCTCACTTTTGTTTTCTTGATGATTATTCTGGATATAGCAAATTGCCGGCTACCTGAGATCAGAGAGAAAACCACTTTACATGCCCATTTAGAATTTTTTGGCACTAGGAGAATGCCATTTGGATTTGTGTAATGCTCCTGGTATGCAAGATGCATGATGCATATTTTATGATTTGCGAGAAGAAGTTATGGAGATCTTCATGGATGAATTTGACAATGTATGGATCCGGTTTTGAATAGTGCACCTGCATGGCTTGGGACGATTACTTCAAGAGTGCGAGGACAGAATCTAGCTACGAATTGGGAAAAATGTCATTTTAATAGTTTACAAAAGGAATTGTTTTAAGTCGTGATTTAACGAGCGGGGCTAGAGAGGTAGACCAACCAAAGAAGTTTCAATTATAAGAGATTTAATGCCACCTTATGGTCGAGGGAATTAGAAGTTTGTTAGAAATCTTTGGATTTTCTGAAGATTTATCGGAAGGGAATTCTGAAAATTGCTAGACCACTATGCAGTTCTTTGGAAAAGATGCTAAGTTCAATTTGATGAATCTGCATAATTCTTTTGAAGAAATCAAATCTAGACTAGTTGAAGCTCCCATCATGACAAAACCCAGTTAGACGGAGAATTTAAAATCATGTGTGATGCTAGTGATTTCTGATAGGGCTGTATTGGGTTGAAAGGTTGAAAAAAGTGACCAAGGCCATATACTATACAGTAAAACATGGCGAAGCTTAGGAAAATTGCTACTCTTTTGAAAAGGAGATGCGACAATAAATATTTGCATGCCTTGAAAAATTTAAACAATACATTTTAGACCCATGTTATTATACACGCTTATCATGGAGTAATTAAATATCTAATGGCAAAGAAAGAAGCAAGCGGCGATCGGTGGAGTATTGTTATTATAGGAATTTGATTTAGAAATAAAAAACAAGAAAGGTTGTGACAATGTGATAGGCGATCGCATGATAGTGGAGAGAAACTTTGTTGTATCTGAGAAGAAGAAGAGAAATAGCATAAAACTTTCGGATGGCGGTTATTATAGGCTGTCACTCCAATCACCTTGGTATGCGATATTGTGAAGACTTGCTTGGCTTGTGGAATTATACCACGGAATTCAGCTACAGTGAGAGAAAAAAGCTAAGGGTAGCCAGTGGGTACTACATAAGGATGACCCATTCTTTGTTTAAAGAGGCGATCGATTGTAGGAGATGTGTACGAGAGAAGGTGAAGCAAGCAATTTTACAAATGTCATGTATCACCATATGGAGGACATTTTGCAAGGAGACAAAACAGCCCACAAAATTCTCTAGTCAGGATTTTGTTCGCCTCTGATTTTAAGGATTTGTTTTGAATGGGTGAGATTATGTGAGTCGATACTTGAATAATGGAAAATATCGAGAAGGCATGAAATGCCCCTGCGAAATGTGTATCTGGTGGTGCAATTATTTGATATGGGGCATGGATTTTATGGGGCCCTTTTCGACTTCATTTTGAAATATATACATACTCACAGGCGTAGTTATGTGTCAAAATGGAGTTGAGCGCAGCTTGTCCCGATAATGATGCTATCTGATTGTGGGATTTTTCTGAAGAAATATTCTCGGCTGATTTGGGACACCCGAACTATAATCGGTGATGGAAGCCACTTTGCAAATAAAGTGTTTGACAAACTCATGGCGAATGTAATTATCGAAACATTATGAGTTTGGCTTATCACCTGAACAAATAGAGCGGCAGAATTTCTAACGGGAAGATAAAAAATTCTTGAAAAAAATTTGTAAACTCCTTAAAAGAGATTGGTCTGCGGAAGCTTGATGATGCGCTCTGGGCATATGGGGTACACTTTTAAAACTCCCATTGGAATGTCCCGTACGGACTTGTTGATGAGCTTAAAGTCATCTATTTTCGGTCCATTTTCTTATTGATTTTTATATAAAAAGGCAGTTTATATGCAAGAATATGGAATAAACTTCACCCAGCTGCTTTGTGCGTGAGAGAATTCAAAGAAGCGGGAATTCTGCGATAAAGGACGAGAATTTAGGTGAAGCGATGCGATATAATTAGTTTGAAGGATTCTGAAGGAGAAGCGCAAAAAGTTAAAATTTGATGTCATGAAGCTTTACGAGAAATCAAAATGCATATTAAGGTTGCAAGCTACAGCTAGTCATGAAATGAAGCGTAATTAAAGACAAGCAGTACAGACGTGAAAGAAACTCGAATGACAACAAGAAATTGATGAAGAATAAGACATGATGTAACTATCGCTAAAAGGTATTGTGAGGAATTAAACCCGATCTGATGGATAATGAGGTCGCGACACAGCGAGAGTCGCGACGGATAAGCGATGGACTAAACGAGAAGGTGCGACATGCGGATGTGGTGGCGACATCGATAGCGAATCAAGCGTCGTGACATGACTTGCAAGAGAGCTAAGGTCGCGACAGCGGCGGCTAAGAGAGATGGTCACGACATCAACTACGAAAATTAGCGACATCGTTTGGCGATTCGCGGCAACGGTTGTGAGGAAAGAAGGTGGCGACAACGCACGGTTGTCGCGACATCAATGTAAGACTTGAGGTCGCGACATGAAGATGGCGACATCACGTATAAAAAGACGAAGGTTAGCGACAGCATCCGGTGGCGACAATACTTCTGAGAGAAGGAGGTCGCGCTGACATTTAGTTGTCCGACATCAAATCTGCCTGATTAAGGTCGCGGCGTCTTAGCTATCGCGAACATCATTTACCTGAAAGACACATGTGACCAAACCAAGACTCTGTTTGACGCGGCCGAAGACAAGCGGTCGCGACAAGAATTGATCACGACATCAACAGCCCATTTGGGCCATTTTAAAGCTGGAGTCGAAAGAAGTGCATCGAGTGGGCTGACTTGAACCACATAAATGCGAAGGCGCACTCTGAGATGAGCATGACTCTTGGTGAGTGAAAGAGAGATGCAGGTTCTTTGAAGGCTCCTGTATTTTAATTTTCTTTTCTTTTCTTTTCTTAGGTTTTTTATTTTTTAGATTAGTTTGTATTTCATTCATTTGAATACGACGTTCAACTGTTAAAGTTTAAGTGAATGCGAGATTCATATTTCTTCAAATCAACATGCAGTTTGTTTGAATTCCAGAATAGTGTAGATCGGGTTCCCCGGAGTTGGAGTTTACAATGGCTTTCTGTGATCGACGACGATGTATGGTGTAATCCTAGTGATTTAGATTCACAAAAAGCTTCCATTGAATTATTATTGCCATTCCTTAAATTATCTTTCTTGCATAGTTTTGTCGGTGTTGTTGAACTCCGGTTTGCGACCACTTGCTGAGTCTTGTGTATTTTACTATTCTTGATCCCAATGTCGAGTGTCTCATACTTGTAAATAGAGATTTTCTCAAGCTCGATTTCCAGGAGGCCCTCTGAGTGACACGGAGAAGGAATTACTGAGAGTAATGAACAATTTCTAAAAGGTATGAGAACCTAACATTTGATCTAATAATGTACAATGTGAAATTAAATCGATAAATCTCTCTTCTCCTTGGGACGAGCGAGTGGAGCAATTTATCAATTTAGAGGCACACGAGAGAGGAGTTCTACTCGATTAGATTAGTAAATCCAATCCCACAGTGTTCATGAGATCAAATCAAGAGAAGAGTAATTTGTTCTAATTTGGAGGAAGAGGAACCGATATAGTGTAGATGCGTACCAATGACTATATTTTGAGGCTCGGATTCTGATCCATGTTGGCTGGGTATAGTATTGAAGGAAAATACGAGAACAAAGTGACCCCGAGTTAAAAGTAGTTATTTAACACTGTCTTGAGAGAAGCAGTGAGGTTTAGATAATGGTGTGGAGGGGTTTGGAGAGATCCGGCTACATTATTATGTTCCTTGGACTAGTTTAAATCTTACGTGGTTCAATAAGCAAAAGATCGGTCATTCTGCGGAGTATTGATGTTTCACGATGGCATTCTTTTCAATGCCTTTTGCGGCTGTTAAGTCTTGAATTTGTTATTTTGTAGTTCGATATTCAGATTCATTTATTATTAATTGATTTTTCTTAGGTTTTATTATTTTAAGTTGGTCTCAAAGCTAATTCAATTGTCTATCGAGTCCGAAATAGTGTAGATTTTGAGTAGTCGGGGTAGTTGATTGAGAATTCTTAAGATCTGTGGGATCGATATACGCGGACTTAAATCGATTTACTACTTGTTCGACATGTGCACTTGCGGCATAGCGGATCAAAACCACTTTCGATGAAACAATTTGCCAATTGAAACAATCTTTGAACTAATCAAATAGCTAGACAATATACGGTCAACAAGTTTTATGGCGATTCTTGCAAGGTTAGACAATGGTCTTTTGGCAGCCAGTGTTATAAATTTATACATGTCTTTTGAAGATTAGGTCGACAAGTTTTGTAAGCGCAGATTCAGGGGGGATTGAATAATAGTCTTTTGTGATGATGTTATAAATTTGTACATGTCTTTTGAGTCCAGGTCAACAGGACCCACATGGCCGTAGTTCAGGGGATCGAAAGAATTTGTTGAATAATATTGACGAAGAAGGAAATGCTAATTTGGACTTAAAGAAAGAACAAAAATAGTTTTTCATGGTTGATTTATTTTTAGCCACTAACTTTTAACAAGCCATATTGAAAATATTTGTTGGCTTGACTAATCCTATTAATGTAAGTGTGTTTTGATTTAGGGAAAACTTTAATGCATAGGAAACTATAACCTTGATCTGATTCGACAGAATCTTGAACTAGAAGAACACTTTCAGAGAAGCTTGAAGGCGAAAAGATGAGAAAACTTCGACTATGGCAGGATGAAGGCGGACCGGTGAAGGACAGCGAGGCGGCGACCAGGCCTCCAATCACTAATACAATGGAGGACTTTTGGAGACCTATTATTCAGGATGAATACTGTAATTAGACGACATGGAGTTGATCTGAAATGGTGCATGAACTAAAGCCCGGCCACTTGATTACGATGGTTCGAAACAGCAGCCAGTTTGCGGTCTGCCCACAGAAGACCCCGAATGAGCATACGAGAGGGTTTGCCAGAATGGCAAACCTGATAAGTTAGATAGGGTGAGACGAAGAGGTCATTAAATTGCATTTATTTCCATTTTCTCTAAGAGATCCTGGCTGACCACATGGTATGAATCTCGTATAGTTCACAGATACTTAGAGGAGCTTGTGGAAGCTGCCGGGTAGATTCTTTATCACTCACCTCGGAGAGACGGAGGAGATAATTGTGTTCCAGCGGGGGAAGATGAGGCAACTATGTAGCATGGGAGGAGAGAGTCGAAAGGTTGCTGAAAAGATGTCAGGTCGCTAGGATAGACTTGAAGACCCCGGATGGACATAGTGTATCATGCCTTGAATGATACATCTCAGGGCATTATTGATGCTTCATCTTTGTGGAGCATTCAAGCTGGAAGTCAGAAGAGGCAGAGATCTGATTAGGACTTGGCTAAGAAATGCCAATGTAGAAGAAAGCTCCATCAGGTTTTCAAGGAAGTGGTGGCGAGAAGGGGAAGGAGGGAATTAAGTGGAGTGTGACGAGATGGCGATATGGAGGAGCTGAAGTTAAGATTATCTGCCATAGAATGGATGGCTGAAGGAAAGATCTTATACTTATTCCTTGAAATAGGAATAGTTGAGGAGAACTATTGAGAGGAAGTCTTGAGGTACTTGAAGAGCGTTTTACATGATCTTTGAGGAGGGTTAAGTACTTGGAGGCAGTTATCAATTCAAACCAAATCCCCAGCTTTGCGACTGCTTATCATCTGACGCGAGGAACCATGAAGAATTTTCCATATGGTGAAGGGGCCTCCACAAGGCCAAAGGCATGGGCATCATCCTCAGCAAGGGATATGGCGACCTGGGTTCCAGCTGACGACCAAGGAGGAAAGCAGAAATGAATATCAGGGTCAGAGGAGAGTTCCACCATTTGAAGATCAAATGCTACAATTCATGGGGACAACGAAGGCACATTAAGCCTCCATGAGCAAAGTTTAAGTGGAAGCCTGGCTGCCAATTCTCAAATTTTCAGAAGACCACTAATCTTTTCTCAAGAACACAGAGACACACGAGATAGGACCGATTGCCTTTCCCAGTGAAAGATGAAAGATGCCTTTCCCGGTGACACAGAAGAATCAAAAGGTGTATGGCGGGTAAACCATAAGTGGGAAAGACTTGGAGAAGAAGAGCGTAAAAGATGAGAAAGCAACAAAGGGAGATGAAGGCCGGACAATGTAGAGCACTGAGAAAGAAGAAGAAGGAGCATTTGTCGGGAGGAAGAAAGAAGTAAGAAAACCCGGAACAATGCTGCGGTCCCGTTGCCGCAGAATTGCGAAATCAAGATAGAGAGCAGTTTGCAAGGTTGCCGAAAACCTTCCCGGAAAAATTTAGAGATCGTATGCCTTTCACATAAGTGGTTACTCAAATGCCACTTTATGCAAAAATTTTAAAATATTTGACGAAAGAGGAAGATTAATGGCGAAGAAGAGTTGTGAACGTTGCGACTTGCAATCTTTGTGCGATCAAGAGGGCTTACGAGAAAAGATGAAGGATCGGGGGAGCTTCACCGTCTGCACCATTGGAGAGTTTGAGTTTTAGAAATCTCTCTGTGACTTTCAGTGCTAGTATGATTTAATGCCTGATACATTTTTGAGAATTTAAGTTTGGGGGAGCTTGCTCCACTTCTTTGTTACTCTTCAAATGGCGGATAGAACCGGCAAAACTGGAAGGAATCATAGAAGATGTGCTAGTAAGGTGGGATTTATTTTCTAGTAGACTGCATCGTCTTTGGATATGGACGAAGATTCACAAGTCCCTCACGCTCTTTTGGGAAGGCCATTCCTTGCAATGGAGCGACTCTGTCGATATGTGAAGGAATTCTCACTCTCAGAGTTGGAAAAGAGACAGCTGACTTCAATTTAATCGGAAGTTTGAGGAGTTTAGACATAGAGAGGGAAGATGTAAGGTCGATAGAAGATGTATATGTCAACAACTGATTTACTATGATTGTAATCTTGATTTCCAATCAATTAAAGAGATGAATTCCCGGTATCTTGAAGATTTTGATTCGAGATTTTACGCACATCGGTTACATTCTGCGAGAAAGTGATGAGTCTTGAACAAAGCGAGGTGAAAAGAGACCAAATTGAAGAAGGAATTTCGTAAGAAACTAGTGAAGAAGGAGGGCTAGTTTTAAGGTGTTGCCGTCATTTAAAGTATGCTTACGGCGCCCAAAAGTAAACCGGTAATAATTTACGCACAGACATAGATCTTTGAGAGCAGAGGGATTCTTTGGGAATTTTTGAGAAATCATAAAATTGATAAGCTTGAGTACATTGAAGAGTTAAAAGAATATCATTAAGGCCAGTGTTGAACATCGAAAGGAGACTTAACCCGATAATGAAAGAAGTAGTAGGAAGGAGAGTACTCAAATGGTTAAATCTTTAGTTTTATCTATAAATTTCGAGGATAGTCGCAGGTTAGCCCAATCCATGTGGTTCCAAAGAAGAGATTGGATTCTTTGTAATCCATGATGAAATAAATGAATTAATTCCAGCCGAAACGGTGAGGATGGGGAATATGCATTGATTACAGGAAGTGAACACGGCAACCGGAAAGATCACTTCCCTTGCCCTTCATTGATCGGATGTTGAATGATTAAGGACATCCTCATTTTGTTTCTTGAATGGGTGTGTTCTGACAGTTGAAATTGCTGAGGACCCGAGAAGACCACATTCACATGCCTATGGCATCTTTGCCTTGGAAGGATGCCATTTGGAACATTCTGTCTCTGCTACTTCAGGAGATGTATGATGTCAATGTTCTCTTCGGACTTGGTAGAGAAGGAAGTTATGGAAATTTTATGGATGACTTCACGATTAATAAGGTCAGTTTTGAACAACACGGAAGCAGTACTTGAATCTGAGACAAACGGCTAGCACTAAATTGGGGAAAAATTCCATTTCATGAGTAACGAAGAGTATTGTTTTGCTTGATTATAAAATTTATACGGGGCTAGAAGTGGACGATCGAGATTTCTATTATCTCAAAAACCCTTAGCCTCCCGCCTGATAAAAAGGGATAAGGAGTTTCTTGGGGCATCTTTGGATTTTACGGGAGATTCATGAAGACTTCTCAAAAATAGCTGGACCACTGTACGGTGCTGGGAGAAAGACACAAATTTTAATTTTTAATGATTCTATGAGGCTGCCTTTGAAGAAATTAGTCCAGTTAGTTCAAGCACATCATGTTTGCCTTGAGAATGGGATCAGGAATTCGAAGTAATGTGTGATGTTAGTGATTTTGCAATGGGGGCTGTTTTGGGGCAAAGAAAAGAGAAAATATTCAAGTATATACTATGCTAAACGAGAACCTTTACAATGAAGCACAAGAAAACTATTCCACAAGCTAGAAAAGGAGATGCTAGCAATAGTATTAGAAAAATTCAGGCCGTACATTCTGGGATCCCATGTTATAGTTCACACAGAGACCATGCAGCCATCGAATGCTCTTATGTCAAAAGGAAGCTAAGCCAAGACGCTGATAAGGTGGGTGCTACTACTACAAAGAGTTTGATAATTAGAGATAAAAGGGATGTGATGTGATAGGCGATCCTTGTCGGAATAGAAAGAAATCAGCGAGAATAGGAGGATAAGATTAAGAGGCTTCCCCGGATGAGCAAATGTTTCAATTGTCATTCGAATGCCCATGGTATGCTGATATTGTGAATTACTTAGCTTGTGGAGTAGTTCATGCGAATTCCCGGCCACCCGACGAAAGAAAGCTCGGGATGGCCAACCATTATTATATGCAGGATGACCATTTTATTATTTAGAGGGAGGCGATATGATTATAAGAAGATGTGTGCGGAGGGTGAATAAACGCGAGAATTATGAATGAATGCCATGCATCGCATATGGGGGCATTTTTACGGAGAAAGAGCAGACTCGTAAGATACTCGATCAGGATTTTATTGTTTTGAGGCTTGCATCTTGAATAGGTGGAGTGTATGTGATAGATGCGAAAGATTGGAAATCTCCCGGCGGCATAAATGAAATTCCCCCCTACGAGGCATATTGGTGGTGCAAATATTTGATGTATGGGGGATAGATTTTATGGGACCCTTTCCACAATCATTTGGAAACTTGTATATCTTGCTAGCGATGGATTATGTTCTAAATGGGTGAAGCAATAGCTTGCGAGGAATGATGTTATCTGGTTGTGAGTTTCTGTAGAAAAGAACATATTGTGGCGATTTGGAACACCGGGACTATTATCGATGATGGGAAGCCACTTCTAAACAAAATTTTCGCAGCTCATGAGGCAGATATGGGATGAAACATATAATGAGCCTAGCTTATCATCCCCGAATTAATGGCGACGAGAAATTTCCAAGCAGGGAGGTTAAAGGATCTGGAAAAGGCATGAGATTCGAGCGGGAAGGATTGAGTCTTCCCAGGCTTGATGATGCACTTTGGGCCTCGAATTTGCGTCAGCTTCCCCGTGGGATGTCCCCCATACAGATTGGTATTTGGCAAGCCATGTCACCTCCCTCTTGAATTGGAATACAAGGCTATGTGGGCCATCGAGAAAATTTGAATTCGATTTCAAAATGGCAAGGAAGAGAGATTGCTTATTTGAATGAAGCTGGAAAGAGCGAGAAATGAAGCCTATGATAATGCTAAGATATTCAAAGACAAGACAAAGAGAAGTAGCATGATCAAAGTTCTTAGGAGGGAATTTAAGAAAGGGGATCAAGGATGCATTTATTTAATTCAGTTAAGATTGTTCAGGAAAATTGAAATAAAGGTGGAGTGGACCATATCTGTGGTGTCGAGCCTTTACTTTTGGAGACGATAACACTCAAAGGCGTCTTTGGGGAGGAATTTAAAGTCAATGGACAAAGACTTAAGCATTATCAAGCGAGGAGGAAAGAAAGAAAGAAAGAAGCTACAATTTGGTTCATTGAGAGAGATAGAAAATCAAAGCAATGAAGTCGACTAAGGACTCAAAAGCTGAAGCGGTGATGGGAGGTAACCCATAGAGACTTTAATTTCTGCTTTTATACTTTTAATTTTTTATTTTTTTATTTTTTAGAATTAACCTTGATTTTGTTTTCTCTAGTTATTATAATGATTAGTTAGTACTTAAGGAATAATTTACATTTAATTGAATCCTTCTGTAAATTACTGCAGTACTTATGCGAAATGGCTCGACGAGAAGGGAATAAACTCGATCTGACTCGACAACTTGTAGAAAACGACGGGAAAAAATGGAGCATTCCTTTCCACTATATAAATTGTTGAAATTTGGAATAGAATACATTCTTGAATTCTTGTGTGAAATTGGTTTGTTTGATGATGAGAATCATTAATTGATCGAAGTGAAAAGTTGTTGTTCATTAAATTTGAGGAAAAATTAGGACTACGTTGCGACAAAAACTTATGTATGAAGTAATGAGTGATACAACAAAAGTTGATGTCGTGACTTAGTCAATGCTGAAGGAAGAACAAGGCTGAGGTCGCGACCAAAAGTTCTGTTGTGAAAGAAATTGAGGTCGCGACATAGAGAGATTTTGGAGTCGACGAGTAATCCTTGAGAAGAGTGGTCGCGACAACTTAACAATGTCTACGAGATGCGATGTCGCAGCCTTAGGATGACTTGTCCTCCCACAGTTAATTTTTGTCGCGACAAACAATAATATGTCGCGACAAGAGTAAATTACGAGTTGGGAAGTTTTTAATTTTTAAATTTAATGCGGCGCACATTCTCGTAGGAAGTTAGAGATGAGGCAGCGAGTCATGAGTAATAAATAGTGATTAAATGCGGAAACATAAATTTTAATTCCTAATTGAACCAATGTGTTTGATACACTCGGTTTAGAATAATCAGAAATTAATAAGTTCGAGAAAAACTTTCAAAATTCTCTGTCGAAACCACGAACCTCTTTTGGAATTACGGAAAGGCAGATTTGAAGTCTCACTTAATCCACTCATTGTAAATATAAAAAAAAAAAGGAATAAATAGTTTGTTCCTCTAAGAAACGAAAAGCACTATAAAGGATGGGAGGAAGCAGCGGAAGAAAAAGCGAACAAAGAAATGGAATTAAGGAGAATGAGAGAAAGAAGAGGCTTCAGGGTTTGAATAAAAGGTTTTATGGAATGAATGGAGTCGGAAACAAATAAATTCCATTCGTTATTCCATGGCAGCATGTGAAGGAAATAGTTGATGGAAGGAATACAAAGGTTGAGATTAGAATCCATCGGCGAAAGCTCCAAAGAAAAAGGGAAGCGACGATTTGTTAAACAACCTTATTAAGAGCCGAATCACTCTTAGAGGAGCTTAAGTGCGATGGGCCAAATTTTGAAGAAGCGGGGCTAAACCTTAGAAAGATATATGGGGATTTAGATCAAGAAATAAAGGTTTTTCGAACTTGAATCTGATGTAAGCTGTAAGAAAGCTTATATTGTAATAGATCGAAAGTATTTTGATATTTGAATATGATTTCATAGGATTTGCAAATTGGTTGTTGTTCATAATATATAGATTTTATTTACATTTCATTTTAGTTCTGATTTAGAATCAATTTAATAATTCTATTGATGCGAGAATAAGAGCGAAGATAATGAGGCAATTTGTTGAAACATAAATTGCGATTTAGTTTGAATTTTCTTTGATAAGTCAGGATAAGGAAGGTTATCTTATTGAAGGAGCAAAACAATTTTTCTTGAGTTTGTGGTATGAAAAGTGAGTCAAGGAACCTGTTGGAAATAACATCATCCTAGAATTCTCATCCATGATATAGTCGAAAATCCTCGGGGTTAGTCACGATTAATCAACCCGATTTCTAGAACTTGTTGGGTGTGATCAAGGAGGGAATTCCACAGGTGATACGATCAACGGGAAGCTGATGCGAGCCATCCTTGGAAGTTTGAGGCCATTCACCAGCTATCGATTCATATGCTAATGCATACATGATTAAATTGAGCGAAATGACCTTTATTTTCAAAATAAACCAATGGAGACCCTAACCCATCCTAAAATCAATCATAGAAAGGCTTTGTGATTACCAAAATTGAGAGGAAGAAATGAAGTTTGGGGAGTGTAGAAATTTTTGAGGGAACTCGAGGAAAATACGAAGGGAATGAAGAGAAAAGATGCATCGGAAAATACGGCGGAAAGAAAGCTCAAGGGAATAGGTTTTGTCTTGTGGCTTGACTCTCTTGAACAATTAAGTTCTTAGGGGTGTTTCAACACTGTACTAATGCCATACAGTACATGGAAGTTACTAACGAAGTTAGCTAAAGAGTGTTAGAAAGCCTAAGAAGACAAAATATTGCACTATTCTTGAATGGTGATGGAAAAAGAAAATCCCCCAGTTTGAATTATGAATGAGAAATGGGAGCATACAGTTTTGAATAGAAGAAAATCAAGGTGGTATCCCAAACACGAAGTTTGGGGAGTTTATTAAGGGAAATTACAAGGGGAGAGAAAATGGGACCCAGCGGATGAGTAAGAAAGGGAAAAGAGTATTGGTAATCTTAACCTAAAAATTCCATCAAATCTGCCCCTACCCAGGCTTTAACATTCCTGACCCAGGCACGATTGATCTTGAAGGTTGTAATCACCTACATTAGTGGAGATCAATATAGACAAGCCTATGGAATTTGGAAAATCAGGAAAAGATCAAAACTATGAACATCCTCTAAAGGGTTAATTGACTCATTAAGAAAATGAGAAAAGAAAACCAACTTACATTTCAGCAGAATCAATTAACTATCTGTTTGTAAAACAAATTCATGAATTCGTTATGTACACTTGATTGGTAAATTAACGCTATCTGGACTTGAAGCTGAATACACATAAGCAGATGCAATTTTAGTCTTTCAATTAAATTGGTTACAGCTCTGAAAGCGACGAGAAAAATGTCACGCTTTTGTTTGAGGACAAACAAATCTTTCTTTTATTTTCTTGAGAATGACAAAATTTTAAGTTTAGGGGAGTTTGATGAGCTTAAAGTCATTTATTTTCAGTCCATTTTTTAGATTGATTTTATATAAAAGGAAATGATTTTATATGGAAGAATATGGAATAAGCTTCCTGGCTATTTGTCTGCGGCGAGAATTCAAAGAAAATAGAATTTACGCGATAAAGGAGCGGAATGTGGTTGGCGATGCGATATAATTGGGTGAAGGAAGTTGCGAGCGGGGAGAAGGCGCCAAAGTTAAAGAATTTGATGTCATGGCGAAGCTTTACGAAATCAAAATGCATATTTAGGTTGCAGCAAAAACACGATCCTTGGAAATGAAGGCGTGGTGAGACAAAACAGTGGCGTGAAAGAAACTCAAAGAGCGAAGCAACGAGGAGAAATTGATGAAGAGAAGAAGACATGATGTCGTACATCGTTGGAGGAGGTCGTGACAGAGTCGCGATCTGATGGATAATGAGGTAGCGAGCAGCGAAGTGGCGGCGGAAGATAAGCGATAGGTGAACAAGAGGTCGCGACATCACGGATGTGGTAGCGACATGACCTTGAATCGAGAAAGCGATCGTGACATCGGCTTGCAAGAAACTAAGGTCGCGGCAATGGCGGCTATAAAGGAATCGTCCGACATCAACTATAAAGAAAGGAAATCAGCGACATCATTGATTCGACAGCGATTATGGGAAAGAAGGTCACGACGACACGCAGTTTTAGCGACATCAATTTTAAAGACTTGAGGTCCGCGACGCCGAAGATGTCATGACATCCATTGCAAAGACCAAAGGAGTCGTGACAACATCGAAGGCGGCGTACTCTGAGAAGAGAAGGAGGTGGCGACAACGGTAGTTTTGCGACATCCGTCACCTGATTAAGGTATGACGTCCGCTAAGCTGTCGCGACATCGGCTACACACGAACCGCGTCGCGACAAAACAAAGACTCTGCGACATGGTAGAACAACAAGGTGCGGCGGGAATTGTTGTCGCGACGCCGACAACCAACTAAACCATTTAAAAGCTGCGGTCGAAAAATAAATTACTTCCGAAATTAGGGCTGACTTGAGAACCACTATAAATACGGTTTGCTACGAATGAGCGCGGCTCGCACGTGAAGAGAGATCTGGGTTCTTTGAAGGCTCACATGTTTTATTTTCTTTTCTTTTCTTTTCTTCATTTTTTTATATTTTTAGATTAGTTTGTATTTGATTCAAATTTGGATCTGAACGTTAACTGTTAAAGTTTAAGCTGAATGCAGATTCATATTTCTTCAAATCACTGTCTGGTTGTTTGAATTCCAGACAAATTCTTGAATTCGGGTTCAGTTCAGGAATTTACGGGGGCTTTCTTGATGTGGCTTGATATATGGTGTAATCTAGTGATTTAGATTCCCAGCTTCCATTGAATTGATGTTATAGTCAGATATTATATTTCCTGCAGAAATTTTATTCAGTGCTGTTGAACTCCAGTTTGCAAAGCTACTTGCTGGTCTTGTGTATTTTTGTTACTGATCCCAATGTCCGTGTTTCATACCCATAAATAGAATTGTCTCAAGCTCTGATTTCCGGAGGCCCTCTACGGAGTGACCTGAGAGAGGAATTCACGAGGAGTAATGAACAATTTCTGAAAGGTATGAGAACCTAACAATGGTGATCTAATGTGCTCTATGTAATTAAATCGATAAATCTCTTCTCACTTGGAGACGAGCAGTGGAGCAATTTATCAATTTAGGCACCGCAGAGAGTTCACCTCGATTCAATTAGTAAATCCAATCAGTGTTAGCGAGATCTAATCGAGAAAGGATGAGCTATTCTAATTTGGAGAAGAGGGACCAATGCGGTGTAGATGCGGTAATGACTATATCTTAGGGCTCAGTTCTGAGTCCATGTTGTGGGTATGAAGTATTGAAAAGAAAAATACCTAGAGCAAGGCCTTATGATTAAAAGTAGTTATTTAACACTCGTCTTCGAAGCCGGAGTGTAGTTTAGATAATGAATTGTGGGGTTTGGAGAGATCCACCTACTATTATATTCCTTGGACTAGTTTAAATCCAGGTAGTTGATAAGCAAAATCGGTGCATTCTCCAGGAATTGATGTTTCACAGTAGCATTCTTTTCAATGCACCTTTTACGAAGAAGCTGTTCGATCTTTATTTATTATTTTTTGTATTTATTATTCAATTCATTTATTATTAATTGATTTTCTTAGGTTTTATTATTTTTTAAGTTGTCAAAGCTAATTCAATTGTCTATCGAGTCCAAATAATGTAGATTTTGAGTAGTCGGGGTAGTTGATTGAATTCTTAAGATCTACGTAGGATCGATATCAGGACTTAAATCGATTTACTACTTATTCGACTGTGCACTTGAGCATAGCGGATTGAAACCACTCGAGTAAACAATTTACTCCAAATTGAAACAATCTTTGAACTAAATCAAATAGCTAAGACATATCGTCGACAAGTTTTTATGGTCTTGGATTGCAGGAATTAGACAATAGTCTTTTGGCAATAGTGTTATAAATTTTTACATGTCTTTTGGTCCGATCAACAAGTTTTATGGTGCCGTTGCCGGGGATTAGACATTAGTCTTTTGGCAATAGTGTTATAAATTTGTACATGTCTTTTGGTCCGGTCAACACTTGTTTTTGGAAAACCATGCCACCTACCTCTTGGTACAGAATATAAAGTATATTACAGATATCAAAGAAGCTAAATTTTAATTTCAAGATTTCTTCAAGAAGAGAGGCTACTCGACTAAATGAATTGGAAGGTTGAGAAATGGGCGTATGATATTTCAGAATCTAAAGATAAAACAAAGAAATTGCATGATCAGAAAATTTTGAGGAGGGGTGAGGCGGGAGATCGGAGTCTGTTATTCAACTCCAGACTAAGACTTTTTCCAGGAAAGCTTAAATCAAAATGGAGTGGACCATATACAGTAGTATAAAGCACACAATTTGGGGCAGTGACACTTAAAACGAGCAATCATGAGGAATTCAAGGTTAATGGTCAGAGATTAAAGCACTACTTTGGGAGAATGCAAATGGAAGAATGACTCTTAGTTATGAATGAGAAAGTTTGAAGAAACATAAATACAGCAGTAGCAAGTCTAGCTAAAGACTAAAAATTGAGCAGCTTTGTGGAAGGCAATCCACATCAGTTCGTTTGAAGTTTTTCTTGTTATATTTTTATGTTTAAATTTCTAATAGCTTAGTGAAATTTTATTCATTAGTGATTGAAGAGTGAGTAAAATATTTTTAGTTTTGCGGGACGAAAAACAATAAAAAATATGCAAAAGAGAACATCTACAAATCAAACTAAATTTTATAAGAGACAAGAGGTAGTATATTCTTCTTGATTTTTATTTTAAATTTTGTCTACGTGTGGCATGATTAGTTTAGGAAATTTATTTTGTTCTGGAGCTTAAATTTTGTATATGATGCATAGTGAATGATTTTGTTGAATATTAGCATGATGAAGATGAATTGAGTTGTATTTGTCTTGATTCAATTTGAATAAATTGAAATTGCTCTGAGATAGATTGTTCGAGGAGACTAAATTTTTAAGGTGCGCTTTACTAATCAAAACTGCGACTGAAGCTAGATGTGGAAACAATAAAATAGAAAAGAAAGTTGAAACAGTGAAACTGAGGTCACGACTAAAATAACTAAGGAAACAAAAAAACAAGTCGTGACAACAATTCCACTGTTGTGACAACATTTCAGGTCGCAACAAAAATCTTTATGTTACGACCAGACTTGCCAAAAACTCAATAAAAATAGTTTTTTTTTTTTAAAACCTTTCATTTTAGGAGTTCCAGCATTAAAAATAGGATTCATTGAAAATCATTAATTAAGAGGTTAAAAATTTAATGTAGACCCGTATCGTAATCATGACATTGAATGACGTGCATTCCATTCAACATTCCATTAAAAATTTGCAATTCATCCCGACCTTTCCCATACGCATCCATCTTTTTGAATCTTGAAACCACACAAAACCAAGAGCAAGCGATACCCTACTCGCCAAATCTTCACTCATAGTAACCATCCAAACTGACGTCACAAATCTTAATAATACGATCGGCGAAATCATGCGTGAAATGTCGAGGCGCGATGGAAGAATCTGATCAGGCTTCGACTGAGGAAGAAATAAATGTTGAAAAAGAAACCGACCTTGAGGAGGAGGATGAGCAACGAGGAGAAAGAAACCTTGAAGAGAAGAAAAGACTTAGTTTCAAAAGGCTTTCAGGAATTGTGGAACAAGGTGATGTTTGATAAGGAATTTGTGTGCGAAAGAGGTTTTGGTAAAACTAGTTTTCCAGTTTTGGAAGTAATAGAAAAGAGGTTGGGGATTCTTTGCGAGCTGCTGGCGCGAGATTTTTAGCTGCTTGCCGGGATTCTATGCAAATATGGTGGAAATTAAAGATGATTCAGTTTATGTGAGAGGTGTTTGGGTGCCTTTCGGGGATAGAAGGATAAATGAAATGTTTAAATTGAGAGATTTTAAGCACGGATCGAAGTATAAGAAGTTGATAGAGAATCCAAACTATGAAAAGATACTGAATCGGTTGGCCCCGGAGGAAGGAGAAGAAATGGGCGATCAAAGGGGACCTCCTTTGAAGAAGCAAATGTTTGATTTTACTTCATATGTTACGTAATAGTTCTCACCCAAACATCTTTCTTTGATAAGAAGAGCAGAAAGCCATCATTTGTATGCCTTTTTAAAGGATATAAAATGAACATAGAGCGTCCCCGATGGAAAGAATGTAAGAGGATACACCATAGTAATAAGAGAGGATGATCCCTCACCTACCTATCACGGACTTGTCTGCAGGCGGGGGTGAAGGGAGTGGGAAGAAGAAGAGGAAATGTCCTCGAGTTTCCCTCGCCACGATAGGAGTGAATGAGGGCGAGGAAGGCGAAAGGAGTGATGGTAGTGGATGCGAGAAGCAGAGCGGGAGAAAATGTAAGAAAATGATAGAAGAGGAAATAGAGAGTGCAGTGGCCACTTTTTAGGACGAGAAGAAGAAGAACCTTTAGAACTAATGAATGCATCAGCCGTTTTAAGAATGCAGGAACGATTGCTGCCTGACGAAGGATCTAGGAGTAGAGAAGGAAATACTAAAATCGTAAAATGCTCGGAACGATAAGAAAAGGGAGATGGAAGAAGAAATTTGAAATGGGAAAGCGACAACGAGATCAGAAGAGTTTATGGAAAGGCTACTTATTGCAAGGGAGAAAAGGAGCGAGATATGGGAGGGAAAACTAGAGGATTAGAGGCAAGACATAAGGAAGAGCGGAAGAAACAAGAAGAAAGAAAAGATGATGGAAAGAATAGAGAATAAACATAAAGCATTTATAATAATTAATTCCAAAGGGATGTTGATTTCTTGAACATATTGAAGAAGAAAGAGAGACGAAAATGGAGAATAATATGCTAAGGAAGATTGAGGGTTGAGCATTTATCTGGTATTCGAGGAGTTTGAGAGATTAATGAAATATAGAGATTAGCAGTTGGAAGACAATGATGAGTATAGAAGAAAAACTTGGTTGGAGAGCTTAGACTAGTGATGAGTTTAAAGTCATCTATTTTTAATCCATTTTTCTGTTTGATTTTCATCTGAAAAGAAATAATAAATATGTAGAAATATGAAGAAACTCACCAATTTGTTATTAGCAGGGAGTGTGAAAGAAAGAAGAAAAAGCGATAGAAAATCTGCGGTGGGTGGGTAAAAATGCCGAGAAAATGGCGGGGCGAGAAAGGAAAACGAGGCGGGAGTAACTGATATTTGCGAGTTTTGGGCGCAGCGTGGAGTTATGCGGTCTTGTTTTATCGGGAAAATTTGAAGGAAATTTGATGCAGGTCGCGACAGGCATTAAAATGTAGGCAACTAAGGACTAACGGAGAGCTTAGGAATGATTTAGCGACAATGAGTGATGTAGGCGACGAAGGTCGATGTCGCGACAAGAGATGGAGGTGCATTGAGAGAAGATAAAGCGCCTTGGCGGCTACGGCGGAGTTGAAAATTAAGCTGTTGCTTGACTTAAAATTGTATCGCGGCGGAGGTAGCGTCAGCGACACAAAAAGCAACGATTGAAGCATGCTAGAGACCTAATGTTGATGTCGCGACGAGATCGAAGGTCGCGACATGAGACTGCTTTCGGTTAAGAAGGTACGCAAAGCCATAAAGTGATAATAAAGCATCGGGAACATCGATTAAAAGCCTCGAGACCTAATATGATGTCGCGACAAAGGGTCCCGAGTCGCGGTATGAACTACTTTCGGTTAGAGGCTGCAGCCATAAAGTGGCGTCGCGACGAAGATTGATGTCGCGACATCGGGAGCCGTCGAGTTAAGAAGGCTGCAAAGAATTGAGCTAACTTTATCATGGCAAAAGTTGATGTCATGACATATCGGGGGCTATCTAAGTTGAAGCCTGGGAGAACTAAATTGATATCTACGACAAGAGATCGATCTTAGCGACAAAGGAGCGACGAGTTCAAAGGCTGCGAGCCATAAAGTGATGTCGCGAAAAGAGATTGATGTCGCGACATCGGAACCTATCGATTGAAAATTTTGCAAAGACATGGCGATGTAAGCGACGAGGGGATAGAATATCGCAACATCAGGAACGAACAGTTGAAATATGTGGAGCCATAGACTAATGTCGCAATAAGAGATTGATGTCGCGACGCCAGGGATGACCAGTTGAAGATTACAGTTCTTAAGTTGATGTCGCGACTATAGATTGTTGTCGCGACCTCATAAACTCCTTCGATTCAAAGATTCACGAGAGACTAAAGGTTGATGTCGCGACATTGATTCCTTGTCGCGACATAAGATGCCTTCAAGAAAACAAAGGAACATCATGACTTATTGATAAATCACGCAGCCCGAGTGCGAGAGCTAAGCGATGTTGCGAGCAAGAGGATTTGAGGTGTGACACGAGAAACGATAACATAGGCGATCCACTTGGAAATCCACAAAGGCGCATTGGAATTAGGAATGACCCGAACCACATAAATCTTATTCTTACCAACGAAGCGACTCTTGCGGCACTGAAATAGAGATGCAGGTTCTTTGAGAAGGCTCCTGTATTTTGTGCATTTTATTTCTTTTCTTTTCTTTTCTTTTTCTTTTCATTTTCTTTCCATTTTATTTTAGATTAGATTGGTTTTGTATTTAGATTACAATTTGGTTTGAACGTTAAACGTAAGGATTGGCCAGAATGCCATGTATATTCTTAAAAATCTTTGTAGGTTGTTTGAATTCGGGGGCAAATTTGGGATTTAGTGCCAGTTCAGAATTCTGATGGTTTCATGATCGGCAAGCCAATGTATGGTATAATGTTAATTTAGAAAACCCGGCTTCCACTTGAATTGGCGTTGTTATCGAAATAATCTTTCTGCCAGTATTTTATTCATTATGGTGACCGGATGTTAAATCAACTTCTTTGAGTTTTGCTTGTTCTTATTATTGATCCCAATTTCAGTTTCTTGTACCCATGCGAGGTTGTTTCAGCTCTGATTTTCAAGGCCCTGCGGGTGACCACAGAGAATGCATTCACGAGTAAGAAACAATTTCGAGGAAGGTATTTGAACTGTGCGATATAATGCGCCTGTATATTTCCAAATCAATACATCCTGTTTCTCGCCACCTTGTGAGAATGGAGTTAGGTGAGTTATTAATTTAAGTATATAGAGTTCACTAAATTCGAATGGTAAGATTCGATCCGTGTTAGCAAAAGGATATAATCCCAGGAAGAGTAAATCTATTCAATTTTGAGGGTGAGGGAACCGTATAGTGGAAACCTCGGAATGACTAAATTGAGAAGGAGCTCGAATTACTTGATCCATTATTTAATGGAGTATGAAGTATTGAGAAAGAAAATACGAACAAGGCTACTAGATTTAAAGTAGTTATCTCACCTGCGTGTTCGAGAGAGCAGGTTAAGGTGAGATAAGGAACTGTGTGGTTTGGAGAGATCCAGTCACACTATATTCATCCTTGGACTAGTTATAAGAATGCGTAGTCCGGAAAAAAAAAATTCTGATCTTGACTACGAAATTGATTCTTCACAATAGCTAATTATTCAATGTTTTCCCCAGAATAGCTGTTAAATCTAAATTTTTATTTTGAAATATTTCAATATTCAATTCATTTGTTCTTAATTCATTTTTCTTTATATCATTCTTTTCATTTGTCAAGCAAAATCTCATTATCTTATTATGATCGAATAGTATGGAGCTTAATTAGTTGGAGTAGTTGATTAGAAAAATTCTTGAGATCTCTGTGGGATCGATATCTGGACTTAATCCATTTATTACTTATGCATTTGTGCACTTGCGAGTATATTGGATCAAAACCACACGAAAATGGTTTACTCTTTACAAAATGTCTTTTAATAAAGTGATACTTAAAAACTCACACTCGAGTTTAATGGTTTTTATTTACTGAGGATTAGACAATAGTCATTGGGTAATAAGTCTTAAATTTGAATAGGTGTTTTGATCCATAACAATTTATTGATGTAGTCTCAACAAGTTTTATGGCATTATTGTTGGGGATTAGATAATAGTCCGTTGGCGATAACGTCATAATTTTGCATACATCATATGGTCGATCAATAACGAGTTTTATGGCGAATTCTTGGGGATCAGAAAAATTTAGTAAATCAATATTACGTGAAAAAAAGGAAATGCTAATTTGGACACTTTGAAGAAAGAACAAAAAATAGTTTTTCAAGCGGTGTTATTTTGTACTAACCTTCCCCAACAAACCATATTGAAAATATTTGTTGACCAGACTAATCCACAGTAATGTAAGTGTGTTTTGATTTAGGGAGAATCTTAATGCGTAGGAAACGAGAACAACGTCTGATTCGACGAGACACGGGATTAGAGAACACTCGAAGCTTGAGAAAGATAAAGAAGGCGAAAAACTCAGCCGCATAGCGGACGAAAGACATGATCGGGAATGAAGCACATAGAGCCGGAGTTAGAAGGCCTCCAATCAACGTCTATGGGAGGACTTGCAGGAAACGTATTCAAGATGAGTACTACTTGATCGGGCAGCCAGCTATTGATGCAAATAATTTTGAACTTAAACACAGCCACTAATTCTGATGGTCCAGTGACATCGGTTCTTGGTCATCCTTTGAGGACGGCTTGAGCACACAGGAAGATTTCTCGGGATAGGTTAATATAGTGATTGAATGGGGTGAGACCCGGGAAGTCATCAAGCTGCATATATTCCCATTCTCTCTAAGAGACTGATGACTACATGGTATGAATCTTTGCCATATGGGCTCTGTTGATGCCCAGGAGGAGTTAGTAGAGGCACACTTAGGTAGATTCTTCCCCAGACCTCACCTCGCCCAGAGAATGAGGGAAGTGTGTATGTTTCGTTAGGGAAGATGAAAGCCTTTACTATGTAGCTGGGAAGGTTCTTGAGAAGATGTCCGATGCATGGGATATATCGAGACTCGGATGGACGTTGTATATCATGCCTTGAATGATATATCAAGGGATCATTGATGCTTCATGTTGTGGAGCATTCAAGCGAAAAAGTCTTTGAAGAGGCAAGAGAGATGATTGAGACACGGCTAGAATGCAATATGAAAACTCATGCAGGTTTTGAGAGGAAACAACGGAGGAAGGGGATCATGGAGCTGAAGCGAGATGACCATGGAAGCCAAGTTGGATGCCAATATGCATAGGTTGGACAAGCAAGAAGAAAGACACCTGCCCATGAGATAGGAGAGCCGGAGTTGAAAGAAGTTATTGAAGAGAAGTCTTTGAGAGAACTCTTGAAGAACAATTCTATGATCTTGAAGAGTTAAGTATGCGGGGAGCCAAGAAATTACCATTTCAAACCCAATCTAACTGCCGGCACATTATCACCGACAAGAACCATGAGAACTACTCCATGTGGTGGAGGCTTCACAAGGCCAGGCATGGGCGACGGAACCCTCGACGGGAGTTATCAGCGATACAAGGGATTCTGGCCGGCGACAGCGAGAAATGAACACATAAATGAATATCGAGTTGGAAGGAGGACCAAATCTTTTGAATAACAGATCTTTGCATTTCATGGGATAATAAGAAAATTTGTTGAACTCATGAACAAAAGTTTTGAGTTGAGGCTGGCTATTACCAATTCTCAAAATTTTCAGAACTTCTGGTATTCATCCTTGAAGAATCAGGAGACACAAGTAGGGAAGTTATTTTAACCTGCAAAGCCCGGAGGAAAGATGCCTTCCCAGTGACACGAAGAATCCAAAGGCACTTTGTGTTTGTACGGCTTAGGAGTGGGAAGGAGTTAGAAAGATGAAAGAAAAAATGGCATGTGAGAAGAGAAGAAAGCCCGGAAAAGGAAGAAGCCTTGGAGGAAAAAGAAAGGAAAGGAGTGGAGCAGGAAAGGATATGAAGGCTCTGGGCACACGTTCCCATTTCCACGAGAGGCTGAGAAATCGAATAGAGGAAGCGATTTGCAAGGTTTTGGCCTTTCGAAGCTAGAGATCAGTACGCCTTTGCGAAGTGAGTGACTCGGATGCCCTCTATGCAAAATTCTGAAGGACATGCAGAGCAAGAAAAGAAAGATAGTAGAAGAGGGATGAAGTGAATCTCACTTTGCTACTTACTTGATCTTAGTGATAAAGAAAGAATTGCCAGAAAAGATGAAGGATCCAGAGAGTTTTACAATTCCTTGCATCATTGGAGGAGTTGAATTCTAGAAAGCTCTTTGTGACTCAGGAGCCAGTATCAACTTGATGCCTCTTTCTGTTGCCAAACAATTAAGTTTGGGGGAGTTTATTCCCACCACTATTACTCTTCAAACAGTAGACAGATCGATGGTAAAACTGAAGATCTTGGAAGTTATCTTTGGTAGTGTTGGGAAATTTGTTTTTCCCGATGGAGCTTCATCATTACGGACATGGAAGAAGATTCACAAGTACCCTGCTCTTGGGGAGACCATTCCTAGCTCTTTGAACACGTCTGATCGACATGCAAAGGAGTTCTTGCCGAGGATTCGAGAGGAAGTTCTTCAACTTGTGCAAGCGCCACGAGAATATAGATATAGACGAGAGAAAATTGCAATGTAGTGATGATGTCTATACCACACAGTCTTGATGTTCCACGTGATTGTAATGCTCAGAATTTTTATCAATGAAAAGAGAAGAGATGAATTCGAGTATATTGAAGATGACTACTCGATTATCCCTTCTGTGATTTCATTCTATAGAAAGCATGTTGAGCACAGCAAAGCGAAATGACAAAGGGAAAATAATGAAAAGAGTGTCGAAACCGGTGAAGAGGGGCTAGTGTTGAAAGAATTGCCAAGTCATTTGAAGTATGCTTACTTAGAATCTCGAGAGAAGACCGATTGATTATCTGCCCTTAGACTCGGTGATCTTTGAGGAGCAGAGTTCTTGCAAATCTTAAAGAAGCATAAAGTCTATAGCTTGGTCCATTGAAGAATTGAAGGGTGTCAGTCCATCGATTTGCGTGCACAAAGTGCGCTAGAAGAAACTTCAAAGCCTTATTGACATCAAAGGAGCCCGAATCCGGTGATGAAGAGTGGTGGGAAGGAGGTATAAGATACCAGCTGAATCTTTGAAAGGGTTTATCACATATGCCATTTCGAGATAGTCCTTGGGTGAGCCGGTCCATGGTTAGAAGAAGGGTGGGTTCTTGTGATCATGATGAGAAAAATAGATTAGTTCAGCAAAACGGTGGCGGGATGGGGTATGCATTGATTACGAGGCGAACCGCAGCCACGAAAAGATCATTTCCTTTGCCGCTACGTGGTCGGATGTTGGAGCGGATTAGCGAGACACCTGTTTTGTTTTCTTGGATGGTGTCGGGATCTGATCGGATTGCTATTGCACACGAGGACGAGAGAAGACCACATTCACATGCCCCGATGGTACCTTTGCCTTGAAACGATGCCATTTTAGGCACGTAATGCTCTTGCTACATTCAAAAAGGTGTATGGTAAATTTTCAAACCTGGTTCGGAGGTTATGGAAATTTTATGGATGACTTCCCTTTGTGTATGGATCGATTTTGATCGGTGTTTGAAAATTTGGAAACGATTAGCCCAGATGCAGAGACAAGCAGTTAGCATTGAATTGGGAAAAATGCCATTTATATTAACGAAAGGTATTGTTCTTGGGCATAAAATTTACGCTACTGGTGGAAGTAGGTGATCAGGTATCCATCATCAAACTCTTACTATACAGTAAAAGAGTGTGAAGCTTCTTGGGGCATCTTTGGATTTTTATAGGAGATTCATCAAAGACTTCTCAAAAATAGCAGGACCTTATGCGATTCTGGAGAAGGATACAAGGTTTAATTTGATGACTCCTGTGTTTGCTTTTGGAAAAATCAAAATCAAATTAGTTCGACACCATAATGGCTGCACCATAATGGGATAAGGGATTTGAAATAATGTGTGATGCCGATGATTTTAATGGGAGCGTACAGGGTAAAGAAAGAAGGAAAATATTCATGACCATATACTATGCTAGTAGAACCTTCAATGAAGCCTGAAAATTACTCAACAATGAAAAGGAGATGCTAGCCATAGTATTTGCTTGTGAAAAATCCAGGACAATACATTTGGGGATCCCATGTTGTTATTATTCATCACGATCATCACGGCAATCAAATTTGATGTGTCAAAGAAGGAAGCTAAGCGAGATTGGTAAGGTGGGTGTTGTTATTGAGGAGTTTGACTTGAGATCGAGGATAAAGGGCGTGACAATTGGCGATAGCTGATCACTTGTCAAGAGTAGAAAAACCTTTGCTGAAGAAGAAAGTAATATTGACCGGAGAACTTCCTAGATGAGTAAGCATTTAAGTTTCCTTCAAGCTTCCATGGGTATCTTGATATTGTGAACTATTTGGCTTGTGGAGTAATTCCTTGAGTCGACTACAGCGAGGAAGAAACTTCAGGTAGCGGCCAGGTATTATATTTGGGATGATCCATTATTATTTAAAGGAGTGCGACATGATAATAAGAAGATGTGTGCGAGAGAAAATGAACAAGGCAAAATTTTGAATGATGCCATACATCACATATAGAGTCATTTTCGGGAAAAAGAAGCATTCATAAGATACTCCAATCTGGCTTTTATTGGCTATACGGAGATTGTCTTTGAGTGGGTGAAATTGTTGTGATAGATGCCAAAAGATTGGAAATATCAGTAGCATAAATGAAATGCCCCTAAGAGGTATAATGGTGGTGCAAATCTTTGATGTATGCGGAATAGATTTTATGGGACCATTCCGCCATCATTTGGGAACTGTACTATCTTGCTACTTGATTGATTATGTTTAAATGGGTGGAAGCGATGTGTCAGGAATGATGCTAATACGGTTGTGAGTTTCTTGCAAAAAAATATTTGGCGATTTGGAACACGAGAGAACTATCATTAGTGATGGGGAAGCCATTTGCAAACAAAATATTTACAAAACTCATGAGCAGTATGGGATCAAGCATGTAATGAGTCTAGCTTATCATCCGAAACCGATAGACGAGCAGAAATTTCAATAGGGGAGATTAAAATAATACTTGAAAAGGCGCGAGCTTCAGCGGGGAGAATTTGGTCTTGAGCTTGATGATGCACTTTGGAAACGCTACAGGTGCATACAAAACTCTAGTGGAATGTCCCCATAAAGAATTGTTTTGGTAAACCATGTCACCTACCTTTGGAATTGGAATACAAGGCAATGTAGGCCATCAAGAAGTTGAACCGATTTTAAAAGCTATGAGGAAGAGATTGCTCTGGATTTAATGCGAGTGGAAGAATTGAGAAATGAAGCCTATGATAATGCTAGAATCTACAAGGATAAGACAGAGAAATGGCATGATCAAAGGATCCTGAGAAAAGAGTTCAAAGCATGGGAACTAGTTCTACTGTTTAATTCTAGGTGAGATTGTTTCGAGAGTTGAAATCGAATGGGTGGGCGTACACGGTGGTGTCAAATGATACATTTGGAGTAGTGACAGCATTCAGGGCGATGCGGAGAAGAATTCAAAGTCAATGGACAAAGACTGAAGCACTATCTAAGCAGAGAGGAAAGAATGGAAGAGATCCAGCAGGTTATCTAGATAGAAGAAGAACCAAAACAACATGTCTAGCTAAGGACTCATTGAAGCGGTGATGGGAATGACCATAGAAATTTAGTTTATGCTTTTAGATTTTGAATATTTTTTATTTTTTATTTTTGCAGTCATTTCGTTTAGATTAGTTCTTATTAAGTTAGATTTAATTTTGAGAAGTTAATTGTAGTTTAATTAAATTTTCTTGAATCATGCAGTAAGCGTCTGCAAGGATGAAAGACATGAGTGAAAAGCAACTCGGGACACCTCCAGTAACTTACTGAAATGTCACGACGACGTGAACAAAGGGAGTAACTTTCTCCCTAAACCAAACACTAACATGAAATATGAGTGAATTGCTTGTTGAATTTGTTTGGAGAAGCCCTAAATAAATGTATATAAAGGGTATAGGATTAATAAAGGAATTTAAGTTTTAGAGATCATTAAACTAAGGGCATAGATCGACATAAACAAAGACTTGAAAATGCAAAGTCACGACATGGGGGCAAAGCAATGTCTAAAAACCTAGATAATCGCGACAAACTTGAGTATGTCACGACATAAAAAGGTTTAGTGCCAGCGACTCACCCTCTTAAATGCCACCAAATTAATATCTTAAATAAAAGTGAGGCGAAATTGATGTAGCGACAAGCGGAGTGTGAAATAATAGTGGCCCACAAAAACTTGATTGAATTGCAAGCTGTTGGAGAACTTTCCCAGCATAAGCTCCACTTTCCAGCTTGTTCATCCTCCTTCATACAATTCTCAATTCCTGAAAACCACAGCTGCAAAAATCTTTAGAAAACTTTCCTTACGTTTCAAATGGCTGAAACCTCAAACCTCGTACCTAACCTGTAAGAGACCATGGAGGAATATGTGCAACCAGAAGAAGAAATCCGACAAGAAGAACCGTTAGAAGAGATGCCCACAGAAGCACCAGAGGCACCAGCATTTTCTGAAGAAAGAACGGACAAGAGAAAGGGAAAAACAATAGAAGAAGAAGTATAAGATTTTGTATCAGAGGAAACATTCAATGGAAGAAGCACTGTATGCAAAAAAGAGGTTAGTATCGAGAAAGAAGATTAAACCACATTACCCCTTTGAGGAGATGATTGAACAAAGAGGTTGGGAAGCTTTACGCACATCAAAAGTCGGGCTACACAGCGAGTGGTGAAGAATTTACTCCCGATCGGTAGGCGGGAAGAGACAACTCTTGTGTTCGTTAGAGGGAGTGTGGTTACCATATGGAGGCTAGGGCCATTACTTGAAGCCTATGGAATGGCGGGCGCAGCGTGGAGTCCCGAGTTCAAAAAGCTCTGGAAAGCCCAAATTTTAAAGAAGATTGCCAAAAGCTCAGCACGGAAAAGCACAAGCTGGGACAAGGAGGAAGGAGAACTAAAAAGCCACGAGCGGGAAGCCTACAGCGAGGAGAATTTGGGAGTATGGTCCCCATTTCTTGGCCTCTGTTTTAGTCCCAAACAACATGTGTGCACGGTGAGAGAGCGAGGAAGCAATTATCTTTGTATGCTATTCTTAAAGGGTATAAGTTCAATGTAGGAATAGTAATTGAAAATTCTATAATGAGGTACCATGAAGGAAATAAGAGAGGGCTGATCCCTCACCCAGCAACAATAACTGTTTTATGTTTAAAGAGAGTGGGGTGAAGGGTCTTGGAAGAAGAAGAAGGTCCTATGACATCACCACTCCTACGCGACGGGAGTGAGCAAGAGGACGAAACCAAAGAAAAGGGTGTTGATTGGGGAAACCGGATAAGCTCAATTGTAGGCAGTAAGAGGAGACTTTGGGGGTTGCTAGCCAAGAAGAAGATAACCCAGAACTTCCTCCTGAAAATAATACTTTCACCTTTGCGAAACGATGAGAGGGCCCAGGATGAAGAAAGAAGCCCTTAGATTTCTCCATCCTTAGGTAGTTCTCCCCTATTCAAACGGAGACATTCGGAGAGCGGGGAGAAAGCTCAAGGGAGCACAAGAACAATTCAATAATGGAGGTCCTCGATGCCATCCCAGGAAGAAGATGGAAGAAAGGGAAAAAGAGTGGAATGTGCAATAAGAATTCAGGGAAGGAGTTTATGAAAAAGAGTTCAAAAGAAGAGATCAGCAAAGGGAAGAAGAACTAAAAAGAAGAGAATAACAGATGAAAGAGGTTCTTCAACAGCAAAGAGAGGACTTCAAGAAAGAAATGAAGGAACGAGATCGCGATCATCTACAGAAACTCAGTAGTCATGAATCTTTTTATAACAATCGGTTTGAGCGTGATTCAGCTCTTAACCATCATGAAGAAAAAGAGGTAAACGAGAAAGCCAGAATTAGGAGAACAAATCAAAGGATTCAAATTTGTATACAAGTCTCTACAAAAAGATTTTGAGAATAAAGCTGGATGATAGAATGACGAGATCTTTGAATCTACGAGGCGAGAAGAATGGCTAGAAAAATTTGGATCGATTAGTAACTAATCTTTTCAAATTCACTGGAAATAATATTTGTCAAGAAAACACAATGAATGGCTTGGGGAAGAGACAAGATAAGGCTAAACGAAGGTTGATCTCTCAATAGGATCTTCATTGAAGATCAAGTTGAGAAGAAACTAAGAAGAGAAAGGAAAGAAGAAATAGAAATTTCCTCCATTCTGACTCATTTGAATACACCAGACACAGGATCCCCACAATATCTTCTTTGCCTCTTCCAAAAGAAAAAGATAGACTTCTTTCAGAGATTGACCTTCCTTACCTTCCAAGCCCCACATCTTGTGTATCCAACATTTGCAATTGAGTCGAAATAAAATGATAAATTTGAAATGAATTGTTGTGTTATTTTAGTTTGTTAAATTTTGTGTTGCTTTGTGGTTGCATAGTTGGGAAAATAAAAGTAGGAATTAGTTCAAGAATAAGGCTAGTGAGATGTAATGAGCTGAATTGAATGGAAGCGAGTTAGATTAGAATAAGTGAGAGAAATGTAGAATAAGATGAAATGAATACGAGTTTGGTTGGAAACACGAGAAGTCACGAAAGTGACTTAAGTCTAAGCCCGATAAGTCCAGGAATAGAGGAAGGTAATACAATAGAAGGAACAGAACATATTTTTGATTTTGTGGTACGAACAATAAGTCAAGGAACCTGTTGAATATCAATTAATTTAACTACTCATCAATAAAAATGAGTGCATACAATCTTTATGGTTAGTCACATCTGTTCAATCCAAATTCTAGAATTTGTTAGATTATTGATTGAGGCGAAATCCTAGGTGATACAAGCGTGAGAGATGATGCGAGGCCATTCTTGGATGAGTTGAGCCATTCTAGCCATCCTATTCATATGCTGATGCATATACCTTAGTTCGAATTGAGCCAACAAGCTTATTTTCAAAAGCCAAATCGAAATGGAAACCCTGACCCATCTAAAGAAATCAATCCTTCGGTAAAACCTATGATTGCAGAATTCAGGAGGAAGAAAGAAATGAAGTTTGGGGAGTATATGTTTTTTGAGGAACTCAAGGAGGAAAATAAAAAGAGAGAAGGAAATGAAAAAGAAAAATGAAAGCCGAGAAAATACAATAGAAAGAAACTACGAGGATAAGTTTTATCTTGTGGCTAACTCTCTTTAACAATTAAGTTCATAGGGTGTTTCAACACCTAGTACCTAATGCCATACGTGGTATGGGGCTACTAACCCAAAGTACAGCTAAGTATTAGAAGCCTAAAAGTTAAAACATTGCACTATCCACTGAATGGTGACAACAAAGGAAATTTCAGTTGAATTACAAGTGAGAAATAGGGGCATGGGTTACGAATTGAAGAAATCAAAGAGATGTCCCCAGACATGAAGTTTAGGGGAGTTTATTAGAGAAACTCTGAGAAAGAAAGGGCGGTAGGAGAAAAGGTTCGGGGTAATCTTAACCTAAAAATTCCTTCCATCCTGCATTCACAGAAGCCTAACAAGATAAGCCCAAAGACACGATTGATCTTGAAGAAATTTGAAATCACCTACATTAGTGGAGATCAATATGAAAAACAAACCTATGGAATTTGGAAATATGGAAACAATCAAAGCGCATGAAGGACTTTAGGGAGTTAAGTGACTCGGTATGAAGATGAGAAAGGAAAATAATCATTATTCAACGGGATCTAATGATTATGTTGTTTGTAAAACAATTTCATGATTTAGTTTTGTATACTTTAAAGATTAAAACTAACCTTGGCTGGACTTAAAGTTAGATGTACATAAATGATACATTCCTTGTAATTCAATCAAAATTATTTGCCTCTGCAAGTGAGACAGAAAAATGTCCTTTTGTTTGAGATGAGCAATTCTTTCTTTCATTTGCTTGAGGATAAGCAAAACTGCACGTTGGGGAGTTTGATGGCTTTAAAGTCATCTATTTTTAATCCTTTTTTATGTTTGATTTTTCATACGAAAGAGAATAATAAATATGCGAGAAATATGAAGAAACTCGCAATTTGTTATTAGCGAGGAGTGTGAAAGAAAGAAGAAAAGCGTTAAGAAAAAATAAAGCCGGTGGTGGAGTAAAAATCGAGAAAATGGCAAGGCGAAAGAGCGGTAAGGGGGTAACTAATGTTTTAGTTTTGGGCTTACCTTTGTCGATTATGCGGTCGCGACATCGGAAATTTGAAGGAAATTTGATCGCGGTCGCGGCGAGCCGTAATGTAGGCAATGGTAACCCGAGAGACTTAAGGAATGATTCCCTTTGACGACAAGGTGATGTAGCGGCGAGAAGGTGATGTCACGTGAGGATGATGGTGGGACAAGAAGCGCAATATTCTGACGAGGTTTGAAAAGATAAATATTGTGACTTAAAACATTTGTCGCCCGGCTTGAATTGTATCCAGCGACACAAAAGTAGCCGGTTAGGCGTCGAGGAGACCTAATCGATGTCGCGACAAAGATCGAGTCGCGACATGAGACTTGCTTTCAGTTGAAGGTACGCAAAGCCATAAAGCCAGCGACAAGAGATTGATGTCGCGACATCGGGGTTTGCTCAGGTTGAGCGTCGGAGACTGTCGATGTCGCGACAGAAGATTCGAGGTAGCGACGCGAGACTTCTGCTCGGATTGAAAGGCGCAAAGCCATAAAGTGATGTCGCGACAAGAGATTGATGTCGCGACATCAATAGCCGTCAGTTGAAAGCTGCAAAGAAATGAACTGCTATCGCGACAAGAGATTGATGTCGCGACATCAGGAACATCAGTTGAAGCCTCCGGAGAACTAAGTTGATGTCACGACAAGAGATCGATGTCGCGACACTAGGAACGACCAGTTCAAAGCTGCAGAGCCATAAAGTGATGTCGCGACAAAGAGATTGATGTCGCGACATCAGGAACTCATCAGTTAAGCTGCAAAGACGAGGCGTGTCGCGACAAGGGATCGATGTCGTGACCGAGGAAACGAGCGGTTGAAATATGTGGAGCCATTGTCTTCGCAATAAGAGATTGATGTCGCGCGGGACGGCGATTGAAGATTGCAGTTCTTAAGTTGATGTCGTGACTAGAAATTCTTTATCGGCGACCTCATAAACCATCAGTTGAAGTTAGAGACTAAGGTTGATGTATGGCATTGATTCCTTGTCGCATAGATCTATGAAAACGAGAGCGTCATGACTTATTGATAATCTTAGCCAGTGCCAAACTAAGCGATGTCGCGACAAGGAGATTTGAGGTCGCGACACAGCGATCTTTATAGGCGATCCAGCGGAAATCCTGGCGCATTGGAATTAGGGGCCCAACTTGAACCCAACTTAAGAACCCTATAAATACGGGTCGCTACCAACGTAAAGACTCAGCGACTGGAAAAGAGAGATCCTGGTCGTCAAGGCCCCGTATTTTTTTTTTCTTTCTTTCTTTTTTTCTTTTCTTTGCTTCGTTTTTTCTTTCCATTTTATTTTAGATTATATTAGTTTGTATTTCGTTTCTAATTTCATTCAACTACCGTAAAGGATCGGAAATGTAATGCAGATATGGTTTCTTAAAATTACCGCCCTAGCTTGTTCAATTCCGCATGTACCCAGATTTCGAACACCTAGCTTTCCCGATTTACATCGGGTTTCCTCATCACAGTTTCTCAATGTATGATATAATCGCACTTAGAAACCCAGCTCAATCGAATTGACGTTGTCAGAAGAAATAATCTTCCCGCAGCATTTTATTCATTATACCGAACTTCGATGTTAAATCGACTGGCCGGGTTTTTCGTTTTTTATTTGATCCCAATTTCGCCAAGACCCATAATGAGGTCATTTCACTGACTAAGGAGGCCCTCCTTGGTGACACAGAGAAGGCATTCCCGAGAGTAAGAAACAATTCTCGGAAGGTATCTGAACCCGATATCAAGCCGATCTAACGAGCTCAGATATTTAAATCAATACATCCCCTCTTCTCACTTATAAACTATGAATGAGCCTGAGTGAGTTATTAATTTAAGTATATGAGAGTCTTCACCTAAATTCGAATAGTGAATTCGATCCCGTGTTAGCAAGGATCTAATCAAGAAAGAGTAATCTATTCTAATTTTTGAGGGGCGAGGAACCAGTATAGTGCAAACCCTGGTAATGACTAAATCAAGGAGCTCAAAGTCTCGCATTCATGTTTGCGTATGAAGTATTGGAGAAAGAAAATACCCAAAATAAGGCTAATAGATTTAAAGTAGTCATCTCACCCTCTGTGGTTCGAGAGAAACAAGTAAGGTGAGATAATGAATGCGTGGTTTGAGAGATCCGCCACACTATATTCACTGGGACTAGTTTTAAGATTCTAGCTCGTAAAATAAAAGTTACAAAGATCGAATCGCAGAATTTATTCTTCACAATAGCTGATTATTCAATGTTTTCTTGTGAGATAATCGTAAATCTAAATTTTTTATTTTGGAGTTTCAATATTCAATCTTATCATCATTCATTTTTCTTTATATCATTCTTTTCAAGCCGTAAAAGCAAAATCTCACATCGTATTATCGCCCAAATGTAATGGAGCATAATTAGTCGAGCAGTTAATTGAAAAATTCTCGATATCAAAGGATCGATATCCTGGACTTAACCATTTTACCGTCAATTGCACTCAAGAAGATAATCGGATCAAACCACACGAAAATGGTTTAGCTCTTGTACAAAAATATCTTTTAATAAAGTGATACTTAGTTAAGCTCACACTAAGTTTAATGGTTTATTTATCGAGGATTGCACAATAAATTCTCGGGTAATAAGTTTAAATTTGAATAGTAAGCCATCCATAACAATTTATCATGTAGCCAACAAGTTTTATGGCATTATCATGGATCGGATAATAAATCCGTCATGATAACGCCATATCAAATACATCATATGGTCCAAAGCCAACAAGTTTTACGGCGCCGTCACGATCGAAAAGAATTTAGTAAATCAATATTCTCGACGAAAAAGTGAAATGCTAATTCGACACTCAAGAAACAGAACAAAATAGCTTTTCAAGCAAAGGGTTATTTTTAGCCACTAACCTTTTAACAAACCATTAATAAATTATTTGTCACCGACTAATCCTATTAATGTAAGTGTGTTTTTGATTTCAGTGGACAAAATCTTAATGCATAGAAAACGTAACACCGATCCGCATTCCCAAGCAGACATAGAATTAGAGAGAACACGTAGTTTCGAGAAAGATAAAAGAAGGCAGAACCCAACCATGGCAGATCAAAGACATGATCGTAATGAAGCACATAGAGAAGGGCCAAGGCCTCCAATCAATTGGCATACTATGGAGGACTTCCTCCGGGAAGCCTATTATTCAAGATGAGTACTGCAGAATCGGGCAAAATGCACTATCGATGCAAATAATTTCAACTTAAACCAAGATCTAATTACAATGGTCCAAAGGAAGATCGCTTATCGGGTCATCCCAATCGAGGACTAAACGAGCACCCCGAAGATTTCAGATGGCTACTAGTGAAGTCGAATGGATCGAGACCAAGTCATCAACCGCATCTATTCCCATTCTAAGAGATACAAGAACTACATAGCATGAATCTTTACCTATACGGCTCAAGCCGACATCGAGGAGTAAAGCAGAAATTATTTAGTAGATTCTTCCCCCAAATTTCACCTCATGTAGAAGGAGGGAAATTTTTGCGGTTTCAAAGAGGGGAAGACGTAAAGCCTCAGATGTAAATGAAAAGCGTTCAAACTACGACAAGATGTCCAATGCATCGGATGATCTCGAAGACTCGTATGGACATCAGATATCATGCCTCAATGATATATCAAAGGATCATCGATGTCTCTATGTCGGAGCATTCAAACGAAAAAGTGTCAAGAGGCAAGAGAGTCGGACAAGACCAAGCAAATGCAATATGAAAACTCCTTCGGGTTTTCAAGAGGAACAACAGAGCAAAGCGGGATCACGGAGTCGAAGTAAGACGACCACGAGCTTAAAGTCATCTATTTTACCCATTTTTCCGCTTTTGATTTTCATTAAAATCAATAATTAATATACGTAATTATGAAGAAACTCACCAATTTGTTATTAGCAAAGTGTAAAGGAAGCAAAGCAAGGAAAAAGCAGAGAAAATGCATAAATAAGTGGAATAAAAGTACTAATAAGGTGAGCGTAAATGAAAAGAACCACGAGCCATCGACGCCAGCTGGGGCTTACATACCAGCTATGAGGTCATGACATCGAATCGAAGGAATATGATGTAGTCGCGATATCGACAACAAGTTATAGTCGCCACATGAAATCGCCAGTGAAAGACTCAGAAGAAACGACCGAGGTCGACGCGGGAGTAGCCGGTCGCGACATCAAGAACGACGCTCAAAGCCGCAGAGTCATGAAACGGCGTCGCTGACAAGATACCGTCGCGACATCGTGAACGAACAATTGGTGACTCAGGAGGCATGAAGTGATGTCGCGACAAGAGATCGAGGTCGCGACATCAGGAGCAAACTGGGCCTGAAAGCCCCGCAGAACTAAGCCGGCGTCGCTGGGATGAGATCATGTCGCGACATCGAACCGCATGAAAGTTTCTAAGCGGGAAATGAACTGATGTCACGACAAGAAGCTGAAGTCAAGACATCAAAAACCATCAAGAGATGACTGCAAGCCATGTTTCATGTCGCGACAGAGATCAAGTCGACACTACCCTCGCCGGGCCAAGATCAAGCTTTCATAAAGCAGGTCGCTGGCAAGATATCGGCGTCGCGGACATCGTGAACGACGGATTAAAGATGCGTAGGCCATAAAGAAGATGTCGCGACAAGATATCGGCGTCGCGACAACATGAGCGACTAGCAGCCTAAGGCTCCATAAGATGATGTCGCGACAAGAGATTGGCGTCGCTGACATCCGGCGACATCGCTTGAAGACCGCAGATGACTCAATCGAGTCGCGACAAGATATCGACCGCCTGACATCGAGAGAATAATTGAAACTCCGCTAAGACGTGAGAAGATGTCGCGACATCATATCGATGTCGTGGACATCAAGAAATGACCAACCAAGGCTAAGACACAAGTCGATGTCGCGACATCAATGATGTCAATGACAAGGAAACCAAGTCGCACCAACAAGGACTCACCGATACTCTAAATCCACATCGCTACATCGATTGGCCAGGTCCAATTGAGGAACCCTATAAATACGCCAGCCTATCCAAATTTCATTAAAGCAGCCACATTACGTAATAGAGGTCCGGTACCGTAGGGTCATTTTTGCATTGCTTTTCTTTTCTTATTTTTTACGCTTCATTGCTAGAGTAGATTAGTTGCATTCATTTATTTTGTTTCATCGTCGATGTAATCGCTTTTGGCGGTTAGCCGAAAGTACGTAATTCAATTTTAAAATTACCGCTCGGAAAGTCAAGTCGCATAGCTCTTCTCGAATTCGCTTATCCAAGCCAAAATGCAAGATTCTTATGATCGCAGGGAATGTCAGAATGTAATTCAAGACCGAGGAACCCAAATTTTCCATTATATGAATGCTATTGTCGAACTTATCTTTCCTATTGTTATTTCCAAGAAATTGCAAATTTCAAAGCATGAATTTACTTTCAAGCATGGGTTTTAAGTTTGACCGACACGCTCTTATACCCGTCTAAGATTCCGTTTCATTGTTCGATTTCAAGGAGGTCCTTCGAGTGACACAGATGACATTCCTCGAGCTTATGAACATCTCTTTAAAGGTATATTAACCTCGCTATTGGGTGGATCTAGTCAGGTTCAGGAGTTTATCGATAAATCCTCTCTCGCCAAATCAAGATCGAGTCAACGAGTTATCCATTTAACAAACAAAGAGTTCACCTCAATTCGATAGCGAGCCAATCCCAGCCAATGCAAGATCTAATCACGAGGCGATTCATTCTAATTTCAAGTGAAAGAAAGAACTCCAGCCAGATATCCTGCTCGACCGGGAGCACCAGCTAAGGTTTACAACACCACAAAACTGGTACGGCTATCATGACATAAAATACCTGTAATATTAGGATGTCCCCGTTAAAAGTAGTTATTCACTCGTATTCGGTGAGAATCAGTCAAAAATTAGATGATGAAATGTGAAGTACGGAGAGATCCAAATTTCAACTATTAACGCCGACGTATTCAATCAAAATTGCATAAAGATTTACAAGTTGACAGCAGGAATTGATTCTTCACGATAGCATTGATCTTAATGCGTTCTCAAAACGATTATTATTTAATTTCTATTCATTTTCATAACTATTACTTATTCTTTATTCTTTACATTCCGCTATTGTTCATTTCGCTTATCTACCTATAAATTATTTAATTTTTCCAAAGATTCTTAATGTCGGATCTTACTTTAATATTTCAAGGGTTCAAATAGTATGGAAATCAAAGTAGTCGTAGTTGATTTTAAATTCTCGGGAGATCTCGTTGATCGGAGATCCGGGACTTAAATCCATTTTATTATTTGTCGACCACAGGTACCTCATAGAATAAATAGACAAAAACCAAGCTTCAAATGACTTACTCTAAGAGATTTTCACATATATTATAATTTCCACAAGTTTTACGGCAAGGTCGTTTAGATTAATTATCAAATTCGGGTAGCAAAGTGTTGTAAATTTTGTGTGTGTGCAAACATGTTTTGGTCTCAAATAAGTTTACGGCGCCATTGCCGGGATCAAAGAATTTAACAAATCAATATTCGACGAAGAAGGATATACTAATTGACATTTTTAAAAAGAAAAGAACAAAATAATGCTTTCAAGCATCACTCTTTTTAGCCATCGACCTTTAACAAACCAAATTGAAAATATTTTGATGATTTGACTAATCCTAGCTAATGGGAGTGTGTTTGATTTTCATAAAATTGATGTATAGAAACATCGACCGATCCGACCTACCGATTACGTAAATGTAAAGGACGCTAAGCTCGAGAAAGACCAAGAAGGTAGGAAACTCAACCATGGAAGAAGAAGGCAGATCAGCCGGGAAGAAGACATGTAGGGAAGCTTATAAGTGCCTCCAAATACCACCGACATACAATGGAGGATTTCGAGACCAATTATACAGAAGAATATTCAACAATCGGGACACCGCATTTGGCTAATAATTTCAATCGGGGCTAACACCGACATAATGGTCCAAGACATCGCCATCGGTCATCCCAATCGAAGATCCAAACGAGCACTGGAAGATTCCTCGTGATGGCTAATACCGTTGTCAATGGTGAGACCGTAAGTCATAAACCGCATCTATTCCCATTCTCCTAAGAGATACAAATACCTACACGGTATGAATCATTACCATATGGTTATGTTGATACTGAGGAGTTATTGAAGCCTACTGATAGATTCTTTCCCCCACTCAACCACGTAGTTAGCCGGCGGAGATCATCGTTCAAATAGGAAGACGAAGTCAGATGCAATTTGGGAAAGATTCAAACGGCTGGCCGGTGAAGATGCTTCCATCGCGATGGATAGATCCAAGACCTCGGGATGATGATCAGAGGCATCGCGCCATGAATGATATATCAAAATGGATCATCGATGCTTCAGCGTCGGAGCATTCAAACGAAAAAGGTCAAGAGGCAAAAGAGCCGGACAAGATCCGGCGAATGTAATACGAAACTCCTTCGAGCTTTCAAAAGGAAACAGCAGAAAGTGGATCATGGAGCTTCGAAGCAAGATGACACCCATGGAGGCAAAGTCGATGCCATTATGCACGTGTCGACAAGCAAGAAAGAAAGACACACACCGGCTTCGCGAAATAGAGCAATTGAAAGGGGGAGTTAATGAAGGAGGTCAGTGCCGTAACTGTTAACTTTACGATGTCAAGAGGTTAATTATTCGGGCGAGCCAAGAGCTACCATTTCAAGCCCACCCTAACCTTTCCAAAGACATTATCACCAAGCACTCGTGAACCATGAGAACTCTCAGATATGAGGGCTTCTCAAGGCCAAAGGTGCGGACGTAACCTCATCAAGGGTATCACCGCCAACAAGGTTCCAAAGAGCTGAAGCAGCTGAAAGCATGAAATGAGCACCCGAACCAATATCGTGTCGAGGAGGCTCATCTGGAGGAACGTATGTTGCGCTTACGGGTGATAATAAAAAGCCGGCTGAACCTCCATGAACAAAAGCTCAAGGACGTAAGCAACTGGTTACCACTCTTAAATTTTCGTAACACTACCAATGCATCCTCGAAGAACCCGAGACACAAGTGTGGCAACCGGCCCTAACCCCGCAAAGCCGTGAGGAAAGATGCCTTCCCAAGTGACACAAGAAAAAAACCCAAAGGATCGCACGCCTGTGCAAACTTGGGAGTCAAAGGAGTTAGAAGAGAAAGAAAGAAAAAGATGACAAAGAACAAGGGAAGAGCAAAACCTAGTGGGTTAAGACACCGAGAATGACAAAGAAGGAGCCGAAAAGAATAACATCCAAGGATCAAAGTCTGCAGTCCCATTTCCACAAAGATTGCAGAAATCAAAGACGGAGGAGCGCCATAGCGTTCTTGAAAACTTTCCAGAAGCCGAGATCAAGATGCCTTTACCGTAAGCGGTGTGGGACTCGGGGACACTATATGTAAAATTTCAAGCACATACTCCAGCAAGAAAAGAAAATACAGTTAAGGAAGGGAATTCACCGCTACTGCAAAGGCAAGAATCGTAAAAGAACTACCAAGTAAAGATTTAAGGGACCCGTGGGAAGTTTCACACTCAGATTGCCGAGGAATGGAATTCCATGAAGCTCTTCGCACTCAGAGCTAGTATCAATCTGATGCCTCTTTCACAAGCAAGAAATTGCCTCGGGGAGCTTATTCCCACAACTCGTTACTCTTCAATGGCGTATGCATGGACGGTGAAACCCGGAGGGGTCATCAAGATGTGTCGTCATCACATTGGGAAGTTTGTATTCCCAAGAGATTTCATCATTCTCGACATGGAAGAAGATTCACAAGTACCGCTACTATTGGGAAGACCATTCCTACCACTGAGCAATCTCGATTGACATGCAAAAGGAGTTCTATCTTAAGGTCGGAGGTTGCTCGCAGTGCTTTAACCCATCAAAAGTATGTAATATGTATTGCGGACAAGGAAGGTTACAATGTAGCCGATTGTTTCCTACTTAACCCCGATGTTAACAATGATTGTAACACCTAGCTTTTATCAATGAAAAGAGATGAATTCCCAAGATATCAAGATGTTCATTCTCGACTTCCATACGCCAGCTTTTCATTCTATAGAACCGGTGGTTTGAGCTTCAAGAAACAAAAGATAATGGGGGAAAATAGTGAAAAGAGGAAATTCATCAAGAAACCAGCATGTATGGGCTAGTTTTGAAAGAGTTGCCATGTCATCAAAGTATGCCTACTTAGAATTACCAAGAAAAAACCGAAGGATCATTTCACGCACTGATGCCGAGGAACAAAGATTGTCAAAAATATTAATAAGCATAAGGAGTCACTAGCTTCGTCCATCAAGAGCCAAGTGGTATCGCCCAACGCCAGATGCATAAGATTCAAGAAGAGACTTCAAAAACCATCTCGTAGAACATCGAGAAGATCAATCCGCGACGTAAGGAAGTAGTCGAAAAGGAGGTACTCAAATTGGTTAATACGTTTTATCGACGCTTATTTCAGATAATTTCAGCAGCCCACCATGTGGTTCCAAAGAAAGTGGGGGTTTACCGTGATCGAAATGAAAAAATGAATTGATTCCAAACAAGAACAAAGGATGATGGAGGGTATGTGGCTGATTACGTGAAGTCATCACGCGAACCGTAAAATATCATTTTCCTCGCTCTTCATCGATCATACGCCGATGTGCTACAGACACCCTCATTTTGTTTTCCTGACGGCATCGTGATACAATCGACGCTATCGCACTGCAGGATCAAGAGAAGACCACGCTCACATGCCCTTATGGTACCTTTGCCTTCGTGGCGATGCCTGGTGTTATGTAATGCTCCGCCTACATTTCGTAGATGCATCGATGCCCATTCTCAGATTCGTCATAGCCATGGAAATTTTCTGCGATGATTTTACCGTGTATGGATCCAGTTTTCATGATCATAAACAATCCTAAACAAGATTCAAAGATGCCAAGACAAACAAATTAGCACCGGACCGGGAAAATGCCATTTTATGGTAAATGGCGATCGTTTCGGGCATAAAATTTCAAGCATCGGATTAAGTCGACCATTCAAAGTATCCATTATCAAGACTCTCGCACCACCTACCACAAGAAAAGGAGTAAGAAGTTTCTCGGGGCATAAGCCGGATTTGCAGAGATTCATCAAAGACTTTTCAAAATAGCCGCATCAATTGCGTAGACATCGGAAAAGATACAAGGTTCAATTTCATGACTTCGCAATGATGCTTTCGGCGAAATCAAGATCGACGCGCTGTGCACCTATAATGGCCGCACTGTAACGGAATCGTGGGATTTGCACACGTGTGATGCCGTTGATTTTCACATGAGTCGGTTAGTAAGGTAGAAAAGAGAAAGTATTCAGGCCATTTACTATGCTGCAGAAGACCTTCAACGGCACAAGAGAACTACTCAACAACCGAAAGGAAATGCTATCCATAGTATTTGGCAGAAAATTTAAAAAATACATTTCGTGGATCCCATGTGGTAATTCACACCGGACACGCAAAGAATCAAATACTGGCGTTCGAAAAGGAAGTTAAGCCAAGGTTGATAAGACGGGTGCCGCACTGCAAGAGTTTGATTTGGAAATAAAGGATAAAGGGATGGACAATGATACAGACCACTTGTCAAGAGTAAAAAGAGGCATTGGCGAGTTAAGAAATGCGGCAGCTAATGTAGAACTTTCCAGATGGAGCAAATGTTGTTTAAGGTTTCCCCTTCCAACTTCCATGGTATGCCGATATTGTTAATTATCCGGGCTTCAGGGAGTACATGCTCTTCGTAACTTAGCTACCAAATGTAAGAGAAACTCGTAACTCGACACAGATATTATATTCGGGACGATCCACTATTATTCAAGAGAGGTGGGCCGACATGATAATAAGAAGATGCGGCGAAGGTGAACAAGGCCACATTTTAATGATCACACAGATCTCTCTCCCTCTTCATCAACTCAATGTAATGTGGTCATTCACACTCATTGCTGTTTTCCTAAGCGTTGTCCATACGGACATTTCTCTAAAGAAAGAACACCACAAGATAATTCCAATCAAGTTTTATCGCCCACTATCTTCGTAGAGATCGTGCGTAGTGGGCGAAATCAGGTGATCGATGCCAAAGGATTGGAAATATCTACAAAGATGAATGAAATGCCCTCAAAGGCATATGGTGATACAAATTTTTGATGTTCGGGGAATGATTTTATGGGACCTTTTCTCACCATCATTTGGAAATGTCCCATACATACCGCTAAAGAAGAGATTACGCCTCCAAATGGGTGGAAGCAAAGGTTCTGGTCCGAGGAACGATGCTAATACAGCCAGAATTTCAAAGGAACAGCTTCGGGTTGTGCTCGGGAACCCCAACCATCATTAGTGACGTGGGGAACCCATTTTGCAAACAAATATTTGCAAACTCATGAGCAAAGTGGATCAAGCATGTAATGAGTTTAAATTTATCATCCTCAAACTAACGGACAAGGCAAATTTCCACCAGGGAGATCAAAAGAATACTAAAGACCGTGAGCTCAAGCAGGAAGGATCAGTCTTCCAAACTTATTGATGATGCACTCGGGGCTTACAGACGCAGATACAAAACTCCCATCGAATGTCCCCATAGAGTTGTTTTCGGGAAAACCATGTCATCTACCTCAATTAGAATAACACAAGGCGGCCATCAAGAAGTTAAACTGGATTTAAGGTCGCAAGGGAAGAAAGACTACCCAACTCTCGAATCGAAGAACCGAGAAATGAAGCTTATGACAATGCCTCGAATATTAAAGATAAGACAAAAGAAATGGCATGATCAGAGAATTTTGAAGGAAAGAGTTCAAAAGGGGAGCGGTGCTCTGGCTGCTTAACTTCTGGGGATCGAAATTATTTCCGTGGAAATTAAAACTAACTGGAGCGGGCCATACACGCGGGCGCTTCGCACAGACTGAGCAAAGGACACCGAGGACTCAAGCACGGGCGAAGAATTCAAGGTCAATGGACAAAGGTTGTTTACTATCTCAATGTGAGGAGGAAATTGGAAGAACTCCAACCGGTTTCGAGGAAAAGAGGAAGTGCCACAAACATAAAGTCCAAATAAGGACTCAACCTGAAAGTAAAATTAACGGAGTGCGGAACCCACGAGGATTTAAATTTTGATTTTAAATTTTGAAATATGTCTTTCTTTGGGGACACATGAATTAAGTCGAATTTGTTTCGTAAGGATAGATTTTAATTTTTAGAAATCGATTTTAGTTTCATTAGAATTTTCGAATATTGCGTTGATCTTCTCAAGAAGAGTTAAAAGACAAAATAGAGCAAGGCAACTACTGTGAATAGTTCCAAAGAATCCTGCGAGGAGTCGCGACATGAGAAAAGGGGAGTAACCTTCTCCCTAGCCCAATTCCATATATTTGAACTAATTAATTCTTTGCTTAAAATATGCCCAAGAGATGTCTAAACCCGTTAGAATCAATGATAATCAAAGCCTAAATCATCAATTATGGGCTTCAGTCACCACATAAGGGTTTTGTCGCGGCAAAGCTAATGTCCCTACAAAACAGTGATGTCGTGACCAGTTTGGAAAGAACAATTAGTGAGTACTGAGGAAAGGAAATTCATATCGCGACACCATAGTGAATTAAATTTCAAATTGGAAAGATCACACATCAAATAACTCCTAAAAACTCGAATCAAGCCGCGACATCCCGTGCTCATTCGACATAAAATGAGACATGTGCGAACCATTCATTTCAAAAAGCCTTACATTTAATGATCTCAAATAAAAAGAAAAAAGCAAAGGGAATAAGTCGCGACAGTCTTAATCACATTAATCATCCCACGAACACCGACAATTGCAATCGTTGAAACTATCTCATTCACTCCAACCACATAACCATTCGCCTCGTCTTCCCTCCTCGAATCTCAACTTCCAAACCCTGAAGATTCCAAACCTTCGTAAAGCTTCGTCTAATGGCTGAATTTCACACCGGTCCCTAACCTAGACGAGATAACGAGGAACACGAACAATCGAAGCAAAGCAGAAACCGCCAAGGAGAACAAGTGAGGAGATCACTCAGAACAACAAGGTGAGAATGCCACAGGCTTGACCCAGCTCCGGGCTTCTCAAGAAAGGGCAAAAGGGAGGAGAGAGGATACAGCAAGGTAAGACTTTGCCTCGGGATTAAGCTTATTCCCGCAGTTAAGTATTGGCGCGAACAAGGGTTTTGCTGGGCGCGAGAGGAGATTCAAAACCCCGTGACTCCTTTCAAGGAGATGATGGGAGCGCAGAGGATGGGAGAGTCTCTCGCGCACACCGAAACGTTGTGGCAAAGACCGTGAGAGAGTTTTATTCCAATGGCGGTAAGTAGCGAAGGATGAGCCGCTTTTGCTGTATGAGTTCGGTTCACACGGCCAAGGCCATCAACGAGGCCTATGGCATGACAATGCACAAGCATGGTCTAACCAAGAAAATTTTGGAAAATCGACTTTAGAAATATCACGAAACTCACCGATGGAAGGCAAAGCAGACCAAGGAGAAGGAAAGCCAAGAATTCTGAACAGGGGAATCCTCACTGAGGAAGCGAAGGTATGGTTTTACTCTCAAGGCCTGCTTGGTCTCAACAAACATTTATGCAGCGAGAACAAGAAGCCGTATCATTGTATGCTATACCCAAAGGGTACGAGATCAATATACAGAGTTATCATAGCTCTATCACGAGGTATCATGAAGGGAACAAAGAGGTTCTGTTTCTCACCCAAAGAACAATCACATTTCTATGCTTCGGGCGTCAAGAAAGGAATTCGAGTCGGCAAGAAGTCCCTAGAGCTTCACCACCTCTTCTCGATTGTGAGCCAAGAAGGGGCTAAGAAACCGAGGAAAAAGGGAGGCCGGTAGAGAACATAGGTGAACCCAAGTCGGCGAATTAAAAGGAGACCCAGAGGGCCACCGATCAAGGAGCAGAGCACCTGAACTCCACCTACAACAATGATTACATAAGCCTGCATAACGGCGGCGGTGACGAAGGCGTACTTCAATAGACTCTCCATCCCTTCGTCGCCCTCCCTCCCGTACAAAACGTAAATTTCCAACACTGAGAAAGCTCAAGGTGCACAAGAGAACAACACTATCTCTGAAGCCTCAACGCTACGCAGTAAGAGAATAAGAAAGCATGAGTGGAACTTTAAACAGAATTGCAGAAGGCATGTATGAAAAGAATTGAAAATAAGAGACCAACAAGGGGGCAAGAGTTAAAACAAAAGAAAGGGAGCAATGAGGGCGGAGATATAAAGAAGAGAACAATAAGGGAGCAAGAACTAACGTATGGGAAAAATGTCAAGAAGGAGAAGAGTTCAAGAAAGAAATGAAGGTTAGATCATGACCAGCACCAAACTCAAACTGAAATATGAAGCTTTCTATAACAAGCAGCTTGATCTTGATTCTCAACTCCCAAAGATTGTTGGGAGAAAAGATAAAGAGCATGACACCAAATTCCGGGGGAGCAAATCAAGGGTTTCAAATTATTATACAAATCTCTACGAGGAGTCGGAAAACAACCGAACGATGTGAGACAAAAGCAATGGGAGGTCAATCCTACAAGGTATGAATGGCCGGAAAATTTAGATTTGATTAACAACAATCTTTCTAAATTTTGGAAGTCATGACCGAAATGGAGTACAATGAATAGCTCGGGGAAGAGCAGGATGAATCAACAAGAAAGTCGATCTCTAATGAGATCATTATCAAGAACAGATTGAGAGGAAACCAGTTAAGAGAAAGGAAAGAAGCGGAAATGAAATTCCTTCATTCCCACCTCATTTGAACACTTTAGACCCGATCCCCCGATATTCACACCTCGTCCAAAAAGAAAAAATGAGACCTTCTCATCGCTTAACCTTCCTTATCCATCCTTATCCATCACTGTATATCAAACAGTTGCAAATGAATCAGAATAAAATGGGAAATTCAAATTGAATTGTTGTGTACTATTTTGCATTTGATTGTTCAATGTTATGTTGCTTTGTGGTTGCATGATTAGGAAATAGTTCCACAATAAAAATCACGAGGTCATTAGCTTAACTGAACGGCGCGTAGTAGAGTGTCGTAAATTAGGAAAATCGGCAGAATAGCGACAAAATGCATATAGTTTAATCAAAACACAAGTGTGCAAAAATTACCTATATTTAACTCGATAAGTCCGTAATAGCGAAGGTAATACAAATGTAAGGAACAAACATATTTTTTGAAGCTCATGGTATGAACAATAAGTCAAGGGACCTGTTGAATATCAATTCACTTAACTACCATCAATAAAATGAGTCAAGATACCCTTATACTGGCCACAACTGCTCAATCCGCATTCTATAATTTGTTGGGACATTGATCGAGGGGAAATTCTAGGTGATACAAAATCGACAAGAAAATGATGTGCCATTCTTCGATACTTCGGTGCCATTCTAGCCATCCTTATTAATATGTCGACGATATACCTTGGCTTCCATGTATCGAGCTAAACAGCCGACATTTTTCCAAAAAATAAGCCAATGAAAACTGCAACCCATCCAAAATTCTGTCCTTCAAGAAACCAATGATTACCCAGAATTCAAGAAGGAAGAAGAAACAAGCTCGGGGATCATATGTTTCGAGGAACTAAAAAAAGTGGAATGAAAAGAAAGGCAACAGCGTAAAAATGCAATGTAAAAGAAGCTTATAGTGGATAAGTTTTATCTTGTGGCCTAACTTCAACAATTAAGTTCTTAGGGGTGTTTCAACACCTATACCTCTAATGCTATCCGGTATGGGAGTTACTAACCCAAAGTTAGCTAAGAGTGTTAAAGCCTAAAGTTAAAACATTGCACTATCCTTTAGCCAGAAAGTAAACTGTACGAATCTTCAATAAATTACAATGGGTAAATGTGGACATACAAATTAAAATGAAGAAATCAAAGAGATGAACCCAAACATGAAGTTGTGGAATTTATTAGAGAAACTATAAGAAAGAAAGGGTAGAAGAGAAGAGAAAATGTTCAGGGGTAATCTTAACCTAAAAATTCCTTCCATCCTACCCATTACCCAAGCTTAACAATATAAGCCCAAAAGACCCGAATGATTCAAGGTCGAAATCACCTACATTAGTGGAGATCAATATGAAAACAAGTCTATGGAATTTGGAAGAAAGGAAACAATCAAATTGTGAAGAACTTTAGGAGTTAAAACAACTCACAAGATGAAAATGAGAAAGGAAAACAATTCATTATTCAACAGATCCAATGAGTATATTTGCTTCAGAAACAATTTCAACATTTTGGTTTTCAGACAGCATAAAGAGTAGAGATCAACCTTGAACTTGACTTCAAGCTAGATGTACGTAAAATTTGCATACCTTGCATTGCAATTAAATCAATACCCACACAGTAACAAATCGTAGAAAATGTCCTTAAAATTTTTTATTTCGCTTCTTCGGACAAGCAACTTCTTTCTTTTTCGCTGAGGACAAGCAAAACTTGCAGTTCGGGGGAGTTTGATGAGCTTAAAATTCATCTATTTTAAATTCATTTTTCCTCGGCTTGATTTTTCAGTTAAAATCAATAATTAATACATGTAATGCGAAGAAAACTCACCACTCATATTAGCGTGTAAAGGAAGAAAGCATGAAAAAGTTAGTAGAGAAAAACGCAGAAATAAAGTGGAATAAAAGTGCACTAATCGCAGAGCATAAACGAAAAGAACCGTCGAGTCATCGACGCAGCTGGGTTTACACAGCCCGCGAGGAGGTCGTGACATCGTGAAATCAAGAAATTCGATGTAGTCGCGATACGGACAACAAGCTTATGGGCGCCGCGACATGAAACTGCTCGTGTGAAAGATCGTGAAAAGAAACGATCTAAGGTCGCGACGCGGAGAGCGGTCGTGACATCGTGAACGATGCGCTTCAAAGCCGCAGTCATGAAACGGTAAGTCGCGATAAGATACCGCTTCGGCCATCGTGAACGAATAAATGGTGACTCGCGAGGTACGGCGATGTCGCGACAAGATCGAGGTCGCGACATCGAGCAACCGCTTGAAAGTCCCATAACTAAGTCGACAAGCCGCGACGAGATCACGCTGCGACATCAGGAACCGCCAGGATTTAAAGCCGTGGCGGGAAATGAACCGATGTCACGACAAAGAGGTCAAGTCACGGCATCAAAACCATCATGGTAAGCATCGTATGTCATGTCGCCACAGAGATCGCCGCCGGCACCGCCCCGCCGCCAAGATCAAGCTTCATGCGCGGGAGGTCGCGATAGATATCGATGTCGACATCAGAACGACTGCATTAAAGATGCGTAGCCATAAAGAAGATGCTACGACAAGATATTGATGTCGCTGGCCAACATGAGCGATTTAGTTGAAGCCTACAGCCTGGCAAGATGATGTCGCTGATAAGAGATCGATGTCGCGACATCCAAGACATCGCCGAAGATCAGATGACTCGAATCGGTGGTCAGCGACAAGATATCGACGCCGCGACATCGGATAGAACACCAAACTCCGCTAAGACGTGGAGAAGATGTCGCGACATCATATTGATGTCGCGGACATCAAGAATGACCAAACCGCTGCATAGAATAAGTCGATGTCGCGACATGAGATCGGCGTCGCGACACGATGATGTCACGACAAGGAAACTAAGTCGCACCGGCATACTGGCCCGATACTCTAAAATCCACATCGTGCCATATCGATTAGTGGCCCAATTGAGGAACCCTATAAATACGCAGCTCTATCCAAATTATTAAAGCAAGCCATACTACATGCATTTAGAGGTCCGTAGTCAGAAGCTCATTTTTAGTTTTTTTGTTTTCTTTTCTTTATTTTTTATGTCATGTTAGAGTAGATTAGTTTTCGCACTATTTATTTTTGTTTCATTTTCTCGAGTCGATGTAATCGCTTTCATACTGAAGCCGAAAGTACGCACCAATTCTTTTCAAATTATCGCCTCGAAAGTCAGTTCGCATTAAATTTTCTGAATTCGCCGGTCCGCTCGAAAATGCGCTATTCTATGGATCGTAGGAATGTCAGAAGGTAATCAGAATCGGGCGAACCCAAACACATATGAATGCTATTGTCGAATCTCTATCTTTTCCTATTGTTATTTCCAAAGAAATTGCAAATTTCGCTTTTATGAATTACTTTCAAGTATGGGTTTTAAGTTTTTTGACCAATATCGCTTCTTATACCTGGGCTTCAAGATTTGTTTCATTGTTCGATTTAAAGGAGGTCCTCTGAGGACACAGAGATGACATTCCCCGGGAGCTTGCGAACATCTCTTTAAAGGTATATTAACCGCTATTAGGACCCATTGCTTTGTGAGTTTACATGGATAAATCCTCTTCTCGCCAAATCAAGAGATCGAAATGAACGAAAGACCATTTAAACAAACAAAGAGCTTCACCTCAATTTGGATAATGAGGGCCAATCTCCGTGTTAGCTAAGATCTAATCAAGGAGAGGGTGATCTATTCTAATTTCAAGGAAGAGTAACCTGGAAGTCAGATATCCCGCTCGACCGATAACTCGAGCTAAGGTTTACAAATTCACAAAATGGGTACGAAGTATCGCAAAAAGAAAATACCTGCACATTAGATGTCCCTGCGGTGCGTAGTTATCTAATTCCCCAGATTCGAGAGAACAACCGCCGTACCAGGATGATGAAATGTGAAGTATGGAGAGATCCAAATGAACTATTAACGCCGACAGATTCAACCAAATTTGTAAAGATTTACAAGTCGACGCCAGAATTGATTCTTCACGATAAGATCGATCTTACGCGCTTCTCAAAACGATTATTATTTAATTTATATACATTTTCATAACTATTACTTATTCTTTATTCTTTACATTCCAGTTTATTGTTCATTTCAGTTATCTACCTATGTTCATTTAATTTTCCGAAGATCTAATGTCGGATCTTACTATCATTTAAGGGTTCAAATAAGTATGGAAATCGAAAGTAGTCGTGGTAGTTGATTTAAAATTTCGAGATCTCGCTGGGATCGACATTCGACTTAAATCCATTTTATTACTTGTCGAATTGCACTTCATAGCACAGCATATCAAAACCAAGCTAAAATGAATTTACTTAAGAGATTTTTGGTTTACATATTATACTCTATAAGTTTTATGGCAAGGTCAGACTGATTAATTAATAAATCCCGGGTAGCAAGTCAGAATTCTCAGGTGTGTGGAAACATGTTTTGTCTCAACAATGATAAATACGGAAGCCAAGTCGATGCCATTATGCATAAAGGTCGACAAGAAAGAAAAGACACACACCGCCCATGAGACAGAGCAGCCAAAGAGTTACTGGGCGGCGCCGAGAGAGTCATAAAAGAACACTTAGCGATGTCGAAGAGGTTGTTATCCGGGGGGAGCCAAGAAATTACCATTTCAAACCCAATACTAACTCGCCAAAGATATTATCACCCAAAGACTGAGGAACCATGAGAACTTCTGCGCGGAGTGGGTTTACAGCGGCCAAGGCCGGACACAACCTCAACAGTGGTTATCACCACCAATTGTTGTCTCCGAAGAAGAAGAAGAAGGAAATGAACACATAAATGAATATCGTGGTCGAGGAGCCCAATCTTTCAAGAACGATGCCGCATTTCACTGGGGATAATAAGAAGTCAGTTGAACCCATGAACAAAAGTTCATAGAGTTGGAAGCAACTTCTACCAATTCTCAAAATTAACACCACTCAATGCATCCTCGAAGAATCAGAGACACAAAGAGGGCACCGCCCTAACCCCGCAGCCGCAGGAAAGATGCCTTCCCAAGCGACACAAAGAAGAACTAAAAGACCTAATGGTCGCGTGCCTTAGGAGTGTGGAAGGAGCAGAAAGACGAAAGAAAAAATTAGAGCAAGAAGCACAAGAAGCCTTAAAAGGGGAAGAAGCACCGAGAAAAGAAAGAAGGAGGACAGGAAGATATCAAAGGCTCTAGACTCATAGCCCCATTTCCACAGAGATCAGAAATCCAAGATAGGAGCAGCTTTGGTAAGGTTTCTTTGAAAACCTTCGGCTGTAGACGCATGCCTTTACGTAAGTGGTGACTCGGGGATGCCACTCTATGCAAAATTCGCGACATGCCGAAAGCAAGAAAAGAAAGATAAGAGAAGAAGCGGATCGCGGGAATTCACCGCTACTGGCAAAGGCCGTGATAAAGAAAGAATCGCAAGAAAAGATGAAGGATCCGTGGAGTTTTACAATTTCACCACGGAGTGAGTCAATTCCGCAAAGCTCTACGTGACTCGGGAGCCCATCAACTTGATGCCTCTTTCTCGCTAAACAATTAAGTTCGGGGGAGTATATTCCCACCACTATTAATTTCAAATGGCGATGATCGATGGTAAAACCCGGGAAGAGTCTGAAGATGTGGGCCGGGTGACCCGCTGGGAAATTTGTTTTCCCGCAGACTTCATCATTCGACATGGCCAAGATTCACAAGTACCCCGCGTCAGGGGGAGACCATTCCTAGCCACCGGTCGCCCGATTGACATGCAAAAAGGAGCTCTTACCTCGAGGATCGAGAGGAAGTCATTGCCAACTTGATCAAAAGCATGCAAATATAGATATGCATTGCAGAAAATTGCAATGTAATTGATGATGTCTATACCTACAACCCTGATGTTCACAATGATCAGAATGTCACTTTATCAAGAAAAAGAGATGAATTTATATTGAAGATGACTAATGATTGTCCATACACCGCCATTCTATAGAAACCGTGTCGAGCCCGGCAAACGTAAAATGACAAAGGGAAAATAATGAAAAAGGGAAATTCATCAAGAAACCAAAGAATAGGGGCTAGTGTTGGAAAGAATTGCCAAGTCATTTCAAGTAGTGCTTACTTAGAATCACCAAAGAGAAGACCGCTGATTATCTCTCGCTAGACTGTGGATGCCGAGGAACAGAGGTTGTCGCACCCAAAGAAGCATAAAAGAGTCTATAGCTCGTCCATCAAGAATCAGGCGGTATCGGGCCAATCAATTTCAAGATGCGACAAAATTTCATAAGAAACTTCAAAGCTATCCGTGAGAACATCAAAGCGAGACCGAATCCAAAGGATGGCGAAGTGGTCGTAGCGGAGGTACTCAAATCACACGCCGGTTTTACCTATGCAATTTCGCATAGTCCTCGGGTGAGCCTACCCATGTGGGTTCCAAAGCAGCGTGGGTTTATCAGATCCGCGAATGAGAAAATGAATTGGATTCCAACAAGAAACAATGACAAGATGGAGGTATGCAGATTGATTACGTAGTCGTAAATTACGCCCACCTAAAAGATCATTTCCTTTACCCTTCATCAATTGCATGCCGGGATGTATTGCCAGGACACCCTCATTTTTTGCTTTCTCGATGGGTATTCGTGATACAATCAGATTGCTATCAAGAATTCGAGGACCAAGAGAAGACCACATTCACATGCCCCGGCTGGTACTCTTGCCTTCTAAGGATGCCATTCGGGTCAGGTACGTTTCTCGCTACATTCCAAATGTGTATGATGTCAAAATTTTCAAACCTGGTTCAGGAGGTTATGGAAATTTTTATGGATGACTTCACCGCGGTATGGATTCGCTTGATCAAGACTGGGGGGTTAACCCTCGAAAACGCTAAGTTTCCAAAGATGCCAAGACAAACGCTTAGCACCGAATCGGGAAAAATGTCATTTTACAGAATGTATGTACGTTTCGGGCATAAAATTTCGCATCGACCGAAGTGTACTGCTGTATCCATCATCAAAACTCGCACTCTACCACAAGAAAAGAGTCGGCTTCGGGGGCATGTCACATGGAGTATCCATCAAAGACTTTCAAAATAATGCACTAATTATGCGGTGACATCGGGAGAAGGGGATACAAGGTTTAATTTCGATGACTCCCGCAAGGTCGCTTCGTAAATCAAAATCAAATCGTTCAAGCACTATAATGGTCGCACTTTAACGGGATAAGCGGATTCAAATAATGTGTGATGCCGCTGATTTTGCAAATTCGAGTCAGCCCTAGGGCAAAGAAAGGAGAAAATATCTCAGACCATATAATATAGTGTAACCTTCAACGAAGCACAAGAAAATTACCTCAACAATCCGTGGCCGGTATGCTAGCCATAAAGATTTGTCAGGAAAATTCAGCAATACATTTTTGGGATCCCATGTTATTATTCATACCGATCATGCAAAGAATCAAGTACTGATGTCAAAGAAGGAAGCTAAGCCAAGATTGATAAGGTGGGTGCCGTTATCAAGAGCTCGACTCGAGATCAAGGATAAAGGGTGTGACAATGTGATAAACATCACCAGGAAGAGTAGAAAGAAGCACTTAAGAAGAGAAAGTAATGATGTGAGAACTTCCCGCATTTAGCAACTGCTTAAGTTTCCTTCCAACTTCCATGGTATGTCGATATTGTGAACTATTTAGCTTCAGGGAGTAATTCCTGCATTCAAATACCACCGTAAAAGGAAACCCGTAACCGACAAACAGTATTATATTCGGGATGATCCATTATTATTTAAAAAGAGGTGCCGACATGATAATAAGAAGATGTGTGCCGAAACGAACAAGTAAAATTTCGACGAATGCCATGCATCACCATACGGGGTCATTTTTTCAGAGAAAGAAACGTCTTCATAAGATACCCTTAACTGGTTTTATCGCCCACCATCTTCGAGATCGGTGGCAGGGTGAATTGTGTGATAGATGCCAAAACATCGGAAATATCGCAAATAAAATGAAAATGCCCTAAGAGGTATAATGGTGGTGCAAATTGATGTACGGGGAATAGATTTGATTGGACCATTCCCACCATCATTCGAACTGCATACACGCTAGCGCTGATTATGTTTCCAAATGGGTGGAAGCAGCTGGCTTGTCCAAGGAATGATTCTAATACGCTTGTGAGTTTCTTGCAAAAAACATTTCGAAAGGGCATTCGGGAACACCCGTGAACTATCATTGATTTGGAAGCCATTTTGCAAATAAAATATTTACAAACTCATGAACATGTATGTGATCAAGCACAATGAGTCTAGCTTATCATCCCAAAACCAATGGACAAGGCAAATTTCCAACAGGAGATTAAAAGAATACTAAAAGACTCGTGAGAGCTCAAGCAGGAAGGACCGGTCTTCCAAACTCGACGACACTTTTGGGGCTTACAGGATCGCATACAAACTCCCATCGAATGTCCCCATACGTAATTGTTTTCGTAAACCATGTCACCTACCTCGAATTGGAATACAAGGAAATGTGGGCCATCAAGAAGTTGGAACTTCGATTTTAAACTCCAGCGAAGTTAGATCGTTTAACCGTTCGAACTCAAGACCGAAATGAAGCCTATGATAATGCTGTAATCTACAAGGATAAGACAAAGAAATGGCATGATCAAAGGGATCCCGAAAAGAGTTCAAAGCATGGAACTAGTTCTATCGCTTAATTCCTGTGACCGAGATTGCTCTGGTGGCTGAAATCCAAAATGGAGCTGGCCATACACAAGTGGTGTCAAGCAATACATTCGAGCAAAGTGGACATTAAGGACTGACACTGAGAAGAATTCAAAGTCAATGGACAAAGACTCGGGGGCACTATCTAAGGAGGGAGGAAATAACGGAAGAGCTCCAAAGAGGTTATCTGTAGATGTAAGAAGAACCAAAACAGCAAGTCCATCTAAGGACTCAAAACTGAGCAAAACACGGAGGCAAACCCATAGAAAATTTAGTTTCTGCTTTTAGATTTTGAATATATATTTTTTTTTTTGCAGTCATTTTATTTAGATTAGTTCTTATTAAGTTAGATTTAATTTTGAGAAGTTAATTGTAGTTTAATTAAATTTTCTTGAATCATGAAGTACGTGCCCCAAGGATGAAAGACATGAGTGAGAAAAGCAACCTGTGACACCTCCAAGAACTCATAAAATGTCACGACGTGAACAAAGGAAGTAACTTTCTCCCTAACCAAACCCGTGAAATATGAGTGAATCATGGTTACTTCTGAGAAGCCTAAATAAATGTCTAAAGGAGTATAGGATTAATAAAGGAATTTAAGTTTTTAGAGATCATTAAACAAAGGGCATGTGTCGCGACATAAACAAAGACTTGAAAATGCAAAGTCACTACACGGGGCAGCAATAAATTTAGTTATGTCGCTGACAAATTTAAGATAAGGCGACATAAAAAGGGTTTTGCAGCAAGAACTCACCCTTAAATGCCCTAAAATTCACATCTTAAATAAAAGTGAGGCGAATCATGTCGCTGGCAAGCGAATTTAATGGGGCCACACTAGCCCACAAAAAACTTGATCACCAGAATCAAGCCGAGAACTTTTCCCACTCCCGCTCCACTTTCCGTAAAACCGTTCATCCCTCCCTTCCTTCGATTCTCACCCCGAAACCCTAACTCTTAAAAATCTTTAGAAAAAAAAAAAACTTTCCTTTCAAGCCTAAATGGCTGAAACCTCAAACCTCGTACCTAACCCGAAGAGACTGTTTCGGAGGAACAGGCAACCGTAAGAAGAACCGCCAAGAAGAACCGATGGAAGACGGGCCATAGAAGCACCAGTTAGTCAAGAAAGAACAGATAAGAGAAAGGGAAAAGCAAGAGAAGAAGTAGAAGATTTAGATGAAGCTTATTCCAACCGGAAGTTAAGCACTATGCCAACAAGAGGTTCGTGACGTAAAAGAAGATCAGAACCCACAATTTTCTTCAAGGAGATGATTCAACAAAGAGGTCGGGAAGTCACCAAACACAAGACATCAAAGTCGCTACACAAAGATTGCGGGAAAGAATTTACCCAATCCGTAGCAGAAAGACAACACGGTTCATAGAGAGCGCTGGTACCATATGGAGCCAAGGCCATTAACGAAGCCTATGGAATGGCAGCACAAGCATGGGTCCAAGTTCAAAAGCTCGAAAACCCAAATTTTAAGAAGATCGCTAAAAAGCTTCCACCGACTAGTGTGCCACTAACCTGGGACAAAGGAGGCAGAAACCAAAACCCCGATCAGGAAGTTTCAACGAGGAGGCTAAGGCATGGTTCTATTTCTTCGACTCGTTGTCCCAACCAAGCAGCGCGACAGCGAGAGAAAGGTGAAGCAATTACAGGCCGTATGCTATTCAAGGGTAAGGTTCACTGTAGGAATAGTAATTGAAAATTTATAACGAGGAAACCACGGCTAAATAAGTAGAGGGTTTATCCTCACCCAAAGAACAATAACCTGCTTTATGTTTAAAGGCCTGGGTGAAGCGGGAGGTCTCGGGAAGAATAAGAGGTCCCTGATGACATCACCACTCTAATGTGGCTGCGGCGTGAGCAAGGGACCCGTAAAAACCAAAAGAAAAAGGGGGCGTTGATTGAAACCAGAGAGTTAAGCTCCAACAGAAGACAAGAAGAGGAGACTTTCAAGTGGTTCCTACCAAGAAGAAGAGAACCCGTAACTTCCTCCTCGAAAAATAATACTTTCACCTTTGCGTACAATGAAGGGCGTGGATGAAAGAAGGCCCTTAGATTCTCTTAACTTTAGCTAGTTCTCCTCTATTCAAAATTAACATCCGTGAGAGCAGGAGAAAGCCAAGCAGAGCACAAGAGAACAATTCAATAATGGAGGTCCCCAATGCCATATCCGTAAGAAGATGGAAGAAATGGAAAAAGAGTGGAATGTGCAACAAGAATTGTGTGGAAGGAGTTTTTATGAAAAGAGTTCAAAAGAAGAGATCAAGAAAGGAGAAGAATCGAAAAGAAGAGAAGCAACGTATGAAAGAGGTTCTTCAACAAAGAAAGAGAGGACTTCAAGAAAGAAATGAAGGAACGAGATCGCGATCTTCACGTAAACTCAAGTCGAGTCATGAATATTTTTATAACAATCGTCAGCGCGATTCTCACTTCCAACCATCATGAAGAAAAAGCCGAGGGTGTAACAGAAGCCAAATCGGGAGAAGAAATCAAAGGATTCAAATTTGTATACAAAAAGATTTCAGAATAAATCGATGATGAGACAAGAAGCAAAAGGATCGAATCCTACAGCAGAGATAATGGTTAGAAAATTTGATCCGACACAACAATCTTTCCAAATTCTCGAAATAATGACTCGCAATGGAAAACACAATGAATGGCTTCGGGGAAGACAAGACGAGCTAAACAAGAAGGTCGATTCTCTAAATGAGATCTATCAAGATCAGTCAGAAGGAAACTAAGAAGAGGAAGGAAAGAAGGAATGAAATTCTCCATTCCCAAATTTCATTCGAATACCCGACCGATCCCCTAATATCTTTGTCGCCTAAAAGAAAGATAGACTTATTTCCAAGTCGACCTTCCTTACCTTCCAGCCCATACTATGTAATTCAACATCTGCAATTGAATCGTAAATAAAATGATAAATTTGAAATGAATTGTTTGTTACTGTTTATAAATTTTTAGGTTGGCCAGGTCAGATAGTTTGAAAATGTTAGGAATTGGGCTTCAAGAATAAAACCACGAGATGTAATGAGTCGACCGAATGAAGCAAGCTAGATTGTGAATAAGCCGAAATGTAGAATAAGGGCCAAATGAATACAACATTGAAACACAAAGTGCAAAAAGTGATTTAAGCCTAACCTGATAAGTCCGTAATGTAGGTAGCGTAATACAATGTAAGGAACAAAACATATTCGAAGCCCAGGGTACGAACAATGTCAAGGAACCCGCTTAACATCACTAATTTAACTACCATCAACAAAAAATGAGTCAATACAATCTTTATGGTTGGGTCACAACTGCTCAACCTAAATTCTAGAATTTGTTAGATTATCGACCGTGAGGCGAAATCCTAGGTGATACCGACTGTAGATGATGCATGCCATTCTTGATGCCTGAGCCATTCTACCTATCCCTATTCATATGTCGACATGCATATACCTTTTAGCCTTAAATCGGAGCCAACAAGCTATTTTTTCAAAATAAACCAATGGAAACTCCCAACCCTTCCTAAGAAATCAATCCTTCCAAGAAGAACCTATGGATTACCTAGGAATTCAAGGAGCAAGAAAGAATGGTTCGGGGAGATATGCTTTGAGGAACTCAAGGAGGAAAATAAAACGAGAGAAGGGAAATGAAAAGAAAAAGGCAAAGAGCTTAAAATGCACAGAAAAGAAAGTTTATGTGGATAAGTTTTATCTGTGGCTCTAACTCTTCAACAATTAAGTTCTTAGGGAGTGTTTCAACACCTAGTACCCTAATGCCATCCGTAAGGGAGCTTACTAACCCAAAGTTCAAGTAAGACTCGTTAAAGCCTAAAGTTAAAACATCGTAATATCCCCTTCGACCGGCGACAAACAGCGAAATTTCCACAATTACAAGTGAGAACAGGCATACGGGGGCTCAATCAAGAAATCAAAGCAGATGTCCCAAACAAAGTTTGGGAGTTTATTGTAGAAACTACAAGAAAGAAAGGCGCACAGAGAGAAAAGGTTCAATAAGAACCCAAAAATTCCTTCCATCCTACCCATTACCTGCCTAACAAGATGTCTAAAAGACCGACGATCTTGAAGGCTGAAATCACCTACATTAGCGGAGATCAATTTGAAAAAACAAACCTATGGAATTGAAATATAAACAATCAAACTCGTGGAAGGACTTTAGGAGTTAAGTTGACTCAAGATGAAGATGAGAAAGGAAAATAATCTATTCACCAGATCTAATGATTATGTTGCTTGTAAAACAATTTCAACAGCTTTTAGCTTTTATAATTTTAAAGATTAAAAACTAACTCGAACTCGGACTTGAAGTTGATGTACGTAAAACAATGCATTCCCGTAATTCAATCAAAATCGATCAAAGCACGCAAGACGTAATCGTAAAAATGTCCTTTGCTTCGAGGACAAACAATTCTTTCTTTCCTTGCTCGGTGACGCTGAAACTTTAAGCTCAGGGAGTTTCGATGAGCTTAAAAGTCATCTATTTTTAATCCATTTTTCCGTTTGATTTTCATCCGGTGCTGAATAATAAATACGCAAAATATGAAGAAACTCACCAATTTGTTATTAGCAGGAGTGTGAAAGAAAGAAGAAAAAAGCGAAAAATGCAAAGAAATGGTGGAGTAAAATGCAAAATGGCAGGCGCAGCGAGCAAACGGGTAACTAATGTCATAGCTGGGCCGGCATCGCCCAGCTTACGCAGTCGCGACATCGTGAAAATTTCCAAGGAAATTTGATGCAGGTCGCGACAAGCATTACAATGTAGGCAACTGAGGACTAACTAGAGACTTAAGGAATGATTTCGCGACAACAAGGTGATGTGGCGACGGCGTCGATGTCATGACGCGATGGAGGTCGGACAAGAGAAGCACTCGACGCTACGACAGTTTGAAAAGATCAAATCGCTAGACTTAAGTCATTGCCGCGACAGAGGATCGACCGCCGCGACACCAAAAGCAACAAGTTGAAGCCCCAGACCTAATCGATGTCACGACAAGAGATCGAGGTCGCCGGCATAATGTGACTTGCTCGCTTGAAATATGCAGTTGAGTAGCGATGTCGCTGACAAGAGATCGGATGTCGCCGGCTGATTAGAACCCGCCACTGAAAGTCGCGCAAAGAAATGAACTCGTCGCGACAAGAGATTGACATGTCGCGACATCGGGAACATCAATAAGTTTCCGGTGAGATTTAACTGATGTCGCTGGTAAGCAGACGGCGCCGCCGACACGACTTGCTCGCTTTTGAAAGCCGCAAAGCCATGCGCGATGTCGCGACAAAGAGATTGATGTCGCCGACTATCAATAGCCGCGCTTGAAAGTCGCAAAGTCGGAACTGGCCGCCAAGTGACAAGAGATCGATGTCGCTGGCATCGTGAAATATCTGGCTCCGGAACTAAGTTGATGTCACGACAAGAGATCGGCTGTCGCCACACTCAGAACGGACCGCTTCCAAAGTCGCAGAGTTACAAAGTGATGTCGCGACAAGAGATCGATGTCGCGACATCAGAACCACATCTCACAAAGTCGCAAAGACACGAAGCTATGTCGCGACAAGGGATCGACAATGCCGGCTATCGTGAACGGAATGAACTGAAATATGTGGAGTCATGTGGATCATGTCGCAATAAGAGATCGATGTCAGCGACGCCGTACGCAATTCGCCTGAAGATCGCGTCGGTTGGGATGTCTTTACTGGGAGATTGTCACGCGGATCTCATAAACCATCGCTTCAGTCAGATGTGATTAAGGTCATGTCGCGATATCGATTCTCGTCTCCGACATAAGATGCCTTCAAGAAACAAAGAACTTCTCATGACTTATCATAAATGCGTCGCATCCGCGCTTAAACGAACCGATGTCAAGCACTAATAAGAATATCGGGCCACCCACTTGAAATCCACAAAAGATCAGATCGAATTAGTGGCCCAACTTAACCCTATAAATAATGGCCGCTACTCAACGTAAAAGCAAACTCGCGACTTGAAAGAGATCCGGTTCGTCAAGGCTCCCGTATTCTTTTTATTTTCTTTCTTTTCTTTTCTTTTCTTTTCTTTTCTTTGCTGCTTTTTCTTTCCATTTTATTTAGATTATATTGGGCTTGTATTTCGTTTCTAATTCTGGATTCAACGTTAGTCGTAAAGGATCGAGCCGAATGCGATGTATATTTCTTAAAATTATTATTGTCCGGTTGTTTGAATTCCGCTACAAATTCGATTTCGAACACCCGCTCGATTTACAAGGGTTTCCTTGATCAAGAAGCCAACGTATGGTATAATCGCAATTTAGAAACCCGCCTAATCGACCGGGACGCCAAGCTGCCGAATGTCTTTCCGCAAAGATTTTATTCATTATAAATTAACTTCGATGTTAAATCGACTACTGGTTTTTACTGTTTCATTATCGATCCCAATTTCGCTCAGACCCATAACGAGGTCGTTTCAGCCTGATTTCAAGGAGTTCTCCTGTGACACAAGAGAAGGCATTCCAGAGTAAGACACAATTTCTGGGAAGGTATTCAACTTGATATTGCCGATCGACGCGCTCGTATATTTAAATCAATACATCCTCTTCTCACTGTGAACCGAGAAAATTATCGAAAGCGAAGTTATTAATTTAAGTATATAAGAGTTCTATCTCAATTCGACAAGTGAATTCGATCCCGTGTTAGCAAGGATCTAATCAAGGAAAGAGTAATCATTCTAATTTTGAGGGTGAGGAACCAAGATAGTGCAAACCTCTAATGACTAAATCAAGGAGCCAGTCCGTAAATTCATGTCATGGGTAAGGAAGTATCGAGAAAGAAAATACCAAGAACAAGGCTACTAGATTTAGTAGCAGTCCCACCCTCTGCCTCGAGAGAAACGCTTAAGGTGAGATAAGGAACCGTGTGGCTCGAGAGATCCAGGCCTACCCTATATTCATCCTCGACTAGCTTTTAAGACAACTGGTAGCTCGTAAACAAAAAGCTACAGCATCGACCACAGAATCGATTCTTCACAATAAATGACATTCAATGTTTTCTTTAAAGATAACCGTTTAATCTAAATTTGTTATTTTGATATTTAAATATTCAATTATTCATTTCTTCATTCATTTTCTTATATCATTCTTTTCAAGCCGCCAAAGAAAATCTCATTATCAGACATCGTCCAAATAAGATGGAGCTTAATTACTGGAGTAGTTGGGATCAGTACCCCTCGAGATCTCTCGTGGATCGATATCCTGACTTAAATCCATTTTGTATTACTTGTCTAATTGCACTTCTCAAGTAGTGATAATCGGATCAAAACCACACTAAAATGGTTTACTCTACAAAAATATATTTTAATAAAGGATACTTAAAGAAACTCACACCAAGTTTAATGGTTTATTTAATGAGGATTACACAATAGTCCTCGGGTAATAAGTTCCAGTTTGAATAGGTGTTTCGATCCATAACAATTTATCGATGTAGTCTCAAATACGTTTTATGGCATTGTCAGGGGATTAGATAATAGTCCTGCTGGCGATAACGCCATAATTTTGCATACATCATATGGTCCAAATAACAACTGGGGATCAATCGAATCCTCATTCAAACCGCAGAATGTATTTCCGAGTTAGAAGGGACAGTTAATCAGGTGGGGAAAAGGTAAGACACACTCATTAGTGCAGTGCAACTAAACAGTGAACTATATTCAAAAGGCAAAGAAATCCCCCTTACAGTCGAGAGACAAACATCAGAAATGAAATTTCCTAAGTTTGATCCCAGCATGGCCAGTTTTGATGTAGATCCTCCCAACATTATACCTCAAAAAGCATACAAAACAAGAAAGGGAAACTAAATGTTTTTCCTAAAGATGTTATCAAATCTATACATTCCCAAAACTCTAATAAATCCATTTTGTCTAATTCAAATTTTCCGTGTTTTATTGAAAATTTACTTGATAGTTACTCTTTTCACTTGATGGATTTTTTTTTTCATCAAGGAATGAAAATTTCATCAGGAATAATTAGATGCTTATCGATGGATGAACATGACTTAAGAAATTTCAGAGCTCAGGTTACTCGCTTATCATGAAAAGTATAGTGCCTTTTCTATGCAAGGATCAAATAAACAATTTTGTTATCTCCCAAGAACAAAAATGAAGGACAAATAAAGGTATAGATTAGTAAACTGGAAACTGGGGAGTCAGTGCACTCAACGTTTAATCCAGCTTAGATCGCAAAAATCGAAAATGGATATCACGTATGAACAAATAACTTGGTTGAAATAGTGTAAATAAACAAGGAATAAGTGCAAGTCTTGAAGAAATAATACACTTCGTCAACAAAACTCATGAAACTTTCAGGGATTAGAACATCTTCTGTGAAAATTCATGATTGAGAGTCCATTTGGTCCTAAAAAACTTGTTAGATTATCGATTTATATGCAAATCTAGTAAACAAATTAAGAAGAAGTTTATAGAGTACATCCTCGCAATAACTTTTCCAAGCCTACCCTCAATATATGCTAAAGCATACCCTTTAGTTCCATAATTTAAGCCAAATAAGCCTTATTTCTTCAATAAACAGCAACTTAAAACTAAATTCCATTCCTTGCAATAATCCTGCAGCAAAGAGCCCCAAATTAGCCAGTTTCCAATACATAAAAATTATACTGTAAAGGAAGAAACAAGTTTGGAAAAAAAATATATATATTTCCAAATGTTACAAGGTAGGAGGAGAAGAAGTAAAAAAGCATAAATTAATGAGTGGAATAAGTTTGTCTCGTGGCCTATTTCGAACAATTAAGCTCGTAGGGTGTTTTAGCAACACCTATTACCCTAATACCAACTGGTATGGGAGTTGCTAGCCCAAAGTTCTCTAAGAGTGATAGAAAGCCTAAGAAGACAAAACATTGCACTATTCCTAACCTTAGAAAAGCAGAAGCAAAAGAGTTCTTAGAAAAAGGGAAACCATTCGACTAAAGTGCAATGTAAATCAAAATTCCCACAAAAGAATTCAAAAGATGAATCAGCCAAGATCGAGGAGAATCAACAAGTAAAAAGAAGAAAAGGGTGAAAGCTAAGGCACCTCAAGACAGCAGTGGAACTAAAGATTTGGGTAAACTTAAATTTTCCATTATTCACCCAATCACCTAAGCTCAATATTATGCCCGAAAGACCTCATCGATCATGAAGGTTGAATTTACTTACACAAAGGAGATCAATATGAAAACAAGCCTACGGGACTTTGACCAACAATCCACAAACTCAGAAGATTAACTAAATTCAACATGAAATGAAAAGGATCAAGACCTCGCACGCATACGTAACAAGACTCGTTGAATAAACTGCTTAAATACATTATTTAATCAAGAAATTTGTGATATCAACATTTTTTTTAATCGAAATGAGATTTAAAATGATGTTGCTATCTCTCATTTCAAAAGCAAGGTGGAATAAGAAAGATCAGGTGTGAATCGAAAAATGTCCTTAAAATTTAAGCTTATTTGTTCGAGGACAAACAATTATTTATTTTCGCTGACAAAGAAAATTTTAAGTTCGGCAATTGATGAGCCCAAAACTCATTAGATTTTTAATCCATTTTTCCGAGCATATTACAAGATAAATGTCAATCAGATAGAATGTGGATATTTTCCTCAAATTTAATTTTGCAGAAAATACGTTATAAACTAAAATCGCGAAACCGTAAGAGATCAATTTCTACAGTTAAATGAAGTGGCAACTAAAATCTGAGTCGCGATAAGAAGTTTATTTGTCACTATTTCCAAGTCACTACATCACCAACATCAATTTTTTGGGAAGAAATGAAGACCTTAGCAAGAGAAGTCGTGGATCAAGATTAAGCTTTCATAAATCGTAATAATCAGCGCAACAAGTGAAGTCATACAAAGGGAGCGTGGCGTAAGACTAAAGGAAATATTCAGTGTAATCTTCTGTCAGGACACCACCATGTCGCGACACCAACCGGACAGGTTCTGCGGCCGCGTAAGATCAATCTGATGTCGCAAAGTGGATCCGTCAATAAAGCCACAAAGGAAGTCTTTGCAAAGAAAACGAAGTTGCAACTAGTTTTTAAATGGAAGGATCCATTCGAGGTCGCAACATACCGTTGAGGTCGCGACATAAAAGCGGGAACTAGAGTCTCAACAGAAAGATTAAAGTTGCAACCAAACTAAGAGTTGAAGAACAAAAGGGAGGTCGCAACCTAAGCTTAGACCAAACGGTCCTCGCTTAAGAAACCGAAGGCGACCATTTATTAATCAAGGACCACAAACGATGTCGCTATCAACATGAGGTCGCGACCTGGAATAGAGGGTCGAAGCGAGGAAATCGTCGCAACAAAGAATTTTGGTCACACTGTAGTTAAGAGAAATGAACATCAAAAAGAGGTCGCGAAATCAATTTCTGAGAGAGGTCGACTTAAATTTGAAACCTCGTGGAACGCAGAAGACCAACAACAAGTCAGAACTAAAAAGAAAGTCACGACTAAGTCATCCTATAAACGTAAATGTGGTCGCAACCTAAAATCCAAGCGTCATGACTCGGCCGTAGAAAGAGAAAGACAACGACGCTATATTACATAAAATAGCGTAGTAATCGCAACATCAACTCTCGAAACACCGAGCAAGAACAAGGTCGCTGACACTATTAAATGGCGTCGCAAACCATTAATCCAAGCAATGATAACTGTCGCAATGTACAAGCAACAAGGTCGCGAATGAACAAGAGCAAACAATGGAAATCCATGTCGTGACATCAACCCGAGGTCGCGACATAGGAGAGTAAACTGGGCTTTCTTTTGGGAATTCCACCTCGAAATGCATTCGCCCAATTTCTCGACAAGATAAATGTATTAATGTTAGAATAAGAAAGAAGCTCCATCTTCACTACCCATAAAAGTGGGAACCGAGAGGAACTCATAGCTTAGAGTAGAATTTTATTTTTTATTTTCTTTGTTTTTAAATTTTTCTGGATTTTCAATATGCGAATCAGGCATAAACGAGCGGGAGCTAGAATTTTTATTTATGTTATTTTCTTCTTGGTACCATCGCTTTCAAAAATAATGAAATCTAGATAAATTTATGGAATTAATTTTCCTCGCTTTATTCCAATTACAATGGTCGCACGTGACTTGCCCATTTCTTAATTCACAATGCGCACCTGAGCGCAGCCTCTACCGGATTTGATTTACATTTAGCTACAATCTTTCCCGCAAAAAATATAGAGAACTTATTCGTCTGATTTACTTATTCGTGTCATTTTTAATGGATAAGTTCCCACAAGAAGATCGAATACCACGAGGAACGATCTCGCTTCCGATTTGACGCCTCCGCGTGACAATGCAGACCTGAGATTCCTAAGAGTCAGAGCATTATTTTACGGGTATGCTAGACTACCATCATGAACCGCTAAGCTCGAGTTCATTTCTGATAAATCCCCATTCGCCATAATCAAGTCAGAGGGGAGTATTTAATAATATAAATAATCGTGAGAGTTCACCTTAATCTAAAGGGAAATTCCTAAACCCCGTGTTTGTCGAGATCTAATCAAGTGGGAAGGACGAACCACGATCCGAGGTCGAGCCACCAATCAAGTGGTAGAAACTTTGCAAAATCTCCGAGAAGGAAATAAAGATCTGTCAACAAGAAATGAGTGAAGTATCAGAAAGAAAATACCCAAATCTCAGAAGAGAATTGGGAATACGGTGTAGGCTGGTTTGATCTGCCTTCGTGAGAACCAAGAGTTTCCAATCGCTGAATATGGAGAAATCCAATCTAAAATTTATGAAATTGACAAATCCAGATTCATACACGTATCAAAGCAATGTACTTTAGCTGTAGGGAAATCAATCGTTTAATAGAATTCATATAGTCATTTCTCACAGAAATTATCCACCCAAAGATTTTTGTTAAGCAATTTATTTCTATCTACTACTTTTGTTTTATCTTTAGATCAAACGTAGTCAATAGCCAGACTTTCATTTTTCTAGACAAAATTCTCATCAGGAGTTTTTAGTCCAAATAGCATAGAATTTTAGTAGTCAGTAGTCGATCTCTAATTCTTACCAATCGTGGAATTATACCCGATCCCATAATCCGCATTTTACTACTTGTGTGACCCAATTTGCAAAGGTCATGGGGATCAACTTTATTTTTAAATCACAGCTTCAGTTATTTTATCAAGCAAATTTATCCAAATTGATACGGATGCGTTATATGTATGCCATTGCAACTATGTGGAATTTCGAGGGGGGTTTAGTCTATATAGAAAAAGGCAAACATTAGCATTACTTTCACAAACCTTGAACTCAAGAACCTTTTTTTATTTTCCTATCGCTAAGGACTAGCAATGTGTCTACGGGGGATGAGTGCCCAAAAAGTGCTATTTCAACCTTACTTTTAATGAGGTTTAGCGCCAGGTACTAATTGTTATAATTAACCCAATTGACATGTTCGAGTCCTATTATACCACTCGATCATATTTTTCGCCAATTTTGTAGTTTTGAAGCTTTACAATGCCATAATATCTTAGTCATTCCAAGCATGAAAGAATTCGGGTCGAACTCGCATTACATGCAGAAAAATAAGAATAAAAGAATATCATAAAAGGAAAGAAAGCAAAATAGCATGGAACTTGGTGAATAGCATGATGGAAATAGTAACCGTGGATACTGATGAACAAATAGGAAGTAAAAATATTTCTACAAGTTGAAAGTATTATATCATGAAATTTCACACAGCGAAATTCTCGTTGAGGTAAATAAAATTTCCACCTATAGCTGTACTCCTCCGCCCCTCTTTTGTACAATCCACCCCGTTTTTTGGTTAATTTCATTTCTACCCCACCGTAATTATACTAGTTAGGTTAGATCGGGTTTTCAACTGTCTCTGTAAGGCTATATAAGCCATTTAATAATTTGTAACCTAACTTTAATTTTGAAGTATTTTCCAAGATTCCGCCCTTATTTTTCGCTCTCTCACGTCTTCCTCTTCTCTCTCCTCTTCTCTCACTTTCAGTAACTGAACACACCCAGGATGACAACTCAAAGGATGTTTAGCTAAAGTTCTAAACCAAAGAAAAGGGTCAGCAGCTCGAAGTAAGGTCAGATTTTGTTCCTGCTTTTCACGTAGCGTTTTGAGACATTTTGGTCCCCAAATCTACAACTCTAGTTTAAAGTTATTCGACACTTTCTTCACAATACTGCAAGTTTGGGGTCTGCAGGTCTCAATTTTAGATACACCGATATCCATTAGTTGCTATTTATTGTTATCCATAAGAGTTGGTAAGGTATTTTCACCGGGATGCATCCTTTATCGATCAATACTGTATCTAGTGGTTCAAAGATGCTTATTATTTAAATTCAACTGAGATTCATTAGTCAGCCTTATGAATCATTGTATAATGGGCTAAGGTGATAGATTTCACTGTAGGGAACTATAAAATGTTAAATAAATGCTTTATATTAAAAGAAAATTATTGTGTGGTTTAGTTTTAAAGTTAAATGAAAAGATCGGCTCTGAATCGACTATAGGTCACTCTCCCCAACGTGAGGGAATGAACCCGAGATCTTTGTAACTCCTATCAACCCAACCTAGTAGCCCAACACTTCAAGGATTTTTACACTTTATTTTGGGCAGATTTTGCTTGTTTCAATTTCACAACATCAACTCACACACTTTTTACACCAAATCCTAAAACTAAAACAAATTCACCATTTTGAGCCTATCAGGAATCATTTGGTACTAAGAAAACCCATCCTCGTGTTCGATCCTAGAGCCGCTATACTCGCAAAGAGTTACGCTACTAGGAGTAGGAGCAATTTAGGTTATAAATTTTGCTGGATTTATAACACCTACTCGTGGCACAAATCAAGATATCCGCCATTCAAATGCAGGTCAAGACATCTCTACCTCGACCTCGGATTCTAAACGCTAAATGCTCAAACCCTGTAGTAAGCTTCGATATAACCTGTGAATAACTAACAAAATAGAATTAAACCTTAACTATGTGAACCTAGAGTAGGTTCAACAAACCCTAGAAATAAATGTATACTATAATAGAAAAGTTATACAAACATTGTTCTATAAATCATCGTTAGTTCGAGAATAAATACAAAGACACGAAGTTTTCACTGATCTCTGCCATTCGTAAATTCGTGTTCCGCTCCGCCCCCTTACATCGCTTCATGCCTCGAAAATCGGATCTCCCGTGCTTTTATAATTCAACCGCGTGTTGACGTGAACGAGACGCCGCGACGCTGAGCCGTCTTCGCTTTGATCTTGTCACCAAACGTCATACGCAGTTCTAGGTTTTCACTCTTCTTCTACATATCTCCACAAAGCTTTCGAAAACCACCATATTCACTTGTAATGCACAAAAGACCCAAAAATCAAATATAGGGCAATAATGCGCTTATTAACATATAAAATATAACTAAAACGAAGTAAAGAAGCTAAAGGACATAAGTAGCTGGGACTCATCACCTCAGCTTCGATCACTCTCCACGATCAAGGTGTAACATTCAAGAGACTCGAGGAACAATTAATTCACCTTCATCCCATCGGACTCCTAAAAAGCCCAAGATAAAGTAGGAGGTCGAGATAACAATGAAGAGAAAAGAGTACTTCAAACTGTAAGGAAAGGCATTCCTATACTAAAGAAAGACTGGGAGGACAAGGTTAAAATTAAGATTACCAAGAGCAACCGCTTGTCTCCCCTCGTGGCCGAAGAGGATACACACTACCAGCTAGAAGGTATGGAGCTGAGCAAGACAGAAGAAGAAAAGAGTAGTACATCAAGACTATTCTCCCTAGCTGACAGAGACGAGAGAAGAAATGAAGAGGAGAGATGAGTAAGCGTATAAGAACCTAGACGGAGATGGAAACACCGGGTCAGTAGAGAACAAAGAAGAGGCGAAAAACCTTAACAAGAGTGCTCCATCAGAGGAATGAGGAATGGAGAGAAGAGCTGCAACATGTATGCGTAACAGGGTCGAGATTAAAGAAAGTGGAAAAGCTCAGGCAGATTAGCCGATGAGATATCAAGAGTCGATCGTCGACGAGGTCGTGGAGAAGAGATTAAGCAGAACCTGCTTCAGAAGGTTGATGCCTTTGAGTATGTTTACAAGGAACACCCAAAAGAGATCAGAGCAACCATCCAAAAGAGGGATGAAGAGCTAGAGTCCATCCTGAATTACGTGGAGAAGCATGACAACAAAGATAGATCCGTGAACCAAAAACTATAAAGATGTATAGCCGAAGGAAAAATGACGCCCTAACTCCATCTAATGGAAAATGACAAAGCACAACATCATAAATGCAAGAGTGGTATCTTTAAATGTGAAATTTGCGAGAGCTCAATTCCAAAACCAAAACCCTCCATTCCTAAGTTCAAACCCTCAAATGCAAGTTATAAGTTTGAAGCTCTAAATCTCAAGCCCTCGATATCTCAACCACATAGAAAAAAGAGATAGCTCTTCCTATTCCTAATTCTCTCTCTCTCTCTCTTCTCTATCATTATTTATGTCTTGTAAACAACATAATGTAATTGTTCCCTCTTTTTAATAAAAGAGCAGTTTCTGAAATATTTGTGTATAGAATTTTCTTGTTTGTTATTATCATTTAATTTTTCAAATCATGGGAATGTTAATAAAATCTAGAACTTGTGTTTGTTGGTGAATAAAGGAGAATTCAAAATTTTGACTTTATAAAAGCTGCAAGTTGAAAATTGTTGGATGACATGGCATATTTTATGAGTAAATATTGAATTGGCTTGTTTGAAGACTTTAAGAAAATTGATGAAATGTTGGTGCTATTGTGGTCTACCTAATGAACTGAATGACTCAATCATAATGAAATATAAAGTGAACGATAACATAACAAATTGTTGTAAAACAGAACAAGCTGAAGTCTTAATTGCAAATGGGATAAGTTGTGATGTCAATAATAAAGAAGCTAAACTTTTAGATTATTGAAAACTGAAATTGAAATCAAGGTTAGTAAAGCTATTAATTCCAGTTAAATTGAACAATACAGTCCAGAAAATGACTACACTAACACATTGGTCAAGAGTTGATTCGTGCCACAATAGGCTGAGCTAAAATCAACAAAATTTATATACACCTAAGTTCCTACTACTGCCGTAGTCAAGCTACTGTAGTATAGTGGTTCAGGTCAACACTCGGATGGGTTTTCATCCTAGGAATGATTTGCATATGCACGAAGGCAAGACTTTCAGTTTGACTTTTCGATTTTTGTTTCAAAATAAAGTGTGATGAGTTTGAAAACCTGATTAATCAGAAATAAAATGAAGTGTGAAAAGTTAACTTTTGAAGATTTAGGTCACTAACTTGCAACTTAGGCAAACAAGGTCTCGGTTTTATCCTCGCTATGACAAGCAACGAGAAGGTCCAAGCCACGACCGGACCCATAAGGCTTAACTAGCAAACCTCACCCTAAAATCAACTCCTATTCGGAAGTTAACACGATAACATGCACTATTTCCTTTCGCCTTGAAACCCTAACATTAAATATCATCTCCGAGGCTCGTGAAGACCATCTATCGAACCACAAGGTGCATCTAGCACAAGTATGCACCGTATTCAAGCATGGTAAGTATTGGCCAAATTAATAACATTCAATGCTATTCAACCATATTTTGAGAAGATAGGGCCATAAACACAGTACCTGTAGCTTTTAACACAAGAGGACAACCTGCATATGCCCCACCACCAAGCTAGCTTCCTTTCTCTTCAAAGAAAAGAGGCTTAGCCACATCTCTTGAGTTGTCATCCTCAAGAGGTGTTCGCAGCCAAGAAAATAAGGAAAGAGGATGAGAAGAGAGAAAAGCAAACCCCAACTAAACTACGAGACAAAATATATATACTTACTAAAAATTACTTCCTCCTTTTTGTTGCTTAGGTTACAAATGGGAGGCTTATATAGGCCACCCAATGTATGAAAATACCATAAAGCCTAACACCAGCTAATTTTAGGACAAGAGAGTAATACACCAAATTTGAAGCTCCAAGCATTAATTACAAAGCATGATTAAGGCAGTGAATTTCGCTAAGGCTCAAAATTTCTAAGTAATAACATTTCGCTAGCTACGGTACTCTCGCTTAGCTAGCGAAATCACTAAGAGATAAATAAAATGCAAAATCTCAGTAAAGGGTGTGATTTCGCTTAGGTAGTTAAATTTCGCTATTGATTTAAATTTATGTGAGTAGCTTAAATGTAAAATTTCGCTTAGGAATAGTTTCAGCGAAATTCCCTGGTGTCTAGCTTAAATAGGGTTTTCCGCTTTAAGATTGCAATGCCGCTAAGGTTGCGAAATTTTCGCGAACTTAGTGAAATTTTCGCACCCGCGAAATTCCCGGATTTACTGATTCATCACGCATTGCTTCCTCGTCTCTCTAACAGACGATTTCCATCACTTTGCCTTCATTTTTTCTTTGATTTTTGGTCTTTTTTGATGGAGCCGACAATCGAGTTCAACCTTCATGGATTCCATCATATGTCTCTCGATATTGAACTCCCAAAGTACGCGAAACCCGCAAAACAACCAAAATAACCTCTAAACGACATAAGTGATACTAAGAAGACTGGAATACTAATTGGCATAAATGACATGATTAGTGCGCAAAAAGCACTCAAAACCTATCTAACATGTGGTTCAAAATAAAGACTCGGGTACTAATCACACCCCTAACCGAACGCTGCTAGTCCCTTAGCAATGCAAAACTAAAAGGAGATATATGCAGTGATTTTCAAAAAGTTTATGATTCAAAAAGGTGTATTACATATAAACATCATTCTAAACCGAAAATGGACACCAAGTTTGAAACCGACATGAAAGAGCCAAAACTATACAGAACAAATTTTAGATTATCATTGATTCCATGATTCTCAACGAATTTTAAGTCTAATGGTTCTTTATATAACAAGATTAGACGATAAATTGAAAAGATTTGTCACTCCCCAAACTATGCGAAACATGGCCTTAGAAGTTTGTTAGGCACCTAGATAAGTTAGTTACTCTCTTCTTTCTTTATTCAACTCTGATGATGGTGCAATGCTTAAAATCAGAGCTTCACCAAAGTCGTGTAGCGGGTCCATCGATGACTCGACCAATTAAGGTTTAGGGCGTCGAGGCTGAAAGGATCATTGACCCTGGAAACTATCACAGGCTTCACCTAGGACTGGAATGACTTGAAAATCAAGCACCTCTGAATCGTTAGACTCTACCTATCCACCCATGTAACGAACCCTTCATCGATGACTCCGACCAATTAAGGCTTAGGGCATGTCAGTTTCAAAGGCTTTCATCATACACCCCTCGGATGAGTGGTGGGTTTCAAAGGCGAGCTTCACGACTTTATTTTCTTTTTCTTTTTTTTTTTCTTTTCTTTTCCTTTTGGAAGACAACATTGGTCTTAGTATGGGTAACCTGAAACCTATCCTAGGTTTCGGCATACTAAAGTAGGCTATGCAGCGAAAGAGACGGAAACAAATTCACTTGACCCTATTGAAATAATCACGGAGTGCGGTGTGTGAATTAGCATAAGGAGAATTTTCAAGTTGAGCATGCTGGAATTGCAATTTACCAAAAACTGTTTCAAGCATGGAATTTGTTCTAACATAAAGGTGGTATTGACTGGGCCCAAAACACGTAGCCTGGGGGTATATGTCGTTATTACGGAGGGAATTTATTGTCCCAATCCACGGAAACTCCGCCATAAAACTCGTTGAGACCAAAGGATCTACTATAATTTTTCATTTTCAATTTTGGTTTTGGCAAGATACACTGCAAGTGCACAGGTCGACAAGTAATAAAATGGATTTAAGTCCAGATATCGATCCCACAGAGATCTCAAGAATTTTTCATCAAGTACTCGGACTACTCGAATTTCATACTATTTGGACTATCAGATGATAACGGTGTTCAGCTTAAAAAAAACTGGGAAATAAACTAATCTAAAGAAAATGAAAATGAGAATAAAGCGAGAATAAAAAATGAATGAAGGTAAAACTAGGTTCTATAGCGAAAATAAAAGCGAGCAATTCCTCTATAAAGAGACACATCAAGAAACGGCTATAGTAAGCGATCCATTCCTATAGTAGACATTGATTAGATTTCTTGGATCTCGAAGGTTAAAATCTGTCCAAGGCAATTGTAGATGCATTTGGATCTCTCCACACTCCACATTTAGTTATCTCATTTCTGATTCTCGAATTCTGAGAGTTTAGATAACTAAGCACCTTGAACTTCCTTAATCTGGGTATTTTTTCTTTTCTTGATACTTCATACCCATTTTATGGGTAATACACATAACTCCAAGTTATCGGTCAAACGAGGATATACAACTTCCAAGTTACTCAACCTCGAAATTAGAATAGATCAACCTTTCCTTGATTAGATATCAGCTAACCTGGGTTGGCCTCTGTTATCAGGAATTGAGGTGAAATCTGCCTTTCGTTTAAATAGATAAATTAAGTTCAACCGTTCTTAAGCTTCAGAGTGAGAGGATTTATCTAAAAGTGAACTTATGAAAGAGGATCCTAATAGCGGGGTTAGTATACCTTCAAAGAACTAGACGTTACCCCCAGGATTGTCTTCCCTGTGTCACTCAGAGGACTTCCTTGAAATCGAGAGGAGTAATGGCGCAATTATCTTAGCAATTTATAAGCGGTATTGAATCAAAATCGATAAACCCATAATTTGAAGTAAATTCGTGGCTTGAAATGAACAAGATCTTTGGAAAATACTCGGAAAATCATTCCTAACTAACGATTCTCTTAATGGAGAATTTGAGTTCGCCAAATTCTTTGAATTACTCACTCTGACATTCCAGCGATCCAATAGAGCATTGCAATTGAGCTGAACGATGAATTTACAGTTGTGCGAGAATTCCATGCGTTCGGTGTGGTGAAAACAAATTGGATTTCGACATTCGGCTTATTTCAGCGATAACATTAGGATCAACAAAACCGAGCGAAAGTAAAAAATCACGAAACAATGTTCTAGATTACGAAAAAGAAAGAAGAAAAAATAAAAGTGAAGCCCTAGGCTACGAGATCTCTCCTCGATGCGCTGCGACCTGCGTTCGATGCAGGGTAGCCGCTTCTATTTATATGGTTCTCGGTTGGAGCCCCAAACCCGATGTGACTGCTTTGTGAACTTCAAGTGCCCGAGGCGGTCCTTTGCTCATGCTCGTGTCCTCGGTTCTTTTTGTCGCGGCGGTCTCATGTCAGCGACCGATACTCATGTCGCGACATCACCCTGAAGTTACTACAGCTTGTGAAATGGTCGTTCTTGATGTCACGACGTTGAGTGACCCGCCACTGTCTGGATGATGCGTTGTGATGCCATTACATCATGGCCTTCAGCGACATCCATTATAGTTCTTCTGGTCTTCAATAGTTGTTCGATGTGCGACATCGGATGTTAATCGCGACATGGGCTCGAGTCTCCTGCTCCCTTTCGCTTTGGTTGTCATGATGTAGCGACCTCGGTTCTTGTCGCGACATCGGCTCTGTCTTATTTCCATGAGCAGGTGTTTTCGATGTCGTGACATCGGCTAAACTGCTGTACTCTTCTGCATTTTATTTGTGGTGTCCGCGACATCGTTTTCTTGTCGCGTCATCGATGGGATTAAGCGCTATTGTGAGCGGGTGTTTCTTGGCGTGACGTCAACACACACGGTTACAAACCTTCAGATGTTCTCTTTGTGATGTGCCGGCTTCATGTGGTCTCTGCGGTATCAATTGGTTGTACTTGGTGTCGCGACATCATTCTTCTTGTCGCGACATCACCTTATGCTGCTGTAGGTAGCAATGGTTGTTGATGATGTCGCGACCTCAGTTTTATGTCGCGACATCATTCCTTTCATTTCTGCTCCTTCTTCAGCTGCCTAAACTGTGTTCCCTGTCACGACATGCATCAAATTCTCTTCTATCCTCCTGAGGTCACGACTTTCGAACTGGACTGTGTAGACCTCAAGACTGCATCAATAGTTCAACCAATTGCTTTTATTTCTGCTATGCTATTGACTGCATTTTTATCCACTTATTGCTGCATTTTTCACCTTTTTTGCTTCCTTCCTGCATAATGACAAATTGGTGAGTTTCTTCATAGTCTGTATCGTGGTGTCGATTTAAAGCGAAAATCAAACGAGAAAAATGGACTAAAGAGATGACTTCATCATCAAACTCCCCAAACTTAAAATTTGCTTGTCCTCGAGCAAGGAAAAGAAAGATTTATTTTGTCCCCGAACAAAATGTATTTCTGTGACTTATTCTAGAAATTGGCATTCAATTTAATTAACGATTCAAGGTTTGCAAAATTTTATGTACATTTAACTTCCCAGTCCAGTTCAAGGTTTGCTCTCTACTTTTCGCTATACAAAAACTAAAATGTTGAAATTGTTTTACAAACCAATATATATTATGAATCCAGGTTGAATAATGAATGTTTTCCTTTCTCATTTCATACTTGAGTCATTTTAACTCCACAAGTTCTTCACAATTATGATTGTTTCATTCTTCCAAATTCCATAAACATTTTTTCATGTTAGTCTCCACTAATGTAGGTGATTTCGACCTTCGAGATCAATCAGGTCTTTTGGGCTTGTAATGTTAGGCTTGAAGCGATGGTAGGATGAAAGAGGAATTTTTGGGTTAGATACGAACATTTTCTCTTCTTTCACGCGCCAGCTACACCAACAATAAGCTCCCCGAGCTTCATGTTTGGGACATCTCTTTGATTTCTTCAATTGAAGCTGTATTCCCCCTATTTCCACTTGTAATTTCCATTTAAAAATTATCTTGGTTTGCTACATTGGGGACAGTGCTATGTTTTTAACTTTTGAAACCTAACACCCTTAGCGAACTTTAGATTTAGTAGCTCCCTTTTGAGATGGCATTAGGGTACTGGGGTGTTAAACACACCAGAACTTAATTGTTCAAGAGAGTTAGGCCTGAGATAAACTTATCCCAGAAGCCTTCTTTACGTTTCATTTTCTTCTTTTTGCCTTTTCTTTTCATTCCCTTTTGCGTTCTTGAAAATATATGATCCCAAACTTCATTCCTTCTTCCTTGAATTCACGAGTAATCATTGGTTCTTTCTGAAGGATTGAATTTTATGGATGGGTTGGGGTTTCCATTAGTTTACTTTTAGAAAATCCAGTCGGTTTAGCTCAATTGGAACAAGGTGTATGCATCAGCATATTAATAAGGATGGCTAGAATGGCTCAAACTATCCAAGGATGGCCTGCATCATTTCATGTCAGCTGTTTCACCTAGGATTTCTCCTCAATCAATAATCTAACAAATTCTAGAATCTGGATTGAACAGCTGTGACTAACTAAAAGGAGTATCTTGACTCATTTTTATTGATGAGTAGTTAGATTGTTGATATTCAACGGGATCCTTGATTCTTTTGTTCATACCCACAGAAATCAAATCATGTTTTGTTCATACATTTATCTTCTTCTGTTACGGACTTATCAGTTAAATATAAATGCATTTCTGCACCTTGTATTTAATTCAAACTATATGCATTTGTCCCTTGTGCAATTTTCCCTCATTTAGGTCTACTCTATACAAGCGCTTCGATTTCAATTAATTTAATGAACTCGGCGAGAATTTATTAAGAACTATTTCCTATTTTGATTTCTAATCATTCAACAATCGAAGCAACATAATATAAAACAATAAAATGCAAAGTAATTTGAAACGATTGATTTAAATTTCTTATTTTATTTACGATTTTCTTTTACAGATTTAGAACCACAGTATAGAGTGAGAAAAGGAGAGGTTGTTGGAACTTAAAGAATGGATCTATTCTTTTTCTTGCTTTTTGTTTCTTTGGAGTAGATCTTTGGGGGATCAAATCAGTGTCTAAATGAAATTTGAAAATGAAATTCATTTCATTCTTTCACTCTCTTCTTACTTTCCTTCTCATTGTTCTTCAATGAAGATTTGGTTGGAGAGGTCGACCTTCTCATTCAGTTGATCTTGTCTCTTCCCCAGGCCATTCATTGTATTCTCATCATAATTGATTATTTCGGAAATTTCGAGAGATTATTGTTGATCAGATCCAAGTTTTCCAACCATTCTACCTGCCTGTAGGCTTCAGTCTCCCTTTGATTCTTGTCCCTGTCATCCAGCTTCTTCTCGAAATCCCTTTGTATAGACTTGTATAGAATTTGGGATCCCTTGATCTGATCGTCCCATTTGGTGGCATGTTTTTCTTCTTTCTCATCGTGATGGTTAAGAGGCGTGGGAATCGCGTCTAAAGCGATTGTTATAGAAGGCATCATGAATCGACCGAGTTCTGAGTTGCTGTCTCTTTCCTCCGTTCCTTCTTGGAAATCTTCCCCTTGCTGCTTAAATATCCCTTTCATTTGTTCTTCTCTCTTTTTCTGCTCTGCTTCTCTTTCTTGTTCTCTTCTTTGTAATTCTTTTTCAAACCTTTCTTCTCTTCTCTGTAATTTTGATTCAAACCTTTCTTCTTTTCTCTGCAATTCTTCTTCCCATTCTTGATCTCTTCTTTTTAATTCTTTTTCATAAACTTCCTCCCTGAACTCTTGTTGCAATCTCCACTCCTTTTCCCTTGCTTCCATCTTGTTTTGCATGGAGAGGAGCATTTCCATGATTGTCTTGTTCTCTTGTGTCCCCCTAGAACTTTCTCCCTGTTCTCTGAATGTTCTGCCTTGCATGGAGGGAGAACTGGCTAAAGGGAAGGAGAAATCCACTGGGCTTCTGTCATCCTGCTGCGATTAATGCACAAATGTGAAATGATGACAATGCAGGAGGTTACGTGTTCACCTCTTCTTCTCTTCTTCGACAGAAGCTTCTATCTGTTTTTAATCAGTGCCATTTTCTTGGTTCGGATCCTTCTCACTCCTGTCAATAAGGTGGTGATGTCGGAGGAACTTCTTCTTACCTTCCCGATTCCCTCTAACTCCGACCTTCCCAGCATACGGAGATTGTAGCGGTATTCTTTGGTGAGGATCAATCCTCTTCTGTTTCCTTCGTGGTACCTCATTATCGAATTTTCTATTATTGTCCCTATGTTGATCTTGTACCCCTTCAGAATGGCGTATAACATCACAGCTTCCTGTTCTCTCACTGTGCTCAGGTGTCTGGTTGGAACCAAAACAGAGGCTAAGAAATAAAACCATACCTTGGCCTCCTCAGTGAGGCTTCCCCTGTTCAGGGTTTTTGGTCCTCCTTTCTCTTACTTGCGGTCGCCTTCGATCGATGAGTTTTTCGGCAATCTTCTTCAAATCTGGTTTTTCTATGAGCTTTTTGAATTTCGTTCCATGTTTGTGTCCTGCCATTTCATAGACTTGGTTGTGGCACGTATATATGGCACCCATGTTCCTCGGCGTGTTTGTATTGTCCTTCGCCTGCAGTTCGTTAGAACTCTCTTACTACCGTGCATATCACGCTCTTGATGTGCACATGCAAAGTTTCCAGCCTCTTTTCAATCATTTCCTTGAAGAGGGTGATGAGGGTTTTGAATCGTCTTTCTGCTACGAAACCCTTTCCGGCGTAATGTTTCCTCAAGTTCGAGTAGGCTTCCTCTGACACAAAATCTTCGATTTCCTCTTCTGCTACTTTCTCCTTGTCCTTTTTAGTGTTTCCTTCAGGAACTGTTGGTCCCTTTGATGCTTCGGCAGGCATTCCTTCATTCAGTTCTTCCTGTTAGCTTTCTTATAGCGGTTGTACATTTCCTCCTGAATTCTTCTTAGTTAGGTGTCTTTGTACGAGGTTCAGCAATTTGAGAAGAAGAAAATTTCGGAGATTTCGGGAGCAGTTTTGAGGGCTTAGAATCGAGGATAGAGGAAGCGATCGGGTTCGAAATTAAGGTGGAAGTTGGAAAAGTTCACCAATCGTTGCAATTGAATCCAAAATTTATGAGCTCCTAGTTATGTCATTAAATTTCACATGTCGCGGCGTGTGCCCATAGGGAAACAAGATGATGTCATTTAAAATTAGAATAAACTAAATTTGCCGGTGGCATCAATCGCGACATACATTTTCTTGTCGCGACATTCTCAAACCTTAATTATGAATGATCATTCCTTGTTGTGATACCTAGTATTCGGTGAGTGTTATGATCTCGTGACAACTTCCTTTGAGGAAGTTCTACAGTAAACCTATTCAAACTCAAAGTGCAAGAGCTTTCCTTCTTTAGCTACTCTAACATCTTCGACATCACATAAAATCAATTTCACACAACAATTCATTCATATATTTGTTTCACTTTTCATAAAATTCGAGATAGGAAAGAGATGCCCTTTTCCTGTAATTCTCTCAGTGGATTGTTGAGTTATCCCGGCAATAGCTCCTCCTCTTTCCTTGTATTTTGCTCACATGACTGCGATACTAACGGGAATTGATTAAATCAAACTAAAACAAGAATACGTATTAATTGCTAATAAATCAACACGAATTCTAGCTAAAATTCCATATAGAAAATTAAATTGATTTCCTATGGGTTGCCTCCATCGGTACCTTTCGATTTGGAGTCCTTAGCTGGACTTCTTGTTGTGTGCCTTCTTCATTTTCCTCAAGAACCAGTTGGATTTCTTCACTTTCCTCTTCCCTGTTGAGATAATGCTTTAACCTTTGTCCATTGACCTTGAATTCTTCTCCATCCTCCAGGACTTTGATATTCTTGCTCAAATGTTGTACTTGATACCACTTTGTGTATGGTCCCTCCGGTTAGTTTAATTTCCACGGAAAGCGACTTGATCTAGAATTAAAAAGTAGCACCTGTTCCCCTGTTTTGAACTCTTTCCTCAGGATTTTCTGATCATGCCATTTCTTTGTCTTGTCCTTGTATATTCTAGCATTATCATAGGATTCATTTCGTAGTTCTTCCAGTTCAGATAGTTGGAGCAATCTTTCTTCCCTTGCAGCCTTAAAATCAAAGTTTAACTATTGATAGCCCATTGCCTTGTATTCTAATTCGAGGTAAGTGACATGGTTTGCGAAAACAACTTCGGTATGGGGACATTCCAATGGGGGTTTGTATGCGATCTGTAAGCCCAAAGTGCATCATCAAGTTTGGAAGACCAATCCTTCTGCTTGAGCTCTCGGTTTCCAGTATTCTTTTGATCTCACTTGTTGAAATTTACCTTGTCCATTGGTTTGGGGATGATAGGCTAAGCTCATAACATGCTTGATCCCATACCTGCTCATGAGTTTTGCAAATATTTTGTTTGCAAAATGGGATCCCCCATCACTGATGATGGTTCTAGGGGTTCCAAACCTGCTCAAAATATTCTTTTGCAAGAAACTCAAAGCGTAGTGCATCATTCCTTGGGCGGGCCCTACTGCTTCCACCCGTTTGGAGGCGTAATCTCTTGCTATTAGTATGGCATGTGTTTTCCAAATGATGGTGGGAAAAAGTCCCATCAAATCTATTCCCAGTATCAAAATTTGTATCACCATAATACCTTTTAGGGGCATCTCATTCCTGTTCAACGTGTTCCAATCCTTTGGCATCGATCACACATTTTCACCCACTCTGCAGCGATCTTTGAAGAGAGTGGGCCCAATCGACTCCCCGATTGGAGTATCTTCGAAATTTGTTCTTTCTCCCGAGAAAAATGTCCCCCATATGGTGATGCATGGCATTCATTTAAAATGTTTCAGAGAGAAGGAGAGAGGAAGGAAGGAAGAGAAACGCTAATTCCACCTTCGGCACACATCTTCTTATTATCATGGCCACCTCTTTTGAATAGTGGGTCATCCCGAATATAATATCTATTGTCGATTCGAGTTTCCTCTTAAATTGGTATTGATCTGAAGGCATTACCTCCATGGCCGGATAATTCACAATGTCGGTATACCATGGAGGTTCTTCAAGAAACCCTTGAATAATTGCTCATGGGTTCTACACAGTGCTTGCACATTTTCTTCAGCCCATTTCTGCTTGCTTTCTACTCTTGTGGTGATCGGCTATCACATTGTCACATCCGCTTTATCTTTGATTTCCAAATCAAACTCCTGCAGCAATGACACCACCTTATCGATCTTAGCTTGCTTCCTTTTGACATCAAGTATTTGATTCTTTGCGTATTCGGTGTGAATTACCACATGAGATCTAAAATGTATTGTCTAAATTTTTTCACAAGCAAATACTACATGGCTAGCATCTTTTCGGTTGTTGGAGTAGTTCTCTTGTGCTTCGTTGAAGGTCTTACTAGCATAATTATGGCCCTTAATATTTTCTCTTTTCTTTTGCTGACCACGACGTAGCAAAATCACTTGGCATCACACATTATTTCAAATCACGATTCCGTGCAGTGCAGCCATTATAGATTACTTTGTCTTAATATGTTCTTGATTTCATCGAAAGCCTCCTTACAGGAGTCATCAAAATTGAACCTTGTATCCTTTTCGATGCGTGCATAGTGGTGCGGATATTTTGAAAGTCTTTGATAGATCTCCTGTAAAATCCGGCATGCCCGAGAAACTTCTTACTCCTTTGCGTGGTGGGTGGTGCGATCGTGATAATAATGGATGCTGGGTAGTCCTTCTAGTCAATGACGCCATTATGCCCAGAACAATACCTTACGTTACCATAAAATGGCATTTCCCAATTCGAGTGCTAGTTTGTTGTCTTGTAGCATCTTTGAAGTCTTTGTTTCCCGGATTGTTTAAACATTGATCAAAGGTGGATCCACCTGATAAATCATCCATGAAAATCTCCATTACTTCTTCAACCAAATCGGAGAATATAGACATCATGCACTTCTGGAATGTGGTTGGAGCATTACATAACCCGAACGGCATCCTTCTGAATGCAAAGGTGCCATAAGGGCATGTGAACGTAGTCTTCTCTTGATCCTGCAGTGCGATACTTGTCGATTATATCTACAGTACCCATCGAGAAAGCAAAAGTGTGGGTGTCACCTTTAACCTATCAACATCAGATCAATGAAGGCAAGGAAAATGATCCTTTAAGTTTCTTTGTATTCAACTTCTGTAATCAATACATACCCTCATACTATCCAGCTTGTTCTTGTTGGAATCAATTCATTTCTTTCATTTCGTCCTGATCGCCCTTTCTTTGGAACCACATGATGGGCTCCTGAAGAGGCTTGTGCGATATAGCATAGATAAAACCGACATTGCTGGGTGAGCACCTCCTTCACGACTACTTCCTTCCATGCTGGATTCGACCTCCTGCAGTGTTCTACGGATGGTTTGAAGTCTCTTCTAGCGAATCTTATGCATGCAAATTGATGGGCGTGCCTGCCCGGCTCTTCAATGGACGAAGCTAAGCGATTCCTTATGCTTCCTATTTAGGCAATCTTTGTTCCTCATTCTCCATATTTCTTTGGGAAATGATCAACGGTTTTCTTTGGTAATTCTAAATAGGCATACTTTAGGTGACATGGCAACTCTTTTAAAACTAAACCTTACATCTTGGTCTCTTGATGAATTTCCTCTTTTCCTTTGTCTTACACATTATCTTTTGTTTTGTTTCAAGCTCGACCACCGGTTTCTATAGCATGAGGCTGGCGTATGGAGATTCGGAATAGACATCTCGATATCTTGGGAATTCATCTCTGTTTCATTGATAAAAGCTGGAGTATTTACAATCATTGTTAACATCGAGTTGGAAATAGAGACAAAATCATTTCATGGTAGCCTTCTTTTATTTACATCTATATTTTCATACTTTTAATCAAGTTAAACACGGCGGCTTCTTCTCGACCCTTAAGATGAGAACTCCTTTTTACATGTCAATCGAAATTTGCTCCGGTAGCTAAGGAATGGTCTTCCTATGTAGTAGGGGCACTTTGTGAATCTTCTTCCATGGCGAATGATGAAGTCTCTTTGGGAATACAAACTTCCCAGCGGTGACGGCCACATCTTCAATGATCCGCCCGGGTTTCACCATCGATCATGCGCCATTTGAAGAGTAACGGTTGTCAGTTAAGCTCCCCCAAACTTAATTTCTTGGCAACGAAAGAGGCATCGAATTGATACTAGCTCTGGGTCACATAGAGCTTCGCCAGATTCCATCCTCGATAATACAAGGAATTTTGAAGCTTCCTAGGTCAGCCGTCTTCTTGGTAGTTCCTTTTCCACGATTCTTGCATTACAAAGTGGCGGTGAGATTCACTATTCCACTTTGCTTCTACTATTTTCTTTTTTTCTTTGCTCGAGTATGTCCTTTGAGACATTTTTATAAAGTGGCATCTGAGTCTGTCGATAAAGGCATGCGATCTCGACACGGAAAGTTTTTCGAGAACCTTACCAATTTGCTCCTCGTCTTTGATTTACACTTGATCTTTGTGGAAATGGGACTGCAAGCCTTGTTCCTTGGATGTTCTTCTTTTCTCCTTCTTTGTCATTCTCATTGTCTCTTTCCTTTACGAGATGCTGCTTCTTTGTTCTTTGTCACCTTTTTTCTTTCTTCTCTTCTAATTCCTTCCGGCTCCTGTTTGCCTGACCATGCGATCTTTGGGTTCTTCCTTGTGTCACTTGGGAAGGTATCTTTCCTGCGGCCTTGCGGGGGTTAGGGCCGGTACCCTTGCTGTGTCTCGGTTCTTGGGGGATGCATTGGTAGTGAAAAATTTGAGAATTGGTAGCCTGGTTTGCTTCAATTCTCATTTGTTCATGAGGTTCAGCGACTTTTATTATCCCAGCTATGACATCTGTTCCTCGAAATATGGGGCCCTGCCGACCACGATATTCGTTTACGTACTCATTTCCTTGTTGTTCTTCTTGGAACCTTGGTGATTCTTGATACCCTTGATGAGGTTACGTCACGCCTTAGACCTTGAGAAGCCACTCCACCATACGAGAAGTTCTCATGGTTCACGAGTCTTTGGAAGATTAGGATTGGAGTTTGAAATGGTAAGCGCTGGCTCACCCAAAATAATTAACCTCTTGACATCTCAAGTCAGCCGGTTACTCTTTATTTTTCAGCTTCGTAACTCCTTTCAATTGCTCCTTCATGAGGCGGTGTGTCTTTCTTTCTTGCTTGTCCCAACTTTGTGCATAATGGCATCCAACTTGGCCTCCATGAGTGTCATCTTGCTCAGCTCCATGATCCTTTCCTCTGCTTTGCTTCTTCTTGAGAATCGAAGGAGTTTTCTGTATTACATTTGTAGGATCTTCAATCGGCTCCACTTGCCTATTTGAACCTTTTCGTTTGAATGTCTGACATGAGCATCGATGATTCCTTTTGATATATCATTCATGGCATGATATACAATGTCCATCGAGTCTTGGATCATCCCATCATTGGATCTCCCCCTCGTAACCGTTTGAATCTTTCCCCGAGCTACATACGGGCTTTCATCTTCCTTCTTTGGAACGATGATCTCTCTCCTTAACTTTCGTAGTTGGAAATTTGGGGAAAGATACCTAAGAATGCCTCAATAACTCCTCCCAGTATCGCGGGTATATAGTATGATTGCACCATGTGTGCTGTGTCTCTTAGGGGAAAATGGGAATAGATGTAGTTTATGACTTGGTCTCTTATTCAAACAACGTGTTGCCATCCGAGAATCTTCCCGGAGTGCTCGTTTGGATCTTGATTGGATGACCGATGGCGATTTGTTGGACTATTGTAATTAGTCGCGCTTCAATTCAAAATTATTAGCATCAATGCGGTATCGTCCAGAGTATTCTTCTGTATAGTGGTCTCCGGAAATCCTCCATTGTGTCGTGGCCCGGAGGCCTTCTAGCCCATACACATGCTCATTTCTGACGATCACGCCTTTCTTCCATGGTTGAGTTTCTACCTTCTTGGTCTTTCTCAAAAAACTACGAGGCGTCCTCTCTATTTATGTGTCGAGTGGAATCGGATGAATGTTCCATTTCCAATGCATCAGTTTTGAAAGCAAAACACACTCCCGATGTAGGACTAGTCAAAGCAAACAAAAATATTCAAAATGGTTTGTTAAGGTCGGTGACTAAAGAGTCTTTGCTTGAATTCTATTTTATTCTTTTCTTTAAAATGTCCAAATTAAGTATTTCCTTCTTTTTGTCTGAATATTGATTACTAAATTCCTTCGATCCCAGAAACAGGCGCCATAAAACTGTTGGCTAGGCCAAAACACATGTACAAATTTATATATGAATTATTACGGAGGACTATTGTCTAATCCTGGAAAACTCGCCATAAAACTCGTTGAGACCAAAGGATCTACTATAATTTTTCATTTTCAATTTTGGTTTGGCGAATCTACTTGCAAGTGCAGTGGAGCAAGTAATAAAATCGGGTTAAAGTCCAGGATATCGATCCCACGGAGATCTCAAGAATTTTTCATCAACTACCCGGACTACTCGAATTTCATACTATTTGGACTATCAGATGATAACGGTGTTCAGCTTAAAAAAAAACTGGGAAATAAACTAATCTAAAGAAAATGAAAATGAGAATAAACTGAAATAAAATGAATGAAGGTAAAACTAGGTTCTATATGAGAAATAAGCGACAATTATCATAAAAGAGACACATCAAGAGAAACAGCTATAGTAAACGATCAATTCCTATAGTGAACATTGATTAGATTTCTTGATTATCTCAAGTTCAAAAAACCGTCAAGGCAGTGGTGCGTTTGGATCTCTCCACGCTCCACGTTTAGTTTATCTCATTTTCCACGATTCTACGGAATTACGAGGGATTTAGATAACTACTTTTAACAGAACTTCCTTAATGCGGGTATTTTTCTTTGCAATACTTAAATACCCATTTTATGGGTATGTACACCTTAGCTCTCCCGAGTTATCGGGTCGACGAGGATATACAGCTTCCAGGTACTCGACCTCGAAATTAGAATAGATGAAACTACTTTCATGATTAGATCTCGGCTAACACGGGATTAGCTCACTATCAGGTGAGGTGAAATTTGCCTTTCGTTTAAATAGATAAGTCGTTCAACTCGTTCTTGACTTCAAGTGAGAAGAGGATTTATCTAAGTGAACTTCTGCGCCTGAGGATCCACAATAGCGAGTTAGTATACCTTCAAGAACTAGACGTTCCCCGGGTTGTCTTCCACAGTGTCACTTCAGGAGGACTTCCTTGAAATCGGGGTAATAGCGCAATTCTTAACGGGTATAAGAAAGCGTATTCGGATCCAAAATCCAATAGGCCCATAATCTGAAGTAAATTCGTAAATGAAATGAGCAGATATACGGAAAATCTTACGGGAAAAATCAATTCTAACTAAAAGCGTTCTCTTAATGGTAGTTCTTGATTCTTGAATTACTCCTCTGACATTCAACAGTCAATAGAAACATTGCAATTCAAACTGGAACCGTAATTTCAGAATTTGTCACGAAATTCCATACGTTGAGTAATGGTGAAAAGAAATTGATTTAAACATCAACCGACTCAAATCTTATTGAGATCAACAAAACAACAAAAGCGAGAAAGTAAAAAAATCTGGCTCAAATACGTTCTAAAATTACAAAAATAAAAAGAAAAGAAAAGAAAGAAAAAAATAAAGTGAAGCCTAGGCCACGAGATCTCTCCTACGATGCACACATGGGCTGCGTTTTTCGATCGAGTAGCCTTCTATTTATAGGGTTTCTCGGTTGGGCCCTAAGCAATGTGACTGTGGACTTCAAAGTACCCAAGGCCCGAGTCGCGCACTCATCGCTCGTGACCTCGGTTCTTTTGTAGCGGCAGTCTCCGTATCGCGACCGATACTCATGCCGGCGACATCACTCTGAAATTCTTTGCGGCAGTAGATAAGTGCGTTCTTGATGTCACGACGTGACTGACCCCTTACGTCTCGGATGATGGTTGTGATATGCGTGACATCATGGCAGCGCCTGCGACATCCATTCTGGTTCTTTGCGGTCTTCAATGGTTGTTCTGTGCGGCGACATCGGGATATTTGTCGCGACATGGGCTCGAAGTCTCTGCTCCCTTTCCTTTGGTTGTCATGATGTCGCGACCTCGGTTTTCAATGCGACATCAGCTCACATCTTGTTTCCTTGAGCAGTGTTTCACGATGTCGTGACATCGGCTAAACTCCTTGCTCTTCTCTTTGTTTGTTGTGGTGTCACGACATCGTTTTCTTGTCGCGTCATCGATAGGATTAAAGCTGCTATTGTGTGAGCCGGGTGTTTCTTGTCGCTGACGCATCAGCTTCACGGTTTGAAGCCTTCAGATGTTCTCTTTGTGATGTCTTGACTTCATCCATAATTCTCTGCTGGTATCAATTGGTTGTACTTGGTGTCGCCACATCATTCTTCTTGTCGCGACATCACCTTATCTTTGTTATGGAGATTTCTGATGGTTGTTGATGATGTCGCGACCTCAGTTTTCTGTCGCGACATCATTCCTTTAATTTTTGCTCCTTCTTCAGCTGCCTAGACTGTGTTCCCTGTCACGACATGCATGAAATTCTCTTCAACCAATCCTCCACGAGTCCTGACTTTCGGCTGTGTGTAGACCTGGTTGCATCAATAGTTCGACCCGATTGCTTTTTTTATTTCTACTCACTACGCTATTATTTGCATTTTTATCCACTTATTGCGCATTTTCACCTTTTTGCTTCCTTCTGCATAATGACAAATTGAGTGAAGTTTCTTCATAATTACAGTATATAATTATTCAATTTAAACTAATCGAAGCAGAAAAATGGGTAAAGAGATGACTTTTAAGCTCATCAGTGACAAACAGGGATTCTATTCTCCAACAAAAGGCAATTCAATTGTCCAATTAAAGCAATTCAATTGTCAAATTGAAGCAATTCAATTGTCCAATTGAAGCAATTCAATTGTCCAATTGAAGACAAAAACGATTACATATGGTAAAGGCATAAAACATGGTATGCGAATACGTATATATATATAGGCTTGAATAAGCTTTGATATAGCCAAATGGCTGAAATACATGCATCTGAAAGCTAAACATACAAAAATATCAGCACCTACTATATGGCTAATACATAAATCTAAACAAAATTAGTAGGCGAGTTGATAAAGTAGTAACTATACAAAATCATAAAGAAACTGGCTCCACCTCGGCTATTTGTGTGGTGGTGGTGGGTCACAAATTTATTCTTCTTCTTGTTCAAAACATCAAATAGGTTCGCGTCGTGGTGGGCTCCTCTCTCGATCGGGAACACGAGAAGAATTTAAAGTGTGTCATGATCTGGCTGAAGCATAGAGTGACCATGCAGGGCAGCCTCGATCTGAAATTTGCTGTGTAGGCGCTAGTGAGCGAGATGGCATCCATCCTTCCCTGCAATCTAGGCGGCGTGAGCCTTTTCGGGTGGATGGTGTGCTAAATAGGATGGCGGAGTATCGGCTCTTGTGCATGGATCTGGTGTGTGGAGAAGGAGATGAAGGGTGACATCTGCGGAGGCTGGACTCCTACGCATCTCGGGCTTAGGGAGTAGGCATATCGTCTCGTGGGGTCGTACCCGATCCATTACCTCCTCTTGGTCTGGCGTCGGGTGGAAGATGCGGGTATGGTCATCACCCGGCTCCAGACGAGAACTTGGACGCTAATCCTCCTCTCAATCACAGGCTCCTATGGGAATCCCTAAATGCTCTAGAACACATGAGTAGTCTCGGCATCGACGGAAGACTCTGCTCGCACGAACTCACCCGATGGACCTTCTCCTCAAAATGCATCGGAGGTCGGCTACCCATTTCGGAGGACTAAACCGTATCCTGCGAGATCCGATGGGAAACCTCCAAGATGGCTCCCCCTCCGCTGTACATATCTTTGTAGAATAAACAGTCGGAATAAATGGTCGATCGGCGACATGAGGGCGAGAGAGCGCCTCTGTAAATATGCAGTCCCATTTGTGAGTGTCTGCAGCATTTTAGTGCTCGAACCATCTCTCTCGATGGTGGAGTGGAGCCCAAATCTCTATAACCCTCTGCATTGGCGGCGGTATCTTGTGACCCAAGGCTCTTGATATCGGTCGCTACAGTACTCGCGGCGATCTTGATGAAAGCTGAAGCTCACGCGGACCATATGCTCCTCGAGATGTCATAGAATGATAGAACTGCAGCACCACTCGTGGGTAATAATCCTGCCTCGGAGTCATGAAGAGCAGTAGTGAATAATCTCCGATCCATCTCATGGACTCCCTAAATGCGGATGACCTCGGTAGCCAGGGACATCGTAGAATGACTCTGATGAAAGTCCCGCCAGTGCGGTCACGGTATTCCACCGGAATGGAGTGCCCCTACAGTTTCTTGGCCTCGATCCTGGAGAATTTGGTGACAATGAGCGATGATATAAGCTCTGCGACCAATGTATTTGGTGATAGGCTGCGGTCGAGGGAGGATGACTCAGGGGCCCAATGTGCGGGCCCGGCTTGGAGGCCAGGGCCCTCCCAACTCTCTATGAGGTACGGGTGATGGGCCAGGTCCGGTCAGGTGTCGTCTTGTGAAAACCATGAGGCTCCTCGGGTACTACCTCGGGGAACCTCGGGGACCGGTGATCGTGGAGGCGGGCCGGGGCTGAGGCGAGGCCTCGCTGGGTGGCCTGAATCCTTTCCTTGGCCAGAAGCGGGACCCACCGTCTGAACCATATCTAAATCTGAATAAAATCTTTTGGAAGAGGAGCTCGACTCACTTGAAAATGCAATTTGAGGCTCTTGTATCTTTGAACGGAGGCTCCTTGGAGGTAGTGATCCCACTGAAACAAGCGGAATGAACGGGGCTCACGGCTACAATGGCAAACTCTGAAATAGCCAAATAAGGCTCAGTAGAGGACCAAATGCTGAGGCAGGGTAAAAATAGTTGAACTACGGGCAAGAAGGGTCCACGAGGCGCGATAGAGGCTCGAAGGCTCGGTAGAGGTGGCTCAGTGCAGGCGGCAACTCCGTTGTGAGCGAGTCGGGGCTTCGCCGCGGCGCGTGTGGCTGATGCTAGCTAGAGTGGAGGCCCAGTCAGGGATCGGTCAGAGCTCGGTCGGTGGGTGGGCGCGGGCAAGGAGCACAGGATGTGCGGGGCTATGGCGGGGCGGCGACGCTGGCGGCTCGGTCGAACGAGGGCGCAACTTCCGGCGGTGCGTGGCGGTGACAGAGGCTGGGAGATTTCGGGGCTTGGCCCCAGGAGGAGAATGTGAAGTGGAAAAATGGACGAAACCCCCCCCCGGGTTTAAATAGGCTTGTTGTGGCGTAGAAGGGTCTCCAGCACCATTTTTAGCTATTTTAGTGAATTTGGCCCTCTTGCACTTCACAGAAATTCAAAAATTGCTATATTAATTATGACTAATATATGAAATAAAAATTATTATAATAATATTTACTATATATAAAGCGTAAGTAAAATTAATACTAAGTACTATAGTATAAAAACAAAGTACTAAAGCATTGGAAAACTTATAAATTAAAATTTTTCCAAAAATAACTAAAAATGTTAAAATTGACTGAATTAAAAAAAAAGAAAAAATTATGAACTGCAATTCGGTTTTTGAAAACACCGAACCAGCTCATTCTAAAAAATTACTCAAGGGGGGTCAAGGAGAATGATCTCCTCAACTCCTGTAGTAGCCTCGGTTGACTCCATTGTTTTGGGTGCCCATTTGTTGACCTGTTCCTCAGTGATGGCTGTTGAATTGAAGCCGATTGGCTTCACGGAGTGGGTGTTGATGGCAAGACGATATCTCTTCATCTCCTTTGTTGATTACTCTCACGCGAGATTCACGGACAACGTAGCTGCATACGAACATTGAAACAACTTCATCAGTTATTTGATTTTCATGTTCTAGCAACTTTTGCTTGTTGTTCAGATGAAAGATGTTCAACTCCATAGTCATGTTGCAAAGGTAAGTTGCATGACTCCGTGCAGCGGTATTATTGCATTGGTGTGGCGAAATGGTCAACTCCTAAGATGATTGGAACATGATTGGGTTCACTTGCAATTGTATCGGTGTCAAGCACTACAAATCTACTGGGTAGTAGAATTTGTCTATTTTCTAAGACATCTAGCTATCCCTTAGGGTTTTCTGCCGTCTATCGACGATGAAGATGTGATGTTGGTCGGTTTAAGTTCCGCAAGAACCCTAAGCTGCGGCACACGAGTCTGGCCAGTAGGTTCACACTGGCTCCTAGATCAAGTAATGACTTGTCTATGCAATTCCCACCAATATTGACTGAAATTGTGGGAGATCCTGGATCCTTGTATTTGATTGGATTCTTACTTTGGATTATGGCACTGACTTGTTCAGTAAGAAATGCCTTTTTCTCAATGCCTAATCCCTTCTTGATTGTGCAAAGATCTTTCAAAAATTTTGCATAAGCAGGGACTTGTTTGATTATGTCAGTAGAGGTATGTTAACCTTCACTTGCCAAGACCTCTAAAATGCACCTTCTTTGAGATGCCTTCTTCTTACCTCTAAGTGCTTGTGGAAATGGAGGTGGTTTGCGGTATTTCATTGAATCTTCCTTTAGGAGAACATGCTCAGACTGCAATTCTCCTCCCTGGTTGGATTCGTCAACAGGCTTTGGCATGGGTTGATCAACCTCTTTTCCACTTCTTATGGTAATTATAGCCTTAATCTCATCCATTCCCGAATTGTTGGATGATCCTACCTCATGGATTCCCTTTGGGTTTGGCACTGTTTGGGAAGGGAACCTTCCTCTTTCTTGTACCTCCAGCAACTTGTTGATCTTGGTGATGGAATACTGTAGGTTATCAATTTTTTGGTTTAGATTGCTTTGAAGCCCATATATTCTCTTATTCAGTGTACTTTATATAGTATCAATCCTTTGTGCCAGTTGCACATTGATTCCTTTTTGCTCTTCCACAAAGTTTGCCTACCCGGCTTACTGATTTTAAAATTGGCTTGTTCACGGGAGATGAGGATAGTGGTGGTTGTGGTTGAAATTTTGAACCAAGCGTAGTTTTGGCACAGGAGTACATAGCGGGGAGTGGGCTTCCAGGAAAGGTTAGGGTGATTCCTCCAATTGGAATTGTAGGTATTTCCATATGGGGCATTGGGTTGTGGTGGCTTGTATTGTCCTACAGTATTTGCACATTATGACATCAAATCCTTCATTGAAGGGGCTATTGGACAATGTTCTACTGGATGTACAGAGGATTGGAAATTGGTACAGGGATTGGCTTGTGCAGGATTTTTCAGTCGATGCACGCACTTCATAGACCTTTTTCATAAAGCTCCTCCACTTTCCTAGCTAAGGTTGAAATTCTAGCTTTCATTTCTATGTCCTCTGGCAGTGTATAAATCCCTCCTCTAGGGTTGGTTGAAGGCCTCATTGTTTCCATTTCCCTAGGGTTTGGCTCATCCCAACCCTTAGAAGTTTCAGCCACGTAATTTAAAATCCATGGCCGTCCCGGGATGCTTACTCGGAAAGTCTCACACATGGTTTCCAAAGGCGCCTCATAGCGAGGAGACATACCACCATAGAAGTGGTTTACCAGCATCCATGTATCAAACCCCATTATGTGGGCATGCAGCGGTGGTCTCCATAAATCTCTCCTGACACTGATAAAACCTCTCACCCGTCACGAGGCTGCAAAGGTGTAAATTTGTCTTTTCAAATTATTAGTCTTATGAGCATTGAAGAATTTCTTCAGGAATTATGCCTGCAGCTCGGCCCAATTTCTAATGGTTCTAGGCTTCAGTGAGTTTAGCCAAATCTTGGCCTTATCTTTTAGGGTCAGTGGAAATGCTTTTAGCTTCCTTAAATCGTATCCATCATACCTTCCTTAAGGTAGTGGAAACCTCCTCAAAATCCCTAATATGAGTGTATAGTTTTCATTTTCCATACCGTGATAATAATGTAGGGGAGTAGAGGTACGAGATATGGCCTCTTTGCTACATCTTATTTGGGAGAATGATACAGGATGGGGCACTAACTCTAGGAGGGTGGATCTTGATCCTCATGGTTTATAGGCTGTTGGATTCATTGGGGTTCAGGCTGACTGCGTTGTTCTTCGGGTGGTGGATCCATGGTGTCGGTGTGGCTGTGACTTCTGGTAGATCGGGTTGTTGTCTTTTGATTCTATGCGAGTCTTCACGAAGTTCCTGCGTCCCGACCTTTGCATACACAGCTGTGCCTGGCGAGACACAACAAAGGCACAAATTGACTTGCGAGTTGGATTAGCTAAAATAAAGCTAGCGTATACAAAAAAAAAAAACAAACAAAAATAGTGAAGTACGACAAAGTGATGAAAACTTGCGATTCTTGCAAATGGGTTACAAAAAGTTAAGATTACCTTCACTTGTGATGTTGATCACAAGTACCGCTAACTTATCATTCGTGGGTTTGGCACCATCCACGGCCCGTGGCGCCATTTGATTCGTGCCACGGTAAGTTTGAGCTAAAATCAACAAAATTTATATACACCTAAGTTCCTGCTGCTTAGTAGTCAAGCTGCTGCCGGTATAGTGGTCTAGGAGTCGAACACGGGGATGGGTTTTTCATCCTAGAAAGATTGATTGCATAAGTGCACGAAGGTAAGACTTTCTATTTGGACTTTTTGGAATTTTGTTTCAAAACGGTCATGATGAGTTTGGCCCGATTAAGCGTAAGCGAAAATGAAGTGTGAAAAGTTAACTTTGAAGATTTAGGTCACTAACTTGGTAACAGGGCAAACAAAGTATGCCGGGTTTATCCTCAGCGTTATGACAAGCAACCTATAGTCGAGCCACCAGCCCAGGATCATGTTTAACAGAAACCTCACCTAAGAATCAATTCCTATTTTAGTTAACACCGGATAACAGCCATCCTATTGCCTTTTGAGTTTGAAACCCTAACATTAAATATCCATCTCGAGAGGCCGTAAAGACCATCTAATGAACCACGGTGCATCTAGCAATAAGTATGCCTTTGTATCTGCAACATAGTAAGTATTGGCGAATTAATAACATTAAATGCTATTGTATATTTTGAGAAGATAGGGCCATAAACACGGTACAGTAGCTTTTAACACAAGAGGACAACTTTGCATATGCCCCACCACCAAGCCAGCTTCCTTTCTCTTCAAAGAGGAAGCAGCCAAGCATCTCTTGAGTTGTCATCCTCGAGAGAGGGTGTTCCAGCATCCCGAAAATAAGGGAAAGAGGAGAGAGAAGAGAGAAAAGAAAAATCCTAACTAAACTACGAGACAAAAATATATATACTTAACAAAAATTACTTCCTCCTTTTGTTGCTTAGGGTTACAAAATGGGAGGGGGCTTATATAGGCCACCCAATGTATGAAAATACCATAAAGCCTAACAATTTGGCTAATTTTAGGGACAAGAGAGTAATACACCAAAATTGAAGTCGGTTGCATTAGTACAAAAAGCATGACAAGGCGGAGTGAATTGCGCTAGGCTCAAAATTTCGCTAGCGGCGAAAATTTCACTAGCTAAGCGAAATGCAAAAAGATAAGCGAAAATGCAAAATTTCGTTGAGCGTGGTGATTTTAAGCTAGCTAAGCGGCTAAACCCAGCTTAGCGAGGCCCCATGTGAGGAAATGGCAAAATGCAAAGTTCGCTAGGAGCAGGTGCCTGTGAAACTATAGAACAATCTTCTTGAAAATTATTAATTTCGCTGGATTGCAAATTTTAAGCTAGGTTAAATTTTCGCAGTGACGAAATTGCAATCTTAAGCGAAATTTTGGCAATCTTAGCGAAATTCTGAGGATTTGCTGATTCATCAACGCATTGCTTCACATCCTCATTGATTTTTCATCACTTGCCTTCATTCTTTCTTTGATTTTTGGTGTTGATGGTGACAAAGTGAGTTAAATCTTCGCGATTCATCATATGTCTAGAATATTGAACTCCCCGAAATGCCTTGAAAGCCTCTGAAATGCTCCGAAATAACCTCCTAACTGGCATAAGTGATACAGAAGACTTGAACACTTCAATTGGCATAAATGACATGATTAAGATGCGCAAAAGCGCCAAAACCTATCTAATATAGGGTTCAAAAATAGCACTTTTTGGTACAATCAAGAAATCTCATGCTGATTGTGTTTGGGTTAGGAAAACATATGGATTTATCATCATAAATCTTTAAGAGAGTCCTCAGACATTTGCATTAGTATTTTCAAGGCGAAATCCAGGGCATCACAAGTGCTTGAAGATGAGTTTAGGCCATCCTTGGACAATTTGAGACTTTCAAAAGCCTACGCCATTAAACTATGCATATACCTTAATTTTCTTGGAACTTCTAATGCACATTTCATCGTCACAATAAGAAAGAGCCTTCATCCTTCACTTAGTTCTACCTTACGATAAAGCCTTAAATTACATTAAGAAACTGCAATTGGTCTGCGAGAAGAAATGAGAAGGATAAGTTTAGGAGTGCAGTTAATTGAAAAGAAAGAGGAGAATAAAGGATGAGAAAGGAGGACAATTAAGAAAAGGTTGTGCTACAAGAGGTGTAAAACATAAAACTGAGAAGCTTAAAAAGAAGAAAGTTACAAGGAGTGAGTTTTACCTTGTAGCCTACTAACCTTGAGCAATTAAGTCCTTAGGGGTGTTCTAAACCTAGTACCCTAATACCAACTAGCATGGGAGCTACTGACCCAAATCCTTCTAAAGGGTTGTAGAAAGCATGAAAAGGTAAAACATTGCACTACTCCAAAGGTGAAACAAAAGGACAGAAAGAGGCTTCTGAAGCAGAATTGAAAATAGTAGTGGAACAGAAAATAAAAACAACAAGAAGCTTCAGAAGAAGAAAGACATAAAAATGTACCAGATCTAGTTTGGGATGTTCGAAGGGATAGTTTAGTTGAGAAAAGGAATGCAGTTTGGGTAAATTTGAGCCTAAAATGTCTAATTATCTACCAAGTACCCTAGCCATTCATTACAAGCTCAAAAGATCTATTTGATTCTGAGGGGTGTGTTATGTCTACATAAGTGGAGAATGATATGAAAAACAAGCCTATGTGACTTAAAATTACTCTGAGAGAATGTCAGTCTACAAAGTAACTCCCAGAAGGCTATCTAGTTTGCAAGCCAATTATAAAGGGAAGACCAACACACACTCACATATCAAGGACTATATCTGTTTGTTAACTATGAGTTATATGCTACATTAAATGATTTAAATTGGAAATTTTCAGAATTATGAAAATGAAGCTTGATTAGAGTTGATGTCACAACTGAGTTAACACTCAGGCCTAAATGCTGATCAGATTTAAAAGATGAATTGATTGAAAAATGACCTCAAAAAAATTGATTCTAATTGTTTGAGACAAACAAATATTCTCTTCTTTGTTTGAGGACACACAAAACTTTAATTTTAGAGGAGTTTGATGAGTCTAAAACTCATCTATTTTTAATTCTATTTTTCAAGAATATCTTTGGTTTAAAAGCTCAATTTAATGCAGAATTATGGAACTTTCACCCAAATTGTTATTTTGCAAAAATTTAAATGAAACAAGTAGAAAATTGCAGAAAAATGAGTAGAAATCAGCAAGGTGCAAAGAAAGGGCCAATGTTGCAACATTGCTTCAACAAATTTCCAATGTTGTGACATCAACTGGAGAAGGGAAAGCAGATACAAAAATGTCGCGACATCATAAACAACTATAGCAGTCAAACTATGTCTGCCATCCAATGTCGCAACATCACAACAACATGGTTGCGACATTAGTTGAGGAAGGGTAGGATTGCATTGTTTAAATGTCGCAACATCAATACGATGTTGCAACATTAGCGAAGCAGATGCGGAGACCACACATCGATGTTGCGACATCGGGTAAATGTCTTCGTGACATTCAATCGAAGCGACACAGTGGTGAAACAAGTTAAATGTTGCTACATAGAGTAAATGTTGTAACATCAACTAAATGCACTGGCAGAGGACTTCAAAGAAACCGGATCAAATGTCGCGACGTTAGAGCATAAATTTTGCAATATCGGCAATGGACCCGGTTGACAAAGTATCGCCAACATCAACAAGAAGTGACTAACAAGTTAATGTCGCGACATCGGTTTAAGTCTGATCATTACAGTAGTCAATATTGCGACATCAAATAAATGTTGCGACATCAGTGAAGACATTGGCAGAGAACTGCTGAACAACAAGATACTATGTCGCGACATCACAACAGTGTCGCGACATCAACCTGAGATGATCATAATGAACTTAAATGACCAATGTTGCAACATCAGTGCAAGTATGTACAAGCAAGGGCATCGGTTCTAGCAATAATAAGACATCAGGAACGTGTGTAACACCCGACTAAATCCTGACACAAGAATAGAAATGTCAGCGACATCGAATTAATATTTTTTTTCATTGTACTTTTTTGCCCATTTTTAATTTTACATCCCATGTCGCGACATCATAACGACATGGACTCAACAATAGAAAATGAGAAGTGTCAAATAGATTTCTTTGATGTCGTGACATCAGTTGAAACCCACGACATCGACAACTATGATGTCACGACATCATCACGACATCACCCGAACCATTAGCGGTAGGCGAAATTTTGGGCTTCTCGGGGTGCATGATTCTCCACCTCAGTTTTAAGGGCCCAAGACCTAAGCCTATAAATAGATGTGTACTGGGAGTAGTGCCGCGGCTTCGGCTGCTTTCATCAAGTCTCTATGATTTTTGGGAAAGCTGAAGTCTCATTTTTTTTATTTTTTCTTATTTTGGTTTTTTTTATTTTTAGTTGTTTCTAGATTCAGATTATTTTAGGAATAGAGTGGTAAGGCGAATTAGAAATACGGTGATGTTCATGTAAATCGGTTTTCATTTCTATATGGATTTGAATGAAATCTGGAATTTATTCTAGACTTCATTTTTCTTCACTTTTGATTGCAATCTAAATGAATTTGTTTATTCAACTAGTCATTGTGATCTGTGATCCAGATTTGAAAGGATAACCTATTTATGGGAAAAATATTTTGTTGGGATTATTTCTTGTAAGAGTTAATGTTATTTTAGGTGAGAAAATTGGAGTGATTTAACTAGTATTACTCCTACATTGAGTTGTTCTCAATATCAGTGTTTGGTATCCAAAAAGAGTTGTATCACTGTTCTGATTTCCAGGAATCCATCTAAGTGACACAGAGTTAAGACTACCTGAGAACAATGAGCATTGACTTTTGGATATGTTTACACTAATATTATATGAACTAATGCACTGTTGGGATTACTTTGATATATCACTAGTGATGACCTAACCTCTGTTTTCAAGGTTGTCTCCTGGGTGACAACAGGAATGTGTGCCCGAGGCTTAAGATCCACTTATTGATCTAGCAACTTAATCTTGAGAGGTTTCACTTTGAATGAAAGGAATAACTTCAACCCAATGTTAGCTGAGATTCTAATCAAGGGAAGAAGAAATTCTTATCTAATTTATGGCTAAGGTATTTTTTATTTTGCAGAAAGCTTGCAATTTCCTGTCCATGGGAGCAAGCAATTTCCAGTCCTAAGAAATGACTGTGAAATACTTAGAAGGAAAAATAGTCAAATCTTAAAAGAGGAACAAATCCTACAAGTAGCTTTCAAACCCATTGTCTAGAAATAGAAGTGTGGTAAACTGAAGAGTGAAATGTGTAGTGTTAGGAGAAATCCATTTCTACACTAATCTGCTCTTAAATAACTCCAAGGTTCACATTCATTACATTATCTTAATTAGAACATGCACAGTGATGATCACAACACTGTGTTTCTTCCCATGATTTTCGGTTCACAGTAGCTCTCTAATCATGTAGTTTAGAAATTTCATTAATGGTTTATTCTTTCATTTTACTTAAAAAGTTAAATCTATATTGAGAATTAGGAAATTCAAATAGTAAGGATCTTTAGTAATAAGGGAAGTTAATCTTTAAATTTTTATAATCGACCCTCGTGGGAATGATATTTGGACTTAAAATCCACTTTATTACTTGTATGACCTGTGCACTTGTAGTGATCTAGACCAAACCAATTTTCAGATGAAGCAATTTACATACACGACAGAAAACATATTTTATAAATTTGGTCTCAACAAGACTGTTTTACATATCTCGGTATGGTTGCGATCATAAGTACTTTATGGTCACGACCACACAACATTTCGAGCCCAGAACTTTCCATTTTTGGGCTTGTCTTGGCCTAGTTTTTTAGGTGTATTTAAGGATCTTTTTCACTGATTTTGAGGGTTCGAAGTTGGATTGAGGAAAGCTCTCTCCTAGGGTTTTCCCTCTTGAAGATTTGTTCCATTTTCCAAGGTTAGTTTTTCTGTATATTTGTTAGATTTAGGTTTCATTTGTGAAATCTCTAGTTTACAATCGAATATTGTTGAGAAGCACGGCATTATGGAGTGTGGATTTCAGCTTGAAGCTTAGGATTGAAGACATTTGCAGTTTAACCTCTATTTTGTATCTATATCTTCTCAAGATTATCAATTCTAACTTGTATTGTTTAAACATTATTTTGTTTTTTTATGGTTAAATATTGGGTTCAATATGAGTTGATTGGATACGTTAATTCCTCTAATGTAGTTGTTGGGTAATTTATACGTTTGTTGTGCGTAATTAAATCCACGAATCGCCGGTCTGGGCGTGTGTGTGTGAATGGATCTGTCACCATCTGCAGATCTTGGTGCGCCGTTCGCCTCAGTTTCAATTCTACCCAGTGATCGATAAAAATGTCAGATCAAATAACCTATTAAGAATTAGTGAGTACTCAGTATAGTCAGTTCAGTGAGTTGTGAAACGTGCGTGGACGTGTAAACTAATAATCCGGGCAGATCCTGAGTATGGCGACCCACCTGGCCGGCCCGACCCGGTTAGCCGATCGACGAGAAACCCGGGGGACACGGTTAATTATTTTTATTTACATTTTATAAAGTCTTCTTTTTCAAAAGTGTCGCGACCCGAATTCCTGGCTCGACTCGGTTGGCGGATCCGAACCGGAGCCCAGTTTACTCCAACATTTTCAATTACCTTCTCAAAACATTTTGTTTATGTTATTCCATCTTAGATTTTTAAATTACGCGGAAGCATTTCATTTTGGGCAAGCCCATGAACATTTACAAATTCAATAAGCCCATAAACATTTACAATTACCAAAATGCATTTACAATGAAGGTATACCAAGTCTTTTCAAAATGATTTGCAACATAGATGTTCAGAGTTCAAATTGTTTTTACAAAATATCAATGTTCGAAAAGATGGAGTGAATGCATATGTTGGAGCATACTCCGCAATTATTTCTTTATGACTCGACGCTCCTCGATCTTGCCTTAGGTCCTCTTTCGATCACTGTCTATCACTCGGTACATGCGCATTGATAAAACAATACGCTAAGCATTTTCATGCTTAGTGGTTCTATAAAGTTCTCTATTCCAATTCAGTTCAATACAAATCATGCATTTATCAAAATAATGCCTTTATCTGATATCTAGTGTAAATATAAAAATACTTATACAAATACACTTTTAATATCATTTTCGCTTTTCAGGTTGCGATTTCACATATGATTATAAATTAACATTGAGGCGATTTAGTTAGTGAATCCTATCACATTTGTCATTTTAGTAGCAATGTGATTTCACATTGATATTACAAATCTCACATATGGCCGAAGTCGACATTCACGACACCCATATTAGGTTAGTGAATCACGTCTGTTTTATCCATTCGATAGTAATGTGATTTCACATTGGACAAATCACGATTTACCTTTATGACGAATTCGGTTAGTGGATCACGTCATGTTGGTCATTCAATAGCCATTTCAAATCAATTTACTCATATGCAATAAATTCACTTATAGTTGAATGCACGCTCACGTACGAGATATTTGACAAACATTTCAAATACTAATAATTCAAATCGATATATATATTTACAAGCCAAGACTGAAATGGGAATTGAGTCACCATATGAATAAAATAGCGGAAACAGGGAAAAAACTAGCAGGTTATTGATTGCTTGTCTCTTTGATACAGTGATCTAGTTTGAGTTGTCGTCTTCACCCTCACCTAGTCAAATACAAATTCTCCACTCTTAGTGGTTGAACAAATATTTGTATTCACTTCGCCGAGACGGCGAGGTACTATACATTTTTCACTTAGTTTCATTTTTATTTGAACCCCCATTAATCATTTATTAGAGTTCACAAACAATCGGTGTACGAACAAGAGGCTTTCGGAAAAAATCAAGAAGAATTGTCCTTTGTGAGCGGTGCAGCCGGCGAGGCGAAGCGCCGCCTCGGCGTGCAGAGATACGCCTTAGCGAACAGGGAAGTGCGGGGCGCAATTTGGCCCGCCGGCTACTTTGCAATGAGGCGGCCCTTCTGCGGCGAAAGACGGGTCCTCGATTTTCCTCTTTGCTTATTTTTTCGATTTTTCACCAAAATCCTTAAAAACTCAAAACACAACATGGGAATCACTCTCAATGACATCCAAAAACCTTCCTAAACTAACCATGAGCAAAACCCATGGATGGATTAGAGTTTTTCTAACCCAAATATCATTTACAACTTTCTAGGGCTTAGTTACCTACCTCAAATCACTTGGAACTCTTTGCCCTAGCTTCTTCTTTCTTCCTTCTTGCAAGATCTTGAGCAAAAATGGAAGAATCACACCAATCTTTTGATCTCCACAGAAAACCCTAGCTTTCTCCTCTCTTAAGCTCTCTAAAACGTTTTTGGCACAAATGGCCCTTCCAAGACCAATTATGCTTTAAGTTACTCATTTCTCCTAAGGCCATGTTTGGCACATCAATAAATCCCATTTCTCATTTTTGGCATTTTTCTCACTTATTGGTCTTTATTTCACTTATCATTTGTTTCACATTAGCATTTAAGCTATCATTTGACCCTTAGGTCCTCATTTTACAGTTTCCCACATTTTCCCTTTTTCACTTAGGTATATTTCGGAGTTCAGTCAATTTCATTTAGCTTATAATGTCATTAATCATATGCTCATATTCATTTCACATTTCTGATTATCAGTTTTCCTTGAAAAACCCAAGTTTGGCTCAATTTATACCCATAACATATAATAAAATTATTATAAAAATTCTAGGGTATTTTGAGGCGTTATTACAGATAACATATGGAAGAATATATAATTGCTTGACTAATAGAGATCCCGAGGAAAAAGGTAATTGAAAAGTATTTCCCTAATGACTTAAAAGGACATAATTGTGAATAGGTGGTTACTATGAGAAAATACAATGGGGAACACGAAAGTGGGATCCTTGTACTGTGTCCTAGGAGTACCTCAAGTTATAATTCACTCAGCCCGTGCCTTGTATAGATGAATCACTAAACATCATTGAAGATAACTAGCCCTATCCTCTTTAGGTAGCTTTATCGCATTTTTATTCAATTACTCCAGTTTTCACAAAGCATTCTTTATTTTGTCTAGTTTAGTTTTTATTATTTTGACATTTTATCTCAAATCATTTAGATACTAAAATAGTGAACTAATCTAGTAGCTTGGGTACTCAATCCACCATAAAACCTACAATCCTTATGGGACCGATCTCTGTTCATAATTCAAAACCTTGTATTACTTGTGTGACCCTTGCACTTGCAGTTAGCAATAAGCTTTTGGCGCAGTAGCCGAAGACTAACAAGTCTTTGGCGTCGTGTCAATAGCTTTACATTAATATTCCATTTTTCGATGCATTGGAGCAAATGCCCTCTTACATAAAATTCATGAAAGACATCCTTGCAAACAAGAGGAATCTAAGTGACTATGGGACTGTTTCTCTTTCCGAGGATTGCAGTGCATGCTAGCCTTTAAAGAAAATTGCCTCCAAAGCTAAAAAATCTAGGGATTTTTACTATACATTGCTTAACTCGTAATTCAATTTTTGAAAAAGCTTTATTTGATCTTGGTGCTAGTATTAACCTAACGCCTTTGTCTATTTTTAGGAAACTTTGTTTGGGAAAATCTAATCCTTCAACTATTACTCTTCAATTAGTGGATAGATCTCTCACTAACTCTTAGGGTATTATAAAGGACGTGCACTCCCAATGGATTTCATAGTCCTTGACATGGAAAAGGACAAGGAAGTGCCCATCAAACTTAGAAGGCCTTTCTTAGCTATTGGTCGAGCTTTTATTGAAGTAGAAAAAGGAGAACTTAGATTAAGGTTTCAAGATAAAGAGGTGACCTTCAATGTGTTCAATGCCATGAAGCATTCGATAGAGAGTGATAATTGCTTTATAATGGACATTGTAAAGGCTCTAGTGTATAACCAAAAGGGTCACATTGATTCTTTGGAGACTAGCCTTGTATATGGAGATTCTCCTAATATTGTTGATGAGGAAGCAAGGGACAATGTGATGTGGATGGACTCTTTCAGGGCAAACAATAAAAAATATTTTGAGAACCTAAGATCTAGTCTTACCCGCCCTAGCCCTTCAATTGAGAAGCCGCCAGTTCTTGAAGAGAAACCCCTTCCATCTCACTTAAGATACGCCTACCTTTGTACTTCTTCTACTTTACCAATCATTATCTCATTCTATCTCTTCCAATTGGAAGATGAGAAGTTGTTGAGAATGCTTAGAGAGTACAAAAAGGCAATTGGATGGTCTTTGGCTTATATAAATGGGATTAGACCATTGATGGGCATGCACCGAATACTCTTAGATGATGACAGTAAACCCACAATTGAAGCTCAAAGAAGACTTAACTTAACTATGAAGGAAGTTATGCGAAAGGAATTTTTCAAATGTCTTGATGCAGAAGTGTTTTATCCTATTTTCGACAACCCTTAGGTGAGTCTAGTCCAAGTGGTACCAAAGAAAGGTGGGATGGTGGTGATTAAAAATGAGAACAATGAATACCTAACAAGAGTAAGTGGCTAGAGGGTTTGTATTGACTATAGGAAGCTAAACAAAGCCACTAGGAAGGATCACTTTCCTTTGCCATTCATTAATTAGATGTTGGAAAGGTTGGTAGGCCATGAGTTTTATTGGTTCCTAGATGGATAATCTGGATATAACCAGATCACTATTGCTCTTGAATATCAAGAGAAGACAACATTTACTTGCGCGTATGGTACTTTTTCATTTAGGAGGATGTCATTTGCGTTGTGTAATGCTCCTGACATATTTTAGTGATACATGATGGCAATATTCTAAGACATGGTGGAGAGGTCGATTAAGATCTTCATGGATGATTTTTTAGTGGTAAGGAGCCTCATTTGATGATTGTGTTAGTAATGAGTGTCTAAAACACTCATTATATACCCATGATTTAGCATGTTTCTGATATGTTTTACATATAAATAAACGTTGTTTTGTTACATTTCTAATATTTAGTTTTATATTTGGTCTTGTAGCTAAAATGGTGTAAGTGAGGTTTTTTGGAGACTTGAAGGAGGATTGCAAAACCTTGCTCCAACGTCGCAACGTTGAGGTCAACGACATTGGACTAGTCTTTAATACCCAATGTCGTGGTGTTGCGACGTCATGACATTTTTGGACTAAGGCTATAAATAAAAAAAATACCCTAATTTGATAGGGGTTCGTGCCAGGGAGGTCTGCTAGGGTTTGGAAGAGTCGTCTTTTGTAACTTTTGAAGAGATTTGAAGGCTTTTGAGGGAGAAACTTGAAGATCCTTGAAGATCAATCATCCTCTCAATCATTAGAGTTTTCCTTCTCTTTACTTTCATGTTTATTCTTAAAATTTCAATGGATCAAACTTAGATTATGTTCCAATTTTGTGATATAGGGTGCTGGTTGTATATTGGACATGAATATTATGTTTAGTTGTTAATTTTCATATTTATATTATCTTTTAGTAATCGTTGTTTCCATTAATTCATGCTTAGTTGAATTTGACATATTATTTTATGATCAATTTTAATGTGGTGAGTGACTCTTTGTGAGATCTGACAAGTGAATGAAGAATTAGGCATAGATGAGTTAACCTAATTAATTGGATAATATAAAAATTACCAATAATTAGGAGGCTTAGTGGTTCTTTGATCTTAATGCATCTTTAACACTTGGGGTTAAGCTAAGAAGCAAGAAACCTAGTGTTAAATGGTAGGTTATTTGACCTTGAGAAAGGCTTATAATTACTCATAGATAAGAACCGTCCTGGAAGACAATTGCATGAGATAATAGAATGGAATTTTAGCATTAACATGATAGGATTTCCCAACAATACCAACACCTTAGACTTTTATATCCAGTTGGTAATTCCTAGCTGTGAGACTCAAAGGTTACATTGAAAGTTGCTTTAATTTAGTTTTATTTTCGATTGAACATCATAACCACTAGTTTGAATATTAAAGAAGTATTGTCATTTTGGTACTTAGCATCCCACATTTTCCATGTGGATAGATATCTGTACATTAAGTACACTATATTACTTAACAAGTGTATACTTGAGCTGTTAGGCCGTCTTTGCATATTTTAATCGGACATATTTAAACACAGTCACGCAAAACGCCTATCAAGTTTTTGGCGCCGCTGTCGGGGAGTTGCGGTGTATATGCTCATATCAATACTAAGTACTTCTTTGGTACTTCAGAATTTTTTTTTATTGATTTTTTTATACTCTTTATTTTCTTTTTTCAGAACACTTTCAAGTACATTAGGTTGTATGAGAAGATTGGGTGTTGAAAATTTTATACCTTTGGATCGGGAGATAAAGAAGACTTTGAAAAGAATTCTAAAGGGCAGAAAAGAAGCAATAAGAATGGAATAGCAACCTATGGAACATATGGAAGGGTTTGGAGAAGGAGAAGTTGGCCTTAGAAGAGGAGGTAGTGTGCACCCTGATGTTGCAACTATGGACACTATCCTCAGACCTATTAGGGATTATGCTCTTTCACCTTTTGTTACTCCACATGTGATCAGGACACCAACGATACAAGCAAACAACTTCGAGCTCTAGTCCATCACTCTCTAATTATTGCAAGGAATTCAATTCCATGGTCTTGAACATGAGGATTCGAATGCTCATATCTTGAATTTCTTGGAGGTGTGTGATACAGTAAAATAAAATGGTATAAGTGATGAAGCTATTCGCCTTCAGTTGTTCCCATTTTCATTGAAAGAAAAGGCTAAGCAATCGCTTATTTCAGAACCTCCAGATTCCATAACATGATGGGTTGAATTGGTGAACAAGTTTTTAGCTTGATTCTTTCCACCAGCAAAAACAGCAAAGTTGAGAATTGACATCAGTAATTTATGTCAATATGAAGGAGAAACTTTTTATGAAGCATGGGAAAGATTCAAGGACTTGTTGAGAAAATGTCCTCATCATAGTTTCACTAAATGGATGCAAGTCCATCATTTCTATAATGGTTTGAGTACAACTATGAAGACTCTTGTTGATGCTTCAGCTGGAGGAGCAATTATAGGAAATAAGGAAGTGGAGGCATATCAAATTCTTAAGAACATGGCTTTGAACAATTGTCAGTGGCTAGTTAAAAGAGTAGCACCGAAGAAACAAGCTGGGGCGTATGACTTAGATGTGTTTACAAACTTGGCCGCTCAAGTTTCTACACTCTCTAAGCAATTGCAAGTTGCACAACAAAAAGGTTCTCAAGTATATGGACATATGGTTCTAGAAACTCGGCCTTCATGCGATCATTTTCATGGAGCTCATCCCACTTCTTAATGTCTAATGATGAATTCCATGAGAGAATTGACAATTGAGCAGGCTCAGTATTTTTCTAAGTTTCCTCCTAATCAGAACTTCAACCCTTATGCTCAAAATTACAATCCAGGGTAGAAGAACCATCCTAATTTTTTCAGGGAGAAATCAAAATGCGGTCAATTCTATGGAACGAGTGATACCTTCTCCAATACCTTAAGAGAAGAAGTCCAGTTTAGATTTGAACCAAGAACAACTAGCTAATATGCTAAAATCTCAAAATAACTTTGAAAATGAGACTATAACTTTTTTGAACAATCAAGCAGCTCAGCTAAGAAATTTAGAAGTGCAAATGGGTCAAATGGCTTCACTATTCAGTGAGAGGCAGCAAGGCAATTTTCCTAGTACTTCGGAGGTCAGCCCAAGGAGAGATGGAAAAGAGAATTACAAAGATATAACTCTTAGAAGTGGGAAGACCTTAGAAAAATCAATCGAGAACCATGAAAACGCTGAAAATTCTGCAAGAGGTGAGATAAACAGTGCATAAAATATGGAAAATGTTGAAAAGCCATTGAAGAACTCGGCCCCAAGCACACTAAAGAAAGTGGAAGTGAAGGAACCTTCATATGAGGAGAAGCCTATTGTACCGTATCCACAAAGATTTAGAAGAATTGTGTTGATAAAAAATTCGGCAAGTTTACGGACATCTTTAAAAGCTTCACATCAACATTCCATTTGGTTTACACTCTTCGAAAGAAATGCCTGGATATGTGAAATTCATGAAGGACATCCTTTCCAAGAAAAGGAAGTTCGAAGACTGTGAAACTGTTGCTTTTTCTGAAGAATGTAGTTCCATACTGCAAAAGAAATATCCTCCTAAATGGAAAGATCCAGGTAACTTCACTATTCCTTATGCCATTAGAAAATTAGTTTTCGAAAAAGCTCTTTGCGATCTAGGTGCTAGCATAAATCTTATGCCATGGTCGATCTTCAAAAATTTAAAATTAGGAGAAACACGTCCTACTACAGTTACCTTGCAATTAGTGGATCGATCCCTCACTCATCCACACGGTATCATGAAGGATTTCATAGTGAAAGTAGACAAATTTATCTTTCCTGCAGATTTTATCATTCTAGATATGGAGGAAGATAAAGAGGTTCCAATTATCCTTGGAAGACCATTTTTAGCCACGGGAAGGGCATTGATCAATGTGCAGAAAGGTGAACTCGAACTAAGAGTTAAAGAAGAGGAAGTGATATTCAGTGTTTTCAATGCCATAAAGCATCTACATGATAATGACAACTGCTTTAGAGTGGATGTAATAGAGGCTATAGTGTGTAACCAATCCGGGGTCCGTCGTAACCATCGAGACTGCTTTTGCCTTTTCATATAGACTAAAACCCTCAAATTAACATAATTACAGCCTTACTCTTCTTGCATACAAGTTACTTTTGGATAATTTTGCTGACAAAATAGTTTTCTTAATGCTCTATGATTTAAAAATAAGGGTCAAGTCTATGACACTGCAAGTGCACAGGTCATACAAGTAGTAAAATCTGAATGTAAGTCCAGGTATCATTCCCATAGAGATTGATAGCGAATTATAGATCAATTACCCCAACTAATAAAATTTCATACTATTTGGACTCAAAACTCATAATGAAAGTTTTATCTAAACAACAGAAATTAAAATTCCCTATGCTATTGAATATATTCAAATTAGGCAAAAACAAAAGTAAATGAATAAAAATAAATTTTCTATAAAAGAATGGAATGAATCAGTTTCCTGTGAGAAACGAAAACCATCAATGAAATACAATGGAACAACACCCCAAAGACTAAAATCCATCGCTCCGTTTTCGTACTATTCGATTTGTCCAAGACTTCCAATTATCGAATTGATTTATTCCACCGATTAGATATCCTCGCTTCTCTCAAAGACAAGATTTGCTTTTTTACCTTCAAGATTTTTCTGTACTTACTTCACTCAATCTGGCTCAACCTTCAGATCTATGGGTTCATCCCTTTCCTCGACAGATCTGCTACCACTGAGATTGAACTTACTCCCAGATATCAAGGTGAACCCCTAATTATTTATATTGTTAAATACACCCTCCAACTTCACTATGAGCGAATGGGGATTTATCAAAATGAACCTCAAAGCTCACTGGGGCCATTAATGGTAGCTGAACATACCCGTAGTTAATGCCTCAACTCTCGTGAATCCGTCAGGTCACGCCAGTAGGCATCCTCGATATCATAGTAAGACATCCCTCAACTCGTACTAGGTACTACTATTGGGAACTTATCCATTAAAACTTATTAATCGATTAAGTAAAACCTAACCCCACCACTTCCATAAATTGTGCAGAAAGATCAGAATCGAATGTAAATCAAATCCAAAGCAGAGTCGTTTCCGACATCGCGACGCGAATTAAGAAATGGTAACGATCGCACAACCACTATAATTGCAATAAACCGAGAAGAAATGAATTTTAAATTGTCTAGATTTCATAAATTTTCTTCGTGCAAAGAATAATTAAGAAAAATAATGTAACTAAAATCCACTAATGCCTCACACAGCTCAATGTGATTCAAACCTAAAATTAAACAAAAAAAAATATTAAAAAATTTATACTCTAAAATATACACTGAGTTCTCTCTTTCTTTTCTAGGTAGTGAAGACTGGGTCACTACTATTCTAAAGCTATCTATTTATACTGTAAAAAAGAATCAAATAATCCCCAAAATGCTCCAGGAAATCCAAAGAAAAAGCTCCACCATTGTCCTATGTCACACTCAAGTTGATGCTTTTTTGCGATATGGACTTGTCTTGATTGCTCATGATCACGCGACCTCTTTCTTTTAAGTTGCAACCGCTTGTCTTCAAGAACAAATTTTTCGATCAAAGGGGTCGCTACATCGTGCGTGGTCGACTCTATTTCCTCAATAAGCCAGTGTTGATGTCGCGACCTCGCCATACGCTGGCGATCATTGTCTTCCTTTTCCTACCTTCCGAGTTGCGGAGTCAGCTTTTTGTCATGGCCACTTTGTCAAGCCAGATGATAACTTCATGTCATGGACTCGATTCCTTTAGTTCGCAATTGTGTCAGGTGGTCTTCTGTCTTCATATCTTCAATTTATGTCGCGATACATCATGATGATGTCGCTAATTCTTTTGCTTCCCATTCCTTTCTTCCGCTTGCAACCTCGCCTACGTTGCAACCAATTTCCTCCTTCTTCCCATTTTATATTTTCCTGTGTCGCGACCAAATTTGGGTATGTCTCACGACATCAATCTCCTTCTACCCGCATTTTCTTCAAAGTCGCGACATCATTTCCGATCCCCACTTGTAAAAGCGCCCAAGTCTCAGCCTCAAGTGCTTCCATCACTGCTGTGCTGCGACCTCTTTTCAATTCCCATCTTTGGTTGCAATTTGAATCTTTCCGTGGCGCCGCGACATAGCAGAAGATGTCACCACATGAAATGGAACCTCATTAAAAAACCGCTTGCAACCTCTTTCTTTTGCAAATACTTCGTGGCTTCATGCACGGATTCTCGTCATGACTGCAGTGGTGTCGCGACATCATTCATATCCTTCGTGTCTCAACATCAAAGTGATGTCGCGACATGAATTCTTCATTTGATTGCTCCTTTAGTCTCGAATTCACGCTTTCTTCTTGTCGCAACCTCCTTTTAAGTCATGACTTCACTGGTCAAGTTTCGCTTTCTTCAAAGCCAAGTTCGTTGGATGTCGTGACTGAATGTCCCGCAACTGAGCATTCCTGTCGCGACTTAAATTTCCAGTCAGACCCCAATTCGTCGTATGCTTGATTTCCTTCTGATTTTTGCTAAAATTTGAGCTTCCCGTTGTATTTTCCCTAAAATGAAATTTGAGTCAATTATCCACTTTTTTAAAACAAATCAACATTTATCTCATAATAAACTAAAAATGATTGAAAATTTAATGAGTTTTTACCATCAAATTTCCAAACTTGTAAATTTAGCTTTTCCCTAAGCAAAGAAATAAAGAATTGTTTGTCCTCAAACAAATAAGCTTAGAAAATTTTTAAGGACATTTTTCTGATTCATACCACAATCTTTCTCATTCCACCTTCTAATCTGGAATTAAGAGATACCAACATCATTTTAAATTTCAGTTTTGATTGAAGAATAAGACATGAGATACTTTGATTACAAAATTCTTGATAAACTAATGTATTAAACAAATTTTTATTCAACAAGTCTTGTTCTGTGTGTGTGTGTCTTCAACTACCTTCATGTCGATTTGTTAATCTTCTCGGGAGTTTTCTGTATTCAAGCTGGTCAAACCAGGGCTTGTTTTTCATATTGATCTCCACTAATGGTGGTAAATCCAACCTTCAAAATCAATGAGGTCTTTCGTGCTTGTAATGGGCTTAGGTAATGGCAGATAATGGAAAGAATTTGGTTGTAAATCAACCCGCCCCACCTTTTCTGCACATACTTCAATCTTCACCCTTTTCTTTTTTGTCTAGTACATTTCCTTCAATCTCGCCTGATTCATCTTCATGGAATTATTTTTAGGGAATTTCACTTATCTCAGACTTTATTATTCAAAGTTAGTTCCTTGTTTCGAACTCCTTTGCTTTTGTTTTTCTAGAATCGGGAATAGTGCAATGTTTTGTCTTTAGTTAGATACTTCTTAGAGAACTTTGGGCTAGCAACTCCCATACCAAATGGCATTAGGGCACTAGGTGTTAAACACCCCTACGAGCTTAATTGTTCAAGGGAAATAAGCCACAAGACAAAACTTATTTTCTTATTTCACTAGCTTCTGCTTCTATACTTCTTCACCTCCTTCATTGTAAAAATTTGGAAATATTTTTTCCCCAAACTTGTTTATTCCTTTATAGTAAACTTTTTTTTTTTTAACTAGAAACTGGATAATTTGGGTTCTTTGTCACAGGTGCTTTCATCAGAAGGAAGGGAATTTGTTGTTTTATTGAAGAAATAAGGCTTATTCAAGCTCAAATCATGAACTAGAGAATATGCTACATATATCAGGTAGGCTTAGAAAATCTCAATCCGCCAAAGATGCCCCCATTTGGCCATACTGCTTTCACCTAAGATTTGCCTCAATCATTAATCAAACAAGTTCCTAGATCATGGACTCAACTCGAAAACTTTAAGATGTTCCTAATTCTGCCAAAGTTTCATGTTTCGTCGACCAAGGTGTGTTATTTTCTTCAAGACTTGTATTTATTTACTATCTACTTACATTATTTCATCCAAGGTTTTGTTCCATCGTTAATAACCAATTTTCCAATTCTTGCAACTAAACTCAAGATAAACAATGCATGCAATAATTTCTAATTTCCAAGTTAATGGGCCTCACGCCTGACATTCCTTAATTCGTTCAGAAAGGACATAATTATTTATTTGATTCTTGCACAGAAAAGAAAATGACACAGAAACAAATTTCAGATATCATAAACAATCAATTAACTAACATCTATTTATCCACAATCAAATTTTCATTCAACAAGTGAGAAACTATCTAACAAGCAAAAGAATACTTATAAAAATGAGAATTCAATCAAACATGGGACAAGCAGATGAACCAAATCAGCCTAATAAAAGTGGGGAATGTATATATATAACATACCAAAACTTTCGCTTTCCTTTCTTTTCTATGCCCTTTTAGGTACTATGTCAGAGGGTCTACATCAAAATCGGGCTTCAATGGCTCAAACCTAGGAATTTTATTTAGCTTTTCATTTCTCTAAAAAGAAGGAAATTCCTTGCCCTCAAGTATGTCATTTATTACACCTACCTAATGAGCCGATCTTGTCTTTCCTCCAATCTTGATTGACTGCTCCTTCCACTCCGTAGATACATTCCAAGCAGCCTTGATAAATTTTATTGGATTAAGTCCATACTTTCCAACCATGTTTTCCTTCTATACTCATCATCATTTTCCAGCTGTTGATCTCTTTCTTTCATTATCTTCTCAAACTCTTTGAGTAGTTCTTTATATATATGCTTAAACCCATCGATCTTTCTTAGCATGTTATTTTGCATTTATTTCTCCTTCTCCTTCATGATATTCAGCAACTCAACATCTCTTTTGAACTGATTATTGTAGAAGGCTTGCATGCATGTCTGTATTCTTCCCATCATCTTCTCTTCTTGTTTCTTTTCAAATTCTCCTCCTTGTGTTCTTCTTCTTATTCTCCAATCCTTTCTTCCCAAATTTGTTCCTTCCTTCAAGTTGTAGCCTCCATGAATTCTTTCTTCTTTAATCCTTTATTGCCTTCCATTTGCTCTTCTCCATTTCCTTTTTCATTGTTTTTAGCATTTGATTATTTCAACATTTCCTTCTATTCTCCCGATGCTCTGTACTTGAACTCGTACTGCTTGTACTCTCCGAGATGAGGATATAAGCCGGGGTTTGTTTTGAGAGGTTCTTCTTCTGCTTCTGGAAGGACACTGTCTGGTACCTCCTCCATTTCTCTCTAGTCGCTTCTCGTGATCATCTCTTGCCCTGCTTTCGCATCTAATATCACTTCCTTATGCTTCTTTCCTTAGCCCCCTTTGTCACTCCCGTATGGCTGTAGAGACCCGGAGGAAATCTTTCTTCTTCCTCTCCCACTTCCTTTCACCCCGCCTGGAATAGAGTCTAGTAATGCTGGCAAAGGCAGGAATCACCCTTTTATTGCTAAGGATGGTACTCTTCGATTGATTCTTCTCGATTAGCATTCCCATGCTTATTTTCAGGATCCTTTCAAAAGGTACAACAAGATAGCTTCCTCGCTTCTCTCGACTGTGCAAAGGTGTCCGTAGGTACTATTACTAACATATAAAATAAAACCTAACCTTTGCCTCTTTCGTGAGAGCTCCCTTGATGGCATGCGGGGATTTTTCTTCACACTTCCCACTCTTCTCCTTCTCCTCCAATCAACCGCTCTACCTACTTTTCATAATTTGGTTTTCCAACAATTTCTGTATTTTGACCTAATATTTGAAATCTCAGTTTCAAATATCATTTATGCTTCTATCGTCGAAGGGCACCCAAACACCTCCTCTCACTTTAAAACAGTAATCCTCCTTCATTCCCTACCATGTCATAGAATCTCTTGCAGAGCTGAAAATCCCGTGCTTTATGCTCACAAAAGAATGCCTAACATTTTTTTATTACCTAAAATGGGGAAATTAATTTGCCAAAACCTCGCAGATAAATTGCACATCACCTGTTCCATAAGTCTTAGCTTCTTCCCGAATGGAAGTCTTTTCTTCCTCCTCGCTACTTCTCTCTCGTGCCCATCCTCCTCCCTGGTTTCCTTTAGCATTTACTTCTTCTTCAAAGTTGAATCCGACCAGCTTCTTCTACCGCTTGACATTATCGCGCATGATTCACGACGCTTGTCGAGATTGTTGACTTCATCTCGTTTGTCGCATGATTGAAGGTTTCCAGGAGGGTATTGCCGCTTTCCGTTCTGTGGTTTCAAGATTCCAAAAGATGGATGCTGAAATGGAAAGGTTGGGTTGAATCGCTAGCCATCGAATTTGAAGTGGAATAGACGCAGTTTAATGTCATGACATCGCTTACGGGAGTCACGACATTAACTATCACCTCTAAATTAAAGATTTTCACAATTTCATTTTTTTCTACCGATCCCAAAATGAGAGGTTTTAACCTTCTTTATTTGACTTCAAGACTATTCTGGTAACGACTTCAAAATTTTTGTTTGTAACCTGAAATGTGGTCACAACAGGGAAAACGGTGTTGCAACATAAAAATGTTCTTTCCCTCCTTTATTTCAGTCACACTTGCCTCATTACTTCAATTTTCTTTCCACTTTTTATTTTTCACGTCTAGAATTCTTCGTTGCAACTTTTGAATTAATGTTGCACTCAAACATAACACTCAAATTCACATCAATTTTCAATTTATTCAATTCCAATCAAACAACTACAACTCAACTCATCTTCATCATGCAATAAAATTCAACAACTTCCATTATGCATCATATCAAAAACTTAAGCACCAAAACAAGATAAAATTCCTCAAACTTTCAATCATGCTATCAAAGACAAACTTTAAAATCAAATCAAGAAGAATACATCGCCCAATTTTTTTCACTCTTTATGTCGACTGTTTGATCGCTAGATGCACTCCTTGCACAATCTTCAATCATTCAGAAACTAAAAAATTATTTACATACTCTTCCAATCGATAATGAATAAAATCAAATTGCTTATTAGAAATTTAAATACGTAAATTTGTAAACTATAACAAGAAAAACAAAATTTAAAAATCAAACTGGTGCGGGATTACCTACAAATCGCTTCAATTTTTAGTCTTTAATGACTTCATTACGCTTATCGTTTCGCTTTCTTCAATTTCTTTGTTCGTGAATAAGGGTTACTTCTTCTAATTGCTTTCTCCCAAGATAGTGCTTTAATCTCTGACCATTAACTTTGAACTCCTCATGATTGCTGGTTCTAAGTGTCACTGCCCTAAACTGTGTGCTTGATACCACTGTAAATGGTCCACCCATCTGACTCTAAACTTTCCCGAAAGAGTCTTAATCCGGGAGTTGAATAACAAGACCCGATCTCGCTCTTGAATCCTCCTCAAAAATTGTTGATAATGCCATTTTTGTTTTATCCCGTAAATTCGCACTATCATGCTTCATTCTCAACTCTTCCAATTCATTTAACTGAGTAGCCTCTCTTCCCAGCTTAAAATCAAAATTGCTTCTGATGGCCCATAGCCTTATATTCTAGCCTTCAAGAGGTAGGTGCCAAGGTTTTCCAAAGACAAGCCTGTATGGGGACATCTAATGGGAGTTTTAGCGCAGTCAGATGCTCAGAGCGTATCATCGCTTCAAAGACCAATCTCTTATGCTAGAACTTACAGTTTTTTTCGTAATCTTTTATTTCCCCGTTGGAAATTTCACTTTGCTCATTTGTTTGAGGATGATAGCCAAGCTCATAATGTGTTTGATACCATATTTGCTCATGAGTTTGTCAAACACCTTATTTGAAAATGGTGGCTCCTCCATGACTAATTATAGCTCGTGTCTCCAAACTGGCCGAGAATATTTCTTTGTAAAAAACCACAACCTGTATTGGCATCATTCTTTGGACAAGCCGGGTCGCCTCTACCCATTTTGATACTTAATCCACAAATTAGAGTATGTATATATTTCCAAATGAACCGAAAAGGCCCCATAAAATCCATTCCCCATACATCAAACAATTGCACTAATTACGATACCTTGTAAGGGCATCTCATGCCTTTGCCGAAATTTCCCATTCTTGGCATTGATCACATATCTTCACCCATTCAAAATGGGCCCCTACAAGAGGGCCAAGAAACTTAACAGAGAATTTTCAGGTATTGTTTATCTCCCGTAGCCGTCCTATGGTGATATATGATATCTTTGTAAAATCTTGCTTTTGCTCACCTTCCGCACACATTCCTCCATAATCGATCTTTTCAGTTCGTTAGTCGGGTCATCCTGATGTAGTAGTAATTCGCCGTCATTCTAGCTTTTCTTCATAGCTGGACTGGTAGCATAATCCCATTGTTGTGTCCATAATGTCAAGATACCAAGGTGATTAGAGTGACAAATTTAAATAATCGTCATTCGGGAAATTTTCAAGTTTCTTCTTTTCTTTCTTCAGATACAGTTAGTTTTCTTACTCGACAAGATCACTTATCACATTGTCATTAATTTTTCCTCAGATTTTATTTCTAAATCCAATTCTTGTAATAATAGTACCCGATCAATCTTGACTTTGCTTCTTTCTTTCCCATTAGATATTTGATCGTCGCATGATCGTGTGTATAACAAACATAAATTCCCAAAATGTATGGCCTAAAATTTTCACATGCAAAATACTATTGCGCATCTCCTTTTCAAGAGTGTGAGTAATTTTCGTGTTTCATTAAAGGTTTGCTAGCATAGTATATGGCCTGAACACTTTTTCATCTTTCGTCCCAATACATCCCATTGCAAAATCACTGCATCACACATGATTTCAAATTCTCTGCCTAACTGCTTTGCCATGATGGGAGCTTCAACTAGTCTGGATTTGATTTCTTCAAATGCTTTCTAGCAAGATTCATCAAAACAGAACTTAGTATCTTTTCCCAGCAATCTGCATAGTGGTCTAGCAATTTTTGAGAAATCTCCTCACATAAACTGCTATAAAATCCAAAGATGTCCTAAGAAAACTTCGATTCCCTCGATCAGAAGTGGTGGCACAGATTTTATAATTGAAACTTTCTTGCTTCTGTCTACCCCAAGTCCTCACGCATAAATCATATGCCCAAAGACACCTTCGTAATCCATAAATGGCATTTTTCCCACCCGTAGCTAGATTCTCGCTTTCGCACCTTGAAGTACCGTCCCTGTGTTGCGTACACTATTCAAACTGGATCCATACACTCGTAAAATCATCCATGAAGATTCCAACTTCTTCTCTGCTACATTAGAAAATATAGACATCATGCATCTTGGAAGGTACTGTGAGCATTACACAAACCAAAATGGCATTCTCCTAAAAGAAAAAGTACCAAATGGGTATGTGTGCGGATTTCTTGATTCAGTGCAATAGAAATTCTTGGTTATATCCAGAGTATCCATCAAGAAAAACAAAATTGAGGGTGTCTCGCCAACCTATCCAAGATCTCTGATCAATGAAAGCAAGAAGGAAAATGATCCTTTCTCGTCATAGATTCAATTTTCAGAGTCAATACACACCCTCCATTATGTCACGCTCTTGTAGGAACTGGCTCAATCTTTTCATATTTCGATCATTGAAGTGAATCCACCTTCGGGGAACCACATGCACCGGGCTTACCAAGAACCATCTCGATATAGCATATATAAACCTACATTTAACCATTTCGTAACTTCTTTCTAACAACTTCTTTCATCATCGTGGTTCAAATTTCTCCTTGATGCTCAATAAGTTTTTCATTTCCTCCAAGAATATTTTGTGCATGCACTGAAGGACTGATACCTTTCAGATCTTAAATCGACCATGCAATTGCTTCCTTGTATTTTTCTCGCACTACTAAAGAACTTCTCGCTTCTTCACTCGCCACGCAACGGATATGATAACCGGTTTTCTCTTTTTCTCGCTCTAAAACTCATATTTTAAATGATCAAGTACCTCTTTCAATGTCACTCTTCAGACAATATTCATGAGTTTGTTATTTCGGTCGCTTACTTCATCTCGACTCGCTTTCATTTTTACTCAGAGATTGTTTCTCATAAACAATTAGCGCATTTCACCGCACTTAAGATAACAAAATTCATCTTGAATTTCATCGATATACAGCGACAAGATTCGACCAATTCATCATCGAGAAAGACTATTGTTTCAAACAAACATACAACCTGCCTTTCCTACATTGGGGATGTTCCGCATCTTCTATTAATATTGAAATGCACCGCTTCATTCCAACACCGACACACTACCTTTCTGCACGTCTATCACACTTCAGTTGCTAAGAAAGGTCTTCCAAAGAATAGAGGAACTCAGGTATCTTCCTCCATCTCGAGATGATAACAAAATCCACCGGAAGATGAATTTCCCAACTCGACAAGTACTATCTTAAAGAATGCCTTCTCGTCAGGCATAGATCTATCACCATCTGCAATGTAATTGTTGTTAGGGTAAGTTCCCCCAAATTAAGTCTCTTTACAACTAATAGAGGCATCAAATTTATACTTCACTCCGTAATCCCATAAAAGCTAATTCATATTTCCATGAGCAGGAATGGTGAAACCGTCGGTGCTTCATCTTTGCCGGGAGCTACTGATAAATGGCACCATGACGCAGTTACTGCTAACTATACCCTCCTTAGCTATCTTTATTTTCTTGCTCAGTATTTCCTTCAGAAATTTTGCATAAAGAGGCATTTGGCTAATCACCTATGGAAATGGGATATTTATTTCTATTTTCTTGAAAATATCCAAGAATTTAGAAAACTCCGGTTTTCTTCGACTCAAGTCTCCGTGAAATGGCACTCGAAGGTAGCTGGGTAATTCTTCCTTCTTTTTCTGGTCATTACTTTCTTCCGGCTGTTCAATTTGGCTATTCTTCTCTCCTCGCTTTTCGCTTCCTTCTTTTTCTCGCCTCACTCTTCTTTTCATTCTCTGTTTCACTGGGCCAGCCAAATCCTTCCCACTTTTAAATTGAATTGCCATGCGCCTGTTCTTCTGGGTATCACTGGGTGGAATGTACCCTGCTCTTAATTTCTGTAAGATCCAGGCTTCGCCGCTTACTTGTGTTTCCAAATTTTTCAACAGTCACTAGCATTCTTCTCGAAACATTTCCAGCATCGACTTGAAAGCTTCCATGTCTCGATAGTAGTTTATGTTCCAGGAATCAGAATAGCCTCGCCACCCCATGAACTGCAGATTGCTCTTCTCAAATGGTTGGGTCCTCTCGAATTTCGATATTCATTTTTGCTTTCACCTCCTCACGCGGCTGGTCATTGAACCTTAAGCACGATATCCTTGCCGAGGATTCCTGCTCATGCCTTTGGGCCTTGTAATGCCCCTCCACTCATATGAGAAATTCCTCATGGTTCCTCAAAATGCTGATCAGAGTGTGCAGGCAAGCTATGATTTGGCTTGAAATGATAACTTCGCTCGCTCACGTACTTAACCTCCTCAAATTACAAGAATCTTCTTCTCATGGCACATCAACACTTCTTCTCATAAGTTCCCTTCCGCTTCCTATTTCATGAGTAGTTATGGTATCTTCCTCTCTTTGTTTGTCCATCCTATGCATTATGGCATCCAACTTTGCCTTTTACATGGCTCTATCTTCCCCCGTTGAATACTATTATATCTCTTCTTCTCCGAAGTGAGATGGGGAGAATCATCACAGGCTTCACCAACTCTTCCTTAAGTATCAACCGAACCATATGGTGGTAATGATTCATACCATGTAAATTCTATATCTTCCTCAAAGAAAATGTAGAGATGCAATTTACCACCCTCTAGCCTCACCCCATTTAGCTTCACTGTATTCGCTTATCCCGAGAAATCTTCCCTGTGTGCTCATTCGGGTCTTCTGTGGGATGATCAGAAAGTGGATGTTGTTTAAACTATCAGAATCAAGTCAGTTTCTAGTCTCGAAATTATTTGCATCTACGTAGGTCAGTCTGGACGCGCACATTCTTCCGAATATCAGCCTCCAAATCCTCCATCAGGTCGCACTGGAGGCCTTCCGTCAAGTATCCCTTTGCTCTTCCATTCAATAAGTGTCTCTCATCCGCCATAGCCGTCAGCTTTTCGTCTTTCCCTAAGCTCCTGAGTGCTTTTCCACTCGTTGTCTCGCTAGAATCAGTCGTAATCCCCGTTTCCTATGCATTAAAAAGTTTTCAAATCAAAACACACTCAAATTAATAGATTAGTCAAACCAAACAAATATTTTCAATATGGCTTGTTAAAGATCATGGCTAAAATAGCCACTACTTGCAAAGCTATTTTCGTTTTTAAATAAATGTCCAAATTAGTATTTCCTTCTTTGTCGAATATTGATCTATTTAATTGTTTCAATCCTCTACAGTTAACGCCTATAAAAACTTGCTCATTTTTCTATATATATTAAAACCCTCAATTAACATAATTACAAGAGCCTTACACTTTCGCATACATGTTACTTTTTGGATAATTTTGCTTGATAAAATAGTTTTCTCTAATTGTTCAAGATTTAAAAATAAGGGTCAAGTCTGGCGACACTCGCAAGTGCACAAATATACAAGTAGTAAAATCAATGTGTCCGTATCATTCCCACAGAGATTGATAGCGAATTATAGATCAACTACCCCAACTACTAAAATTTCATACTATTTGGACTCAAAACTCATAATGAAGGTTTTATCGAAACATCACAAATTAAAAATTCTATACTATTGAATATATTCAAACAGCTAAAACAAAAGTAAATGAATAAAAATAATCGTTTATAAAAGAACGGATTGAATTAGTTTCCGTGAGTAGCTTAAAACCATCAATGAAATACAATGGAACAAATAATTCCAAAGACTAAAATCCATTGCCTGCTTTTTTTTATGTATGGATCTCGATTTGTCCAAGATTTCCCAATTATCGAATCGATTTCTCCATATTCACGATTAGATATCCGCTTTCAAGACAAGATCTAACCAAATACTCCTGTATTCGAATTTTCTCAAGATCTCGGGTGTTTTTCTTTCTCAATACTTCACACCCATTTCCTGACAAGCAGAATCCTCGCTTTACTTTCTAAGGATTTTCGCAAAATTCTACTTCACTAATTCCTGGCTCAACCTTAAGATCTATGGGTTAATCCCTATCCCTTGATTAGATCTAAGCTAACACGGAGATTGGAACTTACCTTTAGATCAAGGTGAACTCTCTGATTATTTATATTGTTAAATACACCCCTCCAACTTCAATTCGAGCACTAGGATTTATCAAATGAACTCGTAGCTCAACAAGCCACACGGTAGTCGAACATACCAAGAAAATAATGCTCTCAACTCAGAACTCCGTCTCTCAGGTCGCTACGTAGGGCATCCTCGATATCGTAGCAAGATACATCCTCAACTGGGTACTAGGTACTACTATCGGAACTTATCCATTAAAAACAACACCGATTAAGTAAAAACCTAACCCAAATTAATTCTCCATAAATCAGCAGAAAGATCAGAATTTAATACAATCAAATCCAGCAGAAGCTGCTTCGACATCGCAGACAAGGGCTAAGAAATGGAGCAATCGATCACGATAACCACTATAATTGCAATAAAACTTAGAAGAAATGAATTCCATAATTGTTTCAGATTTCATAAATTTTCGTGCAAGAATAATAAAATAACATAACTAAAATCCAACTTTACTCATCTCGTACGTCATAGATTCAAACCTAAAATTAAATCAAAAATAAAAAATAAAATTCCTCTATTCTAAAATATACACCGAGTTCCTCTTTCCCCTTTTCTTCTCGGTAGTGAAGACTAAGCCGCTTACTATTCTAAAGCTATCTATTTAAATCCGAAAAAGAATCCTCGCTGAATCCCCAAAAATGCTCCAGGTGGAAATCCAAAGAAAAAGCCCAGCTCACTGTCCTATGTCGCGACCTCAAGTTGATGTCGCGACATGACTATCTTGATTGCCATGATCGCCGAGATCTCTTTCTTTTTAAGTTGCAACCGCTTTTTCTGCAACAACTTTGATTCAGCGCTGTCGCTGGCATCGCAGTGTGGTCGCGTAATTTCATTTTCTCTCAATGTTCCTTCAAAGGTTGATGTCACACCCGCTTACATGTCGCACGCCATTGTCTTCCTTTTCTCCCGCCGAGTCATAAGCCACTTTTCGTCATGACCACTTTGTCAAGCCAGATGATAACTTCGCGTCGCGGACTGATTCCTTTGGTCGCAAATGCGCTGAAATTCTCTTGTCTTCATATCTTCACGCCTTATGTCGCGACATCATGATGATGTCGCTAATTCTTTGGCTTTCCCATTCATTTTCTTCGCCTTGCAACCTCGCTTCTACATTGCAACTAATTTCCTTCTTTCCCACTTCTTTCCGTGTCGTGACTCACAGATGTCCCGACATCAATTTTCGTCGATTTTCTTCAAGTCGCACATCATTTCGATCCTGACTTGTAAAAGGCTCATGAAGTTCCAGCTCCTCGTAAGTGCTTCTTATCAAGGCTGTGTCATGAACACCTTCTTTCAAATTCTATCTTTGGCTGCAATTTGAATCTTCTCAAAGTATGTCGCGACATAGTACCGATGTCGCGACATGAAATGGAACCTTGTATTGAAAAACCGCTGCAAATCTCCTTTCGCAAAGACTTCTATGGCTTCATAGACGATTCGCCGAATTCTCGTAGTGGTGTCATGACATGAATTTCTTTCTTTCATTCGATTGTTTCCTTTATCTCACCACGTTTTCTTTGTCACACCTCCTTTTCAAGTCACGACTCACTTGTTCAAGTTTTCAATTTATTCTTCAAAAAGCCGTTTGTTGATGTTGTGACCTAGGAATGTCCGGCACCGAGCATCTCATCACGACTTAAATTTCCAAATATGGACTCACTCGATGCAGCATGGGATTTCTTCGATTTTTGCCAAAATTGAGTTTCACGTATTTTCCCCGCAAATGAAATTTGAGTCAATTATCCACTTTTCTTCAAACAAATCAACATTTATCTCATAATAAACTCAGAAAAATGGATTAAAAATCTAATGAGTTTTTAGACTCATTAGAGACTAGCCTAACTCATGAAGACCCTTTCTCTTATGAAAATGATCTGGTTCGAGAGTATGTGAAATGGATGGATTCTTTTGGTCCGAATAGAAGAAAGTATTTTGAATCTTTTGGATTGATTGGTGCCACAGTAGGGTTTCGGATCAACAAAATTTATACTCTGTTCTCCCATCGCCGTAGTAAAACTAACAAGCAGATAGTGGCTCTAGATCAACGCTCTGACGGGTTTTCGTCTTACAAATGATCTCGTATAATGATTCAAAATGGTGAATCTTTGTTCGATTTGATTTGTATAAAAAGTGTGGTTGTTGTCACTATGCTAATCAAGGTACCTAAATAAAATGTAAAAAGAAGTTCCTGAAGTTTTCAGCTACTTGTTCGTATGATAGTGGTTGTAAAGGTGTCCTCGAAAGATTTCTCACATTACGGTAAATGACCTATAGTCATTTCCAAAATCGATCTTTGTTTAACTTTAAAACCAACCCTTAGTACCTTTCCTCTTGAAACATAGCATTTACCGAGCATTAAATGTTCTCGCACTGAAATCTAGCATTTAACCTACTCCCGATGGCTCATAAATGACAACTAATGATGTCATAGATCACATTAAGAATACATCAACTATAAAATTTTGCCAAGTATTGACCAAGAAAGTACATCAAATAGATTTTAAAACCTAGTTTTGAAAGTTTGAAACATAAATGCCCGGTGCAGCCGCAGAAAAATAAAGGATCACTGAGCCTAAGCGACCCTCATCTTTAAGGTTTAGAGGCTTTAGCCAAACATCCTTCGAGTTGTCATCCTCAAAGGGTGTGTTTGGTTGCCTATAAAGTGAGAGAAAGAGGAGAGAGAAGAGAGAAAATGAGAGCCAAAAACAGGGGCCCGTAATGAAAAAATGCCTTCAATGAAAGTTAGGTTACAAATTGTTCATAAAATGGCTTATATAGCCTTACAAAAAGGTGAAAATACCAATCTACCTAAATAGTATAATTACAATGAGGGTAGAGATGGAAAAAACTAAAAACGGGGTCGTTTGTACACAAAATAGGGGAACATAGATTTCTCTACAGGTGAAAATTTTGCTATGTAGCGAAATTTCGCTAACATAGCGAAAATTCGCTATGTAGTGAAATTTCGCTAGCATAGCGAAATTTCGCTATGTAGTGAAATTGCAATACATAGCGAAAATTTCGCTATTCTAGCGAAAATTTCGCTATTCTACTTAATTTCGCTATTAAGCGAAAAATTCAGCTATTCTGAATTTCACAATTGCTTCTACTTGCATCCTACATATTCCAACTTGCATCCAGCTTGTCTCAGCTTCAATTTCTTCGTTCTTGGTTTGATGCAATCAAATATAAATCATACGAACTCGGTGTAAATCAGCTAAACTTCGATATGCCTAGCTTGATATGATAGAATAGGTCTCTTAAACCTACACGTGTCAATCGGCTTAACTAATATGATTAGTACACAAAAAGTACTTAAAACCTATCTTAAAATAGGAGTTGAAATAGCACTTTTGGGCACTACTAATCACACCCCCAACTTAGACACATTGCTAGTCAGTAGCAATGCCATAAATGTCGATAATGACAAAAACATGTGAAAGGTCAAAAGGTTTGTACAAGTATAAAGCTGTGATGAGAATCTGAAAACCTAAGCTAATAACCATCTCGAAAGAATAAAAACTATCTGCGATTGGCGACTCTGAAGTTCCACCACCCAGAGGCATGAGTCGGGGCTCTTCTCTGGCTAGGTTTGTTTGATCAGGTCTCAATCATAAACTACGAAACTTCTCTCTCTCTCTCTCCCCCAGGCCGAGGCTAATGCCATAACCTTGTATGTTAACCAACCTAAATCGTCGAGGACACGCCCTTATTACAAAATTACTTGTTTTGTATTGTGGGGTCACAATCTTGAGAGTTGAGCTTCACCAAAGTCATTATGCGAGGATTAACCAGATATTCGCAACCAATGAAGGTTTAAGGCATCAAGCCATGAGGATCTCTCGACCACAAACTCTATAGGTTTCACCCTAGACTCAGAATGATTTCGAGCCTCCAGCACCTACAACTCGCTAAACTCCACCCATCCACCCGTGCAGCAAACACTAAGTCGACTCCTGACAGGTGAAGAGGTTTAGGGCACCGGGCTTTAAAGGCTTTCGCCATATACCCCTCGGACCGTGCTCGGGTTTCAAGGCAAAGCAATGCGATTCTATTATTTTCTTTTCTTTTCACTTTTTCTTTTTCTCTTCTTTTATTTTGGAAGACACATTGGCCTTCTATGCATGGGGGTCCATAAACTATTCAAGGGAGTAAACGACATTAGGTAAGGGTATGCATCGTAATAGGGGTTTTGGTGCTAATTCTTAGCCTATCATTGAGACCTAACGTTCTCGATGTGTGGTTAGCTAAAGGTGGAAGAGACATGTTAAATACAACAAGAAGGTGACTAGTCATCCACTTAACTCGGCATAGGACCCTTCTAACGTCGACACCATTAGGAAAGGCTTTATCTCATAAAATTGCAAGGCTAAACATTATGCATATACAAAAGTTAATTAAAATAAAATAATAAAAAAAAAAATTTGGGTGCAAAAATTAAAAATCCAAATACTGCTATAAAGCTTTTAAAATAACCAAAAGGGCTAGTACAAGCTTATCATAGCTGAACACTATACATAGCTAAACAAAATAAACCACTGCCTACTATTGTCTAATACATACTAACAAATAGTCCCAAAAAAAGCTAGTAGGTAGTTGATAAAACTAAAACAATACAAGTATAAACAAAACAAAACATAAGTATGATAAATGCCACTTTTCGGCCTTCAGCTCTCCCTGACAAAGCATCCTTTGTGTCCTCACAGGTTAGGGATAGGAAAGCTAGAGAAGGAAGTGCGACCACCTCACTCTAGTGGTGGTGTAGATGCGTGAGGTGGATGGAAGCTCTTTTTCGGCGACCCTTGAAGCACATCAGCCTTGAAATTTGCTGGAAGGCGTCTGTGGCTTGGTCATGAGTGGTGGAATTTGTCACGGGCTCTATGTTGTGGCGGTGGAAGACAAGGTGGCTCTGTGTCTGTAGAAGAATAATGAAACGGATCTGAGGAGTGACCTCGATCTGAGCCATCAGCTTAACCAATGTTGTACGAGTGCATTAAAGATGCGATAGTAGTAGTAAGTCTTGTGAGACTGACATCATGCTTGACCCGAGGAAATCCACACAGAAATTGTGAGGGATGTGTTGCTGGATGGCTCTTTGTGATGAGGAGGACAGACTGGAGTCTCTAGAGGCGGGGTCGAGTAGAGTGGAAATTTGGAGGATAAATCGGGGCGAGGTCCTCTCCACCTCCACCACTTAGATGCTCACCTGGCCAGTCCTCAGCGTAATCATCCTTTACCTCACTCTGGTGGTGTAACGAGAAAGATAATGAGCAGCATAGATAGGGTCCATCGGGGATGAGCCTGGGACAGCTCTGTCGGCCGCTCTATACGTGGCTCCTCCGGGAACCCAAGGTGCTCTAAGACGTGGCATAACAACCTCTGCATCAATAGTGGAATAGCCTCTGCTCGAGCCAGGTCCTTACGGTTGACCTTCTCCTCAAAGTGAAAAAATGCGGTCATAACAAGCTTTGTCGGATTAAACCAGAAACCCTCGAATATCCGGTAAAGAGCCTCTAAAATAGCTCCTCTGCTTATTTGTAAATATCTTTGAAGTGGGAGCAGTTGAGGACCCGAAGTACGTGGTCAGTGAGGTATCTGCGAAAATTCTAGATGAAAAGGATAAACCGATTTCTTTGTATCTCTCTCTCGAGAGTGAACCATCTCTCTAGGCGATGGTTGAGGCCACTACCAATAATCCGTCGAGTTAGCTAGAACTCTTTGGTAGGCCCTAAGGTAGTGATATTCGACCCTCATGAGAGAATCCTAGAATGACCATCTACCTTAGCCGGATCATCGTCCGAACACTCCCCGGGATGTCATAGTATGATAAAACTCAAGAACCACCCGGGGATAGAAAAACTGCCTCGGAGACATAAACGGCAGCAGTGAATACCTCTAGACCAACCGCATCGAATCTCATAACCGTGGGTCCGCTACCAGTGCTGGTATATCATAATGGGACTCTCCGTGAAAGTCTTTGGCACGACAATTCACGTTCCCGGGTATTGGATCACAGCTAAACATCCGACACCTAATCCTCGAAGTTAGGGATAAGCGGGGTGATGGCCCGGTGCGGGATCTGCAGGCGGGTTGGAGGTGTAGGCTCTCGGGCCTGGGCGTGAAGACTCCCTAGGCCGGATGTCAGGGCTGGCAAGGCGGGGCCCTCGGGTGTGGTCGTGGATGGGAGAGGGGTCGGTCCGGCACAGGGTGTGGGTGTCGCACGGATGGGGCTCGGCCTGCCCGGACTCGTCTAGGATACCCGCAGAGGTTGGACTCTGCATCAAGGTTGTAGTAGGGGACGTAGCAGGAGGTGCCTCGGCACCTGGCTGGGGGCTTGTCTGCGCGGCTGCCGGAGTGCTTATAGTCTTTAAGCCCGAGGGGTATTCGTCGACCCACGGGCTGGATCCAATGCCCTCCGCGGGTGCGAACCATGGTGGAAGGTAATCTATTGGAACTAGGCCGAAATGGTGAGGTGCGGTGAGAGGCGGCCGGTCAGTGAGGCTCGGGTGTCTGCGCGAGCGACTCCGGTGTCTTGTAGGGAGAATGTGTGCGGAGCAATGAGGGTGTGCCGGCTTGGTGGGGAAATGGCTGTGATGTGGGTTTGGAGAGGAATTCAATGGGAGGTCGATCTGGTGTGGTTGAGAATGAGGGATGGGGGGGGGGGGGGTTGTGCTATAGGCATTTAGCAGACAGGCGAAGGTCCTGATGCGGTTTGAAGGCGTGGGCGAAATTTTGCTATTGGAGGCGAAAAGTGCCGCACTGCACCCGACATTTGTCTGCCAAATAAAAACAAAAATAAAATGAAAAATATATAAAATAATTAAAATAAATAAAAAAATAATAAAATAAAATATTAAGTTGAACATATCAGAGGAGGTTTTTATTAAAAACTAAAATAAATTAAAAATACTAAAAATAAAAAAAATTAAAAATTGACCAAAAACAAAACAAAATTTTAAATTGCGATTTGGTCTCGGTGGAGACCAAACCAACTTCGATGGCTACAATGTAGCCCGGTCATGGAGGGGATCGGGAAGAAATCTCCTCCTCTTGGAGATAAGCGTGACATAAGGCTTGACTCGTTGCCCGTTAGCCTTGAATATTTTCTTGTCTTAGGGTTGAGTCCGATCGAACCATTGTTTACCCTATTGCTTTATAAGCCAAAAACCCTTTCGAATTCACATAGTTGTAAGAGCCTTACAACTCTCTTGCATCCATGTCTGCTTTGGATAAATTTGTGATAAATATTTCTTCCGGAGGTTCATGATTTAAAATAAGGGTCTAAGTCTATGACTAACATAGTCTACAGGTCATATAGTAGTAAAATCGAGATGTAAGTCGGGTATCATTCCACAGAATTAGTGCAATTAAAGATCAACTACCCGACTACTAAAATTCTATACTATTTGGACTCAAAAACTCACAATGAAGGTTTTTATCTAGAAAAATAAAGATCCTAGACTATTGACTCTTTGTTAGAACTAAATTAAAACCAGTAAATGAATAAAAACAAATACGTTACTAAAAAATGTGGATTGAATGGAGTTTCTTGTGAAAGCGAAAACTATCGATGAAATACAATGAAATAGTCGATTCGGCACTAAAATACATTGCTGCACAATTACGTGTATGGATACGGTTTCAAGATTTCTAATGTTGGAATTGGATTTCTCCATATTCACTTAGGTTGGATACCCTTGCTTCTCTCGAACAAGATCAAAACCAAACTTCTTGTATTCCCAATCCTCTTGCATGATAAGGTATTTTCTTTCTCGATACTTCACACCCATTTCTTGTTGTGGCCGGACCTTTTTCATTTCCTTCTTAGGATTTTATAAGTTTCTACCACTTAATTGATGGCTCAACCTCCAGATCTATAGGTTCGTCCCTTTCCCTTGATTAGTCTCAGCTAACACGGGGCCAGGAACTTGCCTTTAGATTAAGGTGAACTCTCTGATTACTTATATTGTTAAATACTCCCCTCCAACTTCAATTATGAGCGAATGGGGGATTTATCAAAATGAACTCTCGAGCTCGTGGTTCATCAATGGTAGTCGAGGCATACAGAAAATAATTTTCTCGAAGCTCTACAGAATCTCAGATCTCTACGTAATACTGAGAGGGCATCCTGGAAATCAGAGCAAGATAGATTCCCTCAACTGGTATTTTGTACTACTATTAGGAATTTATCAATTCAAAAACGACACCAACTAAGCAAAACCGAACCTAAATTAGTTATCCATATTTGTGCATGAAAGACTGTAACTAAATGTAAATAAAATCGTGAGCTACGCTTAGATTCTTGCATTGCAGTAAGAAATGGGCAGATCACGTGCAACCACTTTGTAATTGCCGATAAAGCGAAAAAAATGAATTCCAGAAATTTGTCTAGATTTCATAAATTTTTTCAGGCAGCAATTCTAAGAAGAAAATAAAAGAAATAAAAATTCAGCTCCACTCGTCTATGCACAGTTCGCATATTCAAATCCAGAAAATAAATAAACTAAAACTAAAAAAAAATGAAAATCTACTCTAAACTATACACTGAGTTCCTCTCCTTTCCCCTTTTTCTAGGTAGTGAAGACGGAAGTTCATTACTATTCTAACACTGTCTGTTTATACTGTCAAAGAGGTGGGCGAATCTGAAAAGCTGTCGGTGGAATTCCCAAAGAAAGCAAACTCACTTTCTATGTCACCGACCTCAGAACTGATGTCGCGACATGAATTTCCCTTGTTTGCTCTTGTTCAGTTGTGACCTCGTTGCTTCTGTTGCAACAAAATTCCTTGCTGCTTCATGGATTAATGGTCGCGACATCGTTTGTAGTCGCGACCTTGTTTACCTTCTCGATGTTTCTCCGGAAGGTGATGTGACCACGGTTTCATGTCTATAACATCGTTGTCTTTCTCTTCTTAGCCGAGGTTGCAACCTTAGTTTTAGGTTGCGACCACCTTTCTATTTGTAGGATGACTTCATGTTGTGACTTTCTTTTCCTGGTCGTGATTATGTTCTCAATTGCTCAAAAGTAGTTGCGACCTTGATTTCTTCTGCTCATATTTTCTTCAGGTCGCAACCTAACTGAGCTATCGCGACATCGTTTGTGGTCCTTGATTAATAAATGGTCTCAACTTCAATTTCTTGGCAAGGACTTCGATTTAGCTTCAGGTTGCGACCTCTCTTTTTATTCTTCATCTCTTAATTTGGTTGCAACTTCAATCTTCCTGTTGAGACCATAGTTCTTGTTCTTATGTCGCGACCTCAACGACATGTTGCGACCTCAATTGGAGCCTTTCATTTAAAAACTACTTGCAACTTAATTTACTTGCAAAGACCTCTCTTGTGGCTTCATTGACGGATCCACATCGCGACATCGTAATCGACATCACACCTCTCGCTATATTCAATTGCGTCGCGACACGAGTGGTGTCGCGACACCTAAGATTCTTCTTTGAATACTTCCCTAGCCTCGACCACACTCCTTTGTCGCAACTCCTTCATTTGTTGCCTATGGGCTGTCCCTCGGTCGCAACCTCAATCTTCAAGTCACGACTTCGCTTGCTACGTCTTTAATTTCTTCCCCAAAATTGATTTTGGTGATGTCGCGATTTTCTGAAATGACTCCAAAACTAAGCCCGTCTAACTCCACTCGGGCCATGACTTCCATTTTTGCTCATAGTCGGTTCCCTTTCCCTGATTCACGAGATTTTAGCTTCACCAGATTTTCCTACAAAATTAAATTTGAGTAAAATATCCACACTCGTATACAAATCAACATTTATCTTGTAATATGCTTTAAAAATGGATTAAAAATCTAATGAGTTTTTCGACCATCAACCATTCAAGTATCAGGATGATAACGGTCCGCCCATCGCGACTGAGCTTGCCCCGGAAATATGGAGTTGAATCCATAAGAGGACTTGATCCCCGATTAAAGGTTTTCCGTAAATATGATCACTGGCGCTACTTCTCCCGCTCACAATGCTGCCTGGCTCCGATCTCAAGCATTCTTTTGAACATTTCGGTTCATATCGAGTTCGATTTTCGTATCGCCCATGCACCGCGCTTGTATTCGATTTCCAGCAGTAAATGGCAAGCCTTGCCATAAACTAAGAATACGGGGACATCACCCAGAGGCAGTCTTATCTTGTCTGTATGCTCCTGATATTGTGTGGCTTGAGGCCAATCCTTCTGTTAGAATTAACAACTCATCGGGATGGTCTTTATTTCTGCGTTGTGAGCTCAGCCAGCCCATTTTGGTTTTGAAGGATAATCTGGGTGGCTGCTTTGTGTAACACCATATTTGGATAAGAGGTTCTCAAGGGTTTGTTACAAAAAGTGAGAGACCTCCGTCAATAATTTGTTAGAGACCCAGCATTCAATGCAGAAAATGTTATCCTTCACCAATTTAAGCCTTGCTTTGTGGTCGGCGCCTGCGTATGTTGCGACCCACTTGGATACGTAGTCACCCACGAGGATAGTAAGTAGAGGTAGAGATGGTCGAAATGGAAGTCGGTACATTACATCAGTGATTCAACTACTAAAATGGGGTTGAGGGCATCGTGTGGCGGCTAGAAATCTTTCGGTATATGGCACTTATCCTTGCTGCTTTCATGGTGTAGGCATCTTTAAAGCAGCGATGGCGATAAAAGCACGAGATCACGGCACTTTCATATTGCTATTTTAAGGGTAGTGAAATGCCCTCCACACGCACTGTCATGGCAATGGCTGAGAATTCCTTCATGTTCTTCTTCTGGCACACATTTACGTATTATCTTATCGGCCTGATACTTAAACAAATCACGACCATCTGATAGATGCGAATGGGCCTTGCATGGAAGAACCTCTTGTCTTGTGATGTCCATCATTTTATTAACTCTCTTATTACCAAAGATTTGGCAATGTAGGCATACCATGAATGTATACTCCTTTGTCGGTAGAGATTCCTCTGGAAATTCATCAAATATGGGAGGGTTGTGGGTGTTATGTGCTATAGTTGTCTACGGAGAGATGATCGCGACAACGTTCTCCACACCCTTCTTATCTGTCTGGATGTTGAACTCTTGTAGCAATAGAACCCATTGATATAGTGGAGCCTTGGATTATGTTTTGTAAGTAGATATTTCGAGTCTTGAATGATGTCTGTGAAGATTACAATATCGACTGATCAAATAAGATCGGAACTTATCTAAGCGTAGATGCCATTGAAATTCTTTCTCGTAGTAGTGTAGTTTCTGCGAGCTTCATTTAGCGTTTTGCTCGCATATTACCACATCGACTTCCCCTACATTCTGCATTAGTGCCGTGCCACAGTACCCAGGGTAATCTGGAGGAATCAACAAAAAATTGTATCCTAAACTTCCTCTTCTTTATAGTAGTCAGGATTCTTTGCCGATATAGTGGTCTGGTCGAACACGGGGATGGGTTTTCTTCGTCTGGAAATGGTTGATGAAGTAAAAATGAGTGAATTTGGTTTGGATTTTAAGGTGGTGATAAAAACAGGGAGTTTGGTTGGTAAACTGAAATTTAAATAAAATAAAATGTAAAATAGAACTCCTTGAAGTGTTAGGTCATTTGAGTTGGGTTACGAGGCGTTGACAATGTCCTTGGGTCTTTTTCCTCGCGTTGGGGAGGATGACATATAGTCATTTCTGACCGACTCTTCATTGACATTAAAACTAAACCTAAATTATTTCTTCTAATGTATAGCATTTATTATTACCCCTTAATGTTTAAGCGAGTTAAAACCATCATTTGGATCTAACACCTGGAGCTCGCCGATAATGACTAATTGGGCATCGGTGGATCTAGCAGTAAGCATCCACTTCGAACCTTAAGCTTACCCAATCTTGGCCCACTCGGGGTACATCCACGGTGATTCGAACCTAAAGCGTGAGATACGAGAGAAAAAGCGGGGAAAAGAGGGAATAAATGCTTGTGGCAGAAAAAACATGAGGATAGTGTTTTTTTGCAGCGAACCTTATTCACTGAGTGGCCCTCCTGTCTTCCAAGGATGAGGGGATTTATCACGAACATCCCTTGATTTGTCATCATAAAGAGGGTGTTTGGCAATGAAAAATGGAAAAGAAAGGAAATAAAGCGAAGAAGCGGGGAAAGCGGGAGGCGAAAACTTCCCGAAATTTGTGTGATGTTGATTGATGTTTACAAACCCGGCTACAGATTATAGTGTGCGAGCAAGGGAAATTACAAAAACAAACCAAAGCAAAGCTATTACAAGGGTAGAAAGGAGAAAAACCAAGCGAGTCATTTTTGGATCAAAAGCGGGAGAAAGCGATTTTGTATGCACACGGTGATTTTATTTATCATAGCGAAAATTACTATGATAAGCGAAATTCGCTATGATAAGAAAATTCAATGATAAGCGAATTTGTTCGACCAGCATTCTCCACACTCTTGCTCCATTGCTCCACAGCTACATTTTCTTCTATTTTTGCTCTTCTTTCATCTTGGTCGATCTATGATGTTGAGTTTATTTCGAATTCTTCATGTTTGGATCGACTCCATGATGTTGGCGTGATTAAATTCATGGCTATGAAATTGCCACAAAATGTGATCGAGTAGAATAGTAGGGACCTTAATGTGTAAATCGGGTTAATTAGAATGATTAGTATACAAAAGCATAAAACCTATAATAAATGGGTTGAAAATAGCACTTTTGGGCACTAATCATGCGTAGAAAACGCTCTGCAATGAGTCACTAGCATCGCACATTACCTCAAAATGCAAGTGCCAGTCAGGGGCTCTCACTATGGGTGCTGTAGTCAAATATTCCTTAAGCTCCTCGAACTTCTCTGGCATTACGCATCCTGACCCAAAACTTTGCATCTTTTAGGAGCTTGTAGAGAAGCGATTAATTTTGAGAAGTCTCGGATGAACTGCGATAGAATCCACACATGTCGAAATTCTTACTTGTCTTCACATTAGTAGGAGATGGCAGTTTCGAGATCAATTCTACCTTGGCCTTATCTGACTTTAATTCCCCTCTCTCATAAATGATGTGCCCCAGCGGTATGATTTACCATAAAATGGCATTTTCCCGATTTAGTAGGTTCTTTTCAATGCATCTATGGAGGGACCGAGTTTCGAATGGGCGAGGCATTCATCGAAACTTTCGTAAAATGTTATGTCATCCATATAAATCTCCATAATACCTCCACCATATCACTAAAATGTTGAGCATCTATTGTGAAAGTGGTCGGGCGTGCATAGGCAGAGCGTCCTCCCCATGAGCATGTGCGAGCCAGTGAAAGTGGTCTTGTGCGATCATCTGGCCGATCTTGATATGGAAATAAATGGAATACCCGACTAGAAAGCAGTAGGAAGGGATGACGATGCTCTCTCTAGGGCGGTCCATGAAGGAGTAAGGGAAAGTGGTCCTTTCAGTCACCTCGACCATTCTACCGGTGATCATTATCGACTGTAGTAAGTCGGGTGGGCATTTCCTCCCCCTTTCATTTAGGCACCGTAGTGACCCACATTTCTTCATTACTACTTGGGTTGGACTTGGTACATCAGATATAAGGGTATATGATCTGCAGAAGCAGGCTGTTCGACACTTCCACTCGTACCACCTCTTGTATATGCGGATTCAATCTCCTCTGTGGTTGTCTAACCGCTTTAGATTCATCTTCTAAGTATATATGATGGGTGCATACGGTCGGGCTGATGCCTTTCAAATCAAAAATCTTCCATCCGATTACTTTCACGTCTGTGGAGGATTTAGAAGCAAGCCGACCTCTATGGTTAACTGATGATGAAAATCATTCTTGGGACAATGCATTTTCTCCAAAAATGCATATTCAATTCAACGGTAGGGGCTTAAAGATCTAGCTGTTGAGGACCACAATCCTAGCTTCAGGTAAGTAGAGGTAACACTTCAACCTTTCTTCTCCATTGCCGTACATTAGGCACACTTTACAGAAAACTCTTGGTCTTCGTCCTCTTTGTCGACCAACTCCTGCTTAGCCATCTTTACAAACAACTCATTTTGCTTGTTTTTCAAGGGTGGTTTTATCGCCTGACCTCTTCCTTTATCATCCTCCTGTTGGTGCATGTGATTTTTGCTCAAATGGAAAATATTTTGCTTTAGGTCTCATATTCCAAAAGGTTCATTTGCATCACCGAATTCAATGATTGATGATCCATTGGAAGTGGCGAAAATGGCCTTCTAGGATGATTGGCACATGGTTGGCCCTGCTGCGGCCAGGTTCGATGTCGGCACTCTGAAATCCTTTGGATAGTAGATTTTTCCACTGAATCAGACATCTCCAGCCTCCCTTTGGTATTTTGATCGGACTATCGGCTGAGACAAAGTGATAGTGGTTGGCTTAAGTTACTTTAGTACATGGAAAAAGCGATGGGTTAACTTTGCCCCGAATCTAGCGATGCCTTTTCCTACAGTGGCCTTTATGGTAATGAGTTGTAGGACACCGGATCTTTATACTTCACGGGAGTCTTGCACTCGTGATGGCACTCGCGCTTTCCGGTCGAAAAAGGCCTTTATTCCGTTAGAAGCTCTTTGCGAATTGCATAGGTCCTTGAAAACTTTGCATGCGTGGGGACTTGCTTTATATCTGAGAGAGGATGTTAACCTTCACTTTGGTAGTACCTCTAAAACTTCAGTTTGGTTCCCAACTGAATTTTCCATACAGTGGCAGCCAGGAAAGGAGGGAGTGCGCTATGACTTGCCTCTTCATGCTGGTTGTTCTTCCTCGGTGATTGACCATTAGTGGAACTTTCATGGCTGGTTAGGAATTTGTTGGTCTCGGGTTACGTACCGCTCTCAAAGTGCCTCTTGCTTTGACTTCATCAATTCTTGCATTAGGATCATGGAGCCTATCTGTCACATTCCCCTCGATTTTCTTTGTATCTGGGAAGGAATTTCCCTTTTTCAAGACCTCTTCTTTAGTTAGACAACTGAAATGGAACTTTACAAGTTGTCATATTTGTTGGAGATCTCATGTACATCTTTGTCTAATTTCTTGTTGAGTGGGCTCTCTGCGTCTCGATTCGACTAGTTTGAACACATTCAACACCTTTTGTTCTTCCCACAAGGTACCAATACCTTTTGCCAAATTCAGATTGCACATCAGGGAGAAGAGAAGGTGAAGAAATTTCATTGTTGTCTAGCAGGGTAGAATGCATTCTTTGTGTGATCGTTAGGGGAGCATGTCACGGGAAGTTTTTGGCTTCCATGATGGGATTACAGTCAGTTCTCAATTAGGGTTATAGGTGTTGCCATAAGGGCATTTTGTAGTGGCTTATTTTGACTAAGACATGGGCATGCTCTTGCATTAAGTCCCTTCTTGAAGGAACCATTAGACTGATGCTCTCGAGTTGGCTCATAACCGACAATTAAAAGCGAGATTGCGGTAGAATCTGAGGCAATTCAATCAACTGTACTTTATACTAATTTCTCATTTCAAGCTCCTCCCAACCTTGGTCAAAGTGATCGGGTTGCTTTCATCGCCGTGTCTTGAAAGTGCATACTGTCTCCACCTTAGTGGGTTGAAGGCCTCATTTTCTCGACCTCTCTTGGATTCGATTCGTCCCATGCCTTGGATGTTTACTTGCCATATAGTTCAAAAATTCCGCCTTGGCTTCATCTGGTGCTTGCTCGGGGAAGTCCCCCTCCACACATAGTTTCCGATGGTTGCTTCATGGTACGGAGACATACCATCATAGAAATGATTCATGAAACATCATGTATCGAACCCATGGTGTGGACATGCGCGATGATATCATAGACCTCTCAACAGCGATAAAACTTCTCACATTATCCATGGAATGAGTAAGTAGATTTGCCTCCTTAGTATTAGTTTAGTTTATGCGAAAGTTACACCTTCCAAAACTAAACGAAGTTGTGATTCTAATTGTTCTGCATTTCCAGTGGTGAGCCAAATCTTGGCCCCTTATCTTTACGATGTCAATGGAAATGCTTTCAGCTTAAGCGAGTCCCATCATCGAGGCACACCTTCTTTAAGAAGTTGTGCACACTTCCTCGAACTCGGATATGATTATATGGATTTTCATTCTCCATTCCATGGAAGTGGGAAGCAAGGGGGCATCGAATAAGTCTTGCACGCATCGTAATTAGTATGATGCGGGGAAGATATCACTCTATGTGTATATGGTCCCTCATTGACCTATATATTTGGATTTATTGGAGCTCCTTGCTGACTTTGTTGTTCTTTAGGTAGAGGATCCATCTACTCCTCTGCCACCTTGGCTTGCAACCTTGTTCAATTGGTGTACTAACTCTTTTTGCAATCACCACGATATATCTATCCCAATGGTACATAAACACACCTTGAAACAAAAAGAGACAAAGCAAAAGAACAACAATAGGGCTTGCTAAAAAAAGATCGATGTGTGAAAAATAAAATGATTATTAATAAAAAAACAACCGGCGGTAGTTGCTGATAAAAAAAAACTTGAAATTCTAAACAATGGAATTAAAATGTTAAGGCTAACCAATACTTGCCAATGGGGATTACAAGTACTCCATAAACTCATCATCGTAATAAGGCACCATCCGGCAACGGCGCCATTTGATTGATACCACGGTAGGAGTTCCCGGATCAGCAAAATTTCTACCTAAATTCCTCCCTCATATATTAAAACTCTGCAGTATAGTGGCTCTAGGATCGAACACTAGGATGGGTTTTCGTCTTACAAATGATTTGTATAATGATTCAAAATGGTGAAGCTTTTGTTTGGATTTTGGATTTGTATAAAAAGTGTGGTTGTTGTCACAATGCTAACTGAAGGTAATTCGAAAGAAAATGCAAAAAGAAGACCTTGAAGTTTTGGGCCACTAGTTTCGTATGATAGGGTTGTAAAGGTGTCCTCGGGTTATTTCCTGCATTAGGAGTAAATGACCTATAGTCATTTCAAAACCGGATCTTTGTTTTAACTACGAACCAACCCCTTAGTACCTTTCCTCTTTGAAACATAGCATTTATTGAACGTGGTATTCTGCTGGTGAAATCTAGCATTTAACCTACCTCGATGGCTCATGAAAGACAACTAATGGATGTCGATTATCTAACATTAAGAATACCTTTGAACCCTAAAAAAAGCTTCCCAAGTATTGGCCGAAGAAAGTACATCAAATAGCTTTTAAACCTAGTTTTAAAGTTTGAACATAAATACCAGTTCTGCCGTGAAAAGCGGAGGATCCACTGCGAGCCTCATCAGCCAACCTTCGAAACCCTCCTCTTGAGTTTAGAGGCTTTAGCCAAGTATCCTTTGAGTTGTCATCCTCAAAGGGGTGTGTTTGGTTGCCTAGAAAGTAAGGAGAGCGGAGAGAGAAGAGAGAGAAAATGGGAGCAAACGGGGGCCGTAATGAAAATGCCTTTAATAAGTTAAGTTTACAAATTATTCGTAAAATGGCTTATATAGCCTTCACAATTGAAATACTACCAATCTATCCTAAATAGTATAATTATAGTGAGGGTAGAGAAGGAAAAAACCAAAAACAGGGTCGTTTGTACACAAAATAGGGGAACATAGATTTTGCTACAGGTGAAAATTTCGCTATGTAAGCGGGGAATTTAAGCTAACATAAAAGCGAAGAAATTCGCTATGTAAGCGAAATTTCTCTAACATAAGCGAAATTAAGCGTTTATGTATATCACGGAAATTCGCTAGCATAAGCGAAATTCGCTATCATTACCAAAATTACTTTTCCTGCTTTGAGAATTTTAAGCTATTCATGAAAATTCCTGTTGCTCCTGCTTGCATCCTGCATATTCTAGCCTTCATCCAACTTCTTTCAGCTTCAATTTCTTCGTTCCTGGTTTGTTGCAATCCAATATAAATCATACGAACTCGATGTAAATCAACTCAACTTCAATATGCCTAGCTTGATATGATAGAATAAGTCTAAAAACACCTTAGGAAACTACCTGCTTGACCTTGAGAGAATACAATCATTAGTACAAAGGGACCTACAGTATCAATCGGCTTAACTAATATGATTGAATGCAAAAGTACTTAGAACCTATCTTAAATAGAGTTCAAAATAGCACTTTTGATTTACTAATCGAGAGCTAATCCAAGTAGATTGTTTCTATCTAATGAGAAACCCATTCTTGAAGTAACTCCTATAATTGAAATATGCTTATTTGGGGGAGGCAACTACACTACCTGTCATCATATCATCTTCTGTTTCTAACATGGAGGAAGAAAAATTGATGAAAGAGCTTAAGGAAAATAAGGAAGCGATTGAATGGTACCTAGCTAACATCAAGGGAATAAGGCCATCTATGTGCATGCACCGAATACTCTTGGAAGATGATAGCAAGCCTACATTGGATGCTTCGAGACTTTTAAATCCTTCAATGAAAGAGGTAGTAGGAAAAGTGTGTGTTGAAATAGTTGAATCGGGAGTGCTACCCGATCTACGATGGCTCATGTAGGTAAGTCCTATTCGGGTGGGCACGAAAGGAGGAACAACGTGTTAAAGTAAGAAACATTGAATTACTTCCTGAACGATCCACGGGGTGGAGATTTGTATTGACTATCAAAGTGAACAAGTGACTAGAAATATCATTCACTCCCATTTATTGATCAAATATTAGACAAACTTCTTGTGTTAATGAATATTTTGCTTTATGGATGGATATAAGTGCGATCAGATTGCCATTATAGAATCGAAGACCACCTTCACATGCCCCTATGGTGCCTTTTCTTTTAGGAGAATGCCATTTGGCCTTTGTAATCCATCGGGAACCTTTCAAAGATGCATGATGACTAAATTCTAAGACATGGTCGAGAAATCTATTGAAATCTTTATGGATGATTTCTCTGTGATTGGCTCTACATTTGATGAATGTCTCAAAATTTTGACAATGGTACTGAAGAGGTGCATGGAGACCAATTTAGTTCCCAATTGGAAAAAATGCCACTTTACGGTGAGAGAAGGCATAGTGTTGGGGCATCATATTTCTGAAAAAGGAATTGAGGTTGATCAGGCTAAGATTAAGATCCTTAGAAAACTACTCTTATCCCTCTCTTAGTGAAGGAGTGTGCATGGTTTTCTTGGCCATGCTAGTTTCTATAAGGTTTATTAAGGACTTCAAAAATCTCAAGCCTTTGTCTAGCAGCTACCCATACGAGAGTGTTTCTTTTGACTTTATGTGAAGGCTTTTTGAGACAATTTGAAGCGGGGATTGATTTATTACTATGGTGTGCAGTTAGGATGTTCCATTTTGAGCTTATGTTTGATGCAAGCGATTATGAGATTAGAGCTATTTTTGGTCAAGGAAAGGATAAGATTTTCTATGCCATCTACTATGCTAGTCGGACGTTAAATGAAGCACAACTCAATTATGCCACAATTGAAAAATAATTGTTGGCTATTGTGTTTGCATTTGATGAGTTCATGCCTTATTTCATAAGGAACAAGGTTAACGTTTTCACTGATAATTCCGCAATCAAGTATTTGATGACAAAAAAGGATGCTAAACCTAGAATCATTAGGTGGGTGCTCCTATCGCAAGAATTTGATGTGGAGATCCAAGATAAGAAGGGCTCTGAAAACATGGTGGTTGATCATCTTTCAAGATTGGAAATTCCATAACAATTGCAGAAAAATCAAGTTCAGATTGATGACACATTCCGGATGAGTAAGATCTAGCCTTGTCACATCTTTGAAATTTCTCATAGTTTCTGCGACATAGCTAATTATCTTGCTACTGGTATTATTCCATTTGAGCTCACCTTTCAACAAAATAAAACATTCTTTGTAGAGGTGAAACAATATTTCTAGGATGATCCAATTCTCTTTAAACAATGTGTTGGCCATATTATTGAGAGGTGTGTGCCGAGAAAGTAGAATGGTGACAACGTTACAAGCCTTTGCCACTCTTTAGAGTGTGATCCCTAAATGGGCAACAACTATCTACTAAGGTTCTCCAATTAGGCTTCTATTGGCCCTCTCTCTTCAAGGATGCTCACTCTTTTGTGAAATCATGTGATCAGTGTCAAAGGACAGGCAACATTGGAAAAAGAAATGAGATGCCTTTGACCCAGTATCTACAGAGGTGGAGCTCTTTTGATCTTGGGGGGGATCGATTTTGTGGAGTCCTTTTCCATCCTCTTATGGTACAAATACATACTATTAGCTGTAGTTACGTTTCAAAGTGGGTGGAGGCTATTCCAACTACTAATTGTGATGCCAAGATAGTATTGAGTTTCATCCGGCATAACATATTTTCAAGATTTGGGACTCAAAGAGCGGTGATTAGTGATGAAGAATCACATTTTTGCAACAAGTTGTTCCCATCTCTTTTGACTAAATATGGGGTGAGGCATCATTGCTTTATCGCCGCATATCTTGCCCTCAATGCAATGGGCAAGCGAAATATCAAGCCCGGAAATCAAGAAGTTTTTTGAAAGGCGGTGAATGTCTGAAAGATTAGGAAATAAAATTGGTAGCGCTTGGGCATCTTGGACAACATTCAAGACTCCTTTGGGGATGTCCCCTTATAAGATTGTATATGGGAAAGCGTGTCACTTACTTGTAGAATTAGAGCACAAAGCCTATTGGGCTACTAGGATGCTGAATATGAATCTTGAAATAGTTAAAAAGAAAAGGATGCTTCAACTGAATGAACTGGAAGAATTTTGTCAAAATACTTATGAAAGCTCAAGAATTTATAAGGAGAAGACTAAGGTTTGGCATGATAGACATCTAGTGAACATTGAGTTTAAACCGGGACAACAAGTATTACTTTTCAATTCAAGATTGAAGTTGTTCTCTGGAAAAAGCTAAAGTCAAGATGGTCTGGGCCTTTTGTGATCACTCAGTTCTTTCCTTAAGGTAGTGTAGAGTTGACTCATCTAGAAGATTGCTTATAAAATGTTAGACCTTGGTGAAAGCCCTATTTTGAGAGTCAACTTGAAAGAAGTACAAGTCTACTACAACCTTAGAGCGAAGCATATGTAGTCACGAGAACCATTGGCGGAGTTCATTAGTCAATTCCGCATTTAGGCACTTCTCATGGAACCGCGGCAGTGAATAGCGACATTAAACAAAGCGCTACTTAGGAGGCAACCCAAGCATTTTGAAGTTCTTCATTCTTTAGCTCAATCTTAAGTGTTTTCAATCAGTGTGTTTGTTTTGATTTAGAATTTTTTTAATTTTCTCGAAGTTCATAGGCTATAACCTAATGGCAATGTTTTTGTGTTGTGTTTATAGGCTCCGAGGTTGAAGCGACGACAAAGAGGTAGCTTGTAAAGCCTTTTGCAGGCTTGGAAAATGGTGGAACTTCATTGAGGGAGTTTTCTATAGCTTAGAAATTTTTTGACAAAAGCTGAATTAAGGCTCTCTAGAACATCGCGACATTGGTTCTCAACGTCATGACGTTGCAACATCGTCACGTTGCAACATCGTGACGTTGAAGAAAAATGAAAAAAAATCAACTCTCTAGAACGTTGCAACGTTGGATCCCAACATCGCGACGTTGGATCCCAATGTCGCGACGTTAGCAGATCACCTCTCTGGAGTGTCGTGACATTAGCTAAAATGTTTTTGAGCCACTCTTGAGAACGTCGTGACGTTGGCCTAAACATCACGATGTTGCCCTATTTAAAGACCAAGAACGGTCATATTATTGTATATCTAAAATTGCAAACCCTAAACTCTCTCCACTAATTTTGAAGATTCTTCTATCGAAGGTCTTCCAAAGGCTTCCTAGGTTCATTTTGAGTACCTAAGAGACCAACATGAGCGTCAGTTAAACAGCCTAGGATTTCTTCTATTGACGAAAATTCTAGGTAAAATGCTTGATTTTTAGTTTGGTGATTCAAGGTAAACCACTAGATTTGTGAGCTTCTTTTGGATTTTTTTACATTGAGAAGAAGATAGTGGGCGTATTAAGGTGGTAGAAGCCTAGGTTTTGTGTGAAGAACATTATTTCACACAGCACCCACCAAGTGTTCGGCGTTTTTCCTAGTTGAAAAATATTCAGTTACTTAGCTAACCAGAAAGGGTTAGACCACATTAGGAGCTTGGGTGATATTTTGGAGGTCAATTGAAAGCTTAGAATCCATATCCCCAACCCTAGCCTCCCTAGAGTGATAATGTCATCCAAAAGGCAAAAGGTTAGCTCAAGCCGGAGCTCTAGAAGAGCCCGGAAGCTCCTGGTATGATCATAGGAAGTTTATTGAGGAGTATGGCGAGAACTTCACTTCCCATTTCATAGACAAATCCTTCATTAAAGAAAAGTTTTCATCACTCAAGAAGATCTCTTACAGAAAAACCATAGCTAATAAGGATGGAGGCTGTGCCGGCCTCGAGGCCTTGCTCCTGACAATGCTTGGGTGTGAATTTTATGACTCCATGATCAATGTTACGAAAAGGTAGTCACGAGGGAATTATTGGTAGACTTGATTCTTAGGAAGTCTATCAGCAGTTTTATAACTTAGAGCACATTAGATCGATGCATGTGATCATTCTGAGAACACCCATTCTACAGGGTTCTTAAAGTTGCTTACTAATGGCCAGGGAATGGAGGCTCAACGCAATGAAGGGCCGATGCTAAGAGCCAAACCTTGGCCTACATCCTAAGGTATGGCATCAGTTATCATATCTCATCTCATACCGTCAAGTGTGTGTGAATTGCAGCGAGCACTGTTGAATTACGATAATTCGGGTTGTCCATTCAATGTGGGATAGGTCATAGAGGGGGTAATCCTCTACAACAAGGACGCAAAGATGAACCTAGGGCACCCTTTCTCATTTATGGTCTATGTAAAAAAGACGGGGTTCCCTTAGAAGACAATGAGCTTTGTCTTGATTAAAGAGGCGATAAGCGATGAAGAGAAAAATAGCCAAAGATTGTACCAAGGCTAGAAGAGGTTTATGATTCAGGGCATGAACCCTCCAATGAGGAAGAACTTAAATCAGACTATGTTTGGCATTAGAGAGGATGATAAAAGAGAAGTGGGCCAGTCATCAACCCAACCACACTGACTGCAGTTAGTGCCCCGAATAGTACTATTCGTACATTTTATTGCAAGTTTTGAGCATTTTTTGTGTATTAATCAACCTAATTAACTCGATTGACACTCCAAGGTCCCGACAATACTACTGAGTGCATTTTGTGGCTATTTTTGTAGTTTTTTCAAGCTAAATTAGGCTAAAATCATCGAGTCGACTCAAACACGAAGAATCCAAGCCGAACTCAGAGTTGCAAGTCATAAGTCAGAAGGAAATTGGAGCATAAAATAGAAAAAATCAAAACACTGCAATAATTTTCCAGGGTTGCAAAAATTTTGCAACCTGTAGAATTTCGCAACCTGCGAAATTTCGTAAGTGCAATTTTAGCAACTGCTCTGTGTATTATTGTACGGCCCGACTTTTTGTACCTTTTTCCTAAACTACCCTCTTTCTATTATTAGTAGTTTATACATTTTTCATAATTTCCATGATTAAAGGAAGTATATAAGCCTTAGTCAAGGCTCGCATGCGGGGATCACTTTTTGTCGATAAATTTTGGGCGCAAAGCTTTCAATCTCCCTCCTGTTTTCCTTTCCTCTCATTTTTCCCTCATTTTCTTTCTCCTTTGTCTTACCAAACACCTATAAGGATGGTTGGCTAAGCTCTCTGTCGTTGAAGGTAAGCTATGCTATGGTTTTGAGATAAGCCTAAGTCGTCTTGTTTTTTAACATGCGGGTTATTGTCATTTATGCCTCTATCTCTCACTATAGGTTTAAATCCTTTCAATGTATCGTGATTGACCAATACTTGGCAATCTTTTAGGGTTCAATGGATGCTTGTGCTAGATCCTTTGAGAGATTCCATTTAGTTTCCATTTATTTGTCATTGTAGGGTAGATCAAAGGATCAGTTTTTACTGTCTTGAAACATTAATTACCAATAAATGCTATTTCTCAAGAGGAAAGCTATTAGGGTTTGATTTTATAGCTAAATGAAGATCCGATTTGGGAAATGACTATAGGTCATTCTCAAACACGAGGAAATGGACAGGGACCTCTCGGTTACTTACAGATCCTGAGACCCGGTGGCTCGAGACTTCAAGGAGTTCTTTTTACATTTTATTATATTTTACTTGTAATCTTAAATCCACCAACCTTTATTTTTTGAAATACCTAAATCGAAAGTGGAAATAATATTTTGAATCAACTAATGAGTGCCCACACGAAGAAAACCCATCCTTGTGTTCGAATCTAGAGCCACTATACTAAAGTAGCTATGCTACGACAATTAGAGGTTTAGGTTTATAAATATTTTTTATTCCAAGCACCAAATCTCTACCCTGTGCATGCTATGAATTTAGCGAATCAAATGGCGTCGTTAGCCGAGGATGGTACCTAAATTACAGAAATGTGAAGTTGTTTAACTTGTGATCCCACATCCACAGAAGTGTTGGTAATTTCAACCTTTTTGTTCTTATTTATTTTCCCACTAGCGGGTTCAGCTGTGAGTTGATTCAATTTTATATTATCAATATAAAATTTCTATCTTCAATTTTTTTAGCTAATATTAACCTTTTTGGTATCCTGTTTTGCTTTTGTCTCTTGTTGTGTTTTGTGCCCTTTTCGTAGGAGTTTATGCAACACTGGAATAGGAACACAGTAGGCCAATTAGAAAGGTGCAGTGCTCCACAAGAACAGAGCTGTGAATTGAGCATACTAGGTGGTCATATGGAGCCTCCACCTGAGGAGCAGTGGAGCTTGACAAAGAGGCTCAAGGAACCAAATGCGTCTGAGAATAATGAGGACCATGTACACCCAAGGTAGTGCACCCTCCTGCTTTAACACACCTTCTCAGAGGAGACATCATTATCAAGCCCTATATAGTACCCTTTGCTCCCACTTTCCATGGAATGGAGAGTAAATAACTATTCACACATCCAGATTAGAAGTATGCAATACCTTCAAATAGGACATCCCCAATGATTTGTTAAGAATTTGAGGGAATTCTTCCCTTTGACTCTTACGATGAAGGACTAGGCTAGAAATTGAAAAACAACTCTCTAAGGTCAAGAACTATTAGGAATTGAGGAGATAGGCAGGCATAATTTTTAAAGAAATTCTTTAGCATCCATAAAACCAATAGTACGAAAGGGAAATTTATGATTGAAAATGAGAAATTCTACCAATCTTTGGGGAAGGTACCTTGAGACCATCGATTACTGCCCTCACCATGGCACTGATACTTGGATGTAATCACTTCTACTATAATGGAATGTCCCTGCTATGAAGCGATTTATTTGGGAGACTCCCTTAATATGCGGAGGACTTCATGAAACGAAACATCCAGGAGGAAGCCATGGACTTCTTGAATTATGTATTGAGACATCCAAAGCGTAATGAACCCGAAGCCCGGAGCGAAGGATGAGACCTCTCTGCGATCCAATTTAAGGAGGGCATGTACTCAATCATAGAGGGACATAGAGATGAAGCAAAGGCTATCCCACCTTGGCCGGAAGGTTGGAGGGGCTTGGAATGCCATCAGCAGCGAAGTGCGGTGGTAGGGCATCTATGCCTAGCCAACCTTGTTTCATTTATCGATCCTTTAGGCACCAAGGAGGCAACCTTCTTCCTCCCGATGCAAGGGATATGATGGTTGAGCATGCTAATGTTGTAGGTCGTCTGATCTGACCAGTACCGAAATGCAGCAGCATATAACCACTAGTTGGAGGAGTCATCCTAACCTCTCCTGGAAGCCAAAGCCTCCTACCATATGTGCCTGTTGCAGTGTATCAACGGTGTAGCTCCTCATCCTCTCAACCCACCTGACCGCACCATCCTCATCCAGGTTAAGACAGGCTATCATGAACTTGAGCAAAGTATGGTGGGCAGCTGGAGGAGGCAGGGAGCGGTGAATGCCTGGGCTAATCGGAGAATCGGCATAGTGGAAGCACCTCCAACAAAGATAAATAATCTACACTCTGAGATTTCCCAAGGAAATATGATAGCCTATAGTCGAGATCTCCCCAGATTTACCCAGTAACCTACGATTATTCAATGTCAAGGCTAACTGACGGCGTGGATGTAGGAAAGGGAAATTTCCCTCTCGAGACTGGCCAATCTAAGTGCATGAATTAGGCTCTCTTCTAGTGAGCCAAATCCTAGGACCAGATGAGATTGGCCGATTATCACTTTGAGGGGCTGGTAGGAGGTTAGCGGCCGGGTCCGAGCCAGCGGGAAGAGACCGGGAGCCAAAAAAAAAAAAAAGAAGTGAACTATATGAGGTGACCAAAGGGAATGCAGTGAAAATAGCACACCCCCACCTTTTCCGCAGGCACTAAAAGCCAAGAACAAGGCCATCAACCATGCTAAAATGTTAGAAGTGCTAAGGCAAGTGAAAGTCAACATCCCCATTCTTGACATGATTAAACAAGTGCCAAATTTTTGAAGGACCTGTGCACAGTTAAGAGAGGGTTAAATGTCGACAAGAAGGCCTTCCTTACACAACAAGTCAGTGCCATCATTTGAAATCTGAGACTACTGTTAAAAATACAAGATCCAGGTTGCCCTACCATCTCGGTATTTCTCAAGGCACTTGTGTAGAAAGGCCTTCGCTAGACTTAGGAGCCAGTGTCAACCTGCTACCTTATTCAGTGTATAAGCAGCTAGGTTTGGGAGAGCTTAAGCCCACTTCCATTACATTGTCCTTGGATGGATCCATAAAATGCAAGGTGCTTTGTGGGATGTTTTTAATCACAAGTGAACAACTACTATCACAATAGACTTTATTTGTGTGATACAAAACGATTCTGAGTGGGGGGCTAATATATGCCCATCATCTAGAGAGACCATTCTTGGCCACTTCTAATGCGTTATCATTTGCTGAAAAATGGAGTTATACAGCTCACATTTAGGAACGTGACTTTGGAACTCAATATCTTCCACTTGAGTAAAAAGCATATACAGCAACAAGAGTCAGAAGAAATTTGCATAAATTGATACAATTATGGAAATAATGTCCAATGACAAATACGAATGTACTAAGCTGAGAAATTATTTAGTATCTACAGAAGAGCGATAAAACCAAGGCATGATCACATACGAGGCATTGGGGAGAAAAAATTAGGAAATTAGACCTCTACTGACTAGGGGAGAAGCTAATGAGCCTCAAAAGCTGGATCTCGAAGCCCTGTAATTGACTAAGTATGCATACTTGGAAGAACGCATAAACGAGTGCCTGAATTGTCATATCTCTACGCATAACAACCAGCCCAGGAAAACAACTACTTTGAACACAGCGGAACAAAATGACTATTAGGTGAAAATCACTTATCTGAGTTGTAGCCCGATTTACCGTCACTTCTGAGAGGAAGGCAAAATCAATAAGCGACCGTAAAGTGAATCCTCACATGTAGGAAGTGGTCGTGCAAAGTCTAAAGTTGCTACAAGCTTGTATTATTTTACCCATGCTCCAAATGGCCCGCCAGAGTGAGTCCAGCCGAGGTTGTGCCTAAGAATCGGGGAGGTAACCAGCGTATAGAAATGGAGAAATACCCACCCGCCTTACACTACGAGGTTGGAAGTATGTGATACAAAGACTAAATGAGATGACAAGGAAAGATCTTCCCTCTAGCCATGGACTAGCTTCTCGGAAGGATTCACAGCCACCCCTTCTCTGCTTCTGGATGGCTATTGGGCTATTTTCAAATTAAATTTCTCTGGAAGACGAAGACCATACTGCCCGTTTTGGCACATATACTTGGGAGATTCTTTTTGGCTTATATAGTATACCCTGCCATTCCAACGATGAATGCTCAATATCAGCGATTTGGTGGAACGCATCATGGGGGTTTACATGGATGATATTACAGTTTATGGAGGGAGCTTTGAGGAATGCTTGATCAACTTAGAAATTGTCTTGAATATGTGTATAGAGAAGAGCTTATGATCTTGGCCCGGGGAAAATGCAAATTTTGTAGTCCAGCAGGTGCTAGGACATATTATTTCCAAGTAAAGAATTGAGTTGACAGAATGAAAGTGAGATGATTTCAAGCGCTCTCACGAATGAGACTATGAGGGAAATTCTTAGGAGCATGCAGAAACACATACGATTTATCAAAGGGACTTCTCAAAAAATTGCAAGCCTCTTTATAAGCTATTGGAGAAGATATACAAAATTGTAGTGGGGCTTAGGAGATTTGAGGAGCTCAAGGCCTACTTGACCATACACCAATAGTAGAAATTTGTTGGCGATTACCTTCGAGGAGTGTGTCTGTTGCCTGAGCGACCTCTCCATTTGGAAGTACAGTTCTCGGCGGAGGGAAGAAGGGAATCCTTGTATGAAATTCTGCTATGCAAGCAAGACATTGAAACGAGGCGCGAGGAGAATTACACCTGCAGGGAAAGAATACTGGCGTTAGTACATGCTTTGGATAAGTTTAATTGCTTACTTGGTTCGGTGGATATAATCACTCTTCCACGAATCCTCGACACGGAAATTACCTAGTCACCAAGCGAAATGCTAAGGCAGACTTATTAGATGCATTCTCTACTTTGCCAAGAGTTCAACTTTGTAGATTAAGGACAAAGTGTGGAGAATGTTGAAGCCATGGTCTTCTCTGAGATTAACCCAATGGCACCTGACACTCGCGTGACCCTCGATCGATGATGAGTTTCTGAAGTCCTGCTCCAGTAGAACCTGCAAGGTATGCCCACATTGCCGGAGTGCCCGGCGGCAAAGAGTTACGATGATTAGAAGGCGTAAGACGAGTTTTCTTTGCAAAATTCACTCTATTGTGAGACCGCTTCTTATATACGAATGTATCTTGATCAAATAATCGGAAGATCGTCCTTAGGAGAACAGCAAGGGATGCTCGTGCCATGAGGAATGCATCTGGGGCCATTTACGATTCTGAGAGAAAGCCCATCGCGAAGGAATTACCACAATGCAGTTCTAATGGCCTTCACTTCAGGATGCCAGCACCATGTCGCATGGATGACAAATGTCAAGGTTGGGGAGAAGATCTCGTCATCACATGATGCCTCTGAACCCGATTTTGGTAGTTGATATGTTCGATGTTTGGGGCATGGACTTCATGGGACCATTCCTTTATTCCTTTGGATATGTTTACATTTTGGTGGGAGTCGACTATGTGAAATCGAGTTGAGAAGTGTACGCACGAGGCGGGAGACCACGAGGTGAGTGTTGGAAATTCTTGAAGGACAACATCTTTTTTCCAAGTTTAGAAGTCCACTGGGCCATAATTATTGATGGAGTTCACTTATGCAGAAGCCTTTTGAGAACCTCTTAGCTAAATGGTGTAAACACAAAGTGGCCACCCCTTACCATCCATCAAACGTTAGGTGAGTTGTGCTCGCGACGGAGATTAATTAATCGTGTTAAGTGGTGAACTCCAACGAGGAAAGAAATTTGGTCTCTCAGTGCTGGATTCCTTGTGGGCATAAGAACAACAGCCACAAAGCCGTCCTTAGCATGTCATATCGCTAATGCGATGCATATACTTACTGTGAAATTGAGTATATAAGGCATAGTAGGCATTAGCTAAACTTAGACATAGGAGAGTTGGCCTTAAAAGGCTCCTTGATATCGATAGCGAAGAAATTTGAGGAATGGTACCTACTTGACCTCTCAAAATTTGCAAAAACCAGTTAAAAATTGCGCGATCAGCTAATAGCCACAAAAAATTTCAAACAAGGCCCAGTGCTCTTTGTCTGACTCCAGCTCCACCTCTTTCCGAGCAAGCTCAAATCAAGATGGACCAGCCCATTCATCATCCATCAGGTCTATCTTAATGGATTAGCAGACCTGCTTGGTTCCAATGACAATAGGGTGTTCAAGTTCAATGGGCAGAGACTTAAACCCTATGCGTTACAACACCACGGTGACGAGGGAGATTCCCTCCTTAGCCTTCCGTAGATTCAAGCAGGCTCTGCCAGGTTGGCTTGGTCTCCTTTGAGACGATACCCTCCATATTTTTGTTTATAAATTTTATTTAATTTTCTTGAAATAATTTTTATGTTTTCATTTGTTTTCTTAGCTGGCAACACACTTTGTAGCTATGATTTATCCTGCTGATACCATGCATTCTCATGAGTTTTTGGTTCTACGTATGCGGAGTGTTGCAATTCTGGGAAGTTTTGTTCTTTAGGTGGATGTTTTGCGGTGTGCGAATTTTCACAGCTGCGAAATTTCAGGTGCAAATTTTGCAACCATGAGGATTTATGGATGCAGAGAATTCCACTACGATACTTCCCTTGGCTCTTAAATCTTTGCTCACCTTTTCGTTTCTGCACCTTATCGCAATTTTCTAGTTTTTTTTTAATATGGTGTAATGCCCGTTTATGGATTTTAAATGGGTTTCAACCTCATCTTCCTATGCCATCTATTAAGCCCCCCTCCCCCCCTCCTATCATTTTCATTTCAAAACTAGCTCCCATTCTTCCCTTCACCTGCAAAACTCTCCTCATCCCGTTCTTATCTTGCCTTCTCTGGCAAGAATGGCCAAGACAGGCGCGATTTGAGCCCAGATTCCTACTCTTACTCCTCCCCCCTGCTTTGGAAATTGACATGTTTGATCCCTCATTGCTCACTACCCCTGCCCTTCTTGCCACCATGCAGTGCCCAGGCGATTGCCATGGGACCTGCTTCCTTCCCTTGCCCCTTGTTTGAGGTATACCAACCTTGGTACCATACCTAGAGTTAGCCCCACTCCCACGTCTCCTCCACATCCAGGAAGGCTAGCCCGAGGCCCCACCTTCAAAGGGCGGACAGCCTGCACAGCCTAGAGTCTTCTAGTTCCAGGCCCTAGGGCCCCAATCAGACCTGGCTGGGTTCCCACTAGATCCCATCCACGCCTCGATCAATAGGGCTGACCATCTTCCTTTGTCGCCTATTTCCACCGGGGTCGGATTGCAGCACTGCGGACCACGGCGGGTTTATTATGGCCTTCGGACTTTGCGAATCCGGGCTTGATGCCGATGCGACTATGGTAAGTACTCTGATCATTCGCGGCCCCACGCGCGCCCGATTTTCCTGCCCTGGGTGGTCGCCGATTCTACCACCGATGGCTTGCGCGGAAACCCGATCAGCGCTATTCGTTTCACTTTCAGCGGCGAAGGATGCCAGGAGCCGCGAATATTGTAGCTAGGTTCAATCGGTGGTCCTCTTCTTCGACCCGATTCTGACGGTGGCCCGTCCCTCTACGAGGATGGTCATTTTAATATCCCGGGACACGACAACCAGGTCTATCTTGTTCAGGAGGCAGCTTCCCTCGAGTATGCTCCTTGTCGATCACGTTACTTGGTCTAATATTTTAACTCTAGCGCCAGTATATGAGAGGAGGAGCCATTATGGAGCTCTATCTGGTATATCTGAGGGTTTAGAGTTTCAGCCCTCACAGAGGCTAGTCATGACCTCCTTGTTCCATTTGAGGATAGATCCTCATCGTAAGAGCTTGACCTTAGGTCGAGTCCATTTACATTGTTCAAGGCTATTATGTCAGGTACTATAGCACATTGGTTTTCCTGCGGAGCCCAAGCTAGAGCGCCGTCAAGATTGCGACCTTGATCGCTACTTTGTGACAGGTGGCGGATTATGCCCTGCTCTTGCTCGCACCTCAGGATCTAGCGGGAACTAGCCGGCGGCTCAGCCACCTCCAGGATGTGCATACGGGGCCTCGGGTTCCGACCTTCCCCTCCCGGCTCACAGCTATCCTTTGCTCCATTCCCTACGGCTCATCCTACGACACCCTACGTTTGCCTTTTCTATATGGCCCAAAACCCCCCCAAAATTAACATAGTTATGAGAGCCTTACACTTCTCTTGCATCCATGTTACTTTGGATAAATGTGTTTGACAAAATAATTTTTTCTCTTAATATTCCATGATTTAAATGTAAAAGGGTTCGGAGTCACGCTGACCTTTGCAAGTGCCACGGGTCATACAAGTATTAAGAAATGCGGGTCAGGTATCATTCCCACGAGTTGATAGCGGGTGAGATCAACTACCTGACACCTAAAATTCCATACTATTTGGACTCAAAACTCATAATGAAGGATTTATCTACACGACACAAATTAAAACTCCTATACTATTGAATATGTTCAAGCTAAACTAAAACAAAAGTAAATGAATGAAAATAAGTTGTATACAAATGAATGGATTGAATCAGTTTCCTGTGAGAAACGAAAACTCCCAATGAAATACAATGGAACAGTTAATTCCAGCACTAAACCCATTGCTCTATTCTATGTATGGATCTGATTTTTGTCCAAGATTTCCTTATTATTGCGTCTCCACATTCGCGATTGGATATCCTTGCCTCTCGAACAAGATCAAACCCACGACTACTGTGTTCAAACTCTCTTGCAAGATCTGGGTATTTTTCTTTCTCAATACTTCATACCCATTTCTTGTTGACAGCAGAACTTTTGCTTTAACTTCTCAGGATTTTCGCAAAGCTTCTACTACTTAATTGGTGGCTCAACCTCTAGATCTATAGGTTTATCCCTTTTCCCTTAATTAGATCTCAGCTAACACGGGGATTGGAATTTACCTATAAATTAAGGTGAACTCTCTTATTATTTATATTGTTAAATACACCCCTCCAACTTCAATTATGAGCGAATGGGGGATTTATCAAAATGAACTTTGAGCTCGACGAGTTCGATCAATGGTAATTGAACATGCAGGAAAATAATGCTCTACGACTACCAGGAATCTCAGTCTACATTGTCCACGTAGGGGCATCCTGGATATCGAGGAGTAAGGTACATTCCCTCGGCGGTATTAGAGATGCTTACTATTGGGAACTTATCCATTCGAGCGACACCGATTAAGTAAAGCCGAGACCCAAATTGAATTCTCCATGGTGTGCGGGGAAGGCGCAACTAAATGTAAATCCGTCCCGCGAGCTACGTTCGGTGCGCATTGCGAATTAAATGGAGCATGATCGCGCCTGACCAACGCCAATTGCAATAAAGCGACAAAATGAATTCAAATTCGGTATAGATTTCATAAATTTTCAGCCAGTAATACTTAAGAAAAATAATAGAACTAAAGAATCCATTTACTCGTACCGATTCGCGATTGAAAACAAAAAATAAAAAATTAAAAATATACTCTAAAATACTTACAGCAGGTTCTTCTTCTCCCTTTTTGGGTAGTGAATACAGGGAAACTTACTTTACTCTTCTGACTATCTATTTATCACCAAAAGAATGCGGGCCGAATCCCAAGGAAATGCTCCAGTGGAAATCGAGAAAAAAGCCCGGCTCAACTGCTCTATGTCGCGACCTCAAGTTGATATGTCGCGGCAGCCAGACTGTCTTGATTGCTCTTGATAAGTCGCGACTTCTTTCTCCTAAGTTACCAAATGCCTTTTATCGAGTAAATTGGCGACCTCGTTTGTGTGTGACCTCTTTCTGTCGTTCCCTTTAGTGTTGATGTCGGCGACCTTGGTTACATGTCGCGACATCAGCGTCTTCCTATTCTTCCGACACGAGGAGTTGCGACATCAGTTTTATGTTGCGACCACTTTGCTGTTTGTATGATGACTTCATGTGGTGACTTTTATTCCTTGGTCGCAATCGTGTTGGTGGTCTTCTTGCATTCATAACTTTCAATTTTATGTCGCGACCTCATGGTGATGTCGCGACCTCTTTTACTTCCCATTTCTTTTCTTCAGGTTGCAACCTCAGTTCTACGTTGCAACTAATATCCTCTTTCCCACCTATTTTCTAGGTCGCGACCTCAGTTACATGTCGCGACATCAATTTCCTCTGCTCAGCTTTTCTTCAGGTCGCGACCTTAATGAGTGGTCGCGACATCATTTCTGATCCTTGACTTGTGAAAGGTTGCACGTTCAGTTCATGGCAAGTACTTCTATGTTGCTACAGGTTGCGACCTCCTTCCAAACTCTATCTTTGGTTTCACCTTAAATCCTCCTGTTTGTATGTCGCGACTTCAGAGTGGTGTCGCGACCTGAAATGGAGCCTTTTATTTAAAAACTGGTTGCAACCTCTTTCTTTTGCAAAAACCTTTGTGATGGCTTCATAGACGGATTCTTGTCGCGACCTCAGAGTGGTGTCGGGCATCGACTGCCCCCGGTTGGTGTCGCGACATCAAAGTGATGTCGCGACATGAATGATTATTTCTTGCGAATTCCGTTTTTCTTTTTGCTAAAAACACACCATGCCCCGAACCGCGACTTCGCATTGAGTTTTCTATTTCTTGACCGAGCCGCGAGAATATGTTGATGTCGTGACTTGGAATTTGCTGGCAATTGAGCATTCCTGTCACGACATAAATTTTTAGTTATGACCTCAATTCTGTTGCACATGGTTTCTTATGATTTTTGCTATGATTTGAGTTTCTGTTGTATTTTCCTGCAAAATTGAAATTTGAGTTAATCATCCACTTTTCTGTAATTAAATCACATTTATCTCGTAATATACTCAGAAAAATGGATTAAAAATCTAATGAGTTTTTGGACTCATCAAATTCCCCCAAACTTAAAATTTTGCTTGTCCCCAAGCAAAGAAAAGAAAGAATTGTTTGTCCTCAAACAAAAAGGCTTAGAAAAATTTGAAGGACATTTTTATGATTCATACCACAGTCTTTCTCATTCCACCTTCTGATTTGGAATTAAGAGATACCAGCATCATTTTAAATTTCAGTTTTGATTCAAGAATAAGACATGGTATACTTCTATCACAAATTTCTTGATGAAGTAATGTATTTAAACAGTTTATTCAACAAGTCTTGTTCTATGTGTGTGTGCAGGTCTTCAATCCTTTTCATCTTCATGTTGAATTTAGTTAATCTTCTTGGACTAGTCAAAGAAGTCCCATAGGCTTGTTTTTCATGTTGATCTCCACTAATGTAGGTAAATTCAACCTTCAAAATCAATGAGGTCTTTTAGGCTTGTAATGTTGGGCTTAGGTAATTGGGTAGATAGTGGAAAAATTTAAGTTGTAAATCACCCAGTTTCCACCTTTTCTCTATGATTGTTGCCTTCAACTTTCACCCTTTTTCTTCTTTGTACTTGCTGATTCTCCTCACTCTTGGCCTAATTCATCTTCATGTTGAATTCTTTCTAGGGAATTTCAATTTCCATATACTCTTTATTCGAGAGCCCGGTTCCTTTGTTTTCTTGAACTCTTTTGCTTTTTGTTTTTCTAGGACAGAATAGTGCGATATTTTTGTCTTCTTAGGCTTTCCATTACTCTTAGATAACTTTGGGCTAGCAACTCCCATGCCAAGTGGCATTAGGGTACTAGGTGTTAAAACACCCCTACGAGCTTAATTATTCAAGGGAAATAGGCCACAAGACAAAACTTATTCCCTTACTACTATCTTCACCACTTTACTGCTTCTGGCCTCCTTCATTGTAAAAATTTGGAAATATTTTCCCCGAAGACTTGTTTCTTCCTTTATAGTAAACTTTTACGGCTGAAACGGATAATTTGGGCTCTTTCTTTTAGCAGGGTTTATTGCAAGGAAGGGAATTTAAGGTTTTTCAATTCTTTGTTTATTGAAGAAATAAGGCTTATTTGGCTCAAATCGGGAACTAGAATATGCTTAAGCATATATTGAGGAGTAGGCTTAGAAAAGCTCAAGCGCGGATGGCCTCCTATCATTTCTTGTTGTTTGTTTTTACCTAAGATTCGCCTCAATCGATAATCGAAGCAAGTTTTAGGACTAAACTCTCAATCTGAATTTCCCGGAAGATGTTCACAATTGCATCAGTTTCATAGTTTTGTTGACCCGAAGTGTATTATTTCTTCAAGACTTCGTATTTATTTCTTGTCTACTTACATTATTTCATCCAAGTATTCGTTCCATGAAAAATACCAATTCTCAATTTTTGCAAATTAAGGCGAATTTAAACAATGCGAGACAATATTCCTATTTCAATTTACTCATTCCACATCTGATTCTTCTGAATTTTACGTTTCTTGGAAAGAACATAATTATTTATTTGATTCATGCACAGAAAAGAAAATGACATAGAAACAAAATTCCATATATCATAAACAATCAATTTGTAAGTCAACAAGAATTTTATTCAAATATCAAAACATTTCGATATTGTACAATCTATTTTCTTTATAAATAAGACTGTAACTAAATTCGAGAAAAACTCTCTATTTCTTGATATAAAATCCTATATCTTCCCCCTGAAGGTTGCAACTCCTGCTTTAAAATTTGGTTCACCAGACCTTGAGCTCACTCCAAGAGCAATTCGGCCATGAACAAAGTTTTGAAGCAGGAACTTTTTTCCTTTTTCTTTGGGGCTTCTCTGGTTGATGGGTTCTAATTAACCCTTCTTCCAATTCCCTTCCCATGACCACTCTCTCCAGTACACAACGTTTTTATGGAATAAATAATGGAATTGGTTTGTTTCCGACTCCGGTAATTCCATAAGCTCTTGTGTTCGCAACCTTAGACTCTTCTTTTCTCTCATTCTTCCTTTTCTCCATTCTCTTAGTTTATTTTTCCTTTGTTCCTCCCAAATCTATACTACCATTGATTTGATCTCTTGGGAACTACAAGGCCAATTATTCTTTCTTTAAATTTTCGATGAATGCATTGAATATTCGAATTTCTTGCTCCTTGATATTTCCAATAGGGTTTTTACTTGGGAATTTGTTGAGAGTATTAGTATTCGTTTTTCTTGAAGTTGTTAAATTCCCTTTGTTTATTCTCCTCGAGACTGAGCGTACTAAACAAATCAGTTCAATCAAGACTTGTTGATTTACATTTACGCATTAATAACTATTTATTTGAAAAATTCTTAATGAATGATGCGGGCGAAGGTTGGGATGAATTGTAGTACTCTTGGAATGAAGTGGTATAGATCTTTGGGTTAAATTGCCATGGCGGCGATATGGGATCGCGACATTAAGTATTGAGCCTCTAAATTAATGAATTTCAATGAATTTTTTTTTTAACTGCTGGGACGCCCAAACCGAGAGGTTTTAAAATCTACTTTTATTGAATTTTGGACTAATCTGGTCGCAACTTCAAAAAATTTTGTTGTGACCTGAAATGTGGTCATGACAAGGACTTTGGTGTTGCAACATAAAAATGTTCTTTCCCTTCTTTATTTGTTCGTGACCTCGGTTTTTCATTATTTTGACTTTCTTTCCCATTTTTTATTTTTCACATTGACATTCTTGGTTACAACTTTTGGATTAATGTTGCGACCAAAACATAAACTTCGAATTCACGACAATTTCAATTTATTCACTTCCAATCAAAACAACTACAACTCAATTCATCTTCATCATGCAAAAATTTCAACAACTTCCACTTGCATCATATTCAAAATTTAAGCATCAAAACAAGATAAAAATTTCCCCAAACTTTCAATCATGTTATATCAAAGATAAATTTTAAAATCAAATCAAGAAGAGGAAGATACTGCCCCTTTTTGGTCTCTTATGCTGATTGAAGTTTGATTCTGGGATGCTCTGCCTTTTCTTGTGATCTTCGTGTCTGTAAAACTAAAAAAATTTACCTACTCTTCAATCAATAACGAATAAAATTACAAAAAGCTATTAGAAATTTAAACACATAAATTGTAAAATAACACAAGAAAATTTTTAAAACAAAGTCGTGTGGATTGCCTTCCTGGTATGATTTTTAGTCTTTAGCTAGACTTTTCTTGCATCATTGTTACTGTTTCTTCAATTTCTCGTTGAGGAACTAAGGGTTACTCTTCCAATTGCTTTCCTCCCAAGGTAGTGCTTAATGACCATTAACTAACTCTTCATGATTCTTTGGTTCTAAGTGTCAACGCCCCCAAAGCTGTGGTAGCGACACCACTTTATAAATGGTCCACTCCATTTGGATTTCGGCTTTCACGGAAAGAGTCTTAGTACGGAGTTAATAACAAGACGATCTCTGCCTTGAATTCCCTCCTCAAGATTGATGTACCATTTTTTTGTTTTATCACTTGTAGATTCGGCACTATCATAGGCTTCATTCCTCTCAAACTCTTCCAATTCATTTAAGCCCAGTAGCCTCATCTTCCATAGCAACTTCAAAATCAAAAGTAAAGCTTCTTGATGGCCCATAGCTTTATATTCTAAGCTCAAGAGGAATTGGGGTGAAAAGGTTTCAAAGACAAGAATGCGTATGGGGACATGTTCCAAGTGGGAGTTTTGAAGCCCGATTATGTATGCCAGTACATCATCAAGCCCCAAAAGACCAATCTCTTATCTTTGGAACTTACGGTATTTTCAGAATTCTCTTTATCTCCATTTGGAAATTTGACGCCCGTTTGTTTGAGGATGATAAGCCAAGCTCATAATGTGTTTGATACCATATATGCATGGGGTTTGTCAAACACCTTATTTTTCAAAATAGCTCCCTCCATCACTAATTATAGTTGGGTGTCTGGCGAGAATATTTCTTTGTAAAAATCCACAAGCGTATTGGTATCATTCTTTAGACCAAATTTCTTTTGCCTCGACCCGTTTTATACATAATCCACCGGCCCCAGAGTATGTATATATTTTCAAATGAAACTGGAAAAGGCCCCATAAAATTCATTCCCCATAAATCAAACAATTGCACCACTAGGATACCTTGCAAGGGCATCTCATGCCTTTTCCTGATATTTCCCATTCTTTGGCATTGATCACATAACTTCACCCATTCAAAACAGTCCTTAAAAATAGTAGGCCAGTAAAATCCTGACTAGAGAATTTTGTGGGTTGTTTTATCTCCTGCAAAATGTCCTCCATATGGATCATGATGCATGACATTCTTATAAAATCTTGCTTTGCTCACCTTCTGGTACACATCTCCTTATAATTAGATCAGCTCCGCTTTTAAACAATAATGGGTCATCCCGAGGATGCTTAATTACTGTTGTAGATCCTTAGCTTCTTTCTACATTGTGTTGAATTACGGTGGCGTAAATCCTGACTAAGTTCACAATATCCAGCATACGGGGTGATTGGGTGACAGCGGAATAACTCATCTGGAAATTTTTTACTATATTCTCTGCTTCCCCTTTCCTCTTGTACCGGTGGGTTTCTCTACTCTTGACAAGTGATCGGCTATCATTGTCACTACCCTTCTTGTCTTTTATTTCTAAATCAAATTCTGCAATAATAATTTTGATCAATCTTGGCTTCTTTCTATATTAGATATAATTCTTTGCATGTCGGTGTATAACAGCACCTTAGGGCTAAAATGTATAGCTAAATTTTTCACAGCCACAAATACTATTGCCAACATCTCCTTTTTAGTAGTAGAGTAATTTTCTTGAGCCTCATTAAAGGTTTTGCTAGCATAGTAGATATTTTTCGAACACTTTTTCATCTTTTTGTCCCAATACAGCTCCCATTGCATAATCAATGGCATCACACATGATTTCAAAATTCTACTGTTTCAGTGGTTTTGCCATGATGGGAGCTTCAACTTGAATGCGGATTTGATTTCCTCAAAAACTTTACGGAAGGATTCATCAAATATAACTTAGTATCTTTTCCAGTGTCCTGCATACTAGTCTAGCAATTTTGAGAAATCTGATAAATCTTCTATAAAATCCAGCTATGTCTAAGAAACTTCTAATTCCTTGATTGTAGTGGGTGGCATTAGATTTCTTATAATTGAAACTCTGGTCTACCTCGAGCCACCGCTCTGAAATCATGTGGCCCGAGACAATTCCTTCTGTAACCATAAAATGACATTTCTCCCAATTCAGAGCTAGATTCTTGTCTTTGCACCTTTGAAGTACTATCCCCAGGTTATGCAGGCATTGTTAAAAACGAGATCCATACACTGTAAAATCATCCATGAAGATCTCCATAACCTTACGCTAGATCTGTAAAATATAGACATCATGCATCGTTGGAAGGTACCGGGGCATTACCTGAGAGCCAATTGGCATTCTCTAAAAACAAAAATTACCAATGCGTAAAAAGTAGTTTTCTCCTGATCTTCGATTGCAATGGCAATTTGGTTATATCAGTATCCATCAAAACAAAAATGAGGTGTCTGCCCGACCTATCTAGCATCGATCAATAGGTAGGAAAATGATCCTTTTTTTGGTTGCGTATTCAATTTTTCGTAATGTGTGGTCTGACCCGGCCTTAAACCCCTAGTTTCGATCCTATAACCTCTTAGTATTAAAAGATGGATTAGAGGTAAAAATAAATCTCTACATTAGATTAATTGAATCTCATGGCGTTAGAGAATTATCAATTTAAGGTTGTGACTAAATTAGTTTGTAACGCCCGAATCGAGAGACTATACAATACATGATGTTGTAGAGTATACGAGCACTAAGTGTTACATTGTAATATTCCGGAAATGAAATTAGGAAATTATAAATTATGGAACCACGGAATTGTAGTATGAACAAGGGTTAAATAGTAATTCATAAAAATGATATGAAAACCATTAAGTGAGTAGAGATGGGCCATCATATAAATAACAAAAACTGATTTAAAAAATTTAAAAGGATGAAGGACTTGATGGCAATTAAAGGAAATATTAGAATATAAAAATGGGAAAACCAGAAGACAAACTCATTTTTGGTCTCCAAAGGCTAGGGCTCACGTTTTGGAGAGGAGAGAAGAGCAATGAAGAGGAAGAGGAGGAAGAAGAAGGAGAAGGAGAAGAAGTAAAAAAAAAAATTCAGGTATGTGTTTGCCTTGGAATCATGAGTATTTGGATTATTAAGGTTTGGTATGGAGAATTAGTTTCTCCTTTGGTCTAGGTTTTGTGGAAAGATCACATAAACCTTTTAATTGTTGGGTTTATGAGAGTAAAACCCCAATTGGTGGAAAATAAACATGGAATCATCATATTTATATGGGTTTTAGAAGAAATGGAGGACCTTTGGTTGAATTCATAAGATTGTACCTAGGGTTTGTATGGAGTTAAACCACCAATCAAGTGTTATGGAGTGGTTTTGAATGACTTTTCATGTTGATTATTGGTATCACGGTTTTGAGGGATTGGTTGTAAAAAAAAAAAAACAAAAGGAGAATGTTGGGTTCTTAAAGGAATTGCTATCAAAAATTTCACCTTAAAACCCTGTTTTTGTTTTTGCTATAAATTAAGTTAGAATCATCCAAATGAATTGATTCCAATTGGTAAAGAACCATAAGATATTTGGATACAAATGTATAGAAGGGACCAAGAGTAAATAGTAGCTCTAAGGCTCCCAAATACTGACTGAAAGGTGAACTCGTGTAGCTCCCTGATTTTGCTCTGTTTTGGGTATGGTTGTAGTGGTTTGGTCATAAGTGGAGTTTCACTCATCCAAATTGAGTGATTAAAAATTCTGGGTAAAATAGACTTCTAGGGGAATAATTTATCTGAAGGAAGTTCAAGCATATTTTAACCCAGGTTCCCGAAATGTTTCCAAATTAGTATGTGCAGATTACGTTACCTTACAATTTGAGTAATCTGGATACAATAACTTGAGTTTAGGAAGTCAAATTAAGTGATTCAATTGGAGGAAAACAGAACCATAGCTTCAAATGAGTGAAGAAAAGAAAAGGCAATTTCGTGTGACTAGAAGAGGTGATATAGGTAGGAAGAATAACAGAAAGGAAAATGGGGCAGAAGCCGTGCTACCACTGCTACATTGCCAAGGAGGCATCCGTTTTGAGAGTAAAAATATAATTTTTCATTCAAGCCCCTTAAATTAAGCACGGGCCACGTGGGAGGGTGATCCTAAGGGTCAAAAACTAAGGCTTTTACATAAAAATTGGGATTAGAAGTCTCGATTGAGTAAAAACAAGTTGGGAGGATATATAGAGAAAAATGAAGTGTAGTGATATTCTTGACCTTATAGTTGAGAATTTAAAATTTTGTCACTAGCTGATGAGAATATTGTGTAGGTGACGGACACGGGAGCGGCGTCCACGGTACCATTAGAGATGCAATGAGGGAGTGGCGGCTTCAAGGTAAGTGGTTCGCCACTTAAGATCTTTTCCCAGTTTCATGTAAATGGTTGATGTTGGTAATGAATATGGTAGTTAAGTAATCTAAAAATAAAATATTTGAAAATAGAGTTTTAGAAGTTTCAAAACAAGTTAGATTTGTGCTTTTGACACTAAATAAATGTAGTTTTAAAACCATGAAGAATATTCCCCTAGAATATATTAAGTTTAGCGTTATGTGACGATGCAATAAATTCCGTCCATAGTCGCTCACAATAAAGAAAAGTTAACTACTGCCTTGATGCAAGAAAATTTCGTTCGTAGTTGCTCGGAGTTTAATAGAAAGTATAAGCGCTACGCGTTGCGATGCGGAACAGTGCACTGCGTAGTTGGCTATTTGTATATTAGCGGTATGTGGCGATACGGTAAATTCCGCTGTAGTTACCGGAGTTTTAACACTACAATTGCGTGCGGTAAATTCCGTATTGTAGTTTGCTTTCGTTGATAAGCTTTAGCACCTACCGATGTCGCGGTAAGAGGGCCGTAGCGGTAGTGGTTGAGATGACAGTAAGCTTCATGTTGGCGTTAGTTTTAAATGCCGAAGTGATGGTTAAAATAATTAAAGGATATACATGGAGTTTTGAAAGAAATCATAAAACAAATGATAAATTGTCATGTTAATTAATATGTGATATATATTTTCGTTGAACTAACTTGTTTGTTCATTTTGTAATATTATATTCAGCTGTGTGCTATTACGAGAGACTGACAAGGCGTCATCATTTTGTTGTCTATATAGGTGGGCGATTTTTTACCTATGATGTAAAACTTTTTGTATGAGAGGGATATGTAATTGAACAACACATATTTAAATTTTGAAATTGTATATTTGTAAATATCCATGCATTTCATATATATGATGCATCTTGATATATTCTACTTAAGTTTGTAAGTGGTGTTTATAAATTGAGAATTGAGTGTTGATGTGGCATGTTGGTGGAAATATGATAATGATTATTGCAAGTTTGGGAATAAAGTTGGGAGGGTGGTTTTTAGTAGGGGAGTGTAAATTTCTTGACAGGTAAATTTTGGTTTATCAAAATGCAGTCGTTATGCTGCCGAAAATTTTATAAAAATATTTGAAACAAAAGTTGCGAAAATTTTTATCACTCCCAACTAATTAAAAGAAAATTTAATTTATGAGTTTAAACGAGTAAATCGGTTATAGAAAGTTAGGGTTACTTTAGAGTTTTACAATCGGACCCGAGTCGGTTTGAGGGAGTACATTGAGGTTCAGCAGGATCACTCGAATAATTTAGATAAGGTGGAAGGGTCCTGAGTTGATATCAGGCTTGAGTTCTCGTTCGGTTGAAGAAAGTTTTAAGAAATGTTTGAACTATTTCGCACAAATTGTGTGCTAGTTATGCTTAAGGCATGAAGTTATTATGTGCACATCATTCTTGATTCAAGGGATTATGTTTCGTGATTGCATTTAAAGCATAAGTTATAGTACTTGAATTACGCATATTATGCATATGCATTTAAATTGTGAGTTAAATATTGCATGGAATTATCACATGCAGTTATATTGAGTTAATTAGGTGAACTTGAAATTTTGATTTGTTGTCTATATAGTGTACTAGTACAAATTTAGCTATGCGTCGGGTCGATGCAGCGGCGAGGCGTATAAAGGCACCCACGCAAATAGAGACGGGTTGACCAGTCTGTCAGCGTGCCAGGGTCTCCCACCCCCAACCATCGCGGTCGATCGACTGAGCCTACCCGAGGACCTATTCGGGGTAGATGGAGCAGATAGCACATATGCTATGACCCTTGACCGGCCGCGAGTGGGATATCGATTGAAGCTAAGTAAATTAGCGTGGCCAGTATGATGCTTAGGAGACCTAGAGAGAGCGTTATCTTGGATAGGGGCAAGCGAAGAGATTTTTTCGAGATGATAGGGTGTACGGAGAGGCGAGAAGGTCTCCCTGATACCTTCCCTGCCCAAGATCGCGCGAAGGGGCGAGTGGGAGGCGCGCCCGAGAGGCAGAGAGGGTGTCGCATATGGGAGTTCAAGAGATTTTTCACGGCTATAAAGATGCCAAGTTGAAGAGTTTTATGATTGGAAGCGGGGGCTCCCTCCCGGTCCTAGAGTACGAAAAGAAGTTTTCAGAGTTGATTCGCCTAGTTCCTTTTTTCACAGAGAATGAACAAGAGAAGATCAACATATTTATGGCATGTCTTAACCCTTGATTAGGGACCGTAGTGACATCGCATCACATACCGATATGGGCGGTTGGTGGAGCGGCCACCGGAGTAGACGAGTGCACGAGACCGCCACGAAGTCGAGTCTGGTCGGTCGAGAAAGGACTGGACGGTCGCCATCGGGGAGGCCCGGTAAGATGCCTAAGAGTGGTCGGCTCTGTGGTCGCGAGAGTCGGTGGTAGGTCGAGACCCGAGGCCGGTCGAGTTGCGGTCATCGGCACGGTCCGAGCCAGCGGGTTGGAGGAGTCGACCGATTAATGCGATAGATGTGGCCCGATCACATTCGGTTAGTGCCTTCGGCGGGGCGGGTGTTTCATGCGACCGGGAGGGCCGTTTATGAGGGTATCCCGAGTGCGGTGACCGTGGTCGTCGGAGGCGTACACGGCTCGGGGCATACAAAGTGGGAGTCGTGGACCGAATAGAGCCCCCAGGCTGGAGGAGCTACTAGTGCATGGCGACCTAGTGGCGGAGACGGGTGAGCGTACCCCTAGAGGGCGACCCTAGTAGACCATCCGAGCAAACCGGGTAGACCTCGAAGTCAAGGCTGCCGGTATATATGGTGACCCGGCACGGCGGCCGATGCACGAGATGGTCCACGAGGTACCATTTCTTTGTTAGCATTGATGCTCATGTATTGGTGGACTCAGGAGCCACCCATTCTTTTATTTCTCGGGAGTTCATAGAGAGAGTCGAGATAGAGATGAGACCGACCGAGTGTAGTATGGTAGTGTCACTTCCCACGGGTGATTCGCTTATTGAGAAATTAGAGTCTGATAAAGTGACTATAGCAAATGAGTTCGAGTTGATCTAATAGTACTCGATATTCACTTGACTTTGACATCGTGCAGGCATGGATTGGTTAGCTAAACATCGTATTTACCGTCGATTGCTACAAGAAAAGGTCCGGTTGGTCGGCTGAGGAACGAAGTGATCTTTTGTGGAGAGAGGGAAGATACTTTCTAGTTTAATCGTAATACAAGCAAACAAGATGCTTTCAAATCAAACATGCTAGGGGTGCACAATTTGTAGCTAGAAATAGAATGCGGAAATAGTGAGATGTAGTTAGCGAGGAGTTCACGTGGTGAGAGCAGATTCTTTGATGTCTTTCAGGATCTACCGGGGGTTACGGCCGGACCCGAGGAAGTTGGTCGAGATTGAGCTAGCGCTTAGCCTGAGGCCATCTACATGGCAAGTACCCGGATGACACTTGACATTAAGGGTGAAGGTGCAAATGGAAGAACCCACGTTGAGTAAAGGCTTCGTTAAGGCAATTACATCACACCATGGGGGAGCTCAGATGTTGTTTGTTGGAAAGAAAGATGGGGCCTTAGTTTATCCATCGATTATAGGCATTTCGACAAGTAACCATCGGGAATCGGTATCCATTGCCAGAATAGATGAGATTTATTTGTTCGGAGTTACAAGGAGCTGGGTCTTCTCGAAGATAGATCTGATCGGTATCGTCGAAGGTGCGTGGAAGATGTTCCCAGAGCGATATACGTAACTAGATATGGGCATTGAATTTTTGGTGATGCCATGGCTGGCGATGCTCCGACAAAACCTTTATGGATTTGATGAATCGTGTCTTCGGATCTTATTTAGACAAGTTCGTCATAGTCTTCATCGATGATATCTGAATTTATTCAAGTAGTAAGAAGAGCATGCGAGAGGCATTACAAACTGCGAGAGGAGCATCGTCTCTATGCAAAGTTCATCAAGTGCGATTTTGTTAGGTCGAGTAGCATTCTTGGGACATGTAGTATCGCCCGAGGTATTCGGTAGACCCTCGGAAAATGAAGACCATTAGATTGAAACCACTGCCCGCAGGCGTAGCGAGAGTCGAGTTTCTTGGGTTTTAGCGGATTACTATAGAAAGTTCGTAGAAGGGTTCTCGAGAATACTTCTCATTGACGAGGATTAACGAAGAGAGAAGTTCATCTGATGGGGAGAATTTGTCGGAATAGTTTCGATGAGTTCAAAAGCAAAGGCCGACTCACGCACCCCGGTACTTACACTCCCCTCGGGAAGTGGGGTTCTGATTATATTATGATGCCTCCGGGCAAGGTTTAAGGTGCGTATTAATTCAATCACCTGACGTTAGTAAGAGTGATAGCTTATGCGCGAAAGCGATTAAAGAGCATGAAGTAAACTATCAACGCTTTTTGATTTAGAGTTAGCGGCTGTAGTGTTCGCATTGAGAATATGGTGACACTACCTACGTAGACCTTGTAGGATCTTCTTGATGTAAAAGCTTCACTTGATGCTCCCCATTCTCACAAAAGATTTGAACATGAGGCAGAGACCGGTGGATAGAACTCATCGAGACCTTAGCTGCGCCCATTGAATACCACCCGAGGGCAAGACAAATGTAGTAGCCGGGGATGCGCTAGCGGGAAGCCCTCTAGTTCCTAGCTCGGCAAGCATAATACTTGACAATGCTAGTAGAGAGGCGAGATGCATGGGGTCCCGATCAGAACCGACATAGTCGAGATTACTCTAGTAGTAACTTTTCATGTTCCGGCTAGTGTTAATTGGACAAAGTTAGAGACTTACTGTATTTCGGGTTAGAGTATTTGATGGGGGTAAGGAAGCAAGATAGAATTTGGACAACGAGTAACCTTCACCTTACGAGGTGATGGGACACTAGTGTTGGGCCAGAGATTATGTGTCCCAGATGTGATAGAGTTGAAGAAATAAATCATGGAAAAGGCACACTCGTCAGCATATGCGATGCATCTAGGGAGTACTAAGATGTATCGGACTTTGAGAGACCACTATTGGTGGAGAGGTATGAAGAGAGAGATAGCAGAGTTCGTATCTAAGTGCCTAACTTGTCAACAAATTAAGATTGAACATCGAAACTGCGGAATCTGCTGACCTTTATCTATTCTGAGGTGGAAATGGGAAGGATCCGCGATGGATTTCGTGGCGAGGACTTCGGAGACCTGACATGGACATGATGCTATTTGTGTTATTGTGGATAGATTGATGAAGTCGGCCCACTTCATTGCTACTAATAATACCTATTCCCTAGAAGATGTCTGTGATTGTAACTAGATGAGATTGTGAGCTACATGGCGCACCGATTAATCCCAGCCCAGCCGGACGAGATCCTCGCTTCACTTCGATTATGGAATGGCTTCAAAGATGCTATGGGCACGGATTACGATTCGATCTTTGCTCCCACCCGCCTGAGATGGCCGTCGGAGAACCATTCGGACTCCTCGAGAGAGATATGTTGAGGCTTTATGTGATGGAGTTTAAGGGAAAATTTGGGATAATTACCTAGCATTGATAGAGTTTTCTGACAATAGTTGTCAGTCCTAGCCGTGGTATTGGCACCCTAGAGCCCTTGGCGAGAAAGTGTAGAACTTGATGCATTGAGAAGAAGTGGGGCTGCGGAGTGAAGTCAGCTGTCCAGATACAATCGAGAAAGTAAATATGATAAGAGAGCGGTTGAAGATAGCAAATGACAGGCAGAAAAGCTATGCGGACAATCGAAGACGAGATCTGAAGTTTGAAATGGGTGATCAAGTATTCCTATGAGTCTCGCCATGGAAGGGTATTTTGAGGTTCGAGAAGCGTGGAAAGTTGAGCCCACGATACATAGGCCCCTATGAGATAGAGTGGGTGAAGTGGCTTATCGATTGAGGCTACCACCGAGGGATTAGCGACATCCATGAGCGTGTTCCACGTCTACGTAAGTATATAGTGACCCTTCACATAATCTTAAGAGACAACCTATTCAATTGAAGGAAACTTGACCCATTATGAGCATCCAAGATAAATCCTGCATCATGTGATCAAGTGTCATAATAAAGTGATTCCTTTAGTGAAGGTGCTATGGAAAAATCATGGGGCAGAAGAGGCTACATGGGAGCCCGAAGCACAGATGCGTGCCCAATACCCTCAGTTGTTTGAATAAGGTACACAATTTAAAATTTCAAGGACGAAATTTTTAAAAGGGGGGAAGATTTTGTAAACCCCTAGTTTCGATCTATAACCTCTTAGTATTAAAAGATGGATTAGAGAGGTAAAATAAATCTCTACATTAGATTAATTGAATCTCATGGCGTTAGAGAATTATCAATTTAAGGTTGAATACCATTAGTTGTAACGTTTCCGTCCCGAGAGAGTATACAGTACATGATGCTATAGGGGCGTATACGAGCACTAAGTGTTACATTGTAATATTCTGGAAATGAAATTAGGAAATTATAAATTATGGAACCCGGAATTGTAGTACTTGAACAAGGTTTAAATAGTAATTCATAAAAAGGATATGAAAACCATGAAGTGAGTAGAGATGGGCCATCATTTAAATAACAAAAATTGATTTAAAAAATTTTAAAGGATGAAGGACTTGATGGCAATTAAAGGAAATATTAGAATATAAAATGGGAAAAACAAGAAGCCAAATCCTATTTTTGGGTCTCCAAAGGCTAGGGGTTCAGCATTTTGAGAGAGGAGAAGAGCAAGGAAGAGGAAGAGGAGGAAGAAGAAGAAGAAGTAAAAAAATCTGTGTATGTGTTTGCCTTGGAATCATGAGTACTGATTATTAAGGTTTGGTATGGAGAATTAGTTTCTCCTTTGGTCTAGGTTTTGGTGGAAAGACTACACAACCTTTGAATTGTTAGTTATGAGAGTAAAACCCAATTGGTGGAAAATAAACATGGAATCATCATATTTATATGGGCTTTGAAGAATTGAGGACTCGTTGAATTCATAAGATCGTGACCTAGGGTTTTGTTAGCGGGAGTTCCAAACCACCAATACAAGTGTTATGGAGTGGTTTTGAATGACTTTCATGTTGATTATTGAGGTATTACGGTTTTATGGATTGGTTGTAAAACCAAAAAACAAAAAAAAAAACAAAGGAGAATGTTGGGTTCTTAAAAGAATTGCTGCCAAAAATTTATGTAAAACCCTTGTTTTTGTTTTGGCTATAAATTAAGTTAGAATCTTCAAAATGAATTGATTATAATTGGTAAAGAACCATAGGAGATAGGGCTACAAATGTATAGAATGGACCAAGAGCAAATTGTATCTCTAAGGCTCCCAAATATGGACTGAAAGGTGAACTCGTGTAGCTCCATGATTTTGCTCTGTTTTGGGTCTGGTTGTAGTGTTTTGGTCATAAGTGGAGTTTCACTCATCCAAATTCAGTGATTAAAAATTCTGGGTAAAATAGACTTCTAGGGGGATAATTTATCTGAAGGAAGTTCAAGCATATTTTAACCCCAGAGTGCCCAGAAATATTTCCAAGTGGAGCTATGTGCAGATTCTGTTCTTTCAATTTGAGTAATCTAGATATAAAATACAATAACTTGAGTTTTGGTGATCCAAATTAGGTGATTCAAATTGGAGAAGAAACCTTAGAAACATAGCTTCAAATGAGTGAAGAAAGAAAAGGCAATTTCGTGTTACTAGAAGGTGATATAAGTGAACCGTAGAAAGAAGAACGAAGTAAAACGGAGACCGAGCAAAAGATGCTACCACCGCCTGGCATGGGTCGGCCCGTTTGAGTAAAAATATAATTTTTTCATTCCAAGTGTCAGAAATTAAACGGACCGCTGCAAGTGATCCATATGGGTCAAAACTAAACTTTTACATAAAATCGGGATTAGAGAGTCTCGGTTGAGTAGAAACAAGTTAGGAGGATATATAGAGAAAAATGGTCTTAATTGAGATTCTTGACCTTATAGTTGAGAATTTAAAATTTTGTCACTAGTAATGATGAGGAATAATATGTAGGTGACGGGCACGGGAGCGACGTCCACGAACCTCGTAGAGATGCTTGACGGGGAGTGACGCGGCTTCAAGGTAAGTGGTTCGCCACTTAAGATCTTTTCCGCCATGTAAATGTATTGATGTTGGTATGAATATGGTAGTTAAGTAATTCAAAAGAAAATATTTGAAAAGAGAGTTTTAGAAGTTTCAAAACAAGTTAGATTTAGGAGTTTGATACTAAGTAAAATGTAGTTTTAAACCCATGTATATTCTCTTTAAGATATAATAAGATTTCTGCTATGTGACGCATGCAATAAATTTCTCATTCATAGTCACGATACAACAAAGTTTAGCACTACGCGACGATGCGTAAAATTATGTCCTAGTTTCGCCAGGAAAGTATAAGCGCTTATCGCGATGCGCATACCCCGCATCGAGTCGGGCTATTTGTATAGTTTGCAAGATACGTGGCGATGCAAGAAATTCCGCCAGAGTTACCCAGAGTTTTAACACTACACCGCGGCGCAAGAAATTCGTGATTGTAGTTGCTCGTTGATAAGCTTTAGCACCCTACTTGGCGGCGCAAATTCCGCAACGAGTGGTCGAGATGACTTGCAAGCTTCACGCTGGCTAGTTTTAAATCGCCCGTGATGGTTAAAATAATTAAAGTTGATATACATAGGGTTTTTTGAAAGAAATCATAAGACAAAATGAAAACTCGTCATGTTAGTGTATGTGATATATATTGCTGTACGAACTTGTTTGTTCATTTTGTAGCTATTTATATTCCGCTGCGTATATCATGGACGATAGCGTGACATCATCATTTTCATTTATAGGTGGGCGATTTATGACCTATGATGTAAAAACTTTTGTAGAAGGAGAGGGATATGTAATTGAACAACACATATTTAGATTTTGAAATTGTATATTTGTAAATATCCATGCATTTCATATATATGATGCATCTTGGATATATTCTACTTGTTTGTAAGTGGTATTTATAAATCTGAGAATTGAGGTTGATGTGGCATGTTGTGAAATATGATAACGATTATTTCAAGTTTGGGAATATAGCAAAGCTGTAGAGGAATTGGAGGTTTTAGTAGAAGTGTAAATTTCTTGACAGTAAATTTTGGTTTATCAAAATGCCATATGTCGTATTAAAATTTTATAAAAAATATTTGAAACAAAGTTACGAAATTTTTATCACTCCCAACTAATTAAAAGAAAATTTAATTTATGAGTTTAAATGAGTAAACCGGTTATAGAAAGTTAGGTTAACTTCCCGATTTCTCTTCTCGGACCGGCCAAGCCTGCCGAGGAGTCTCGTTGAAGTGCCCTACAGATCCTCCGCATAAGAGTTTAGATAAGGTCTGGGAAGGGTCCTATCAATACACACCTCCATCCACATACTTCGTAGGGAACTGGCCTATTCTTTTCATTTCCGATCACAATCCACCTTCTTGGGAACCACATGCACTGGCTTACCTGAACTATCCGACATAAAGATATATAAACCCGCTTTTTAACCATTTCGTAACTTCTTTCTCGACAACTTTTTCATCACTGGTTCAAATTTCCTTTCGATGCTCAATAGAAGTTTTGCATTATCATCCAGCAATATTCAGGTATGCAAATGGAGGGGTCAATTTTCGATCTCCACTGACCATGCAATTGTTTCCTTGTATTTTCCATCACAAGAATCTCTTCGCTCTTCACTTCACAATGTATTTATATGATAACTGGTTTTCTCTTTTCCTGGCTCAAAACTCATATTTCTCAAATGATCGGCAATTCAATGTTAGCCCTTTTCCGCACCGGGTTTCTGCTCAAGTAGTTTGTTGTTTCGCTTCATCATCTTGATTGTTTTCATTTATACTCAGACGGTTTCCTTGTTAAACAAATTCCAAGGCGCTTCACAATCAGTCTCTCAAGATAGTGCGGTAATTCATCTCAATTTCATTGATATAGTGTTGAAGGATACAACTTAATTCAATTCAACATCGAGAAGGCTATTGTTTCATAGCCTATACAACCTGTCTCGTATCTACATCGGGATGTTCCGTACTTATTAATATTAAACGCACCGCTTCATTTCCACCCCGAGTGTCGCTTCAATTTTCCGTACATCTATCAAGGTTGTACCCCAGCTAAGTTAAGAAAGGTCGCCCTTGAAGAACAAAGGAACTTGGGTATCTTCCTCCATCTACATGATAACAAATCCACTAGGAAGATGAGTTTCAACCTGATTAAGGCGCCACCTTCAAGAATGCTTCCGGGTTGTGCCATTGATCTATCAGCCATCTGGAATGTAATTGCTTTTGGGGTAAGTTCCCCGAAATTAAGTCTCTGCACAACTAATAGAGGCATCAAATTTATACTAGGGTCAGAATCACATAAAGCTTTCTTGAATTCATATTTCCCTATGGAACAGGGAATGGTGAATCGCCAGTATCTTTTCATCTTGCCGAGCTTTTTCGAATAATGGCATCGCATGTGCTAGCCAAGGTTCACTATTCCCTCCTCAACTATCTTCCTTTCGTCGCCTCCTTCAGAAATTTTGCAGATAAAGAGGCATTTGACTGACACTTCGCAATGGGATATTTATTTCTATCTTCTTGAAAATGTCCAAAGAATTTAGAAAATTGTTCTTCTTCTTGACTTCCTCAAGTCTTTGTGGAAATGGTATCATGTGTATAAGTAGGTACTCCTTCCTTCTTTTCTCGGTCATTACTTCCCTCTTCACTGCTCAACTGGGTGGTTCTTCTCCTTATTTTTCACTTTATTTTTCCGCCGCCTTTCTTTCCTTTCTATCCTTCAAGGTCAAGCCAAATCCTTCCCACTTTAGTCGAATTGCCATGCAAGATTTTCGGGTTCTCCTCGAGTATCACTAGTGGAATGTACCTTGCTCGATTTGGCATATTCAGCGCTTGCTCTACTTGTGTCCAAAATGAGGCACTAGCATCTCTTCAAATATTTGAGCATCGACTTGAAAGCCCAAGTCAGATAGTTTCGCTCATGGAATTGTAATAGCCTCTTGTCGCCCCCATGAACCGCAAAGATTTGTTCTTCAAATGGCCGAAGTCCTCCTCCACCCTCGATATCTATTGCCACTTCGCTGGCCACTGGAACCTCGTGGTCGATATCCTTGCCGCGATTCGCCCATGCCTTCTCAGTCTATCGCTCTCCACCATATGAGAAATTCCTATGGTTCCTCATCGCTGGATCAGAAAGTGTGTGTGCAGTGCTGGGATCGCTTGAAATGATAACTTCAGCTCGCTAACGCATTTAACCTCTTCAAGACCATAAGAATCTTCTTCGTTGGCACCCCGAAGACTCATTACAAAGTTCTCTTTCCACTCGCTCTTATTTCCATGAGCAAGTAGCATCTTTCTCTCTGCTTCGTCCATCCTACGATTATGGCATCCAACTTTGCCTCCATGGTCACATCTTGCTCTAGCCCATGACCCCTTTCCTCTCGTTATTTCTGAAAACTCGGGATGGAGCTTTCATATTGCATTTTTCCAGGTCTTCTATTAGATCTCTCGCCTCTTCAACACTTTTACGTTTGAATGCTCCACAGCATGAAGCATCGATAATGCCCTTAGATGTATCATTTAAAGCATGATACACTCTGTCCATCTGGTCTCCCTCAAATCTATACCATGCATCAGCATCTCTTCAGAACCTCTTGAATCTTTCCCTCCTCCTGCTACATAGCTCTCATCTTCCCTTGTTTGAATACTATTATCTCTCTTCTTCTCTCCTCAAGCCGAGAGACGGGGAAAGAATCTCGCCTGGCAGTTTCTACCAACTCTTCCTACGTGTCAACTCGAACCATATGAACGATTCATACCATGTGGCTAAGCATTCTAAAAGAAAATGGAAAGAGATGCAACTTTATCACTCCTCTCGGTCTCACACCGCTCGCCTTCACCGTATTTTCCATCTCCCCCTCCAGAAATCTTCCCTGTGTGCTCGCCGTTTTCTGGGCTCCTCTCGTGGATGACCCCAAGAAACCGGCTCGAAAATTACTCAGTGATCCACAGTGAGGCCGTCTCGATTGTAGAATACTCTTCCCGAATAATAGGCCTACAAATCCTCCATCAGACAAGAATGAGGCCTGCCGTCCCGCTCTTCCGTCTGGCCGTGTCTCTCATCCCCGCCATAGCCGCGCTTCCGCTCTTGTCTTTCTTAAGCTCTTAGTAGCCTTCCAATCTGTCCTGGAATCGTCGAATCCGCTTCCTATGCATCAAGGTTCTCCTGAAATCCAAACACACTCATATTAATAGGATTAGTCTAACTAAACAAAATATTTTCAACATGGCTTGTTAAAGATTAGTGACCGATGTAGTCACTGCTTGCAAAACTATTTTTGTTCTTTTCTTAAAATGTCCAAATTAGTATTTCCTTCTTTTGTCCGAATATTGATCTATTTAATTCTTTCAATCACAAGAACTATACTATATAAAAAACTTGTTTGCCTTTTCTATATGTAGACTAAAACCCTCAAATTAACATAGCTACGAGAGCCTTGTCTCTCTCGCATCCATGTTACTTTTGATAAATGTGTTTCGATAAAATAATTTTTCTCTTCATATTCATGATTTAAATGTAAAAGGGTTCGGGCTTCTATGACACTCCGCAAGTGCACAAAGTCATACAAGTAGTAACCAATGTAAGTCCGTATCATTCCCACGGAGATTGATAGCGAATTACAGATCAACTACCCCAACTACTAAAATTTCATACTATTTGGACTCAAAACTCATAATGAAGGATTTATCTACGCGACACAAATTAAAACTCCTATACTATTGAATATGTTCAAACTAAACTAAAACAAAAGTAAATGAATGAAAATAAATTGTATACAAATGAATGGATCAATCAGCTTTCCTGTGAGAAACAAACTCTCAATGAAATACAATGGAACAAATTAATTCCAAAGACTAAACCATCGGGCTTCGTTCTATGTATGGATCCTCGATTTTGTCCAAGACTTCCTAATTATTGGAATTGATCTTCCATATTCTCGTCGATTGGATATCCTCATTTCTCCTCAAGACAAGATCAAACCAATTTAATTTATTCAAACCTCTCAAGTAAGATCTAGGTATTTTTCTTTCTCAATACTTCATACCCATTTTCTTTACAAGAGAACTTTGCTTTACCTTATCGATTCTCAAAGTTTCTACTACTTAACTGTGGCTCAACCTCCAGATCTATGTCATTCTTTCCCTTGATTGTAGATCTCTACCTAACACTGGATCGAATTTACCTATGACATGTGAACTCTCGATTATTTATATCATAAATACACCCCTCCAACTTCACTCATGAGCTAATGGGGATTTATCAAAATGAACTTTCAAAGCTGCTAGTCATTAATGGTAGTCGAGCATACCCGTAAAAGAATGCTCAACTCCTCAAGACCTCCGTCTCTCGTGTCACGTTGCAGGGCATCCTAAGATATCGAGTAAGATACATTCCCTCAACTGGTATTAGGTACTACTATTGGGAACTTATCCATTCAAAACGACACCGATTAAGTAAAAACTGGACCCAAATTAATTCTCCATAATTGTGCAAAAAGATCAGAATTAAATGTAATCCAATCCAGCCAGAGTCGCATTAATTAATATCGTATCGCTGAATAAGAAATGAAGCACCGACGCGCACAACCACCTAATTGCAATAAAACTCCACAAAAAATGAATTAAATTGCCTAGATTTCATAAATTTTCAGCAAGAATACTTAAGAAAATACAGAACTAAAGATCCAAACACTCGTTCCTCGCACAGCCTATATTCAAAACAAAAAATAAAAAAATAAAAATCTACTCCAAAATATACACCGAGTTCCTTCTTCTCCCTTTCCTCAGGTAGTGAAGATCGAAACTTACTTTACTCTTCTGCGCCATTCATTTATACGCAAAAGAATCGGGCCTAATCCCCAAACGCTCCGTGGAAATCCAAAGAAAAGCCTAGTCAACAGCCCGTCATGACCTCGTTGATGTCGCCACATGGACTCGCCTGACGCTGACGTCACGACTTCTTCTTAAGTCAGTAACCATTTTGTCTTACAAATGCCTTTGATCAGTGGTCACGACCTTGTTTGTGGTCGCGACCTTTTTTGCTCATTGTTTCTTTAGTGTTGATGTCGCTAATTCGCCACATGTCGCCACATCATTGTCTTCTATTCTTCCAAATTTTCCAGTCGCGACATCGCTTAGGTCATGCACCACTTTGTCGTTTCAGATGATGACTTCATGTGGTCACTTTGATTCCTTTGGTCGCAATCGTATCGGGTGGTCTTCTTGTTTTCATATCTTTCAATTTTATGTCGCGAATTTCTTTTAATACTCCCATTTCTTTTTCTTCAAAGCTGCAACCCTCGCCCTAATGCTGCAACTATTTCTCCTCTCTTTCCCACCTATTTTCTAGGTCGCGACCTCAGCTACATGTCACGATATCAATTTCTTATGCTCAGCTTTTCTTCAGGTCGCGACCTTAATGAGTGGTCGCGACATCATTTCTGATCCTTGACTTGTGAAAGGTTGCACGTTCGCTCCCCGTAAGTGCTTCTTATTTGGCCAAAGGCACTTCCTTCAAACTCTATTTCAATGCACCTTAAATCCTTCGTTTGTATGTCGAGACTTCTGAGTGGTGCCGCGACCTGAAATGGAGCCTTTTATTTAAAAACTGGTTGCAACCTCTTTCTTTTACAAAAACCTTTCTGGTGGCTTCATAGACGGATTCTTGTCGCGACCTCAAAGTGGTGTCGTGACATCAAAGTGATGTCGCGACATGAATTCCTTCCCTTGATTATTTCCTTTAGTCTAAACCACGTTTTCTTTGTCGCAACCTCCTTCTTCAAGTCACGACTTCACTTGTTCAAGTTTTCTATTTCTTCTTCGTAACCGAATCATGATGTCGTGACTTGGAATTTGTTGGAAATCGAAAGACTTGTCGTGCGACTTAAATTTTGGGCTAGGACTCCCAATTTGCAGAAAGGTTTCTTCGATTTTTGCTAAGATTCGAAGCCACAGATTTTCCCCGCAAAATGAAATTTGAGTTAATCATCCACTTTTCTGCAATTAAATCACATTTATCTCGTAATATACTCAGAAAATGGATTAAAAATCTAATGAGTTTTTGGACTCATCATCCTCTAGAGCCCTCGACCACTAGTACCACAGCTCCTATAGATGTTGCAACATATTTCTATATCCACTGATTTCCCGCCACGGAGGTCGTCTCGCACTTCTCCGTCATCAAAGATGCTTTCATGGGCTGCCCATGAAGCCCTACCGAGGATGACGCACCGAGGCCACCCTAGCACGAATCAGTAACTCTAGATCTCGCAGTCACCCAGACTACCCCGATTTCCATCGCGGTTCGCCAGCCCTTTCTGGCTCAACCTCCTTTTAGTTCCAAAGACTTTTCATAAAACTGTCGAGACTTTAACCAAAACACATATACAAATTTATGGTTTTCAATTTTGGTTTCGGCAAGATACACTGCAAGTGCACAGGTCGACAAGTAATAAAATGGATTTAAGTCCAGATATCGATCCCACAGAGATCTCAAGAATTTTTCATCAACTACCCGGACTACTCGAAATTCATACTATTTGCACCTTAGTTGATAAACTAAGTTCAAATGTGAAAATGAAATAAACTAATTCCAAAGAGAATGAAAATGAGAATAAACCTAAACAAATGAATGAAGGTACAACTAAGTTCTATAACAAGAAATGAATATCGAACAATTATCATAAAGAGACACATCATGAGAAACAGCCAGTAAACATCAATTCCCGTAGTGAATATTGATTAAATTTCTCGAATATCTCGTCTAAAACGTCTATGCAATTGTAGCTTGTACTCGGATCTCTCCACACTCCACATTCGTTATCTCATTTTTCCCATTCTCTCGAATTACAAAGTGATTTAGATAACTACTTTTAACAAGAACTTCCTTAATCCGGGTATTTTTCTTTTCAGAATACTTCATACCCATTTTATGGATTGTACACCTTGGGGCCCCAAGTTATCATTACAAGGATATACACCTTCAAATTACTCTTCCTCAAAATTAGAATAGATCAACCTTTCCTTTATTAGATCTCACTTAACACGGATTGGTCACACTATCCGACCGAGGTGAAATCTCCGTTGTTTAAATAGATAAGTCGTTCAACTCGCTCTGACTTCAAGTGAGAATAGGATTTATCTATGAACTTGCAAAGAAGGATCCCTAATAAATAAGTTAAGATACCCCCAAAGACCAGACATTGCCCTGTGATTGTCTCCCGTACACCCGTGAGACTTCCTGAAATCAGATAATGACGCAATTCTTAACTGTATAGAACCGATATCTCGTATCCAAAATCAATAAACCAATAATCAAGTAAATTCGTAACCGAAATGAACAAGATAATCGAAAATTACTACAGAATATCAATTTACCAAACGTTTCTTAATGGAGGCTTGTGAGTTCCTTAATTGTCGAATTACGCACTACAAAGATTCAACTGATCAATAACGATCGCAATTGAAACTGAACAATCGAATTTCGTAATTTGTCCAAATCACACGCCAGGTGCAAAGAATTTGAAATAACTGATTTCAAACATCGCCTTCACTAACGATAACATTCAGATCAAACAAACAAACGAAAAATACAATAAAACAACTGCTCTAAAATGACGAAAAGAAAAGAAAAGAAAAGAAAAGAAAATAAAAGTGAAGCCTAGGCTACCGTGATTCTCCCCGACGCGCCCGACCGCAGCCGACCGTAGCTTATTTATAGGTTCCTCGCCGGCCCTAAACCCAATGTGACCTTCAGGGGATTTCAAGTACCTGTGCCCAAATCATCGCCACGTCATGACCTCGCCACGCGATTAGCCTATGTCGCGACATCTTATACTCATGTCGCGACATCAGCATGAAGTTACTGCAGCTCAGGAAATGGTCGCTTCGATGTCCGACATCGAAATAACCCTCTTGCCGGCTTCGTGATGATCGCCAGATGTCGCGGACATCATGGCCTGTCGCGACATCCATTCTTCTAGTTCGCAGCTTCTTCAATGGTTGTTCGATGTCGCGACATCGGGATGTTGTCGCCATACCGGGCCTCAAGTCTCCCCGTGACTCTTTCACCGGGTCACGCGATGTCGCGGATTCCTCGCTTTCTCTTGCCGCGACACGCCCCGGTACCGCTCGAATCCGTGTCCCTGATGTCGTGGACATCAACTCCTATAGCGCTCGAAGCCTTCGCTGATCTCTCCTCTGATGTCGACTTTAAAGATTAAGTCTCTACCAACAATCAAAGGGTTCTCGTGTCGCGACACGCCTTCTGCCGCTGACACCCGTAAAAATTAACTCCGCTAGAATGTGGTAAGCTACGCCGCGACATCAACCTACCTTAAGCCTTCGCAGATGTTCTCTTTGTGATGCTCTCGACTTCATCCATAATTTCCCAGACACCGGTTGTACTTGCGTCGACATCGCCTTCTTGTCACATCACTTTAATGTCACGATCGATCGAAGTTGCTTTGATGTCGCTGACTTCGCCATGTCACACATCACTTTAATTTACGCTCATTCCTCACCGCCACAGATCTCTGCCACGACCGCGCATCAAATTCCCTTACCCTTCCCGATGTCGCGACCGTAACTGGGATCGTGTAGACTTCAAGACTGCATCAATAGTTTAGCCAATTGCTTTGATTTCTTCTCAGCCATTGACTCGCATTTTATCCACTTATTGTCGATTTTTCATCTTTTCTCTTTGATTCCTTCCCTAATGACAAATTGGTGAGTTTCTTCATACTGTGATATTAAATATTCAATTTAACCTAAAATCAAATGTAAAAATGGACTAAAAGAGATGACTTTTAAGCTCATCAAACTCCCCCAAACTTAAAATTTTGCTTGTCCTCAAGCAAAGGAAAAGAAAGATTTGTTTGTCCTCAAACAAAAGGACATTTTTCTATTTGATTTATTCTAGGAGTGGCATTTAATTTAATTGCAATTCAAGGTATGCAAAATTTTCTGTACATTTAACTTCCAGTCCAATTCAAGGTTGGTCTCTATTTTTTCTACTATACAAAACTAAAATGTTGAAATTGTTTTACAAACAATATGCTCATTGGATCCGGTTGAATAATGAATTGTTTTCCTTTCTCATTTTCATACTGAGTCATTTAACTCCCTAAAGTTTTTCACAATTTTGATTGTTTCCATTCTTCCAAATTCCATAAGCTTGTTTTTCATACGATCTCCACTATCGTAGGTGATTTCACTTTCAAGATCAATCAAATTCTTAAGCCAGAATGTTAGGCTGGGGCAATGGTAGGATGAAAGGAATTTCAAGTTAAGAATACCCTAACATTTTCTCTTCGCTTTCTACCCTTTCCTTCTTATAGCTTCTCAAATAAACTCCCAAACTTCATGTTTGGGACATCTCTTGATTTCTTCCACCCGTAACCGTATGCCCCTATTTCACACTTGTAATTTCACTGGGGAATTCTCTTAGTTTGCTACCATTCAGGGATAGTGTTATGTTTTAACTTTTTAGGCTTTCTAACACCCTTAGCGAACTTTGGGTTAAGAGTCTTATACCGATGGCATTAGGTACTGTGTGTTGAAACACCCCTCATAACTTAATTGTTCAAGAGAAAGAATGGACAAGATAAAACTTATCCCTAGAAGCCTCTTTTCTCAAGCTGCCGCTAGCTTTTTTTCATTCCCTTTTGGAGTTCTTCAAAATATATGATCCCCAAACTTCATTTCCTTATTCCCTTCTGAATTCCCGTAATCACGTTCTACCAAGGATTTAACTGACGGATCGTCTATCGTTTACTTTTGAAAAACTTCGCCGCTTTAGCTCAATTCATGGAACTAAGGTGTATGCATCGCATATTATCAAGGATGGCTAGAATGGTCAACCATCCAAGAATGGCTCGCATCATTTCTGTCACCGTCACCTAGGATTTCGCTCAATCAATAATCTAACAAATTCTAGAACTGATCGAATAAACAGACTAACTATTAGGAGTATTCACCATTTTTATTAACGAGTAGTTGTTAATCGATATTCAACAGATCTCGATGCATCGTCGCACTAATAAACTCAAAATCATGTCTTTGTCTCTTCTTATTGTATCACCTTTCTTCTATTCGACTTATCATTTAAATATAAGTAAATTTCACAGACTCTCAGATTTCCAATTAAACTATATGCATTTTGTTCTTATTCTGCAATTTTCCCTCATTTCAGCTTACTCCTACTCTAACTGCTTCATTCAATTAAGCTAATGAACTCTCAACAGAATTTATTCTGGAATTATTTCCTATTTTGATTTCCTAGTCATTCAACAACAAAGCAACATAACATAAAACAATCAAATGCAGCAAGACTCAAGCAATTCAATTTAAATTTTTATTTTATTTTTGATTTTCTTTGCAAACGATTTCTGTAACACAAGATAGTGAGAAAGTGAGTATGGTCATTGCAACTCAAGGAATGATCTATTTCTTTTTTTTTCTTTGTTTGCCGGAGTAGACATTGGGATCCAGGTCAAGGGTATTTAAACAGTCAGGAATTAGGAAATTTCATTTCCATTCTTCCTTTCTCTTTCTTGCTTTCCTTCTGGGCCAGTTTCTTCAATGAAGATTTGATCGAGTAGTCCACCTTCTCATTCGGGGCTTGATCTTGTCTCTTCCTCAAAGACCATTGTATTCTCCATCTCCGTCACATTTTAAATTTCGAGAGATTATTGTCGATCAAATCCAAGTTTTCTAACCATTCTACCCGCCAGAAGCCAGCCTCCCTTTGATTCTCGTCTCCCGTCATCCAGCCTTCTTCTCTCGAAATCCTCGTATAAACTTGTATAGAATTCGGGATCCCTTTGATATGATCAGTCCCATTTGGTGGCATGTTTTCTTTCTTCTCCTTCATGATGGTTAAGAGTCAGGGAATCGCTCTAAACCGATTGTTATAGAATGTCTCATGAATCACTGAGTTTCGCAGTCATATCTCTTCTCCATTTTTCAAATCTTCCCATTGGCCGCTTAAATATCCTTTCATTCGCTCTTCTTCGCTCCGCTTTCTTGCTCTCTTCTTTGAAATTCTTTTTCAAACCTTTCTTCTCTTCTCTGTAGTTCCGATTCAAACCTCGCTTTCTCCTCGCAATTCTTCTTCCCATTCTCGATCTCTCTTTTAATTTTTCATAAACTTTCCCGAACTCTTGAAACCTCCACTCTTTTTCCCTTGCTTCCATCTTCGTTTCTTGCATGGAGATGAGCATTTCCATGACTCCGTTTTGTTCTCTGTCTCTGTAAACCTCTCCCCTGTTTCTTTAATGTTCTCGCCTCGCACGGAGGGAGAACTCGGTTAAAGTGGAAGGATAAATCCACCTAAGCCATCCCGCTCAGCAGTTAAGTTCGCAAATGTGTGCTCATGATCATCCGAGGAGTTTCGTGTTCACTTCTTCTTCTCTTGCTAATAGCTTTCTCCCGTTTTAATCGCACTCTTTTCTTCTCTCGGTTTCGGGTCCTTTACTCACCCCACACAAGAGTGGCGATGTCGAGGAACTTCTTCTTCGCTTCCTAACTCTCTAACTCCACCCTTCAAGCATAAGATTGTAACCGCTTGGCCGGGGTGAGGGATCAACTTTCTCCTGGGCTTCCTTCGTGGTACCATTATCGAATTTTCTATTATCACTCTATGTCGATCTTGCACTCTCTCGCACGGCGTATAACATCACGTTCTTTCCCGTTCTCTCACTATGCTCGTGTGTCTCAGTTGGGAACCAAAACAGGCTAAGAAATAAAACCATACCGCCTCCTGAGGCTTCCCGTTCAGGTTTTTGGTCCCTCCTTTCTCCCGCCCCGATTCGCCTTCCGTCTGAGCTTTTTCGCAATCTTCTCTCCCAACTTGCTACGAGCCACTTGGTCCATGTTCAGGTCCCGCCATCTACGCGCACTCGCACGGCCTCGTGCTCCATATGGCACCCACATTCCTCTGACGTAGACTGTATTGTCCTTCCTGCCTACCAGATTCGAGTAGAACTCCCTTACTACTGCTGCATATCCTGCTCTTCGATGTGCACAGAGGGTTTCCCAACCTCTTTTTTCAATCATTTCAAGCGGTGATGTGGTTTCAATCGCCTTTCAAGCATAAAACCCTTTCCGGGCCAGAATAATGTTTCCTCCGCCCGAGTAGGCTTCTCTCGACACAAAATCTTCGATTTCCTTCGCTACTTTCTCCTTGCCCCTTTTAGTGTTTCCTTCAGAACTGGCTGATCCCTCTCGACGCTTCTAAGTGCATTCCTTCATTCGGGCTTTTTCCTGCTGCTTTTCTTCTCATTGTCAGACGTTTTCCTCCTCGAATTTTTCGTTAGGTGTGCTGTCCGAGGGTCCATCCATTTGAGAAGAAGGAAAGTTTCTAAGATTTCGAACTGTGGCTTTAAGGGGGCTTAGAATCGACAGATAGAAATGATCTGTTCGAAATTGGAGATGTCGAAAAAGTTCACCAATCGTTGCAATTGAATCAACATTTATGAGCCTTCTAATGATTATGTCATTAAATTTCACATGTCGCGCTTTAATGCCAGGAAACAAGATGCCGCCATTTAAAATTAGTGGCAAACTTTAAATTTGCTACCGCATCACTGCCGACATAACATTTCACGCGACATTCTCAAACCCGCTGGACAAGTCATCCCTGTCAGGATACCAAGCATTTCAATCCTGAGTAGTTATGATGTCGCCGACAACTTCCTCGGAGGAAGTTCTCGTCGCGACTTCATCTTTCAAGCCTGAGGTGAAAAGAGCTTTTCTTCATTCTTTTTAGCTACTCTAACATCTTCTCTCAAGATCACATAAATCAATTTCACACAACAATTCATTCATATATTCAATTCACTTTTCGTAAAATTCAGATAGGGAAAAGAATGCTTCCCTTTTTCCTGTATTTTCTCCTGTGAGTTGCTGAAGTTATCCATCAGTTGCTCTTTTTATTCATGTTTTTATCCCGTTCAGAAGATCACTGCAATATTCAAGAAAATGTTAATTAAACTACAATTTATTTCTAAAATTTAATTCTACCCTCCTAGAAAACAAATCTGACTTAATTTATCAGCAACTAAAAGGAAAGAAGTATTAAAAATTCAAATTCAGAATTTAAATACCCATGGGTTGCCTCCCATTAGTCGCTTCGCCTCAGTCCTACCGGACTTGCCGTTGTGGTTTATCTTCTTCTTCCTCCAGAACCAGTTGGAGTTCTTCATTTTCCTCTTCCCGCTGGATAATGCTTAACTCATTCATCGACCTGGAATTCTTCCCCCATTATCGCCTTTCGTTACTGCTCCAAATGTAGTACTTGATACCACTGTGTATGGTCCACTCCAGTTGGATTTTAATTTCCGAAACAACTTCGCCTATAATTAAAAGTAGCACCTGCTCTGCTTTGAACTCTTCCTCGGGATTTTCTGATCATGCAAGCATTTCTTTGTCTTGTCTTCAGATATTCTAGCATTATCATAGGCTTCATTTGCCTTCCAGCCTTTCATTATTGAGCAATCTTTTCTTCCCTTGCAGCCTTAAATCAAAATTTAACTTCTTTATGGCCCACATTGCCTTGTGTTCTAATTCCTGTGACGTAGATGACATGGTTTTCCAAAACAACTCACAGATGGAGACATTCCAATTCCGGGTTCAGATAAAAATCCTAAGCCCAAATGCATCATCAAGTTTGGAAGACCAATCCTTCCCGCTGAGCTCACGCCTTTTCAAGTATTCTTTCGATCTCCCGCTGAAATTTCTGTCCATCAAGTTCGGGGATGATAGGCTAAGCTCATAACATGCTTCGATCCCATACTGGCCATGAGTTTTGGTAAATATTTTGTTTGCAAATGGGTTCCCCATCACCGATGATGGTTCCTGGGTTCCAACCTTCTCAAAATATTCTTTTCAAGAAGAAACTCAAAACTCCAGATAGCATCATTCCTTGACAAGCACGCCCCACCCATTCGAGACGTACCTACCGCAAAGAGTATGTATGCGTTTCCAAATGATGGTGGGAAAGGTCCCATAAAATCTATTCCCAAACATAAAAATTTGTATCACCATAATACCTTTAGGGGCATTTCATTCCTCCGATATTTCCAACTTTCGCATCGATCACACTTTTTTCACCCACTCTCCGCACACCAAGAGAGTGGCCAATAAAACTCGACTGAGTATCTTCTTCGAAATGCTTCTTCCAGAAAATGTCCCCATATGGTGATGCATGGCATTCATTTAAAATGTTGCCTGGTTTCACCTTCGCACACATCTTCTTATTATCACGCACCTCAATAATAAGGTCATCCCAAATATAATATTCGTCGTCGCCTGAGTTTACTACAGAAGCAATTCGCGCATTACTACGCCGATAATCTACAATATCGCGATACCATGGAGGTTGTAAGGAAACTTTGAATAATTGCTCATCCGGGAAATTCCTCGTTAATCGCATTTTCTTCTTCATCATCAAGTTTTTCTACTCTTGACAAGTGATCGCCTATCACATTGTCACATCCCTTTTATCTTTGATTTCCAAATCAAACTCCCGCAAATGTACAAAGACCCACCTATCACCTGCTTAGCTTCCTTTTTCGACATCAAAGTATTTGATCGGGTCGCGATGATCCGTGTGGGATTACCACTAATGGGATCCCAAAATGTATCGCTTAATTTTCACAAGCAAATACTATGGCTAGCATTCCTTTCGCTGTTGAGTAGTTCCTCTCAGGCCTCATCAAGGTCTTACTAGCATAAGATACGGCCTTGAATACTTTTTATCTTTCTTTCGCCCCAACACAAATCTCCCATAAAATCACTCGGGCATCACACACATTCGAATCCGATTCCATTACGGTGCAGCCATTATAGGTGCCTCGTGATTTAATCTATTCTTGATTTCATCGGTTTCCTTGCGTGAGTCATCAAAATCAACTCAGATCCTTTTCGCAATTCGCATAAGGGTCTCGGCTATTTTTGAAAGTCTGATGAATCTCCGAAAATCCAAAGATGCCCCAAGAACTTTACCCTTTACTCGTGGTAGCGGTGCAAGAGTCTTGATAATGGATACTTGGATTGGTTAACTTTCTAATCCAAGAGCAGAAATTTTATGCCCAAGAACAATTCCTTCTCGTTACCATAAAATGGCCTTTTCCTCCCACCTCGCTAGTCGCTTGTCTTGGGCATCTTGAAGCATCAAGCTCCGCATTGTTTAAACACCGATCAAAGTCGATCCATACACGTGAAAATCATCCATGAAAATCTCCATTACTTCTTCAACCAAATCTGAGAATATAGACATCATGCACCTCCTTAATGTAGCCGGAGACATATAACCCAAAAGGCATTCTTCCAAGGCAAAGTACCATATGGGCATGTGAACGTGGTTTTCGATCTTCCTCGTGCAATAGCAACTGACATATCCTCGAGTACCATCCGAAAACAAAAATGAGGGTGTCCTGCTAACCTATCCAACATCTGATCAATGAAAGGCAAGGGAAAATGGTCTTTCGCTGTCGTATTCAACTTCCCCAGAATCAATACATACTCTCCATCCTCGCACCGTTCGTTGAATCAATTCATTTTTTTCATTTCCGATCACGCAAACCCCTTCTTTGGAACCACATGGATCCGGGCTCACCAAGAACTATCTGAAATATGTGCTAGATGAAACCAAGATTCAACAATTCCGAAAGGTACCTCCTTTCCGACTACTTCCTTCATCACCGGGATTCACTTTCCGATGTTCCTACGATGGTTTTTAAGCCTCTTTCTAAATAGACCATGCATGCAACCTGCTTGACTGACACTTCGCTTCTTCAATAGACCAAGCTAGAGATTCCTTATGCTTCCCTAATATTTCCAAAGAATCTGCTCCCATTCTCACTTAATTTTGCTGAATGATCGTCGGGTTTTTTCTTTGGTACTTCTAAGTAGGCATACTTTAAGTGACATGGCAACTCTTTTAAAACTAAACCTTCTGTACTGGTCTCTTGATGAATTTCCTCTTTTTCACTATCTTCCCCATAATCTTTTATGTTTTGTTTCAAGCTCAACATCGCTTTCTATAAAGATGAGAACTCCGCCGTATGGAAATTCAGAATGTATATCTTCAAGATATCAAATTCATTCGTTTCATTGATAAAAACTGGAGTGTTACAATCATTGTTATCATCAGAGATGGAAATAGAGACAAAATCAGCTACATTGCAACTTTCCTTGTTTCTCGGGCTTCATATTTTTCAATCTGACTAAGCAAAGCAAAGTTCTTCCTCTCCAACCCTCAAGGTAAGGACTCGCATGTCAATCGTATACTCCAAAGAGCTAGGAATGGTCTCCCCAATAGCAGTGGAAGCTTAGAATCTTCTTTCCATGTCCAGATGATGAAATCTACTAGAAAACAAACTTTCCAACAAAGGACCAAGACATCTTCAATGACTCCTTCAAAGTTTTACCATCGATCCGTCTCGCTCATTCGTAGCAACCGCTGTGGGAGTAAGCTCCCCCAAACTTAGTTTCTTGGCAACAGAGAGAGGCATCAAATTGATACTAGCTCCCGAGTCACAGAGAGCTTCCCCTGAATTCAATTCTCCAACAATACAAGGAATCGTGGAAGCTCCCGGTTCTTTCATCTTCATCGGGTAGTTATTTTCACTCACGTGACTGCAAGTGCGTGAGATCTCACTATTCTTCTTCTCATTATTTTTATTTTCTCAGTTTCAATATGTCCTTCGTAAATTTTGCATAAAGTGGCATCCGAAAGTAACCACTTCAAAGAAAAGACATACTCGATTTCCAGCCTTCCGAAAGTTTTCAAGAATCTTGTAAACTCGCCTCCATCTGATTTATGCGCCAGGGAAATGGAACTCAGCTTCGATCCTCGATGTTCTTCTACTCCTTCTTCACATTCTCCAAGACTTCTTCTCTCTCCGGGTCTCATACTTTGTCAGCTGGCCATCTTTTCTTTCTCTCTTCTAACTCCTTCCCTCCTAAGCCGCACACCCATGCGCCTGGGTTCTTCCTATATCACTAGAAGGCATCTTTCCTCCGGCTTTGCAGGTTAGGCCACCATTCCTACTGCGTTGCTCTGTGTTCTTCAGTAAGATGATTGCAAGAAATTGAAAATTTGAGAATTGTATACTGCCTAATTCTCCAAACTTTTGCCTACGGAGGTTCAATACTGTTATCCCCCATAAACCGCAAAGATCTGCTCAAAGATTGGCCCTCCGACCCCGGTATTCATTCCTCTGCTCATTCCCGTGCCGCCGTCAGGCTGAACCTCGTGGCCGCCGATACCTTGTCGAGGTTCTGCCCCTCGCCTGGCCTTAGCCCCCTCCATACGAAAAGTTCTCATGGTTCCCGAAAGGCCGGGTGATACAATGAAGGTTAGATTGCGTTTAGCCGATAAGCTCGCTCACCCAAATAATTAACCTCTGCAGCATCATAAGATTCTTCATTTATCCTCTCAGCACTTACCTTCATTAACTCCTTTTCAATTGTTCCTATTTCATGAGCGATGTGTGTCTTTCTTTCTTGCTTGTCTAACCTGTGCATAATGGCATCCAACTCGCTCCATATCGCCATCTTCGCTTCACACCCACGATCCCCTTCCTCTCGCCGCTTCCTCTCGAAAGCTCGTATGAGTTTTCATGTTACATTTGGCCAGGTCTTCAATCAGCTCCTTTGCCTCTTCAACACTTTTTCGTTTGAATGCTCCACAAAGATGAAGCATCAATGATCCCTTGATATATCACCATGGCATGATATACGTCCATCCGAGTTCCTCGATCTATCCCATGCATCAGACATCTTCTCAAGAACTGCTTCAATCTTTCCCAAGCTACATACAGCTTTCATCTTCCCCTTTGGCCGGAAAACGATGATCTCTCCTTCTTTCTCGTGGTTAGGGCCGGGGGAAGAACTACCGCCTCAACTAACTCCTCCTAAGTATCAACAGAGCCATATGGTAATGATTCATACCATGTAGCTGCTGTATCTCTTAGGGAGAATGGGAATAGATGCAGTTTTATGACTTCTGGTCTCACCCCATTCAGCTTAACAGTATTTGGTAACTCGAGGAATCTCCAGGTGCTCGCTTGATCTTCACTGATGACCAAAGAAACCGAGCCTCCGCTGACCATGGTAACTGCCGACTTCAATTCAAAATTATTAGCACTAACCGCAGTCACTGATCGCCGAGTATTCTTCCCAGATAATTGGTCTCCGTGAATCCTCCATTGTGTCGGCTTACATGTATTTCAACCCGATCCCGCCTTCTTCCATGGTCAGTTTTCTACCTTCTCGTCTTTCTCAAGCTTCTAAGCGCCCTTCTATTTCTCGTATCACTGAATCGACGTTGTTCTCGCTTCCTATGCATCAAAGTTTTTCGAAAGCAAACACACTCCCATTAGGATAGCCGTCAACAAAAATATGCAATGTGTTTCGTTAAAGGTCGCATAAAAGAGTCACCGCTTCGAATCGCTATTTTGTTCTTTCCTTTAAAACGCCCAAATTAAGATTTCTCATTCAATATTGATTACTAATTTCTTTCGATCCCCGGCAACGACGCCATAAAACTTGTTGATTTAACCAAAACACATATACAAATTTATGCTTCAATTTCGTTTCTAAGAAGATACACCGCAAGTGCACAAAATGACAAGTAATAAATGATTTATGTCCGAGCACGATCCCACAGAGATCTCAAGAATTTTTCATCAACTACCCTGACTTTACTTAAATTACATAATAATATTTGGACTATCACTTGATAACGGTGTTCGGGCCGTAGTGTCCGGGAAATAAACTAATCTAAAGAGAATGAAACGAGAATAAACTCAAATAAAATGAATGAAGGTACAACTAAGTTCTAACAAGTAATGAATAATCGAACAATTATCATAAAAGAGACACATCAAGAGAAACAAATTGTAGTAAACGATCAATTCCCGTAGGGGAAGTGAATATTGATTAAATTTCTTATCTCAAGTTCAAAACTGGTCTGTTAAGTACCAGGCAAATTCAGATCTCTCCACACTCCACATTTCAAGAGCCTCATTTTTTCCGATTCTCGAATTACGTGGATTTAGATAACTACTTTAACAAGAACTTCCCAATCAAGTATTTTTCTTTGCAATACTTCATACCCATTTTATGGATCAGATAATTCCAAATTCCCAAGTTATCTGGCCAAGCAAGGATATACAACTTCCAAATTACTCTTCTCGATATTAGAATAGATCAACCTTTCCTTGATTAGATCTCATCAACACCTGATTGGTCTCACTATCCGAATTGAGGTGAAATCTCCTCGCTTGTTTAAATAGATAAGTCGCTCAACTCGTTCGACTTTCAAGTGAGAAGAGGATTTATCTAAGTGAACTTGCAAAGCCGCAGCGATCCCTAATGAAGAGGTTAAGATAATCTTCAAAGAAATTAGACATTACCCTGTGATTGTCTTCCCCGTGTCACTCGTGAGACTTCCTTGAAATCGTGGATAATGACGCAATTTAATCTGGTATAGGAAACTGGAGACTGGGATCCAAAATCAATAAACCAATAATTCAAGTAAATTGCGAACCGAAATGAACAAGATAATCGGAAAATACTACGTGAAAGATCAATTCTAACTAAACGCTCTTCTTTAATGGAGGCCGAGTTCCCACCATCAATTACGCACTACAACATTCCAATCGATCAATAAACGATCGTAATTGAAATCGAACAATCAATTTCTCGTAATTTGTCTCAATTCCATACGCTTCGTGTAGTAATTTTGGAAAATAAATTGATTTCAAATTTATCGCCTTCAAATTTCTCAACGATAACATTCAGATCCAAACAAAACAAAACGAAAAAATACGATAAACAATCTGCTCTAAAATGACGAAAGAAAAGAAAAGAAAAGAAAAGAAAATAAAGTGAAGCCTAGGGCTACCGTATTCTCCCCGACTACCGTGGACTCGCTGATCCGGGTAGCTTTCTATTTATGTGGTTCCTACCAATTCTAAACCTACTGTGACCTGGCCAGGGATTTCAAGTACCTGTGCCTATATCACCGCCACGTCGCGACCTCGCTTTGTCGCGACGCTCCATGTCGCGACATCTTATACTCATGTCGCGACATCAGCATGAAGTTACCAGCCAGGAAATGGTCGCTCTTATGTCCCGACATCGGTAGCCGAACCTCGCTCGCGATGATCGCTTGTGATGTCGCGGACATCATGGCCTCGTCGCACATCCATTCTAGTTCTTGCGCCTTCAATGAGCAGCCCTCATGTCGCGACATCGATGTTGTCGCCGACATGGGCTCAAGTCTCCCGCACCCTTTCATCGTCAGCTACGACGTCACACTTCGCTTTTCGTCGCCACATCGCCTCCCGGTATCGCTTTCCTTAACGGTGTCCCCGATGTCGTGACATCAACCTCAGCTTCAAGCCTTCGCTGATTCTTCATGTCACGACTTCCAAGATTAAGTCTCCGCCAGAATCAAGCAGTTTTCGTGTCGACACCCGCAAAATTAACCGCTATCGAATGGGTGCTTGCGCCGCGACATCAACTCACCCGCTAGCTTCCTTCGTGATGTTCTCTTTGTGATGTCTCGACTTCATCCATAATTCTCTCACGCAGATCAATTGGTTGTACTTGGTGTCGCTGACACGCCTTCTCACGCGACATCACTTAATGCCAGATCGCACCGTTGTTGATGTCGCGATTCCCGCTTTATGTCACACATCACTTTAATTTCTTCTCATTCCTCGCTGTTTACGCCGTGATCCCCGTCACGACCGCATCAAATTCCTTTAATCTTCCCGATGCTCTACTTAACTGGATCGTAGACTCCTCAAGATCGCATCAGTTTAGCCAACGCTTTGATTTCTTCTCTCTCACTATCGACCGTGATTTATCCACTTATTGCCGTATTTTTCATCTTTCTCGATTCCTCTTCCGCACGACAAATCGTGAGTTTCTTCATACTTCTCTATATTAAATATTCAATTTTAACCGAAAAATCAAACAGAAAATGGACTAAAAAGAGATGACTTTTAAGCTCATCACCCAAAGAAGCCCCCCCGCAGCCTCCTTTCTCGACTTCAGTTATGAAGAAGAACAGTAAAGTGTACCTAATTCTCCAGCCTACAATTATTAGCACCTCACCTACCCAGATGAGGATGACCTTCCACCTACGCCCATTGATGAGGTAGCACTTCCTTCTCTAACTTTTCAATCCAGTTTCCACGCGAGCACGCGACATTTGTCAGAGAGTTAGCCAAGGAAGTGGCTTTACATTCATGTTTATATTGTTATTTAACAAGCCTATTTTTGTGATGTTTAAGTGGCTTGTTATTTATCCATTTTGTCAGTTTCGTAGTTTGTATTTGTAAAGATGAAAATATAAGCGATATCTTTTATACATAGTTTATACAACCTTTTTTTTTTCTTAACCAACACCTATTTGCACCTCCTTTTTTTTTTTTTTTGTTTTCGTCTAGCTTGCAGCTTGTAAAAAATTGGAAACACGTTTCAATTCTATTAATGTTAGATTAATTCCATGCATGATTGGGCAGATGATCACTGAAGTCCCATGGTTTTTCGTACTTTTTCTTCCACCCTTAGCTAACCACACACAATGCACATCAGGTTTCTTCAATAAGCTACCCTAACTTTCTAGCCTCCTTAACTTTGCAAAACCTACCCTAGTTTCGTTGACCACCTGTAATAGGTTAAGGACACCCTACAAAGCATATACAATGAAGTCTTCCAAAATAAAAAGAAAAGAAAAAGAAAAATAAAAAGAAAAAGAAAAAGAATAGAAAAGCCACGACACTTTACCTCAAACCCGAGCACCTGGGTGACGAGGGGTATATCAAGGAAACGGAAGCCTCGGTGCCCTAAACCAATTGGGTCGGGAGCCACCGACTTAGCACTCGCGCACGGGTGGACGGGTGAGGCTCTAGCAGCTGTAGGTGTAGGAGTTTCAAAATCATTCTGAAACCGGTGAAACCTCGTAGAGCAGCGATCGAAAGATCCTTGGTAAGACTTGATGCCCTAAGCCTTAATTGGTTGGGAGTCATCAGTGGATCCCCGTTACATGGACTATGGTGAGGTCGATTCCTCAGCATTGCACCCCTACAGCATGAAAAGAAGTGTGGTATAAGAGTTAATCAAGATTTATTTAGGTTGGTCAATATTCTAGGTTTTCACAAATAGCTGTTGTGGGGTGAGGCTGGCGCTTATTGCTGAAACTCGATGACATAAAACACTTGCATTCAAAGTGAAGTGTCTGACACTCTATGGATACTCTTCTCTGCTTGATCCTATATGGAATTCATTATCTTGAGATGGTTATTAGGCTGATTTTTTTTGGTGATTCGTACTAAGGGTTAGACATTACTCATTGAAAACACCATTTTTGTGAACATAAATTTTTCTATATTTTTGTAGCTCTCTTTCCTTCTTTCATTGTCAAGGGACTAGCAATGTGTCGGTTGGGGGGAGTTATTAGTTCCCAAATAGTGCTATTATGAGCCTTGTTTATTACAGGTTTTGAGCACTTTTCAGGTACTAACAACCAATTAACCCATCGACGCATCGGCTGTCCCTGAATACTGCTACTTAATCGCATTTTCAGGGCTATTTTTATAGTTTTTGCAAAGCTAAATTAGGCTAAATTCATCGAGTCGACTCGAACACGAAGAATCCAAGCCGAACTCGGAGTTGCAAGTCAAAAGTCAAAAGGAAATTGGAGTAGAAAACAGAAGAAATCAAAACACTGCAAGAATTTGCAGGGTTACAAAAATTCGCGAACTCCGCGATTTCTCAATCGCAGTTGCAAATTTTCCCAACCCTCGCCTCCCGTGTCTGTCACCCCATTTTAACCAGCCTTTGAACTTTTCCTAAACTACCCTTTATATTATTGGTAGTTTATACATTTTGTAATTTCCTCGATTCTGAGCAAGATATAAGCCTCAAATAAGGCTTATCTGGGATCACTTTTAGTCAATACCTCAAGTGTGAAAGCTTTCACTTTCCTCCCGCTTGTTTTCCTTTCCTCATTTTCCTTATTTTCTCTCACTTTCTCACAAACACCCCCGAGGATGACAACTCGTAGGATGGTTGGCCAAGCTCCTCTAACTTGAAGAGTAGGCTCGGGCCAGGTTTTGAGGTAACCATCGGTCCTCTTGTTTTTAACGCAAGCATTGTCATTTATAGTTTCTATCTCTCGCCATGTGTTTAAACTTTAATGTATCATGATTGACCAAGATTTAGTATCTAGTGGTTCAAAGGATGCTTATTACTAGATCCACTAAGCCTCGTTTAGTTGTCATTATTTATTTGTTGTCACTGTAGGTAGATGAAAGGATCGCTTACTGCCTTGAAACATTAATGACCAATAAATGCTATTTCTCAAGAGGAAAGCTATTAGGGTCCGGTTTTATAGCTAAATGAAGATCCGGTTCGGAAAATGACTATAGGTCATTCTCCCCAACGCGAGGAAATGGACCCGAGGACCTCTCAGTTGCCCTAAAACCTTAAACCCAGTGGCCCGAGACTTAAAGGAGGTCTTTTTACATTTTATTATATTTTACTTGCAATCTTCAAATCACCAACCTCGCTGTTTTTATGAAAAACCTAAAATCCAAAGTGAAATCACCATTTTGAATCAACTATTAGTTACCCACACGGAGAAAACCCATCCCCTCAGTCAGACTTCGTATTATCTATACCGCAAAGAGCTATGCTACAGGAGTAAGTGGTTTAGGTTTATAAATATTTTTTATTCTGAGCACCAAATCTCTACCCTGTGCATGCTACGAATTTAGCGAATCACCCACCTCACATGAGGAGGAGGATTCCAGTCCTTCTCCCACCCTAGAGGACCAAGTACATGACCTCACAACGAGGTTCGATGCATATTAGGATGAAACCCAAGAACATCAGGTCTCAATGAGCCAGGAAATGGAAGATCTAAAGGTTAAGATGAACATCATACTACGCAACCAAGAGATAATCAAGCAGCAGCTCGCCTAGATTCTCACGTATCACATGCCACCACCACCACTACAATGATCATGTGATAACTAGGGGAGTTTTCTTCACCCTTATTTTATCTTTCATGACATTGAGGACACTGTCCGTTTTTAGTTGGGGGTGTGGGTGATTGGTTTGGTGTCGTGTTTGATATCTTGTACTTTATGGATCATTCTTTTAATGCTATATTCATGCATGATGGTTTGGGTATATGGATGGTTCGTATGTGTAGTTTGTGCTTCAATTTTCTCAATTGGGCCTAGTATAAGGCCTTGGAGTCCTATTTGGGTAATGTAGTTAGTTTGTGAATAGAATAAGTGGGATCATCCAATCGGAATCCCGGGCACAGTCCGAGGGGCCTTTCAAAGCCTGTTACCCTGAGAAAACTGGCCGAGAGCCATTGACTTCACTGCTCGCGGTCTAGGGCCTTTAGGTTTAGTTGAGCATTCGGGGTGAAGTTCCAAGGGAACTAAATGCCCTGGTGCCCTTAACCAACTAGTGGGGAGTCGCCAATGAATCCTCGCTATAGGGACACTCAACTAAAACTTATAGGCACTAACTTTCTTTCATGTTAGGTAGCTTAATGTGAATAAAAAAGGGTTCATTCTTATCATTTCTTAGTTAGACTTTTCCAAATAGGTGCGTTGAACTTAAGTTCAGCGTTGGAACTTTCATATATGTCGAGATCTGCTTCAACCGCACATGTATTTATTGGGAAAGGTCATTGAGAACTTGGGGGGTTGATTTGCTTGGTCAACTATTGCTTGCTTAGTTAAGTTTCTTAGAAAGTTTAACAACCTTAAGGATCTTACAATTTTTGATGAAAAGCCAGGCTTTTGCATAAGTTGTGTCTTATTTTGATCCTTTTTTTTTAGCATCGTGTGTATCATACTCCGCTGCCTCGTGCTTTGGTGTATTATTCTTCATATGTTTTTGTTTTGAGTCTGCAAGATATTTCTCAAATGCTACAGTTAAGCCTGGGGGTGTGATGAGTGTCTAAAACACTCATTACATACCAAGGATTTAGCGTGTTTGTGATCTGTTTTGCATATAAATAAACATTGTTTTGCTACATTTCTAATATTTAGTTTTATATTTTGTCTTGTAGGTATGGTGCAAGTGAGGCTTTTTGGAGACTTGAAGATTAAGGATTGCAAAACCCTACTCCAATGTCGCGACATTCACACATCGCGACATTGAGGTCAACGACGTTAGACTAGTCTTCAATACCCAACGTCGCGACATTACAACGTCTTGATGTTGTGATGTCGTGACATTTATGGACTAGGGCTATAAATAAAAAAATACCCTAACTTGATCGGGGTTCACGCACGGGAGGTTTGCTAGGGTTTGAAAAAGTCGTCTTTTGCAACTTTTGAAGAGATTTGAAGGGTTGTGAGGGAGAAACTTGAAGATCCTTGAATATCCATCATCCTCTTGATCATTAGAGTTTTCTTTTTATTTACTTTCATGTTTATTCTTAAAATTGTAATGTATCATACTTACATTATTTTCTAATTTCGTGTTCTAGGGTGCTGGTTATATATTGTACATGAATATTATGTTTAGTTGTTAATTTTCATATTTCTATTATATTTTAGTAATCGCTTTTTCCATTAATTCATGCTTAGTTGAATTTGACATATTATTTTCTGATCAATTTTAATGTGGTGAGTGATTCTTTGTGAGATTTGAGAAGTGAATGAAGAATTAGACATAGATGAGTTAACCTAATTAATTGGATAATATAGAAATTACCAATACCAGAGGCTTGGGTTCTTGATTCAATGCATCTTTAACACTCGGGTCAAGCTAAGAAGCAAGAAACCTAGTGTTAAATGATAGGTTATTTGACCTTGAGAAAGGCTTATAATTACTCATAGAGAAGAACCGTCTTGGAAGACAATTGCATGAGATAATAGAATGAAATTTTAGCATTAACATGATAGGATTGTCCAACAATACCAACACCCTAGACTTTGATATCCATTTGGTAATTCCTAGCTTTGAGACTCAAAGGTTACACTGAAAGTTGCTTTAATTTAGTTTTATTTTTTATTGAACATCATAATCACTAGTTTGAATATTAAAGAAGTATTGTAATTTTGGTACTTAGCATCCCATATTTACCCTGTGGATTGATATCCGTACATTAAGTACACTATATTACTTGGCAAGTGTATACTTGAGCGGTTAGGCAATCTTTGCATATTTTAATCGAACATATTTAAACACAATCACGCAAAACGCCTATCACTTAGCAATCTACAATTGGTCTTGAAGAGATGCAATGAGACCAACCTCGTCCTTAACTGGGAAAAATGCCACTTCATGGTGAATGAAGGCATTATTTTGGGACACAGAGTATCTGGAAAAGGGATTGAGGTGGACAAAGCAAAGATTGAGGCAATCGATAAATTTCCACCTTCAACTTCAATGAAAGGAATCAAAAATTTCTTGGGCCATGCAGGTTTTTACATTAGGTTCATTAAAGATTTCTCTACAATATCAAAACCTCTTTCCAGCTTATTGATGCATGGAATCCCATTTTGCTTCAATGAGAAATGCGACCTTTACTACACTCAAGAACAAGCTCACCACCATACCCATTGTCATAGCTCCTGATTGGGAACTCCCATTTTAGCTAATGTGCGATGCAGCGATTATACCGTGGGAGTTGTTTTAGGCCAATGAAAAAACAAAGCGTTTCATGCCATCTACTTTGCTAGCAAGACCTTAAATAAAGTATAACTGAATTATGCTACCACAGAGAAATAGTTACTAGCTATAGTCTTTGCATTTGACAAGTTCCGACCTTACTTGATTGGTAATATGATCATAGTATTCACGGATCGTTTGGCTATAAAATATCTAATGACAGAAGATGCCTATAGGTGTATGGCATGATGTGTATTAAAAATATGCAATAAAATATGTAATGAGCGCCTATTCTACACAAGTAAAGGCTTAACAAGTAATACAATGTATGAGATGTACATATATCGATCCATAGGAAAAATGGGGATGCTAAGTACCAAAATTAGAACACTTCTCTAATATCCAAACGGTCAATTGTGATAGATTGAGATAGAAGCTAAACTAAACTAATGAAATCAAAATCTAACAAATGAAAATGTGCAATTAAGGGATACCAAGAGATGATAAAATCCTAGGGTATTTGGTGTAATTGGACAATCCTACTATATCTAGGCTATAATTCCACTATGTTATCTCTTGAAAAAAATCTCCAAGACAACTCATGCCTAAGTTAATTATAAGCCTCTCTCAAGGTCAAATTACCTACCAACTAACACCGGGTTTCTTGCTTCTTAGCTCAACCCTAAGCATTAGGGATGCTTTAAGACCCAAGAATCTCACTCGCCTCCTAATTATCTCTAATATGTCTATTATCCGACTAATTAGGTTCATTCATCTATGTGTAATTCTTTACTCACTTCTCAGATTTCGTAAGGAACCACTCACCATATTCACATTAGTAAGAAATACATATGTAAATAACAACCAAGCATGAATCAATAGATAGACAATCACAGAGAAATAATAGAAAAATGAAAATTAACAAATAAATATAAGATTCATGTCCAAAATATAACCAAAACCCCAGACTATGCATTTAGAACATATTAGAGGTCTGGTACATCCCAAAATAAAGATAAAACATGAAGAAAAAAAAAGGAAAGAAAAAACTCTAATGGTGGAAAATGATGTGAGTCCGTAGTCTTCTTCCTCAAAATCCCTATCTCTTCTCCCGAATCTTTGAAGATAGCTACCAAGCCTCCTCTCTAGTCCCAAAGTCAAGAAAAAGAGGGGAGAAACCCTGGTTTTCTCCCTCCCAAAGTCCGATATTCGCCCTAGAGGCATTATTTCGTCGATCTCCACCCTCCTTGCTCATCTCTAGTGTGTCCCCTTCTATATCCTTCAAAAATTAGGTCAAGAATGGGCTCAAAAATATGAGTTTCCTGCTCCAGCCACTCAACCTTCGTTGCAACGAACCCGTAGCTCATCCAAAGTGGTATTTCTACTTCATCGTGACGAACCCGTATGCAGGACTCAACAACTTGTGTAAATTCTTCGTCCCTTGCCCAAATTGCTTGATTCTTGTCCCGGTTTCTTCCGTTTCTTCCGAGGGATGACCTAATCATAATGATGAACAAATAGAGTATTAGGACACTTATTTAACATAAAAAAATACTAAAAAAAACTAAGCAAAACATAAGGATAAATTGAGTATAATGCATACTCATCAATGTCAAGCCTCGCCTCATAAGGTGGGTGCTTCTATTGCAAGAATTTAATGTAGAGATAAAGGATAAGAAGGGGTCAGAAAAACTTGGTAGCATATCACCTCTAAAAATTAAAATTTCCAGACAATGAAACTTCTCAAGTGCATATCAATGATAGCTTCCTAGACGAGCAATTGTTAGCCCTTTCCAATGCTGATTGGAGTCCATGGTTTGCAGACATTGTGAACTACCTAGTTCTTGAAATCATTCATTTAGACTTAACTTCTGAACAAAAGAAAGGGTTCTTTGCTGAATTGAGGCATTATTCTTGGGTAGATCCCATTCTCTATAAGCATTGTGTTGCTAACATGATTAGAAGATGTATCCCATAAAATGAAATAATAGTCATCCTTCTTTATTGTCATTCTTTGGAAAGTGATGGTCACTTTAGAGAAGAAAGAATAGCAGCAAAGGTGTTGCAATTAGGATTTTATTGGCCTACTTTATTCAAGGATGCCCACTTATTTGTGAAAATTTGTGATAAATTCCAAAGAACAAGAAATATTTCAAGCAAGAATGAAATGCCTTTGAATTCAATCCTGGATCTAGAACTATTTGATGTTTGGGGTATAGACTTCATGTTAGAGAAGTTCTCTAAAGTCCATCACCTTTAGCCCTTATTGTACGTCTTATAGTCATTTATAGTAAAAGCATCTTCATTTCTTTGATGTTCAATTAATATATGAATTAGCGATCTTAAATCAAATTAATTGTAGTGTCCGATGCGCCACCAATACTTTTACTTTTAAGATATATTCAAACACCAATACAAATATAAATACGTTTTCAATACCATAGCTCTATGCTACTTGTGATCTGATACCACTTAAAATGTGGCGCACCGCGCCCTTCTATAACAATTTAACTGTAGCTTTTATAGAACAAAATATACATTCCTTAATTTAAACAGGGCCTATAAATGTTCTTGAATAACACATTTATACAAATTGGCATTCCATGCCTTTTCAAACACAATTACAAAATATTTGCGGAGTTCACCCCGGGTTGGCCCACAATATAAAATACATTTCCATACTTTCAAAAAGATATAAACAAATGTGATCTTCTTATGAAGACTTTTACATCTTTGAGTTCAATCCAAAATAATTACAAAATATCATTAATGAAATGATATGCATGAGATGGAGCATTTACTTATACTCCGCTCTGTTTGATGGTGACTTTGCGCTCGACGATCTTTGGTCCTGCCACTTTCTACTCGATACCTACGGGATGATAAAAACAATGTGCTAAGCATTTTCATGCTTAGTGGTTCTATATAATACTCTCTTCCATTTCAGTTTAAATCAACTCATGCATTTTTCTAAAACAATGCCCCTTTTAACTTTTTTGAATGATCAATACAATACAATTCATATATTCATTCCATATACATTCATTTCCAATTTATTGATCATTCCAATTAAATCATTCAAAACACAAATCATGCATTGCACAATTTTCTTTTCATTTTGCCCTTAAGCGAATTTAACCTATATTTTCGATGCACAGGATAACGAATCACCGACACGGTCTCGCTCGCCATAGGCTCCAGATAAAAACGCCTTTATAACACAAGACTAAGCTCAGCTGGCTACTAACTAGTTATTAAAAATCATTTCATGAACACTACCAATACTATCTCACTTGGCTACGGATCGGAGTGACACATCATTACGTTCGGGGCAATACTGTTCATTTGACCCTTATTGGTATACCAATCTATCCTTAACTCGAATTTTAATGGTTAACATTCTATTAAGGGCATTCAAATCATTCATAGAAAAATACAATATAGTATATACATCTTTATACAAATCATTCATTTTTCAACACTCATGCAATTTTTCATATGCAAATCATTTCACAATTATTTGCCTCAAATCAATTAAAACACTTCAATATGCAGTTTATTGAAAATCATTTCAATAATAGAATAATGATCGTAAGACTTGAAATCTTAAGAGATTGAGTGGAGAACAAACTCCAAAATGGAAACAAAAGAAAGACTCGAAGAACAAACCAAAAAGCTTGTTGTAATTTGATTCCAATTCTTAGAATCCAATTCCTGGGTCAAGATTTGTCGTCACCAACCCCTAATCCATCACAAATATGTCACTATCAAAAAAAAACCTAAGAAAAAAAATCAGTTGTGCATTCTAGGATTTTTTGTTAGGGTTGATGTCTACCCAATACACCTTCACTTGAAAATTTTTATGGGGACAAATGAGCCATATTTTGCTCATGATTTCTTCAAGAAAATTATATCTTTATGAGTCTATTTTTAGGATGAATTGGAATCATCTCATTTTGATCATCCAAACTCAAGTTACGACATTTTAATGCCAAACTGGAAGGTATGCCCAACTCACTCGGTTACCTACTGTTATTCTTGATTTTAGTGGTCTTAACTCCATAGATTAGTAATGGTTCCCCCTACTCATTTGCATATATGGTTCTAAGGTTTCTTCTCCAATTGGAATCATCCAATATAGATCACCAAAACTCAAGTTATTGCATTTTACATCCAAAGTACTCTAATTTGCAAAGCATAATCAAATTGTTCTTACACATAGGTCCACTTTGACAGATTTTTTGGCACTTTGGGGTTACAAATTTCTTACACTTCCTTCAAGTAAATTATTCCCCTAGAAGTCTAGTTTACCCAGAATTTTTAATCACTCAATTTGGATGAGTGAAACTCAACTTACGGCAAAAACACCACAACCACACCCAAAACAGAGCATACATGTTAGCTACCCAAAACTTACCTTTAAGCCCATATTCGGGAGCTTTAGAGCTACAATTGGATCCTGGTCCCTTGTATACATTTTTATCTCTATCTCTTATGGTTCTTTACCAATTAGAAACACTCAATTTTGATGATTATAACGTAACCTATAGCCAAAAACAAAAATAGGGTTTTGAAAATTTTTGACAACAACTCCTTGAAACTTCATCATTTTACACAAAATTCCTCAAAAAATCCAAACCAATCAAAACAATGAAAAACAACCTCAAACTAAACTAAAACCATCCAAGAACACTTTACACAAAGCTAGGGTTTTTCTCCAAACCCAAACACAAGAAGAAAGGGGGTTAGGGTTTTGTTTTTCTTACCTTAAACCATGATTTTCTTTCCTTTCTTCTTCCTCCTTCTTCTTGATCAACTTGTCCCTTGATTACATGGAGAAGAAACCACAAACTCCTTCTCTTCTTCTCTCAACCAAACCCTAGCTCTCTTTCTCCCTCTCTCTTTTTTTTTTGCTAAATGTGAGAAAATTAAGTACCACAAGACCAAATCCTGGTCTTAAGCCTTAAGTTTTCTTAAGGCCTTGTTTGGCTTGCCATTAATTCCTATTTCCCATTTTTCTTATTTTAAATCTTCATTTCACTTTCATTTTCACTTCATTTCATTTCATCATTGATGACCCTTAGGTCCTCATTTGACATTTTTACCAAATTTGTTTGGCTATTGTAAAATTTTCAGGTTTTTATCATTTTTTGTTCGTTTTTAGCCATTTAAACTCCAAAAAAATATAATTTAATATATTTTACACCATAAAAATGTTATAAAACTGTTAGGGTATTTTCAGGGCGTTACATTAATGAAGTCCTTGATACATTACATAGCATAAAGGAAATCATGATTGTGATCATAATAATGAGATTCCTATTATGTGTAATTATGTAGTATCTAAACTATCCCTAGTCATAGGATCAACAAGATTAGACAATGTTGATCCGGATAAACTAGCACATGTTGTACTCCTTCCTATGATCAAGCAGATGATCTCATTGTGATGATTAGGGTAGACATGTAGATGCTTGCTAAGAGTAGCTATGTTCATCGGAGACCCGGTATGAGACAATTATATGGATAATTTATTCAAACATCAATGATATTCTCATCATAGCAATGGTTAAAATATCCTTATACTTGAGGTGCTCAATGGTATCTTGAATACTAATTCTATACTTTGAATTCGATCCTTGTTGCCTCAAGAGAGGTTACTAGTAGGGTGATGATTGGGTATAGCTTGAGGTATTCGAAGGTAACTGGGTAGCCAATAAAGGATCCATCACTCCTGGTAGAAAGAGGGTATACCTTCGGCTATCTTATAGAGATCATTACTCGGAATCTCTGGCAAGAGTAATCATGCCTTGAAGAAGAGTTTTCAATGGCATGCTTTGTGAGTAATGGATCTCAAAGATAAGTTAAATACACTTGGGCTAGTTCATCTAGTGGGAGCACATGCATAGTCCATGCTCTGAACCAAGTCAGGTATAGTATGGAGTGAAAGGATAGCATTGCACAATATATTGCATATGGAAAGGTTCATGTCTTCCAGTCAATTGGGGGTCATGATGTGTTGCTAGATACCACTCTTGACTTGCTTGAATCAAAGGGTTGATTCAAGTAGCCAACATAACCTAAAACCTAATGGGTCACACACTTAGAAGGTTTGAAGAAGGAACAAAATGGTCATAGATAGGATTCGTGCTGAGAGAAAGTAATTTGGATGAGATAGGAATTGAATAAGAATGCTTAGGGATTGGACTATATAGGGATTAGGAGAATCCCAGGGTCATTTTGATGACAATATAGGTCATTGGGCTCATTCTTAGGCCCAAAGCCCATGAGAATGCACACTATATGCATAAGGATACATGTATGCAACCGCTGTCAGGCGCCGGCCCCCCCCTAACGAGGGGCACTATGGTCCTTTGCTCCATGCATTTGGCTCATATTTAAGCCAAACATCTAGACCCTAATCAAATTGTTGTCATTCTCACTTGGAAGAAGAGAGAAAACGTTTTCCTATCTCCTAGTTTTCTCTCAAAAGGCTTCTCGATTCCATAGCAACATAGATCAAGCCTTAGCCATCTCCTTTGAGGTTTTCTTTTCCAACCTTCATGTGGATCACCATTGGAGGTGCTGCACTTAGAGCACTCGTGGGTTGTTGCACATCTTCTCCAAAGGAAGCATCATCTACATCAAAGGAGGCCAGAAACTACAAAGGTTAACTGTTTCTAAACACCCTATGGCTTGTTTATTCGACTTTGATGATTCAAGACGATCCATGGATGATATTTTTTTGTATTTTTTTTGTATTATGTTGTGCTTTGCATGAGATGAAACCCCAAAAAAATCCCTGCAATGGTATCTAGAGCCACCTTGAAATCATCAAAGACCGATCTTTGTTGAAGAAGCATGTTGATTTCGGTACCTAAGGTTTTTCAACCTTTAGAACGTTTTTTTTTTAAAGCTTTAATTTTGTGATTCTTCTATGGTTGATCTTTATTATTAGATGAATATCAATTATCAAGGATTCTAGAAAATTAATTTTGAATGAGATTCAAACATGAAATTAGTTTTGAAAGAAAGATTGTTGAAAATCTGTGATGTAGCCACTCTGTCAGTGCAACAATGAAGTTTTGATTTTTACAAATTACTTGAACATGTTATTTTTAAGAGTTGAGCTTGGAAATAATATTTAGACTCATAAGATTTTTTTTTTTTCAGGCCCTGGTCAAGTTGGATCTATCTCCATAATTTTTAGAAAAATCTTCAAACCCATAACTGTTGTTTTTATAGTGTTCTGGATGCAACAATGGAGTTTTGATTTTTTGAAATTATGGATGAAGATAATTCCAAGATTTTATTTTTTAAATAAATTCTAGAAATCTCAAATTTAATTGTAGGCTTTGATCTTATCCAAATCCGATTTAAATTGCCTTTTTAAAAATTAAAAGAAGATAATGTACGGATTTGGCAAGGCTATTGTGAGAGCCCAATAGACCGGTTTTGTAATTGTTTTTTTTTAATTATCTAGTATAAATATTATCAATATTTGATCTTGGAAATAAATTTTATACTTTTTAAATCTAAGTTTAGGCTTTTCAATTATCCAAATCATATTTAAATTAAAATTTTAAAAACTAAAACAAGTTGGCTATATAGACTGGGCTAGGCTACTGTGTTTTTTCGTTCCATCCCTTAAAACTAAGTTTTTCATAACTTTAGGATGTTAATTAAATGCTAGAAGCTTGCAGAATAATTTTCTGAATTTTAAAATAATTGTTTTGAAATTTAAAAATTGATCACGACTTTTGGTATGTCCAGAAAAGTGAATAGCAAGCTTTAACTTTCAAATTTTCAAAGGGCATGAAGTTGACATGGTATGAAAGAGTAGATTAATTACGAATTAATATTGGAACTTAAGGTTTTAATTTAATTTTTTTAAATTAAAATATTCCTTTAAAAATTGCATATGAAACTCAATTGAACTGTACTACACTTTTAATCAATCTTGGTTCAAGAATTAGGCCTTAGTGACAAAGAGTTGGGCCAAGGTGTTTTGGTTTGGAAAATTATAACTTAGGATGTCGTTATCAAATAATGATACATTAGATGTATGCTAAGGGTGTATGGAACAAGCATGATGGTTGGTTATGGACTGAGCCCAAAGGTGATTGAGCATATGTATGGTTTTTTTTAATGGTAAATAGGGCATGTGTGTCCCTGTCTTTTTCTCTCTATCTCTATTGTCTTCTTTTCTCATCTAAATGCCCCTCAAATGTAACTTGAGGCATTATCTTTTGAATGTAATTAGATTGCATATGATTAGGTTAGATTGAAGATGGAAAGAAGCAAGGAGTAGAAGGAGGCACCACGAAGAAGAAGATCCTAGTTGTAAATAGCAGCTAATCCTTCTAGAGCACAAACGCTTTGTAGGTCAAGTAGGATACATATTGTTTCCTCGTCAATGAACAATCTGACGTATTGCTCATAGAGGATGATGAACCTACTACCTATGAAGAATATGTGAATAGTTCAGAATCTGACAAGTGGCTTATAGCCATGAAGTCAAAAATGGATTAATTCCATGTATGGACTTTGTTTGACCCACCAAAAGGAATAAAACCCATAGGGTGCAAGTGGGTCTTCAAGAAGAAGACAGACATGGAAAGTAAGGTTGTTACCACAGCTAGGTTGCGGGCTAAAGGTCTACCACATGTTGATACACCCAGTCACTCAACCATAAGATATCCAACCATTCATCGTCATTATGACTATGGATATGGAAATGGATGAAGGTAACTTCCACTAAGTCCATCCACACATATGGACACAAATCCTGAAGGCTTTACATTCAGAGATAGTATAAGCTTCAATAATCCATATAGATTGAATGAAGCATCTAGGAGCTCCAAACCCAACATCACATAACAAGGCTGGCTCTCACAAACCACTGGAGGCCTATATATATTATATCCGGTCAATACAGATCCAATGTTTACTTATAGGAAACGACATCTCTGCTTTGATAATTCATACAAAATTTGTTGATCACAGAATTTCCATGAAAACCTCGGAGAAGAAACCCACATCGGATATAGATCTTATAGAGATAGAGATCTAAAGGTTGTTTAATCTTTCATAGTCAACATACAGCAGAAAAGATGCTAAAGAGATTTAGCACGTGATCCGCCAAAGAGATGGTTTATCCCATGACACCGGGATCACACTCAAGTCCTTATGTCCTCGATCACGTGATGAGGACATATGAGCTTGATCCCTTATAGCTCAACTAAGGATCAACTCATATCAGATATGTACTAGACTGATGTATCATATTCTCCAGGTCACAAGAACACTCACCCCAGTGGTAGAGTTTTGGAAATTAAGAATATCTCTGTACCCTAAGAAGAATTGAGATATATTCTTGATATATGAGATGGAGATAGTTATCCTCCACATCAGCATGCTTAATCTAACTCCTATCCGACAGAGATGACTCAACTCAATCAAGTAATGTGTTCAAGGTTGAATGGTGAGCAAACATTGAAAAGTTCCAAATGTGAGATGACCGCGATTCTGGCTAACTGAAGGCAGAAGACATTTCTGGCTTCCGAGGTAGCTAAGGGAAGCAACTGATAAGAAAGTTCATCTCATAAATCGGGAGTGGTACCAGCATTGATCTAAGACTTTGTACAGATAACAATGATTTATCAGATGAGAAAGCGAATCACTGGCTCCATCAAAGATCCAAACTATTTAATGTGATGACACCACCTGATTAGAGAAATCATTGGTTGGTGTATGTAATGATATAGAAAGTGCCCACTGATCAAAACATTGTTGATCCTTTGACTAAGCCACTACCCCCAAAATAAGTTTGATTATCATGTACTCGCTTATCGTATTAGATATAAAGGCCATTGGATTTAAATCAAGTGGGAAATTGTTAGAGAAGTGCTCTAAAGGCCATCACCTTTAGGCATGGCGTAGCTGGAATTCCGGGGATCTTTTTTTGTTCACGGTGTAACAAAGCTATTTAATAGCCTCATTCACGCATATTCACATGTCACTCAATTATTAAGCAATGACACATAACAGTCCATCTCATTCAAGATTCTAGTAATTAGTGCACTTAATGCAATGATCAATTTTTTTAAGAAATTATGTGAGCACAAAATGCCATCCTCAGGAATATGGTTAGATTCTATACTCATATAGCTTTCCATAGAGTCCAAGAACGCACAAAACGGACTTCGAACAAGGGAGTTATGGTCATCCAAAGTTGGCATTGCTGAGCTCATTCCCTAGACGAGGTCAGCTCGGCGAAAGGATGTTAGCTCGGGCAGAAGAGGTCGTCTTAGCTATATTTGAGCACTAAATTCCATCCAAAGGCATATGGTCAGATTCTAGACTCAAGGATATTTCCATAGAGTCTAAGAACACATGAAATATGAGACTTGGACAAGGAAGTTATAGTCATCAGAAGTTAGCGCTTCATATAGTACACAGCTGACGTCTCTCTGACGATGAGCACCTCACTGTCTTCGTCTTTCGAACATAATATGAGCTCAGATTATATTGATCCATATATAGATGGATTATAGACTCAAAGGGCTTTCCTTAGAGTCTACGAACGCATGAAAAGGACTTCGGACGAGAAAGTTATGATCGTCAGGGATTGCTTCTGGCAGAGCTTCGTTCCTGTGAGCTCGGCCGGAGGCGCCACGAGGAGGTCGGCTCCCGACCTCCACGGCTCATGCGAAGAGCTCAACACAAGTGGTCAACAAGCAGTAGGAGAGCTCATTCAGACGGCTTGAGAGGTCAGCTCGTTGCGGCTCATGCGAAGAGGCTGGTACGGGGAGAATGCGGCTCGTGCGGCTCATGCCACAGGCTCGGCAAAGAGATCGGCTCATGCGGGGCTCATGCGGCGGTACAAGAGGTGGCTCATGCGGCTCATGCGGGAAAGGCTCATGCTGGCGACACAAGAGGTGGCTCATGCAGCTCATGCGAGGAAGAGCTCCATGCGGCTGACCACGAGAAGTCGGCTCATACTGGCTCATGCGAGAAAGGCTGGCTCAGGCGAAAGAGGGTGATTCGAGTGAAGCTGATCTGACTCATCTCTGGTTCATGGTAAAGGCTTATAACTTGGGATATAGGGGTCGATTTGGGTGATTGAGCCTACATCGACTACGGATAGGGTTACAATTTCTATTAAGGATTCTAATTAAATTATCACTTTTTCCTTCACGAAATTCTGTCTCAAAGACTAGGCGTCTCGCAGGCTCCAAAGCAGGCAGCTACTACCACCTGACTCATCGCAAGTGAGCTCGATACACCATGACTCATCCTAAGTGAGCTTGGCTTTGTAGGAGTCAGCATCAGGAAGGTCAACAGAGAGGTCAGCTCATCCTAAGAGAGCTCAGCCAAAGAGCTCGGCCACACGGCTCATTCTGTAGTTTAGCTCGACCACCACGGCTTCGCCCTCTCGGACCGCTTCCAGTGAAATGTCATAACTTGGGCTGTAGAGGTCTGATTTGGGTGATTCGAAAGCCCACATCAAGCTCACTGACGAGGCTACGATATACCAGAGGGCCATAGGGCCAAATTCCTTTGCTGCCCAAAGAAAAATCAGTCTTAAAGTCCTCTTTAGAAATAGCAGGTAAGAAAACCTTTACCAAATTGTATTAAACATGTGAACTAGGTTTAATTACAATTTATCTCACCTATATTTCTGGCGGATAACAGGTCTAGTATATAGCAAAAATCGATTTTTACGTCCGAACTTTACAAAACCCACAACAAGCCATCTTTGACCTTCTTATAAATAAGACCTCGAAGTGCCTTCTCTTGTGTACCTCCAGTACTTGAAATGTTTTTCCCACGACGGGGTGAGCTATGCCCGATGAAAAGTCTCCTACAAGGGCTACTCCTTCCCCTAAGTGCACATACAATGACATAAATAAAATCATTCACACACATTCATAAAAAATATGCATATCTCTATATGAATGTCTATGTCTTCCCAGTTTCGAGTCCTCATAGGCTCCCTCACACATGCAATTGTCATGTATGACGTTTCAAACAAAAGCTTTTTGTTTTAAATCCCTTGGACCACCTCAAGTATCAAACCCTTTGGACCACCTCAGGAGTATCAAACCATTGGACCACCCTCAGAATTGTAAAACCATTGGACCATCTCTAGAACCCCTTATTGGACAACCCTGGAGTAGTGTTCGTGGAGCAAACCTCAGGTATAATTTATTGGACAGCCCTCGAATCAACATTCTTGGACAGCCCTCGGAATATCGAACCATAGATAAATATAGGAACACTTATTTGGACAACCCTCGGAGTAGGTTCATTCGACAAACCTCCGATATAATTTATTGGACAACCCTCTGATGGATTTCATTAGACAAACCTTCGATATAATTTATTGGACAACTCTCTGATGGATTTCATTAGACAAAC